>JALGPY010000019.1:4227500-5450000 GCA_023055425.1 Linanthus parryae | reverse complement strand
TTTTCTTTAAACCATTCGTGTATTCGCAGATGACGATGATGATGAGACCGCTGGCGGCCTCGCGGCCAAGAGGCAAAAGAGGGATGTCCATTCTGGCATCCCAGATGATCCCATAAGCGAGGACATTCTGGCTGAGTCCCGTAAGACAGCCGCGGAGGCTGCTGAGAGAAGAAGGCGTCGGGAAGAAGAGGAGCTTGAGCGTGTGAAGCAGCGGAGCCTCGAAGAGCGGCATGTTGATGACTTAGCGCGTCCAACTGTTGAGGAGGACGAGCTTCCCGAAGAAGTGGCTCCTCATGCGGAGGAGGAAGATGAGGTTCTCGGAGAGGATGCAGCAGCCTTAGAGCAAGTCCAAGCGGATTTCGAGGAAATCGCAGGCGGCGATAAAGGTGAGATCTTCAATCTCGCAGTATCTTATAGAGATGTTATTGTGGGTGCGTTAAAGCATGGCGTGTCAAAGGCTGACATTCGCCGTTGGTTAGTAGACAAATGCGGAGAACCTTCAGGTAATCATTTGAGCGTTACGCATGTACTAGGCTTTAGCAACTTGAGGCAAAGTCATGACTGGTTTATTCGCATCCCAGGTCACGCTCCCCTTACAGACTTGCTTAGTGAGGATACACTGATAGGGCATGGTTCCCCGTCCTTAGTGTATGACGAAGATACCCCAATCCCACCTTCGCGTGGAGGTGCTTATTCTTAGCTTTTAGTAAAGATAGCAGAATAACTTATAGCGCAAGTTACCTCATATCATTGTTTCTAATGTCGCAGGTCATGCTGGGGAACCTGAGCTGGAGCAGGGAAGTCGGCCTTCTGTGCCCTATGTTCCAATTCCGAGCTCCGATACCGAGAAGCCCGTCGCAGCTGCTGACCACGCGGGTGTGCCTCGTGAGGACATCATCGAGCTTTCCGACGATACTGGAGCTGACACTGTGTTGATGGATGAAGATGTCCATGCTAGTGCTGACGAGGTAAGGACACCCGCTGCTTATGCTTCCGCATCCGAGAGTGTCCTTCAACAAGCGACTACGGCCGTCTCTTCGACTCCGGCAATGACTGAGTCAGAGGCACCCATTCCTGCGTGGGGCTTTTGGGGCTCGCAGGTTGGGAATGTAGTCGCAGCCGGCGCGGCCTACATTCTTCCTCCCGACTATGAGAGATTAGAGCTCGCAGCTGATAGGAGAGCTATGGAGCGAGGACAGTCTTCAACTGCCCCTGCAGCGCGCATTCCTTCTCTTCATGAGATTCTGGAAGGAACTGGTAAGTAGAGCTTTACTGTTCGCGCGTCACATTATTCGCTTGCGAACTTTTGACATCATAACTTATTTTTTTGACATCTCCTAAGGTTTGAAGCAAACCGACGTAGACTGGGTGGTCCGAATGCGTCTCAGGTACCCTCGCTCGTTTGTGAGATCTCTGGAGATCGGGCCCTTTGACAGGAGGCTGTTCCTTACTGAAGCCATTTGGATACTGGAGCAGCTGTCTGCGGCTACGCCTGCGACCATTTCGGTCCAGAGTGCTGAACTGCTATGTGGCATGTGCCAGAACCTCGTGACCAAAGTCCAAGGCAGACTGGGCTTTAAGTTTCTGAAGGACAGAGTCACGCTGATCCGCGCGGTCGTGACTTTGAAACTCGGTCACCAGAATCTCGCAGTCGAGATGCAGAAGGTGGAGCAGCAGAAGCAAAAGGTTGATGAAGCTCTAAAGCTGTATCATGAGATGAATGCCAGGTGCGAGCAACTGAAGCAAGAAGTGGCACAGGTGGATAGGCTGAGCGAGCAGTTCGCGCCCCAAGACTCCTTAATCAAGAATTTGCTTTGATTTTTCGAATCTTGCAAAAATAGCTGAAACATTAATGTAACATTTTGAACATTAATGTAATGTTGCTAGGGTTTCTCCCCTTTTTTTTTAACAAGAACAATGAACTTCCCGTTTTGCCCTTTTCCCGGGATTTGATTGGACATTTCTGTGCATATCCAATTATGACATCAGCAATTGATTCTTAGCTTGATTTTCGCGCTAATTTATCGGCAGATAAGCACGCTTCCGTTGGGAAGTCCATCCGAATCATGACTATCCGTCATTTATTAGGATACGCAACTGAATCGGCGTAGCCTTTAGCAGGGTAATTGATTGTTACCGCTTTTCAAGGCGTAAGTGATTGAACTTACCCTCTTTTTGAATTTTGCTGACTCATTTTGGGCAACCGAAGAGTCTGTACAGGGTCTATATAAACCCTGTCTTTGCTATTTGGGTTCTTCATCCCAAACATGTGCTTTGCCGTGAGTCCTTACGACTGCTGGCTTCAACGCTTGTTTTTCGTTGATTCATGGCAACTTCAAGCTTTGAATCCTGAGTTTGCGCTTTGTGCTATAGAAATAGTTTCCAAGATTCACTTTATGAGGCTTATTGCTCTTTATAACCATCATAAAAAAGATGCAGATAATATCTCATGCGTATTCGAAGAAGTTTCTTCGTGTATTATGTGTGCAGGTCATGTTTCCGGCCGCCTCGTGGCGAGGTGCAGCGCCGAAGTTACCGTGCTACCGTCTCGTAATGAACGGCGGAATTCTTCTTCAGCATCTCCGAAGAAGAATCCGTTACTTTCACGTTTGTGAGCCCGGGGTGACGAACCGTCGCGTTCATCCCCGTCTAAAAGGAGCCCTTGCCCTTTGGAGCTTCTGCTTGCCTGTAGATCGCCGGAACCGGTGGCTCCTTGGGCAAATGTTATGGGGTGCATATCTGACAACGGTCTTGTCGGATAGCGGGATCTCGAGCGTATGGCTTCATGTGGCTCTTTTAGAGCAAGATCCCCTCTGCTACAGATGTTCACCCGCAGATCTGGGCTTTGCGTAGCCGGTTTTTGAAACCGGTGGGTTCATCCTTTGCAGTCCGGGTTTCCGTACTGCGTCCTTGCTGGCTTACCAGCCACTTTTCGAATGTATTGTAAGCCATGTTGGCTGCGTAGTTAGATTTGAGCTTTTCGTTTGTAAGCTGCTATCTAGACAGATAAATTGTAAGTCATTTGACTCGTAATGATAAATAGTTTTCTGTATTATCTGCTGTCTCTTTACAACAAATACAATTTCGCATGCGTTTCGGCACATTTCGCCTTGCATAATGCTATGTAATTGTTTCGTATCTGCGATATATTGATTCGCGGGTGTTTTGCTAGATCGTTCAAGATCGTATCTTCGCAGCTGTGCCATCTCGGCGGATGGGCTTGCAATTGGCCATTGTAAACTATTTAAGATTATGTTTACAACATTGCTATCGTAACAGATAGTCTTTAGCAGATCAATTAAGATCATTAAGTGATGCGAACTGCTATCACAAAAGATAGGCTTTATTAGCGAACTGCTTGAGATCGTTTCTCGCATAAATTGCTATCGCAACAGATAGACTTTTAAAAGATCCAGTAAGACCGTCTTGCGCATGCGTTGCCATCGTAACAGAGGCTTGGGTGATCAATTAAAATCACTTTGCATATGAGTTGCTATCGTAACAGATAGGCTTGAGAGAATCAGGTAAAATCGTTTTGTGTATGAGTTGCTATCGTAACAGATAGGCTTTGATGATAAATTGAGATCGCATTTGCGTTTAGCTGCTATCGTGAGAGATAGGCTTTACATGATCAACTAAGATCGTATTTTCGTTTGACTGCTATCGTATGAGATAGGCTTTGCAAGATCAATCAAGATCGCATTTGAATTGGCTGCTACCATGAGAGATAGGCTTTAGATGATCAATTAAGATCGCATTCGAATTGGCTGCTACCGTGAGAGATAGGCTTTAGATGACCAGTTAAGATCGCATTTGCGTTTGGCTGCTATCGTAAGGGATAGGCTTTACACGATCAATTACGATCGCTTTTGCGCTTGGCTGCTATCGTAAGAGATAGGCTTTAGATGCTCAATTAAGATCGCATTTGTGTTGGCTGCTATCGCAAGAGATAGGCTTTACATGATCAATTAAGATCGCACTTGCGTGGGCTGCTATCGTAAGAGATAGGCTTAGATGATCACTTAAGATCGCATTTGCATTGGCTGCTATCGTGAGAGATAGGCTTGGATGATCACTTAAGATCGCATTTGCATTAGCTGCTATCGTTAGAGATAGGCTTAGATGATCACTTAAGATCGTATTTGCATTAGCTGCTATCGTTAGAGATAGGCTTAGATGATCACTTAAGATCGTATTTGCATCGGCTGCTATCGCGAGGGATAGGCTTGGATGATCACTTAAGATCACATTTGCATTAGCTGCTATCGTTAGAGATAGGCTTAGATGATCACTTAAGATCGCATTTGCATTGGCTGCTATCGTTAGAGATAGGCTTAGATGATCACTTAAGATCGTATTGCATTGGTTGCTATCGTAAAGAGATAGGCTCATATGATCAATTAAGATCGCAGTTTGTATGAATTGCTATTGCAGCGCATAAACCATTGCTAACAGTAATAACAAATTAAATAGAGCAACATAAACAGCTAGAAATATGAACTTCTCATTTGGGAGAATTCTTTTATTATAATGCTCTCATATGGGAGAGATGGGATTACAATCCTCTCATATGGGAGAGGAGATTGCATAAATCATAGCCACATGAGACATTAAACACGTTATCATAAAACGTATGAAATGAGAGAAGTCAGGGATAGTACTTCTTGATCCAGCGCATATTGATTGAACTGGGAGTTGAGGTTGTACCGTGCAACCTTCGTATGCTGCAGTAGCCACTATCGAAGACTTCTGTGACCTCGAAGGGTCCTTCCCAATTAGCTGCGAATTTTGGGTGAGTTGCTTCTCGCATGCAGTGGTCGGATGCGCGCAAGACCAAATCTCCGACTGCGAAATCCCTTCGCTGGACTGTCTTGTTGTAGGCGCGAGCGATTCTTTCCTGGTACCGCTTGTTAGTCCTTTTGGCTTGTTCTCGCTTTTCTTCCAGCAAGATTAAGTCATGATCGCGTTGATTTTCATAGAGTGCATGGAAGGCCAGCCTTGCCGAGTTGACTCTGACCTCCGCAGGTACCACAGCTTCGGCCCCATAACATAGCAGAAATGGCGAGGCCCCTGTGGGTGTCCTTGGAGAAGTTCTGTAGGCCCACAGAGCTATGCTTAGAGAGTCGGCCCACTTCTTGTGATCGTCTGCGACCATTTTGCTCAATATTCTCAACAGCGTCTTGTTAGTCGCTTCGGCCTGTCCGTTTCCCTTTGGGTAGTAAGGGGTAGAACATATCTGCCTGATGTTGTACTCCGCTAATTTCGCAGCTACCTGGCGATTAACAAAAGGAGTACCATTATCTGAAAGAATGGTGTTTGGGATTCCGAACCTGCATATGATGCTTTCCTGAATGAAATTGACCACAGCTAGCGCATTCGCCGTCTTTAGTGGTATTGCTTCCACCCACTTAGTGAACAGCTCGGTTGCGGTGAGAATGAAGTGGTTCCCATGCGACGTCGGTCGGATGGGACCGATGAAGTCTAGAGACCATGTGTGAAATGGCCATGGCGTCCCTAATGCATGTAAGTCCACGGCGGGAGCGTGCACTAGGTTCCCTTTGAATTGGCATTCTTGGCAGCGTCGCACTTTGGTGCGGCAATCGACTTCCATGGTGGGCCAGAAGTATCCAATTGAGAGGAGCTGTCTGCATAATTTCGCACCTCCTTGATGCTCCACCTGATGAGAAAGGTCCATGACTTCTTGTGCTTCTCTGCCGTCTAGGCATCGCAGCAAGTTGCCCTCGTGACCTCTTCGCCAAAGCAGGTTTTCCTGTACCACGTATCGAGACGCTTTCCTTTTCAATTTTTCGGCCTCTTTTCTTGACTCGGGCATGGTGCCGTGGGTGAGGAAATCGAACAGTGGCTTCCTCCAGTCCGTGTCGTCATCGGTTAGGGCGACGAGTAGAGAGTCTTTGATTAGCGCGCAACTCTCGCACTTCCCTTGTATCAGGGCTGCGGCTGTCGACATGCCTGGCCAATGAATGCCATATCTCTGAGCCTTTCTGTAGATTGACACCTCGCTTTCTCCGCAAGCGTGTTGGTGAATCTTTTCTAACAGCTGTTGTCCCTCTTGCTCGGAGACACACCGCATGAGTATTCCTCCAGGACCCTTGTAGTAAAGGGTGTTGTCGTGGATGCAATATCCTTTTGTGAGTGCCCAGCTTTCGCTGCTGGTGCCTTTCGTAATGGCTTGCAGGATTGCTTTCCGCCAGTCTGCATCATCCATGTGTTCGTCGTCGCACGCACCTTCTGCTAATGCTGACGAAGTTCGCACCTCGATGGAAATCCTTGCAGGGCACTTGCCTATGCTGACCTTAGATCCCAGAGTTGCTAAGGCGTCTGCGTGCCTGTTGTCTGCTCGAGGCTTGTGCTCGTACTTCACATCGCAGAATTGTTGCATCAGTTTCTGTACTAGAGTACGATAAGACAGGAGGTTGATCTCCTTCAAACCATATTCGCCCGAGGCTTGCTTAACAATCAGCTTGGAATCTCCCATGACTGTTAAGTTGCTCACTTCTAAGGCCTTTGCCGCACGGAGCCCCGCGATAAGAGCCTCGTATTCCGCTTCGTTGTTTGTGACTGCAAAGTTGAGCTTTGCGGACATCTGTTTGACACCCCCATCTGGTTTTGTCAAGACTATCCCAATGCCTCCGCCCTTCCTGGTTGACGAACCGTCGAAGTGAAGGGTCCAATAGGGCACGTCGATTGCGTAGATTTCAGGGCCTTCGAGCTCTTCTTCGATCACAGGTTCATGGCTGTTGTCGGGAAACTATGCCAGCAGATCCGCTACCGCCTGCGACTTGATCGCTCTTGGTTTTACGCATGTGATATCGTATTGAGAGATGGTCATGTACCATTTCGCCAGTCCCCCACCCGGAGTAGTGTGAGTTAGCAAATATCTTATGGGGTCGCTCTTGGTGACCACCACTACTTTGTGCGACGCGAAATAGTGTCTCAACTTTTCTATCACGAAGAATAAAGCAAGGCAATGACGTTCGATATCTGTGTACCTTGATTCAGCAGGCTGCACAATGCGAGAGATATAGTAGATGCGCCTCTCTTGACCTTCGTACTCCTGAGCCAAGAGTGCTCCTATAGATCTCCTTGTTGATGTGAGATATAGCAGAAGCGGTGATCCCAATTGAGGCGCGATCATTATCTTTGAAGATGTGAGTAGTTCTTTCAGCTTTTCGAATGCGGCCTCATGGTCCGGAGCCCAGTTGTATGCGGCGTCCTTCTTAAGAAGAGTGCTGAAACAGCATGTGATTTCTGCAATTGCTGGAATGAATCTCCGCAGATACGACAGCTTTCCCAAGAACGTCTTCAAGGTACTTTGATTGTGGGGAGGCGTCATGCTGGTGATGGCCGACACTTTCGCAGGGTCAGGCTCGATCCCCTGGCGATGGACTACACATCCCAAGAACTTCCCCGAGGTCACGCCGAACGCGCATTTCATGGGGTTCATTTTCAGTTGAAAGCTCCTGCATCTGTTGAACACCTTTCGCAGGTCTGCAAGGTGATCTGCTTCGTGCTTGGATTTGACCACCAGGTCATCCACATAAAATTCCACCTCTTTGTGCATCATGTCGTGGAATAGAGCCATCATGGCCCGCTGATAGGTTGCGCCCGCGTTCTTAAGACCGAACGGCATCACCGTGTAGTTGAATACCCCCACAGGAGTGATGAATGCAGTTTTCCGCGCATCATCGGGATCCATCTTGATTTGATTGTATCCGCTGAAACCGTCCATGAAACTGAACATGCGATGGCCTGCTGTTGAATCGATAAGCAAATCGATGTTGGGCAGTGGGAAATCGTCCTTAGGGCAGAAGCGATTGAGATCTCGGAAGTCCACGCAGATGCGAAGCTGTCCGTTCTTCTTCACCACCGGCACGATGTTGGCCAGTCATGTGGGATGATGATTTGGCTCTATGAATTTGGCATCTAGGAGTTTGACGATCTCCTTCTTGATCTTCACGTTGAGTTCTGGCCTGAAGCTTCTGGTGCTTTGCTTGACCGGTTTAGACCCTGGGATGATGTCTAAACGGTGCATGGTGATGCTTGTATCCAGACCTGGCATCTCATCATATTCCCATGCGAACACGTCCTTGTACTCATTCAGGAGCTGCAGTAGTCCTTGTTCTTCTTCGCTTGTGAGGTCCGCGCTCAAGAAGACCGGCCTTTTCTTTTCCTCGTTCGGGCTGAGGAATACTTCCTTTAGTTCTTGCTTTTGCGGTCTTGGCCTGTCTTCCATGCATTCAGGCGCTTCTTTGAGTTTCTCGTCTGGAGTGCCTTGTGTTGGCTCTTCCGTTAGCGCGACTTGCTCGATTTGATTGATTTGCCCAGGGACATCCCCATGCCCGTGTGAGGACATCCCCGCGCACCTTCATATGCGATAGCATTTCTTCCCAATGGCGTAGAAGCTCTCTATCTCCTTGCCCTCGGGGTCATGCTTCGCGATCCTCTTCAAGGTGTACACATTCTTTCTATGATATGCGATACGTGGCGCCTCTTCGCGTGCAGGCGGCTTTTCCTTGGCATCTTCCCTCGTCACCATCACGCCCGCAGGTGACTGGTCCTTGATGTCCTCCCAGAGAGGTAAAGGAGTAGGGTTAAAGGGCCCGGGTGTTTGCTCGTCCGCCATCTCGGTGAACCACAACGCCTCGCTAAGATGTGCTTCGTCCAAGTTGAACGGGTTAATCGAAGCCGGTATCTCGACAATTCTGTCGTTCCAGATGGCTTTCATAACCTGGTGAGCCGTCGAAGGGACTGCGTCGAAGCGATGAATACAGGCTCGACCTATGATCATGTGGTATGTGGTGTTCGCGTCTATGACATAGAACTTCGCCGAGCATTTGATCTTTCCAATCTGGACGCCCAGGCGGATCCATCCGATCGTCATTCTAGAGTCGCTTCCGAATCCCACCGGTGGAGATGGACGTTTGACCACCTTATGCTCGGGGATCCCTGCTAGCTTCAGTTTGTGGAGGGGAACAACATTAACCGCTGCTCCTCCGTCAACGAATGCTCGCTTGAATTCGACGCCATTGATGATGGCGGTCACGTACAGAGGCCTCTGGTGACTCGCATCCGTCTTCTTGTCGTTGGCAGAAAAGGTCATGATCTTTTCTGTGGAACGAGACGCCCTGATGACTTTCCCGTTGGAGACCACGAGGTCCTCCTCGTAGTCCTCCGCTATCCTTAAGATTGCTTTTGTCATATCAGTCCGGCACCTCTCGGAGAAATTCATCTCGTCGAAGAATTTGTTGAAGCCGTGCGACCCTTTCATGCGGTCGGCACGTTCATCTTCCGTGTCCATGCTATAATCCTCGTCTTGATGGACCTCAGCAATGATGGGTAGACCATCCTCTGCGACCTCCTCCAGGTCTACGATCGAGATCATAGCGACCTCTTTGCCTTTCGAGCCTGACTCTGTATGGGCAGGAAGTGGGTTGTTGCGCACGTCTTTCCTGTTGTTGCTGACGATTAGCTCGCCGTTCTTCATCTTCTGATCGAACGTGAACCTGAGTTTCTTGCACTCGGCGGTGGGATGCATGATCTTACCGTGGTACTCGCACCACTTAGGGTCCCTCACCATCTCTTTGGAGGGTATTTTCTCGAGTGGTGGCAGAACGCCGTCCTTGCGCCACTGTTTGCAGAGATCACTCGCTTCCTCTACCGAGCATGGCAGAGGCGGTACTTCGAAGTTCACAACCTTCGCTTGCTTCTGGGGCGAAACTGTGTTGACCTCGGCTTCGCGTCCCCGCTTGTAGCTGAACCTTCCGATCTTGTAAGTGGGGCCGCTCGCAGGTCGCTCTGAAGCGTTCTTCTTTTTCTGTCTCTCGACTATGGGCTCGATGTTCTTCGTGCATTCGATTAGTTTTGAAAACGTAGGTGTTTGCAAATTGATGAGCATACCTTTGTATTCATCTCGCATGCACTGTAGGCATATCTCCACGAGCCGGCTTTCGAGCATTGGATCTTTGCACTCCAAAGATTTCGCCCGGAATTTCTTGATGAAGGTGATCCCATCCTCCTCGCGTTTCTGGTACATCCGCGAGAGATGGATCATCGTCACCTTCTCCTCCATTTTGAAAGAACTTGGTATAGAACTTTTGGACCATGTCGTCCCAAGTCTTCACGGATCCGGCCTCCAATGTCCGGTACCATTTGTATGCTACGTTCCCAAGAGATTTTGGGAACTCCCGCATCAGTAGTTTGGGATCGGCTCCGAACGGACCCATGACGTCGATGAAACGCATGACATGCTCATGAGCGTTTCCATTGACGTCCTCGAACTTATCCCATTTGGGAGCCTTGTACCCCGCCGGGTTAGGCATGAGATAGATCTCTCGTGGAATAGGTGGATCATTGTCTAGCTTCGGGATAATAGTATCCGCGAATGACTGATGAGCCAGGATGGTGTCCACGCGCTTTTGTAAAGACGTCATGCACTCTGGAATGCTACCCTCGGTAGTTGCTGGAGGGGTCACCGTGGGCGGTGGCGACACATATGCCGCTGGAGGATTGGGAGCATACTGAGTACCCGCGTTTCCCCAGATCATCGTTGGGGGAGGCAAAGGGTACTGCAGAGTTGGATTAGACGCCAAAGCCGAGGGCTGAGGAGCGTGAGCAGCAGGAGGCAGCATCTGTGCCGTTGATCCTTGAACCGAAGGCAATTGCGCAGCCGACGGCGGAGTCTGCAGATGAGGGTTGGGAGGTGTGGATGGCACTCCCAATCCTGGAGCGGTAGGGGTTCCTCCTCCTTGAGGGATAGCGGCAGCCGGTGGAGGATTCGGCGCGAGGGTGCCTAGAACAGCCAAGATTTGTTATAGCTGCGCAGATTGGGATTTGAGAGCTTTCGCCTGACTCTGCTCGGTGGCGTCCAGAGACTCTAACGTCGGTGCTTCGCCGGGAGTCGTCGGAGTACGGCGGGTCTCGTCTCCCGAGGGAGTTTCGGTGGAAGGCGAACGGTTTCTGACATCATCCTCCTGAGACATGGTTGCTTTTGCAGGTAAGTTTCACGTCAGGTTCACCAAAATGTGCACAAGAGATTCCGGCGGGGAGACCTCCGTGTGCACCGTGTGTAGTGGATCAAGGATCGCACAAGAAGAATAGGGGTGTGTGTAGGGAGAGAGTAAGTCAGTAGCAATGTCTGAGAGAGAGACAGAGGTTTGGCAGAGCTTCCGCGTATGGCCGTGTGTTCTTCCTTGTATGGAAAGGTTGACGGTCTATATATACTGGAGAACGTGACCGTTGTAGTGTGGTTAATGCGCCCATTAATGGCGGCTTAATTAGCTTAACCATAACGGCACGTTCGTCCGAGTATATAGGAACCGTTAGAGCACGTGGTGCGCGAATACCGGAACCGTTACGAGATTGACCGGGTTTGACCGGATTGACCGGGTTTATGGAGCTCGTGCCATAAATCTCTCAAAACAGTTACTAAAGGTCGCGTACGGGCTTGGCTCGCACGCGACAGGGCTTACTCTAGCCTCCAAACCACTAAGTCCCTACAAGTCCCGTGCAGTGGTATGCGAGGGCTGTGTCTCGCAGCCCCCACATGGATCAGCTCGGCTGGTGATCCTGTGTGTGTGGAGCACAATATGGTGTGCTGGATGGCCGCCACGTGGCCGAGATCTGTCATGTCAGAAAGCAGTATCTACACTAAGTTTTGCAGGAAAGGAAACTCTATGATGATTTGATTCTGTGATAAATTCGATGTGTTTGGAAGTTTCCCAACATGTTTTTATACAATATCAAATTAGTAACATTTAAGATACTGATCAACTATCCGTTGGAGAAGGTGTTAGATAAGTCAAAGCTGAAGCTACAAAATAGGGAAGTTTGTTAAGAGAAGATCCTGAAGATCTGCAATTCAAACTACTCTATAAAAGAGGGAAAAGTTGAATCTATGCAACGGGACAATCAGCAGAGACACTAAAACACATTCAAAGATTGACAAGCAACAAAGAAGCATATTCATTTCTTTCAATCCAAGCATTTGAAGAACCCTACATACTCACTGCAGATTCTGTTCTAGTGTTCTTCTTTTCTGACCATCATTTGTATATCATTATGATAATACTTCTAGTTCTTATTCTCAAGGATTGTTCAAGGTGAACAATAAAGAATTTATAGTTTATCATATAGCTAGAGCGGGTACTAGATATGTAAGTAAGAACCCCAAGCTGTAACAGAGTAAGACATCTCTATGTGCTTAAGATCTGGGGCTTAGCTATTGATTAATAAGAATTGAGTTGAAAATCCTGTAGGGGGAAGATCCCTGAGGTAGAGACGTTGGTCCGAATGGAATGAACTCTATATATCTTGTGTCTCTTGCATTTACTTTTCAGTTCCATACTTCGATCTTTTGCAGCATTCAAAACAGTTTCATTTCAAGGATTTGAAACTCATTTCTAGGCCTTGAAATAGAGTTATCTTTTTTTACTCAACTGTTTTCATTTCAAGCATTGAATCACTCTTCACTCATTACAATTCTTTTTTAAACCACTCTCCTTGCATGTTTAACAAAAGTTGGCACTCTAGTAAACCCCCCCCCCCCTTCTAAAGTTATGATCATGTATTTCTACCTAGTGTACAAACCTTCAATTGGTATCAGAGCTTGTATCAGTGCATAGATTTAACCATTTTGTGATCATGAGTACTGTAGGTGATGGTGGTTTCTCTCAGGGAAAAGCTGCTAATAGACCGCCTCTCTTCTGTGAAGACAATTTTGTTCAATGGAAAGCCTTGTTGAAAATGTTCATCATGGATCAAGATATAGAGCTTCGGATTATCTCAGAATGGTCCACTCACTTTCTACACAGAGAGTGATGGGATTAAAACTCCCAAACCTGAAGACTCACTCTCTGCTTTTGAGTTAGAACAATTTTCCAAAAATTATGATGCTATAAATTCTTATATTAAGCTTTGAGTATAGATGAGTTCAATAGGATATCAGGTTGCAAGACTGCCAAAGTGATCTACGATAAGTTTGTGGTAACCTTTGAAGGAACCAGCCAAGTCAACCATACGAAGATCAACATATATCTCAGGTAATATGAGCTATTCAAGATGAATGGAGATGAGTCAATCAGAGACATGTCCAAAAAATTCACTGACATTGTCAACAATCTTGATTTATTGGGAAAACACATTTCCAATGAAGAAAAGGTTAGAAAGATTCTGAGAAGTCTTCCAAAGGCTAAATGGAACCAAAGACTACTGCTATTAAGGAAGCTCAAGATCTCTCATTACTTCAACATGATGACCTACAAAGAAATCTCCTTACACATGAAATATCAAAGAATGAATTTGATGGAGAATTGGCAGAAGGTGTCAACAAAATAGCTCTCACGCAAAGGAGAATCAGCCATCTCAAATCCTTGAAATAGAAAATGATGATGAAGATCCAATTGCTTTGATTTCCAAAGCCTTGACCAAAATTCGTAAAATGAAGAAGAAATTTGGAAACAAGGACTTCATCAGAGATAGACACAGATCCTCGAGTAGCAATGACTACAAAGGTAAATCTTCTTCACATAGTAATAAGCCCAAAGTCATGAATTGCTTTGAGTGTGGTGATGCAGGAAACTTGATCTGAGACTGTCCACCCAAAAAGAGCAAGAACTTTCAGAAGAAAGATCACGATAGAAGAAAGAAAGCTATGGTAGCTTCCTAGAGTGATTCAGAAACATCAAGTCACCCTAAATCTTAAGAGGAACATGCCAACCTATGCTTTATGGCCAAGCATGATGAAAGCTTTCTAAAGAACATTGAGGTCATGGTAAACTGCTTGATTTAAAAACTAATAGAAGCCCTCTCTAATTATATTAGAACAATGCTTTTAAATGAAGATGACTAACTGAAAGAGATTAGAGTTTTAAATGAAAAAAATTCATGAGCAAGCAAAAGGAAACTTGCATCTTTTCTGCCTGAATCAGAACCTTGAAATTTCTCAGAAGAAAACTGAGAGTGATTTCAAGGCCTTGGAAACCAGTTTCAAAGCCTTGAAAACACAAGTCAAGGAAGTAGTCACTCAGAACTCTCTTGTGAGTGAATGTATTGTTAATCTAAGTCATCAAGTTTATGAATTGGATAAACAAACGACTACTCTAACTGATAAACTTCAAGAATCTGAATCAGTCAAAACAAAACTTGCAGGCTCAGAGCACAACTTGAACTTGATTCTTGGAGGTAGCTTAAAGTCTGTTCACAAAACTGGTATTGGATACAATCCAAATTTTACCAAAAACAACAATACCATATTTGTGAAAGCTGGAAGCCGAACAAATCCTAAGTGCCATTACTGCAATACGATTGGTCATGTTAAGATGACTTGTCCTTTTAGAAAAAGAGACCCTCACATAGTGAGGAATACTGTCCCATTCCAACTCAAAGGAGAAGTTCGACAGATTTAGGTTCCTAGAGAGGTTAGACCAACCAACATTGTTGAACCTGAATATGAATCTAAATTCCACACATGGTCTAACAGCTGGGTAAAGGCAGTGAATGGTGTTTGCAGGATGCCACCAAGAACAAACAACATAAATGGTTTATGGATAGTGGTTGCTCAAGACATCTGAGCTGAAAGAGATCTTTGTTCTCATAATTGAAAAAGAAATCAGAAGGTTCGATTACACTTGGTGACTAAGGCAAATGCAGCATTCTAGGTATTGGTAAAGTTGGCACAGATTCTGAAACTTCTATTTCTTATGTACAACTAGTTCATGGTTTGAAATTTAACTTTATTATTGTATCTCAACTTTGCGATAACGGTTTCAAGGTTATCTTTGACAAAGTGAAATTTGTTGTGCATGATGACAAATCTGGAAATTGCATCCTCACTGCCTCTGGGTCAAACAATGTCTATACTTTTCAAACTAACAAAGTTGCAGGAGAAAACTTGAAGTGTCTCAAGGCCTTGAAAGAAGATTCAAAGCTTTGGCACAGAAAGTTGGGACACATTAGCTTGCATACCTTGAACAAGCTAGTCTCAAAGAAATTAGTAAGAGGTCTAACCTCTATCAATTTCAAATATGAAGAAGTATGCAAGACAAGTGCACAAGGAAAGCAAACTAGAAGCTCATTCAAACCAAAGAACTTTGTAAGTACTACTAGACCCATTGAATTACTGCATATAGATCTTTGTGGTCCTATGAGAACTCTAACTCCAAAGGGTAAGAAGTACATGCTTGTTATTGTAGAAAAATTTTCTAGATACACTTCGGTTATGTTTCTTAGAGAAAACTATGCAGCTCTCACTGAGTTTTCAAAGCTTTGTTGAGAACTTCAAACATTGAAAAACCTACCTATTCCTTCAATTAGAATTGATCATGGAAGAGAGTTTGACCCAACTTGATTTTAATGAATTTTGTTCTAAGCATGGTATCTCTCACAACTTTTTTGCTCCAAGAAATCCTCAACAGAATGGAGTTGTTAAAAGAAAGAACATGACTCTTGAAGACATGTCAAGAACAATGCTTCTGGAAATCAAATTGCCAAATTATTATTGGGAAGAAGCTGTGAATACGGAAAACTATATTCTTAACAGGTGCTTGGTCAGACATATTCTGAAGAAGACCCCTTATGAGCTGTTCAAATGAAGAAATGTTGGAGTTGTGCCCTAGAGGCAATCAATTTATTGTGAAAAATATGTGGATTTACGATCCATTATGTTATCGATATGGAGATATGTTAACATGAATTAAGTCCTATGAATATCAGTGTTATATTCTTACATATCCCTAGTCGATTATAATGATTAATAGGACAATCATATATAGACTAGTATGGGGTTGGATTGATATAGAGATATCACGATCCAATACATGGGTATGCATTAGGAGTAATGGCATACTGGATTGACCCATATGTGAGAAGGCTACATAAAAATATGTAAAGTTACAAGTGCTTCTTGCGGTGACAACAGCATTGTCATTCTTAGACCTGAAGTGACTAGATCATATAGTTGTGGAATATTGTGTTTTGGTAGCGTCAAATGTTGCACCGTGACTGGGTAGTCATAAAGGCGCGTATTGGAAAAAATAGGAAGCAAGCTTAGATATCGTAGTGATGTAGAGAGAATTTTTCCCTCGCACATAAAGGGAGAAAACATCCTAGGCCACTCGATAGTTAATTCTTATAGAATGTCTGGCTAGCCTCAAATAAATCAATATGGAATATTGATGTTATTTTGCACGAATAAGGCTAATCCCCGGATCAAGGAACTATGGATTGGATATACGTGTGTGACTTGTATGTATCGTGTCCAATCCGGATATAGAGACAAAGTGATGAGACAATACTTGCACAAGGTTTGTCATTATGACTATTGTATTTGTTGGCTAGAATGGATGTATTCCTAGAGGCCGCTCCATATTAGTAAGTGGTTACTACCAATTAAATAGAACCTATGGGGTCACACGCCAAATAGGGGTGAAACGGAATTGGGAATTAATTAATTACTGTGATTAATTCATTGGAAGGATCAAATTGCAACAACTTGCTAATTTAGTAGGACTAATATGCAAGTTTGACTAATCCATGTATAGACATGATTATGATTTTCCAGGGTGGACTTATTCATGTAGAAACATGATTAGGATTAATTTTCAAAGAGAACTAATCCATGTACGACATGATTATGACTAGTTTGCAAAAGGGGCTAATCCTTATTTGAGTAGGATTAGGAAAGGGGTTATTTATGTAGTAGGACAATGAGTTGTTGGACTATATAAAGAACACTCCTAGCTTATTTTTCTCTACACATATACTTACTTAGAGTAGGAGAGAAAAAAGCAAGGAGAGAGAAAGAAACATAAGGAGCCAAACCCCCTTATGTCGCCCTCTACCCGACGGCCACCAAGAGGGTCCGAACCCTCTTCCTTTGTGATTGGTTGCATAATTTCTTCACCCTCTTCCATTCTTCCTACCTAGCACAAGGATTTGGAGAAACGAGATCGCACCTCTAGGTGTGGATCAACCGTAGAGACGTGACACAATTCACGTTACAAGTCATTACAGGAGACCTCTAAGGTGTTACTTGTTTCTTTCCTTACCATCATTATGATTCTCTTCCTGTGATCCTTGGAGGATCTTGAATGGTAATTCTTTCTTCCACTGCGTATCCATGATCAAAACCCTACAGGTATCAGAGCCACATGTCATAGAGCATAACGTGGTTTATGTGTTTCGTTTTTGTTGTTTATCACCTTTAATTGTTGATTATTGCGTTAAAATAACAAATTAAGCATATTGGATGCATGTTGAATATGATTCAACCAAACAAGATCCAATTATTGCATTGAATGTCTGAATTAGTGAGTTTGAGAAATTTTAGTATCTTAGATCTAGGGTTCTAGGGCATCCAATTCAAAGAAGAAGTTTTTCCAAATAAGAAAACAACCAAAGTTGGGCAACAAGGCAAGGAGTTGTTTTGGAAACAACTCCTAAGGAGGTTCGCGCCCCCCCCCCCCTAGGGGACCGCCCTTCCTTCCTTGCCTCCCAAGCAAGGTTCGGCCTAGGGGCAGAGCCAGCCCTAGCGCACGACCTAGCCGTGTGGGCTAGGGACCGGCCGGCCCAAGAACTTGGGCGGTCCTTTAGGGGTTCGGCCAAGTGTTTGGTTGGGCCTCTTGGACCGTTTTGACCCCAGTTAATCCTAAAATCAACTATAATTGACTAAGCGTGTTAAAAATTGGTTTTACCTGTTTATGTGCAATTTTCATGTTGATTGGATCCGGCCTTAGATGTGGTTTGTCTAGGATGTTTTATTTTGTAGTTTGTTTACGGCCTGCGAGCTGATCAATTGGATATAATAATTAATTAGGCTTTACGGCATGCGATCCGGTATTTTTTTTTTCAACTTTCGAGATTTATTTTATTTAGTATAGATGTTAGCTAGTACTAGATAAAATAGATGATAGACAAGATTGGAGAGAAGAAGCCCAAAGACAAAGAAGCCACAAAGTTGGAGCATGGAGCATTCCACAACACTATGAAGGATGGACCAAGAGATGGAGGCACATGGAGATGCGTTTTCTATTATAGGGTTCATAGATATTCTCAGTGGCTTGCGAATATCTTAGTTTAGCAGGCCATATCCAAATCACGTTAAATTCTGTTATGTGGATGTTTTACTTTATTGTCTTATTATTGTTGTTGGTGTATGGATAATGCATGAAATTTGATAATAAGATATTTAACAACCCGAATCTTTTATTTGGAGTTGTGCCCAAACTCAAATAAGTAGATCAGTTGAGATGAATCAACAAAATAATGTAAAATTGAAAATTAAATTACTCAATTTAAATATTGCATTTTTTTGGCTTCTCGTTATCTAGACACTCTTCATGATCATGATTATCAAGCTCGTGCGTTCCAAAGCAGGCGACTTGATTTATCATGGTTGTGTTGCGATGGCACAAGCAAGTAATGTGAAACTGTCTAGGTACGGGGTTGGACGTAACTGGGTAATTTTAATGAGATTGGAGGCCTTGAGGCAAACAATTGGGATTATCCATATGGATGGATAAATAAGGATTTATTTGCCCAATTGAACAAAGAGTTGCATAATTATGCAATTGGAATTGTTCCTACCTCAAAAGAAGTGAAATAGGGATCTTGGCACCCACTAGAAAATATAATGATATTTTCCGCATTAATATTTGAGGGTTACTAATCCGCAGAAAAATAGTGGGAGCTATATTTAAAAATTTATATCCTTGTTGAATATAGTTATACGTCAGAATGCCTTGCATAATCCTATTGTATTGAATACCCATGGCATTAAACAAACGAAACACGACTTTATGTCCATAACATGGACAAGCTGTTTGGAATCTATTCTAGATTGGTATAAAATTGAGAATTGTTCTCAAATAAAAGATAAATTGTAGTACATCATAGAACATAAAGTTCTCTTCTCACCAACTACCAAAACACACTAAAGCCCAATGGAAAGGAACATCAAAGAATGGTTCTTTCGATGTGACTTGCCTCATGTTAGCAGGCATGAACTATGAGCTTTGGAAGTAAGATGAGAACATTGAGGCGTATGATATGATCATACATTTAAAGAAGATCTTTCAAAGAGCAAGCTAGACATGAAAGTTTTTAAGTGTTGCTCCACTTTCCGTCATGCAACTAAGCTAATTCAATATGATTGAAACATTAGTGAATGGCTGTTATCTATGAGATAGATAAGCAATAAAATTTATTCACCCAAGTGGACCAAGAATTGCATTGGATGCAGTTGTAGTTTTGTTCAAAGGGGATTTACTCAATATGATTGAGAATCACTAAACAAAGCACACATAAAGGGCATAGGAAAAACTGTTAATGGTTAACAGCATGGGTGAGGACAAAAGGTTCGCGCCGACCCCATGGGTATACAGCAAGCTCTTTGCTAAAATCAAGTTTCCTTAAAAGTCTCATAGGTGGTGTAGAGGAAGAGAGACTACCCAAGGTTTCTGGAAGGAAATAATAAATGAATTATGAATTCAATTTAGGTATTTTTTTTTTATAAAATTCAATGGGTCTATCTCATCATCAAAAGTATGTGATACTAGATGAGGATCTCGCATTTATAGAAGTATGGAGGATCTCAAGAGATGTATACAATTGGATAGAATAAATAATCCTACACGTGGGGCAATGGAGCAAGGGGTTGCTGAATTAGCCGTAGGAAAATATTTCTATCTATATGAAATTGTTCATGAATTAGACAAAAGTGAATATGTCCCTGCTATGAGTAGGATCATTATCAAAGTTTCTTGTTTGGACAAGAAAGCTCTCTATCATAATAGAGGACAAATGTTGTTCCATTTATTCTGATAAGCATTATTGTAATGCAATTTTGTCAAATGGATTGTATATCCTTGATCATGATAATTTCATCTATAAAATTAATACCAAGAGGTTTTCATATAATGATATGAACCTCACTTATCTTTAGCATTATCGTTTAGGCCTCATAAATAAGAGATACATATCTAGAACTCCAAGAGGATGGATTTCTGGAATCATTTGATTATTAAATCATATGAGACATGTAAGAATTATATATTAGGAAAAGATATGATCTTTTTGGAATCATACATATTGATGTATGTATGCCACGAAGCACAAATACTAAAGATGGTTTTCAGTACTTCATCATATTTACTGATGGGATCAGAGAAATATGGATTTGTGTATCTTATGAAGAAACAAATCATAATCCTTTAAAGTGTTCAAGGAATTCAAAAATGAAGTAGAGAACCAGCTTGGAAAAATTATTAGGGCTCTACGATTGGATCATAGAGGAGAGTACTTGAGCCAAGAGTTTGACAAGCATCTATGGGAGTGTTGGATATGATCCAAAATCGCTCCACCTAAAACGCCACATGGGTTTGGCGTGTCTAATAGGAGAGTTCGGACCTCGTTGGACACGGTTCGGTCCGTTATGAGTTAAACAGAACTTCCAGTTTACTTTTAGGGGCTATGTTCTAATTACAACAAATTTCTCCCTTAACCTTGTTCCATATAAATCAATTATGAAAAACACCGTATGAGATATGGACTAGGAAGAGTCCTAGTATGCCGTTCATAAAGGATTTGGGTTATGAAGTTTATGTAAAGGCGTTTACAGATAAACTTGGACCCAATTCAGATAAATGTTTTGTGGGATATCATGAAAGGGATATTATTTGTACAATCCAACCGAGAACAAATTGTTTTTTGCTCGACCACAGTGTTTCTAGAAAGAGATTGTCTCTATAAGAAACAGTGGGAGGACAGTAGAACTTGAAGGATTTCAAGAACCAAAAAAGAATATTGATCCTTTTTTATAGAACATGAGCAGGATCACAAGGTGTTGTGGAGCAACCTACTCAGATAACACTAGAACCTCATACTATAGGTAGGATATGTCAGGGGACTAGATAAATATGGATTTATCATAACTTGTGATATATTTCACATCGAGATGACCCTACAACCTATGAGATGGCCACGTGTGGGCCATACTCTCAGAAATGGCTAGGAGCCATGAGATACGTTATGGAATCCATGTATACCAACAAAGTATGGACTTTTGTGGAA
This sequence comes from Linanthus parryae, assembly GCA_023055425.1. Classification (NCBI taxonomy): domain Eukaryota; kingdom Viridiplantae; phylum Streptophyta; class Magnoliopsida; order Ericales; family Polemoniaceae; genus Linanthus; species Linanthus parryae. Next base: position 5,428,916 of record JALGPY010000019.1, on the reverse strand, counting down.
CCAACTCAAAGGGTAGGACCCATAAGGTGCAAGTGGGTTATGAGGAAACCAACATGGATGATAATATGATTACTTTTAAGGAACAATTGAATGAAAATGGTTTTATTTGAGTTCATAGTATCGACTATGAAGAAATCTTTCCCCAGTTGTGATTCTTAAAACCATTCGCACCTTGGTTGTAACAGTCTGTCTAGAGATTGAGTCAAGCTTCTAGGAGTTGGAATCTTCGAATTAATGATGCAATCAAATGAGTTTGGTTCCATAAAAATTGAAGATTAAATTTGTTTTTACAAGAAGGTCAGTGAAGCATAGTTATGTTTCTAGTCTTGCATGTAAGGACATACTAATCATTGGGAATGATGTCCCTACTTGGGAATCTTACGTAGATTTACAAGGGAATTAATATTCAATGGATACTTAGGCAAATCAACCTATGAAGATCTATGGAGATAGATCAAGATGGTTGTGCATCTTAGGTCATAGTACATAAATGAAAAAAAGTGTTGAAGTGGTTCAACATGAAAAGAAAATGAATTCTTACCCATGTCGCATGGAATTAGTCTTTGGAAGACTAATTGTCTTACCAATTAAATTGGGAAGGGACCGTATGAATGAGATTCATGAGATACGCCATGTTATGTACTAGGCTAGATGTGACATATAGTATGACACAAAGATACCAGTCAAATTTGGGTGAGCGTTACTGGATAATTATCAATATTATCCTTAAGTACTTGAAAAGAACTAAAAGGAAGAATGCTTGATAAATGGAGAATAGGGTGAGTTTATTGTAAGGAGTTACAGTGATGCGAACTTCAAATCTGACAAAGAAGATTTCAGATTATAAGTCAAGTTTTATGTTTTGCACTAGTGGCAGGGACTGTGAGCTGGGAAGGTTCCAAACAAGATTCATTAACTGATTCTAACATAGAGGACTGAGTGAGTTACTGCATGAGATGCACTTACTCAGAATATTCAATCCCAATCAAATTGTTGATAGACGATATGTGAATATTTGCAAAGTACCAAGTTCATGTCTCGCCCACCACACCCCTATGCAGTGTAAGAATGAAGGGCCGCTCTATATCAATAGGCATATGATGCAGGAGATTGACTCTAGTGCAAGTGGGAGACTGTTGGAGTTGTGCCCTAGAGGCAATCAATTTATTGTGACAAATATGTGGATTTACGATTCATTATGTTATCGATATGGAGATATGTTAACATGACTGAATTCCTTAGAATATAATTTATATATTCTTAAATATCCCTAGTCGATTATAATTATTAATAGGAAAATCATCTATAGACAAGTATGTGGTTGGATTGATATAGAGATATCACGATCCAACACATGGGTATGAATTAGAAGTAATGGAATACTAGATAGAAACATCTTTGAGAGGGCTACATACAAGTTATGTAAAGTCACAAGTGCTTCTCGCGGTGACAACGGTATTGTCATCCTTAGACTTGAAGTCACTAGATCATCTAGTTGTAGAATATTGTGTTTTGGTAGCGTCAAACGCTACACCGTGGCTGGGTAGTCATAAAGGCGCGTATTGGAAACTATAGGAAGCAATCTTAGATATCGTAGTGATGTAAAGAGAATTTTTTCCTCCCACATAACGGGAGAAAATATCCTATGCCACTCGAGGGTTAGTGCTTATAGAATGTCTGGCCAGACTCAAATAAATCAATATGGGATATTGATGTTATTTGCACGAATAAGGCTATTCCCAGGATCGAGGAACTATGGATTGGATATTCAAGTGTGACTTGTATGTCTCGTGTCCAATCCGGATATTAAGACAAAGGGATGAGACAATACTTGCATAAGGTTTGTCCTGATGACTATTCTATTTGTTGGCTAGAATGGATGTCTTGCTAGAGGCCGCTCCATATTAGTAAGTGGTTACTACCAACTAAATAGAACCTATGGGGTCACACGCCATATATGGGTGCACTATATTTGGGCATTTATTAATATGATTAATTAATTAGAAGGATCAAATCGCAACAACTTGCTAAATTAGTAGGACTAATATGAAAGTTGGACTAATCCGTGTATAGACATGATTAGGATTTGTCAAGGTGGACTAATTCATGTAGAGACATTATTAGGATTAATTTTCAAAGAGAACTGATCCATCTATGGACATGATTAGGACTAGTTTGCAAAAGGGACTAATCCTTATTTGAGTATGATTATGAGAGGGGTTCTTTATGTAGTAGGACAAGGAGTTATTGGAAAATATAAATAACAGTACTAGCTTATTTTTCTCTACACATCTAATTACTTAGTAGGAGAGAATAAAGCAAGGAGAGTGAAAGCAACATAAGGAGGCCGAACCCCCTTATGCCACCCCTCTAGCTGATGGCCACCAATAGGGTCCGAACCCTCTTCCTTGGTTATTGGTTGCATGGTTTCTTCATCCTCTTCTATTCTTCCTTGCTAGCACAAGGAGTTGGAGGACCCATATCGCACCTCTAGGTGTGGATCAACCGTCAAGACGTGACACAATTCACGTTACAAGTCATCAAGGGAGACCTCTAGGGTGTGTTACTTGTTTCTTCCTTACCATCGTTATGATTCTCTTCCTGTGATCCTTGGAGGGTCTTGAATGGATAATTCTTTCTTCTGCTGCGTATCCATAGTCAAAACACTCAAAGAAAGCCAAACAATTCTTACTTCAAACCTTTTGGTTGTACTTGCTTTATCCACAAACAATGGTAAGGACAATCTTGGTAAGTTTGATGCAAGAAGTGATGAAGGTATTTTTCTTGTCTATTTACAGACAAGCAAAGCCTATAGTGTTTATAATAAGAGAACCCAGCTTGTTGAATAAAGCATTCATGTTATATTTGATGAAAGCTATGATTGTTCTTTGAGTGATGGTTTTGCAGATCTTAATCTGAACAAGCATGATTCAAAAACTGAAAAAGAATCCTCAAAAGGTTCTAAGGAAATGTTACAAGAACAAAGAAGGCATTTTCATTGAAACAGAATCTCCAAAGAAGACAGCAGGAGAAGCTACTACTTTAATTTCTCAAAGACTTGAAAAACAACAGAACAAGCCACTTCTTCAAGTTCTCAGAGACTTGAAAAGAAAACTGGGGAGCCTGAACCATGGACACCAAGAAAGATATTCAAATTTCTCTCATCTCATCCTGCTGATAACATTATTTCTGATCCAATCACTGGTACACAAACCAGATCACAGTTGAAAAATCTTTGTGATTTTAATGCTTTTATTTCTCTTGTAGAGCCTAAAAATGTGAAGGAATCATTACATGAATCAGACTGGGTTATAGCAATAAAAAGTGAACTCAATGAGTTTTAAAAGAACAAGGTTTGGAATCTAGTTCCTCCACCAAGAAATCAGTCTGTCATTGGCATCAGATGGGTAATCAAAAACAAGTTAGATGAGAATGGAAAGGTAATCAGAAACAAGGCTAGATTGTTAGCTTAAGGCTACAATCAAGAAGAAGGTATTAACTATGATGAAACTTTTGCTCCTGTTTCCAAGTTAGAAGCATTTAGAATTATACTTGCATTTGCATCTCACAAGAACATGAAACTCTTTCAAATGGATGTGAAGTGTTCATTTTTAAATGGCTATTTGTAAGAAGAAGATTATGTTGCTCAACCTCCTGGTTTTGAACATGACAAGTTTCTAGACCATGTCTACAAAATTGACAAGGCTCTTTGTGGTTTGAAACAAGCTCCAAGGGCTTGGTACGAAATATTTTCAAAATTTCTACCGGAAAATGATTTCAAAAGAGGATTAGTAGACAAGACCCTTCTCATGAAGACTCATGAGAAAGACATGCTTCTAGTTCAAGTTTATGTTGATGATATTCTGTTAGGATCTACTAATGATCTCTGAGCATGGAATTCTCAAGTCTTACGAGAAAGGAATTTGAAATGAGCTTTATGGGAGAATAGAAATTATTTATTGGACTTCAAGTTCATCAGATGAATAAAGGCATATTCCTACATCCAAGCAAGTACACAAGAGATTTGCTAAAAAATTATAATATTTCTCAATCGAAAGAGATCAAGACCCCCATGAGTTCTACATTGTCTTTAGATAAAGATGAATCTGTTAAGAGTGTGAATGTGAAAGAATATAGAGGTATGATTGGATCATTACTCTACCTCACAGCTAGTAGACCAGATATCATGTTCAGTGTTTGTATGTGTGCTAGATTTCAAGCTGATCCTAAAGAATCACATTTGACTACAGTAAAGAGAATTTTTAGATATCTCAGTGGTAGACTTAAGGCTTTGGTATCCTAAAAAATCTAACTTCTCTTTGTGTGACTATTCATATGGTGACTTTGCTGGATATAAAGTTGATAGAAAGATTAATCAGGATGTTGTCAATTTCTTGGATCATCTTTAATCAGCTGGCATTCAAAGAAGCAAAACTCAGTTGCACTATCAACAGCAGAGGCTGAATACATATCAACTGGAGCTTGCTATTCACAAGTGTTATGGATAACACAACAAACGAGAGACCTTGGATTTGATTTCATAGATATACCCATCAAGTGTGACAACAAAATTGCAATATCAATTACAAAGATACCACTTCAGCATTCAAGAACAAATCATATTGATGTTGGACATCACTTCATCAGAGATCATGCTGAAAAATGTGATATTGTTCTTGAATTTGTTTCTACTAACTTGCAATTTGGTGAATCTTCACTAAACCATTGCCAGATGAAAGATTCTTAGCATTCAGATTGGAATAGGCCATGCTAAATAAAGACGCATTGGCTTAGGGGGAGAATCAGGTAAGTATTATGTGTTTCAAAGGTTTAAACTGATTTTCAAAGCCTTGAAAATCTTTTCAAAGCTTTGAGTATATGTGATATAACCATATAGCTTTTCATGGCCTTGAAATCCATTCCAATGCCTTGAAAATAAGACTCTATGTTAGTTAGTCAATAATTTGGATCTTTCAATGTTGGGTGTTATCTTTGTCGATAATTGCTAAATATTACCCCTCAACTTTCAAATACCCCTTTTCAGCCAAAATAGTATTATATTATTTACTTCCAACGGCACACACAATTTTGAATCTTTTTGATTCAGCAGATCTTCAAAGATTGAGAAGAATATTTAGTTTCCTTTTCAAACTGAAACTCTTTTCTATTTCTATTCTTCTTTCTTTCTCTCCGTCGCATCTATCCTACCTCTCTCTTCTTCTCCCAAAAACCTAATGAGCACTAGAATAGCCTCTGACAGAATAAAGATGGCTGGTGGTTCAAAGGCTGGCACAGAGAAGAAAAGAAAAGCCACTGTGCAAGGTTCAGACCATCAGTGGAGATTCAAGTTCAAAGACTCCTACTGAATAAGGCATGGCACCTCCTCCTCCCAAGAATAAGGCAAAGAAATATTAGACACCAGTTTCCAACAAGAAGAAGAAAATAGTAGAGTCTGCTCAAGAAAACCAAAATGGATTCAGATTGGTAGCCCTAAGAAGGTAAAGAAGAAGGCTGACAAAGTAGATAAGGGAAAAGGAAAAGTGACAGAGGATGATCCAGAGGAGAACATTGAGAAGGCACTAAAGTTCTATTCAGAGAATAATAAATCCACTGGTAAGAAATCATCCCTTGACAACACATGGTTAATTACTGATGTTACTAGAGGTCCATGGCTAGATGAATTTGCTTCTAGAGCAGTTGCATTCTGTAGTATGATCAGTGTTTCAATGTTACATGGTATGAATCTGAAGTGTATTAAAATGTTGAAGAAAAGCTCTCTTTGGCTTGTTCTAAACCCTCCAGACATAGCCTACCCCAGACTCACCAGATTCTTTTACCTAAAAATGAAACAACTCAAGAAAACTGCAAACCTGGTGATTCAGGCCAAAGTTGCTGGCATTCATATGGAACTAGATCACTCTGAGTTTTCCAATGTTCTAGGTTGTCCTAAGAGGTATGAAACCAGTAACTACCCTCCAAAGACTGAAGCCCTCAAACTTGCATAAGAAGAGTTCTTTCTACCCAATACCCCTACCACATCCAAGCAGTTGACACACTCTGTGCTGACTGTTGAAGCCAAAGTCTTGTTTACAATCTTGATGAGATGTGTTGTACCAAGGGAACAATAAAAGGATCTGATCACTGAAAGGGTGATGTACTTAATGAATTTCGTTATGCATGGCTATGAGATTGATCTTACAAAGCTTGTGATGGAACACATGTTGTATAGCCAAACCAATCAGAGGAAACACCCCTTGCCATATGCCAATTTGCTCACCTCTTTCTTTCAACACCATGAAATTCCAACTGATAGCGAAGAAACTATTAATACTGGGTTTGGTATTCTTAATGAGAAAGCATTCGAGAAGATTGGTTTGGGGAAAGTGCTAAGACTTGGAAGCCGTATTCAGATTTGACAGAAGAAGATTTGATTTCCAAAAAGTTTCTCAAACCAAAATCCTTGACCCCTACTTCAATCCAAACCTCTCACCCTCAAGATATCTCCTTGGTCCTTCAGAAACTAGGTGGACTTGAGATGGACATTTATGAAGTGAAGGAGAATCAACATGAGTTTGGAACTGATCTGAGACTTGTGAAGTACATGGTTGAAAACATCTTCAGAAGCATGACGGTGTTTGATGTGCCTGAAGAAGTCTCTCAAGCTGCAGAGGGTACCAAAAAGGATGATTCAGGTGGAGTTTCTGATCTTGATTCAACTCTTAAAACCCTGTGCTTGATTAGTTGATACTTCATGATGAAAGAAAAAGTATTTTGACACACTTAACAGTATCTAATCCAACTGTTTGTCTCAGTTTTGCAGGGATTTTTTTTTTCTATTTTGCAGGATCTATTTCCTAACCTAAGTTTTGGAGCAAAGGAAACTCTCCAACATGTTTATAAATTTGATATGTTTAGAAATTCCCCAACATGTTTTTATACAATATCATATCAGTATCATTGAAGATACTGATCAACTATCCATTGGAGAAGCTGTTAGAGAAGTCAAAGCTGAAGCTACAAAATAGGGAAGTTTGTTAAGAGAAGATCCTGAAGATCTGCAATTCAAAATGCTCCATAAAAGAGGGAAAATCTGAAGTAATGCAATGGGACAATCAGTAGAGAAACTAAAATACATTCAAGGATTGACAAGCAACAAAGAATCATATTCATTTCTCTCAATCCAAGCATCTGAAGAACCCTGCATACTCACTGCAGATTCGGTTCTAGTGTTCTTCTTTTCTTAACTTCATTTGTATATCATTTTGATAATACTTATTGTTCTTATTCTCAAGAATTTTTCAAGGTGAAAAATATAGAATTATTAGTTAATCTTATAGCTAGATCAGGTACTAGATAGGTAAGTGAGAACCACAAGCTATAATAGAGTAAGGCATCTCTCTGTGCTTGATATATAGGGCTTAGTTGTTGATTCATAAGAATTGAGTTGAAAATCTTGCAGGGAAAAGATCTCTGAGGTAGAGATGTAGGTCCAAGTATACTGAACTCTATATATCTTGTTTCTCTTTCACTTACTTTTCAGTTCCATATCTTTTGCAGCATTCAAAACAGTTCCATTTCAAAGGTTTGAAACTCACTTCAAGGCCTTGAAATAGACTTGTCTTTTTCAAAATTCACTGTTTTCATTCCAAGGGCTTGAAACCCATTTCAAGGCCTTGAATCACTCTTCACTAATTACAATTCTTTTTTAAACCACTCTCCTTTAGCAAAAGTTGGCATACTCTATTCAACCCCCCCCCCCTTCTAGAGTATTGATCATGTATTTCTACCTATTGTATACCCCTTCAAATACCATGAATGTGTCTGAATCCTTTTGCCACCAATCAAACGTTATAGGCAATCACATTGCCATCCATGTAGGTCATCTTCTTGAAGACCCACTAGCACCCTATGGGCGGATCCCCTTGGGGTGGTTCCACCAAAGTCCATACTTTGTTGGTATACATGGATTCCATCTGGGATCTTATGGCTTCATGCCACTTTTGAGAGTCCGGCTCTTTCATGTCCTCTCCAAAGGTAGTAGGATCATAATCTATGAGCAACGTGTCACCAGGCTCAGTCACGAGAAGTCCATACCTCTCACTCTACTCGACCTACGAAGTTCTTATGTTACCTGAACATGCTCTTCCACAACACCTTGAGGTTCCTGTTCATGTTCCATAGTAGGATCAGTGGCTTGTGGTTCTTCAATATCTTCAAGTTCTATTGTCCTCCCACTTGGTCCTTTACAGACAAATTCTCTTTATGGGAACACGCCGGTCCGAGCAACAAACTCTTTGTTCTCGGCAGGATTGTAGAAATAATACCCTCTCGTTTCCTTAGGGTATCCCACAAACTTGAACTAACCCGACTTTGGACCGAGCTTCTCCGTTTGTAAATGTTTCACATAAACAACACAGCCCCAAATCTTTATGAACGATAGTGTGGGACGCCTCCTACTCCACATCTCGTATGGAGTCTTCATGGCAGATTTAGATGGAACACGCTTATGGGTGAAAGGTGCACATAATAGAGCGTGCCACCAAAAAGATAACGGTAGATCTGTTTGACACATCATAGATCGAACCATGTCCAACAAAGTTCAATTTCTCCTCTCGGACACTCCTTTCCATTGTGGCGTACCGGGTGGAGACAATTGAGACAAGATCTCACACTCTCTAAGATAGTCGTCAAACTCTTGGCTTAAGTATTCTCCTCCACGATCCGATCGCAGAGCCTTAAAACGCTTGACATGTTTTTCTACTTCATTCTGAAATTCTTTGAACTTTTCAAGGGATTCGGATTCGGCCTTCATAAGGTATACTAATCCAATTCTACTTAAATCATCAGTAAATGTAATGAAATAAAGATGACCACCTCTGGAAGGCATGTCCAATGGCGCACAAACATCAGTATGCACTCGGGCCAATTGCTCACTAGTCCTCTCTACTTTCTTATTGAAAGAGGACTTTGTCATTTTTCCTAATAAACCAGATTCACATGTCTCATATGATTCATAATCAAATGAGTTGAAGAATCAAACTTTAGGGAGTCTACAGTTGCGTTTTTTGTTTATATGGCCTAAACGACAATGCCATAAGTAAGTAGGGTTTAAATCACTAGTTTTAATCCTCTTAGTATTTATGTTATAGACAAGATTATTTAGATCAAGGATATACAATCCATTAGATAAGTGCGCACTACAATAGTGCATACTATCAAAATAAATGGAGCAAAATTTGTCCTTTATTGAAATAGTAAAACATTTCTCGTCCAAACAAGAAAAAGAAATAATATTTCTGCTCATAGCAGGAACAAAAAGCAATTATCTAACTCTAAATCTAATCTTGAAGGCAAAGATAGCTCGAGCACGCCAACGGCCAATGCAGCAATCTTTGCTCCGTTCCCTACGCGCAGGTCTATCTCCTCATTAGTCAATCTTCTCTTTAGATCCTGCACATTTTGACAAATGTTAGATCCACATCCAATATCCAATACCCAAGATGAAAAGTAAGTTAAATTTACATCTATAACAAAAATACCTGGTGGTGGTGGAATCACTCTTCCAAGTCTTTTATCCTCCAGATACTTTAAGCAGTTCCTCTTCCAGTGTCCAGGCTGACTAAAGTAGTGACACTCACCCTTAGTCACGCCTTTAGCAACGCCACCAGCAGGTTTAATGGAAACTTCTTTGGGTTTTGCAACTGAATTGCTTTTCCATTTGAAGGTAGAGGCAACTCGCTTGCCTTTTCCTTTGTTCACCATCATTATGGCCTTCCCAATCCTTTATTCAGCTGTCCTCAACATATATTGAGTAAATCTGGCAGAGGCCTATTGATCTCATTCATGTTATAGTTTTATAGTTCATAATGAACTGTCCATAATTATCAGGAAACAATGCAATATGAGATCAGTGTCCAACTCTTAGCCTATTGGAAACCCTATTCGTGTGAGATTCTCCAAGTACGAGATCATGCGCTGTACATTAGGTCCCACAGGGTTTCCCTCTGAAGATGACATTTTAATAATGCCTTGGAAACTTCTTACTGCTCAACCCATGCCTTCTCTTGAAAGAGCTGCTTCATGTGTATGATCATATCAAACGCAGCCATGTTCTCATGTTACTTTTGGAGCTCAGAGTTCATGGTTTAAAGCATAAGGAAGGCCACGTCAGTTGCATCATTAACGATCTTCTAATATGCCTTTAAGGCTGCAGCAGAATTATTTTATGGACCCTAAGGAACATTATCGTCTAGAATGTACATGTTCTTCTCTTGCTTGAGAAAGATTCTCAAGTTCCTATACCAGTCTAGAAAGTTTGTTCCAGAAAACTTGTCCTTCTCAAGGACCAATCGCAGGGATTGTGATGAATTCGATGAATTGTTTACCATGGAATTCTACAAAATGAGAAATATATAATTTTTAGTATTTTGTGAACAAATAACTTCATTTAATAATGGCTAGATTATGAAACATAGCTCCCACTATTTTTCTCGGATTAATAACCCTCTATATTAATGCAGAAAATATCATTATATTTTCTAGTGGGCCAAGACTCATATTTCACTTCTTTTTGAGCTTGCTTTGAAAAGTCACCCAAAATCAATTAATTAGGTATGAAAAATTTCCAATTTCATCATTTTCAACTCTTGTTTCAATTGGGAAAACAACTTCTTATTTATTTATTTAATAGATAATCCCAATTGTTTGCCTCTAAGCTATCATTCCAATTGAAGTAGCCTTGTTGCGTCCAACCTCTTACTTCAACAATTTTACATTACTAGCTTGTGAAATCGCGCCATATCATGGTGAATCAAGTTGCCTAGCTTTGGCAATCCCGAGTTTGGTAAGTCATGATCATGACGAGTGTTTAAGTCACGAGAAGGAAAAAATGCAATATTTAAATTTGAGATATTTTCCTTTTAATTTTAATTGTTTTGTTGATCCATATTAACTAATCTACTTATTTGGGTTGGTCAATCCAATAAAATATCCTGATTGTTTTAATCTTGTTACCAATTTGCATGCATCATCCATACACCAACAATATTAACAAGACAATAATTAAACAACCACAAACATTAAATAAACGGGATGTGGATATGGCCACATAAACTAAGATATTCCCAAGCCAGTGAGAATATCTATAAGCCCTAAAAAAATAGCAAGCTCATCTCCATGTGCCTCTATATTTTAGTCCATGCTTCTTTAGATTGTGGAATGCCGCCATCTTGTGGTTCCTTCAATTCTGTAGGCTTATTCCCCATGTCTTGACTATCATCTACTCTATCTAATGCTAGCATCTAAACTAAATAGAAAGACCTCCCAAGTTGAGAAGAAGACCCTCTCGCATGCCGTAAAACCTGAATAATTAATTATTACAATAAAACCAAACCACAAAAATAAACATTCACAACATCCACATTTAAGGCCATATCCAAACACCATGCAAAATCAAGTAATATAGTTAAAATTCAATTTTAACGCGCTTGGTCAATTTTAATTGACTATTTGGGTAACTGGGGTCAAAACGGTCCAAGGGGCCTACCAATACACTTAGCTGAATCCTACAAGGACAGCCCAAACTGCCGAGCCGGTCGGCCCTAGACCGCACGGTGCAACCGTGCTCCTGGGACGAACCGGCCTTATGGTCGTGGCTCACCTTGCAGCGCAAGGAAGAGGAGGGGGGGACGGCTAGGGTTTCGGCCCTAGTCTCCTTCCTCTTCCTTCCTTGTTTGTTTTTTTTCATATTGAAGAAAACCCCCTTTTCCAAAATTTGTGCCCAAACTCTAGTTTTTCAAGACCCAAGTAGATACATCATATGTGCCCGGAATTCGCTAATCTTTATACGACGATTCAGATTAGCTTATTTCCTATTGAATAATATTCAAATTACATCATTATTCCAACTTTAGTTTTCCGCGATAATAGCAGAAAACAGTGTAAAATTGACATAAACGTAACACATAAACCACATTATGTTCTACGACCTGTGGCTCTAATACCACTATAGGGTTTTGATAACGGATGCGCAGAGGAATAAACAAAATCAATATATATTCGAGACCCTCCAAGGATCACATTACCAGACATCATAACGATGGTAAGGGATAGTATAAAATACCTTGTTTGCCTTCTTTGGTTGAATTCACTCGTGAAATAGTATTCATGTCTCTATGGATAGTCCACGCCTAGGATCAGAGCTAGAGTCCTTGTAACACTCCGCTGTTCCGGCTCGGTAGAGACTGGGAGAGTGCTACTCGAATAGCGGAAATCGAGAACATTACATCCCATAAAAAGTTAAATAACAAGTTATTACATTATCGTATTTAGGCTACAATACATGCTACAACATTAATATACTGATGTTAAACTAGTATTCTCATGGTAAAGTGAAGATGTGTGACAATCTACGTGTGTCTCGAATCCCGCTACTCCAAAATCCCAGCTCCTAAACCTGCGGGGGAATGAAACAAGACCGCAGTTTTTCGAAAGTCAGCAAAAACGCTGAGTGAGTTACACCTTAGCATGTAAAAATAGGAAGGTTACGAAAGGCTGTAGGGTCACGTGTTAAATAAAAAAGAGTAACGGAGTATAAGTAAAACGTTATCAGAGTGCACAACAGTAAAACAACGATGTTAAATAATGAAACAAAACCAAAATAGAATCCAATAGTCCAACCGTTAAGCACAGTAGCCGTATATAATAATGCCGACAAAGGCCTGCCAACTAATAATGCCAACAAAGACGTCGAGTTATCAATTAAAAAGTGTCGATTGGTTTTCCCACAACAAATCCGTTTGCCACGATGTCTCAATAACACTTATGATACGTCAAAAGTTTCCGGATTAATTCTTTCAGGTATGGTATGACTGTTCGTAACACGACTTACAAATAACTGTTTCCAAATATAGTAATCGTATTATTATTGATCTCACAGTACCAAATTATCAATTATTCGTTTCACAGTACCCGGGTAGACCAGTGACCACAATCAGACATACTAGACCTTAAGTGTTGCAACACCCTCCTAAGAGCGTCAATCAAAGGAGTGGTATCTAGATGTCAGGGCACACGGAGTCCCTTAGCCATCCTAGGCAGTAAAAGATCCAAGGCGTAGAAGCCAAGGGGAACTAGCTGGTATCGGTGTTCCCGGCCGGAGCCGATCAAAGTCCAAGGCGTACAAGCCAAGGGGAACTAGCTGGTGTCGGTGTTCCCGGCCGGAGCCGACTATAATAAATCAAGATCCAAGCCTACAACAAGTAGACTAGGGGAACTCGCTGGTATCGGTGTTCCCGGCCGGAGCCGATCAAGGTAACATAACTGGTTCCGGTACATACTAATCATTTTATTTCGGGGATCGAACCCGAATATCTCTAGGGACTAAGCCCAGGGAATCATCACCCAAATGTAAGTAACTACGGGGATCGAACCCGATTATCTCTTTAGGGACTAAGCCCAGGGAATCATCACCCAATACATGAAGGAAACTCCCGAATCGGTGTTTCCGGCCGGAGCCAATAAGTCCAAGACTTCAACACGAAATCAGGGGAAACTCCAGAGTCTGTGTTTCCGGCCGGAGCCAACATAGTCATAGTCCATGACCACAACAAGTAGTCAAGGGAAACTCCCTGGTATCGGTGTTTCCGGCCGGAGCCAACATAATCGTAGTCCATGACCTTAACCGAGTAGTCAAGGGGAACTCCAGCATCTGTGTTCCCGGCCGGAGCCGACAAAGATCCAAGACTCAACTAGTCAAGGGAAACTCCCTGGTATCGGTGTTTCCGGCCGGAGCCGATCATAACATTAAAATTAGGGGAATTCTCAAATAGCCAACGTCTAGTTCCCATACACGATACCTCCCGCATTACGTTATTAATAAATTTTCTGATTTAGTGTAACAAACACTGAGCTTTCCAAGAATAGCAAGATAATGGCTCTAGATCAATTAATTCAAGTTTGACAACTAGTTTCTAGACAAGTAGGCCCACAACCAATCACGTATTTCAAAGTTGTATTTTGAGAGAAGTCACAAATATCGAAAATTGACACGAAGGAAGCTCGGCAAGTATATTTTGAGACAGAAAATATAAATCACATTTGACACGAATCGAGCTAGGCAATCAAGGCTAAGCATATAACTCACCTGATCCAATTGCAGTTATCACATAAAAGCTCCTACGATCGATCGTGGTCCTTGTTTGCGAACCCGTCGCCTACAATTACCAATTTTCTAATTACAACAACAATACTTCAAAATGATAGCACTAGCTCTATATGAATGCTCGGCTAGGTCGATACTAAGTCCAACTCTCACGATTGCCCCGCAAATGAAATCCGTCTCATGAATAATTAGAAATCCTTACAAATACTCAAAAACAATTTAATACAATTTACTAGTAATAAGAAAATAGTATTTGTTATTTAATAAAGAGTTGTTTTAGCTAGAGCGTTATTTTTGGATGCATTACTATTTAAACAATTATTCATGTCGGTAAAAGATGAATAACTTATTTGAAACTCACTATTTATTTGAATGGCACAAAGGCGACATTTAACAAAGTTATTTTCCAAACATAAATACATATATTTCATTATTTTCCAATTGTTGACAAATTAGCTTATTGTTTGGTACCAAATAAATTCATATTTATGTATAATAATAGTCTTAATAATAGGTAAACAAGTTTATGGAAAATTTATTAATTGTATGTAAAACAGATTGTAAGACTACAACTAGTCCCCTAAACAATTCCAGAAAAGTCAACTACTTCCCCCTAAATCTTTAGAAACAACCAGAAAACCCCCCTTTGGTAATTCTCACGGCAAACCCATTCTTCACCCAACCCACTTAATTCAACATGAATCAAAGCTATCTAAAATCAAAATTTAATGATCAAAAACAATTCAAGAGGTGATTTAGTGTTTACCCACACGAAGAACGGAGGGAAACGGTCAAGAATGGAGGCGGGTCGCGATCCCGACGGTGGTGGCCGACGGTGTACTCGACGGCGGCACTCCGGCTGCGCCTGGGTTCGATTGACGAGTTCTTCGTGCTTCTAGGATGTTCAATAACGCAGATTGACCAAGATTAGGGGCTGGGTAGCCTCGGTTTGGTCGGGCTCGAAGCTTTCGTCGAGGTCGCCGGAAAAATGGTTGAACGCCGGCGACCTTGCTTCAGCTGCTGCTGTGGCAGCCTCTTCTCTGCTTCCTCTTCGTCTTCTGAGGTCATTGCAGAGAGTGGGATCGAGAGAGATGGAGAGAAAAGGGAGGTGGTGATGGATCGGGTGGCTCCCGACGGTGGCAGCGGCGATGGTGGCGGTCTTTGGCCGCTGCCTTCTGCTGCTGCTACTGTTTTCGTCCTCTTCTTCTTCTTCTGGTCGTGCAGAGAAAGGGAGAGAGAGAAGAGATGGTGTTGGCGATGGCGTGGGTGTTGCCGGTGGTTGGTGAGTCGCCGGAGATGGCATTCGTCGGAGATGGCATTCGTCGGAGATGGCAGCGGCAAGGCCGCTGCCGCTGCTGCCTCTTGCTGCGTTCGATGTACAGAACAGAGGAGGGAGGGATGGTGGGTGAGAGGGGGTGAGAGCAGAGAGGGAGATGGTGGTGATGATGGCGTGGTCGCCGGAGATGGTGGTGGTGGCGTTGGGGGTGGTGTTGCCGGTTAGGGAGGTGGTGATGGTGTTGGTGGTGCTTGTGTCGGGTGAGGAGGAAGAAGGGGAAGAGAAGGACAGTTAAGTAGAAGGAAAGAAAGATAAAAAAAATGAAGGAGGAGATGGTGTGTTGTGTTGTCAGGTGGTTGGGGAATGGGAGAGGAGAGAGAGAAATGGGGTTGGGAACAAAAAAATGCTGTAAATATTTGGGGAAACAAACTCTCCATTTCATCTTTTTATTATATAAATATTTATACAAGTATAAATACAGCATAACATACGGTATAGATATGTATAAGTATAGGGATAAAATACGTATAGCACAAATGCAAATATACAAACCGAAAGTTTTTTAAAAGACGAATAATACCCCAAACATCAACTACGTAATATTATTACAACTACCTCCCCACTAGCTATATATATTTTCGAAATTAACTGATTAAACTTACGAAAATACATCAATAATACTTAGAAAGAGACAGGGTGTTACAGTCCTTCTAATCTCTTTGTTCTAGCAATTGATTGAAGGAGGAATAAGAACAATCACGCAGATGAAACCACCCAAGGTCACGCCTCTAAGGGCCGATGGCAAGAAAAGGGCAAGGGGGGGGGTCGGTCTCGGCCTCCCTTGTTGGCTCTCTCTCTCTCCTTTCATGTTCTCTCTCTCTCTCTCTTGTGTTACAAAAATTATGAAACTCTTGAGAAAATAAGCTAGGAGTGTTCTTTATATAGTATAACAACTCCTTGTTAACTACATTTTAGCCCCCTCTACTAATCATGTCCTTACATAGATAAGTCCAACTTGCAAATTAGTCCTACTAAGTTTGCAAGTAGTTGCGTATTGATTCTTCTATTTAATTAATCAAATTAAATAATTACCAAGTCTATTTTAATCCATAGGGAGTGTGACCCCATAGGTTTCTACTTAGTTAGTAGTAACAATTACTAACATATAGCGCCCTCTAGCAAGACATCTATGCCACCCAACTAATAGAAATAATCAATAATTAGACAGACATTGTGATCAATGTTACCGTATTGTTTTATCCCTTTATCTCCATATCCGGATTGGCATGAGACATAAAAGTCACACTCGTAGATCCAATCCATCGTTTCTCGATTCAGGAAATAGTCTAACCCATGCAGATAACATCAATATCTTATATTGATTTATTTGGGTCTGGCCAAACATGCTATAAACACTACCCCTCGAGTGGCCGCAGATATTTGCTCCTGTTATGTGGGAGGGACAAATCCTATCTACGTCACTACCATCTTTAAGATTTCTTCCTATCATGCCCGATAATTACCTTTATAGTTCCCGGTTAAGGTGTAACGTTTCATAATATCAAAGCATGATATTTCACAACTAGAGTATCAAGTGACTTTCAAGTCTAAGGACCACAATGTCATTATCACTACGAGAAGCACTTGTGACTTTACCTAACCTGTATGTAGCCTTCTCGTTGTGGGTCAATCGAGTATGACATTACTCCTAATGCATACCCATGTTCTAGACTTGATATCTCCATATCAATGTACCCACATACTAATCTATAGGTTATTGTCCTGTTAATCAATAAAATGGACTAGGAATATTTAATATAAACAACACATTGCAATCTAAGGACTTCATTATATTAAGTATCTCCATAAATAATGCAATGATTATTCTTAGCCTAAAATAATATTCATACTAAATAATATTGCCTCTAGGGCATCAATTCCAACAAAATGATCTACTTTATCATCTTCTTATTATTCAAGGCTTTGAGGTTTTTCACTCTCTTTAGTCTTGGTGCCAGATTCTTGACACAATGTGGTAGTTCTCCATCAGTTTCACTCATGGAGATCTCATGTGTGTGTGTAGCATTCCCTACAAATCATCTAGTTGATGAGAGGACATGTCTTGAGCTTCTTCAATGGATGTACTCTTTGGTTCTCATTTGGATTTGAGAAGACTTCTCAAGATCTTTCTGACTTTTTCATCATTAGAGAATGTTCTCCCCAAGGACTCCAGATTGTTCATAATTTCAGTTAATATCTTGAACATGTCTGTGATGGATTCCTCTCCATTCATCTTGAACAGTTCATACTGTCCTAGGAATATGTTGATCTTGGTTTGCTTCACTTGGCTGGTTCCTTCAAAAGTGACCACAAGTTTGTCCCATATCTCCTAAGCAGTCTTGCAGGTAGATATCCCGTTGAATTCATCTGCATTCAAAGCACCGTATAAAAGATTCATGGCTCCATAATTTTTGAAAGTTGTTCTAATTCAGAGGTAGATACAGAGTTTTTAGGTTTGGGAGTTCTAATTTCATCCTTTTCTTTGTAGAATATGTGAGGTTCATTATGTGTAATAGACCACAGTTCAATGTCCTGATAAATGATGAACATCTTCATCATGGCTTTCCAGTTTACAAAATTGTTTCCACAAAATAGAGGAGGTCTGTTAGTAGCTCTTCCCTGCGAGAAACCACCTTCACCTACATTACTAATGATCACAAGATTGCTAGATCTGTACTGTGATACAAACTCTGATACCAATTAAAGAGAGAATGTAGGTATGCAGTCTAGAAGATCAAATACTCTAGAGGCGGGGAGGGGTTAAATAGTTACTGAGTAATATAAGAGAATGATACATAAATGAAGCTCTTCATGAAGAACAATGTAAACACAGTGAAGCATTAAAGCTTGAAGTGTTCTTCAGGTATCTGGAATGGATTCAGTGGTTGAATGATCTCCTTCAATGAGGCTTTCCAATCCGTGAGAGTGTATGAATCTCTGTGAAATACTCTGTGCTTGTCAATCTCTTTGAATAAGTCTCTCTGTCTGTCAATTTGAATGGCAGACTACATAGGAAGCTTTAACAGAAATCCCTAGAAATCCTCTTTAGATGATTGACTCTCAACAGCTCTTTCCCAACGGCTAGCTGCATGATTTCTCATTGATTTTGATCTGATCTTTAATTTGCAAGCCTAAGGAAATTCCAGACAACCTACCGTAAGAATAACATTCAATCAGCAGGCCTTGATTGCCAAATCTGCAATCATGTAAATAAGGAAACTTAGCTAAACCCGCAACACAGAGTTAGCTAACAATCCCTACAAAATAACTTAGGGAAATGATGAGATCAAAGCATGTTATAACACATAATTAGTTTGTCTTTCATCATATAATATAGCATGATCAAGTTCAAGAGATAAGAGAATGAATAATAGCAAGAACACCCCCTCAATTCATGATGTGCGGTTTCAAAGCTTTGAACAACTTTGAACTTGCATTATGTATCATATCGTTAGTTAAACTTGTTTTGAGAAGATTCTTGCAAAACAGAGTTAACAATTTTTCTTTAGAGCTTGTTTGAAATCCTATCTTAAAGAATACTAGTGTCAGAGCCTTTACCCAAAAACAGTACGGCCAAAAACAAATTCTAAACATAAACGTACATTTTTTAAAATAATTTTATTTTTTATCGGGTTTGAACCCAAAACCTCATGCAGAGCCTTTTAAACGCTGTACCACTGAACTAGCACCTATTTGCTTAAGCTTAGGCTTTAAGTTTTGTGTTACTTTTTGAGCTAATAGTTGGTGGTATTTTTTTATATTTTAATTACATTCTAGAACTGTATTCATTATATATTATGATAAATATAGAGAAGAAAATCGCAATGGTCAAATATTTCGCCTACAAAATACGTTGTTGACTATTGTGTGAGTATGCCTGAGATTCTCTTTCAAAATACATATCCAAACAGAACTACATACCAAACCATGTTGCAATATATTTTAAGCTCGCCTACTACCTGTCTCGAAGAATTTTGATGATCTACTCAAATTTAGCTTCAGGTCACAAAACACCTTCTTTCGTGCCATTACTTTACTATTAAAATATCTAATCAAATAGCAACACTTTAGAGGACAAGAAAAGATGTCCGGAATCAAACTTATAATAGCATATATCCAAATTATGTTAAGTAACTTGGCCGGTGTTAATCTTATAACGGAGATCATAATATCAGGGTCACATGTGTTGTGGAAAAAACTTCACAATCATGGTTATTAGCACTATGATTTATGTTAAATAATAATGATATAAGTGCAAATGGGTACTAATATAGTGGTAGAGAGTTTGAACCCCTACATGAGATCCCGGATATTCGAACCAGGCTGTGTGATATAATTCTCAAAAAAAATGTTATATGTAACATTATTTAAGGCTCCATTTGGTTTCACTTAATATCCCTTTCGAAAATCTAGTCGGTGAAATTAATTGCTTTCTATTTGTAAACTTTGAAGGGTTACTCATATGGAAGCATTTGGTAAAAGGAGGAAAACCAGCCTTCCTTTGTTCCTTCAACATACACCCGGTCACCGCCCCTACCCCACCGCCACCCACACACACGACATACATATCTAAATCGTGACAATTGACATGTTTATGAATGTTTATGACAACTACCTCCAAAATAAGCATTCAGCTTCCCTTTAGGAAAACTCATTTCGTCATACTCTTCAATCGCCCAAATAACATTTACAATATTGAAAGAGAACGCAACTATAACAAGTGAAGGCATCGCATGCAAAAGAACCGATGAAATTAGGGAAATTATGTATTTCCTTGTGCTTTACATATATTTGTAGTGTAATTAAGAAAATCAAATATACAAATGTAGATAAAGCTAGCTCCACAGTTAAGACTTAAGACACACTTTAAGCCCTACGAAGGCAGGTTCTAAAATGCTATTGGTGCTTTACAGGTCTTACATAGTTGCTGGAAACACATTTAACTATAAATGACTCCCACCTACTTGTCAAACTAAAGCTTTTCCTTCCTTTTCTGTAGAAGGAACCTTAGTCACCTAAAACCTCTCGAAGGGGCATCGCTTCAGCTTCCAAACCTCGCTCTGGAGACTAAACATCGCTCTAAAGGCGCTCCAGAAAATAGAGAGCTCGTTTTCGTAGACGAACTATTTTTTAAAGCCACTTTACCATTAGTTTGGACTATACTTGATGATTAATCTCAATTTATTATATGTCAGTTTGATAATTCAAATGTCTAAACACTATTCTTTCTTATTGAAGTTACCTATTTGACAAATAAATACTGACAACCCCTTTGATAAAAAATATTCTCATGTGTAAAATCACATTATCATATGCAAATATTAGTTTTCTTCATAAAATTATAGTAAATAAATATTAAATATAGACGCTCTCGTGACGCTCTCAAATGCAATCCTTCTGAAATTAGACGCTTTTCCGCTCCGCTCTAGTTCGCGCTCCCGCTTCGCTCCCGCTCTAGGTGACTTAGGAAGGAACTAATGCTTTCCCTATTGAATTTAAAGAGTATCAATCAAAGAAAAAAATAATACAACGAATAAGATTGAATTCCTTTTAAGACAATTGACTCATCAGAATCGCTCGTTATTATTTTTTTTTATCAGCGAATCGCTCGTTATTGGTGTAAGTGGATCCTTAGTTTCATCACAAATCTAACATGCATCAAATAGAATGAACTTGGCGCTTTGGTTTATCACCTGTTCTACCACGTATGCAGGAAAATGAATTTTATCTACCCATTATAATTAAAGAAATACTATTTAGGGTAAAAGACAAAAACCACCCCTTGAGTATGGGGTATATACAAAAAAACCCCTCGTGTTCGGGGATATACAAAAACCACCCTTACAGTGGACGGCAGTTAGACAATCACCACCCCTCTGTTAATGTCAGTCAGTAGAGGGGTGCAATATGACATTTTTATGACTATTTTGCCCCTCTTTGTTTTTTTTTATAAAATCATGAGAACATTTTATTCAACATAATCAAAAACCATTACACATCCAACAAAATTGCCTCTGCTTTCTGGATCTCCAAACAGATTGAGTCCAGCACACACTGATCATAACAACCACACCTCCTATTAACTCTTGCCCAGTTTGCCACGCTATGCGCTAATCTATTCTCTTCTCTACCCTCTTTGTGTTTTTGTTTTTGTGTTTGTTTTGTTGCTGTTCTTGACCACCACCTCCACCTCCACCACCTCCACCTCCACCACCACCACCACCAATTTTCACCACCACCAACAGAATAACAATATGCTACCTCTTAGCCATACCAACACAACAAAAACACAAAATTTGTTCACAAATTGAGTTACCAGACATATTCAACCACTGGATCCTAGGTCCCCTCCGACTCTTCTTCACCGCCGGTAACTGCACCTGCTCAAACAATCTCATCTCTCCGGCGACTCCGGAAATGGGTACAGAAATATTCAACCACTGGGTCCGCACCACAGACGCCTCACGCGGCGGCCTGGTTTCGTTCCCATCCGAGGATGCGGAGAAGTTTTGGGTTCTGAACAGAAAGTTTAATCGCCTCACCCATCGCGCCTCAACGCCCATCACCATCTTTCAATCGACCCCTGACCACCGCCACTACAGCGGCAAACCCTAAACCCAGTCAAGAAAACCCAAAACCCCTTCAATCTCCGAACAACCCTCTAGCCGCCTGATTCTCGATCTACAACCCTGGTTCTCGATTGATAGTAACTAGACCTGAAACCCACAACAACCCAGATTGTCCTTGAGAGAGAGGGAGAGACGAGAGAGGGAACCTAAACCCAGTCAAGAAAACCCAAAACCCCTTCAATCTCCGAACAACCCTCTAGCCGCCTGATTCTCGATCTACCCTCGGTTTCGTTCCCACCCGAGGTGGGTGTTGATGATTGTGATGGTGGCCGATGGAGATGAACAGAGGTGGAAGGGGGAGAGGTGGGTGGCGGCTAGGGTTAGGAGAGTGAGAGAGAGAGAGAGAGACGAGAGAGATGGAGGAAGTTGGAGTAGAAGAGAAAGAGAGGGTGAGAGAGAGACTTTTATATTGTTGGGTATTTTCTTTTAATTTGAGGGTAAAATATTCTTTTACAATTTCCGTCCATCCCTGTTAGCTGCCGTCCACTTACAGGGGTGGTTTTTGTATATCCCCGAACACGAGGGGTTTTTTTGTATATACCCCATACTCAAGGGGTGGTTTTTGTCTTTTACCCTACTATTTATTTTGTATGGACAAAAAGTATGATACCACGTCCTAATAAGAAGTATGATACCACAGTTTAAGAATTGGTATTTTGGTAGGGCAAAATATAACAAAAAAAATTAGTTGAAACGACATTTTCTAACGCTGATGCGGTAAACGTATCAATAATGAAAAATACTAAAAATAAAGGGAGAGGGAGTTGGGAGAGATTAGGGCTTAGAGAATTGATATTTCATTATATGAGTGATGGGAACAATTACAAATACTTAAATAGACAAATTACTTAACCCTAATCTAACGGGTCTACTCTACGAACTCACAAATAAATAATAAATAATAATTATATTTAAATAACTAACTAAAAATAACTAAATAGTATTGCTACTGAAGGGGTGTACAGTAGGTAGAAATACAGGATCAATTCTCTAGAGGGGGGGGGGGTTGAATAGAGTATGCAGACTTTGGTTTCAAAAGATTTGTAAATAGATTCAAGGCTTTAAAATGAGTTTCAAGCACTTTGAATGCAACTGTTAGAGTAAACAGAAGAATAAGTCTATTTCAAGGCTTTGAAATGAGTTTCAAACCCTTAAAGTAAAACAGTTTTCAATGCTGCAAAAGTTCTAAGTTTGAGACTGAAAAGTAAATGTAAGAGACACAAGATATATAGAGTTCAATCCACTTTGACCTACGTATCTACCTCATGGATCTTCTCCCTGTAGGATTTTAAACACAATTCTTATTAATCCACGGCTAAGCCATAGATCTCAAGCATAGAGAGATGTCTTACTCTGTTACAGCTTGTGGTTCTCATTAACCTATCTAGTACCTGCTCTAGCTATATATTTAAGTAAGAGTTCTCTATTTTTCACCTTGAACAATCCTTGAGAGTGTAAACATAAGTTGTATAAGAATGATAAACAAATAGAGTTCAGAAATGAAGAACACAGAGAGTAGGACTGCAATGAGAGTGTAGTGTTCTTCAAATGTTTGGATTGGGAGAGAATGATCTGCTTCTTTATTGCTTGAAAATCCTTGAATGTATTTTGAGTGTCTCTAGCTTTTTTCCATTGTGTTCTCTTTCAAATGCTTCAAACTGAGCTCCATATATACAGCTCATTTGATTTGCAAATCTTCAAGATTTTCAGCAACAAACTTTACTATTTTGTAGGCAACAACTTTGACTTCTCTAACAGTCTTCTCCAACGGATAGTTGATTAGTATCTTCAGGGATACTGATTTGATCTTGTTCATAATCATGTTTAGAAGCTGTTACAATCATTAGATTGATTACAAAATCAAATCATCTCAAAATTTCCTTCCCTGCAAAACTCAGGTTAGGAAATAAATCCTGTAAAATAGGTAATGATCTTTCCCTGCAATACTGAACCAAATAGATAATGTTAGATCCTGTAAGCTGTGTAAATACACTTTTTCTTTCATCATCAAATAACATCTAATCATGCACAGGGGTTTTTCGAGTTGAATCTAGTACAGAAACTCCCCCTAAGTTCACGCATATAAAGCTATGTCAGTTTCAATGCCTTGAAATAGACTAGCTATTTCAAGTCTTGATCCTGCATTGAACTTACAGTCTCCCCCTTGATGAAAGAAAAAACCATAGTCTTCCAATCTGTTTGATACAGTTATTTTTCAACAAATACTCATTTGCACATAGAAGAATTAATCTTATAATATCAACATATAATGTCCAAAAGATCCAACTTTATGATACCGAAAAAAAAGTAACAACAAAGTTTTCAGATAATCCTAACTGACCAAAAATCAGGTCACCTAAGCAGTAAAATATCAAATAAATAAAAACCTAAATTTCTCCCCCTTTTTTACTTTCATCAAAAAAGAATGAGAATATGTTGGATCAGTGTTTGGAAAGATTTAAAAAGAAATTGTTTTGAAGAGATGAAACTTTCAAGGCTTTGGAAAAGAGTTCAAGGCCTTGAAAAGAGTAGAAAGAGTAGGAAAGAATTAAGGGTAGGGTCTTTATCTACTTGCAGTTTCTTCTTTACAAAGATTATTTTCTTTGTCAAAGTGGAACTTTTCTTCTGAATCTTTTTTTCAGATTCCATGCTAGATTCTGATTAAGCTTCTTGGAGATCTTTCTTCTTGTCATCCCTTCTTGAAACTGAATAGACTCCATAGGAACTTGAGGTTGCATCTGAATCGGAATCTTGAATGTAAATCTTCTCTTTTTCTTTTTCCCTTATCTGATTTGTCAACATTCTTCTTTGTCTTCTCGGGGAAACCAATCTAAATACCGTTTTGTTTTTCTGGTGCAGACTTCACTTCCTTCTTCTTCTTGCAGGAGACTGGGGTCTCATCATTCTTGACCTTCTTCTTGGAGGAGGAGGAGTATTTCTTCTGCAGTAGGAGTTTTTGAACTAAAATCCCCACTAATGGTCTGAACCTCTTCCACAGTGGTCTTTCTTTTCTTCTCTGTTGCAGCCTTTGAACCACCAGCCATCTTGATTCTGTCTGAGGCTCTTCTTATGATCATTAGGGTTTGGAGAAGAAGAGAGAAAGGAGATAAATAAAAGAGAGTTTCATTTTGAAAAGGAAACTAAATATTTTCTCTGATCTTTGAAGATCTGATAAATCAAAAAAGATTCAAAATTGTGTGTGTCGTTGGAAATAAAAGATATAATTCTATTTTGGCTGAAAAAATATTTTTCAAAATTGAAGGAAAACATTAAGAAATTAACTAAAAAGATAACACCCAACATTGAAAGATCCAGAATTATTGAAAAATTAACATGCAGTCTTATTTTCAAGGCTTTGGAAAGGGTTGCAAGGCCTTGAAAAGCTGTAACATGTAATGCACATATACTCAAAGCTTTGAATGGATTTCAAGGTTTTGAAAATAAGTTCAAACCTTTTAAAGGAAGTATACTTACCTGATTCTCCCACTAAACCAAAGCTTCCTTATTTAGCATGCCTAATTCCAATCTTAAGGTTGAGAATCTTTCATCTGGCAATGGTTTAGTGAAGATATCGCAAATTACAAGTTAGTAGAAACAAATTCAAGAAAAATATCACCTTTCTCTGCATGATCTCTGATAAAGTGATGTCTAACATCAATGTGCTTTGTTCTTGAATGCTGAACTGGATTCTTTGTAAATGATATTGCACTTCTGATATCACACTTGATAGGTATTTCTCTATAATCAAATCCAAAATCTGTCATTTTTTTTGCTATCCATACACTTGAGAATAGCAAGATCCAGCTACTATGTATTCAGCTTCAGCTGTTGATAGTGCAACTGAGTTTTGCTTCTTTGAATGCCAGCTGATTAAAGATGATCCAAAAAATTGACAGCATCCTGATGTACTCTTTCTATCAACTTTATATCCTACAAAATCAGCATCTGAATAGGCACAAAAAGAGAAGTTAGAGTGTATAGGATACCGAAGCCCTAAGTCTTTTGTACCATTGAAATATCTAAAAATTCTTTTAACTGCGGTCAAGTGTGATTCTTTAGGATCAGCTTGAAATCTAGCACACATGCATACAATGAACATCATATCTGGTCTACTAGCTGTGAGATAGATTAATGATCCAAACATACTTGAATACTCTTTCACATTCACACTCTTACAAGATTCATCCTTGTCTAAAGACAATATAGGACTCATAGGAGTCTTAATCTCTTTGGACTGATACATATTATACTTGCTTAGCAAGTCGTTTGTATACTTGCTTTGATGTAGGAATATTCCCTTCTTCATTTGATGAATTTGAAGTCCAAGGAAGAAGTTAAATTCTCCCATCAAGCTCATTTCAAATTCCCTGCTCATAAGACTTTAGAATTCCTTGCACAAAATATCATTAGTAGCTCTAAATAGAATATCATTAACATAAATTTGAACTACAAGCGTATCTTTCTCATGAGTCTTTATGAAAAGGGTCTTGTCTACTAATCCTCTTTTGAAATCATTTTCAAGTAAAAACTTAGACAATCTTTCATACCAAGCTCTTGGATTTTGTTTTCACCATAAAGAGCTTTGTCAAGTTTGTAAACATGATCTAGAAACTTGTCATTTTCAAAACCTGGAGGTTGAGCAACGTAAACTTCTTCTTGCAGATAGCCATTTAGAAAAGCACCCTTCACATTCATTTGAAATAGTTTCATGTTTTTGTGAGATGCAGATGCGAGAGAATTCTAATTGCTTCTTACCTGGAAACAGGAGCAAAAGTTTCTTCATAGTAAATACCTTCTTCTTGATTGTAGCATTGAGCTACCAATCTAGCTTTGTTCATGATTAACTTTCCATTCTCATCTAACTTGTTTCTAAATAACCATCTGGTGCCAATGAAAAAATCATTTCTTGGTGGAGGAACTGATTTCAAACCTAGTTCCTTCAAACTCATTGAGTTCACTTTGCATTGCTACGATCCAGTCTGCTTCATGTAATGCTTCTTTCACAGTTTTAGGCTCTATAAGAGAAATAAAATCATTAAAAGCACAAAGATTTTCAACTGTGATCTGGTTTGTGTACCTGTGGTTGGATCAGAAATAATGTTATCAGCAGGATGAGATGAGAGAAATTTGAATCTCTTTCTTCGTGACCATGGTTCAGGCTCTCCAGTTTGCTTTTCAAGTCTCTGAGAACTTGAAGAAGTGGCTTGTTCTCTTGTTCTCTCGGGAGATTCTGTTTCAAGGCTTTGAAATATGGTTTCAAGGCCTTGAAAATGCCTGTCTTGTTCAAGTGACATTTTCTTGGATCCTTATGAGGATTCTTCTTCAGTATCTGAATCATGCTTGTTCAGATTCAGATCTGCAAAACCATCACTCAAAGAGCCATCATAGCTTTCATCAAAAACAACATGAATGCTTTTTTCAACAAGCTTGGTTCTCTTATTATAAACTCTATAGGATTTGCTTGTCTGTGAATAGCCAAGAAAAATACCTTCATCACTTCTTGCATCAAAATTACCAAGATCGTCCTTACCATTATTGTGGACAAAACAAGTATAGCAAAATGGTTTGAAGTAAGAAATGTTTGGTATTCTTCCTTTGAACAGCTTATAGGGAGTCTTCTTCAGAATAGGTCTGATCAAAAAATTTCTTGACATGTCTTCAAGAGTCATGTTCTTTCTTTCTTTCAACTATTCCATTCCGTTTAGGAGTTCTAGGAGCAGAAAAGTTGTGAGAGATGCAATGCTTAGAAAAGAATACATCAAACTCATGTTTATCAAACTCTCTACCATGATCACTTCTTATGGAAGCAATAGGTAGGTTTTTAAATGTTTGAAGTTATCTACAAAGTTCTGAAAATTCAGTGAGAGGTTCAGATTTTTTCTTAAGAAATATAAACCAAGTATATCTAGAGAAATCATACACAATGACAAGCATGTAATTCATACCATTTGGAGTTGGAGTTCTCATAGGACAACAAAGATCCATATGCAATAGTTCAATGGGTCTAGTAGTAATTACAAAGTTCTTTGGATTGAATAAGCTTCTAGTTTTCTTTCCTTGTGCACATGCCTTGCATACTTATTCATCTTTTAACTTGATAGAGGGTAAGCCTCTTACTAAGTTCTTGGAGACTAACTTATTCAAGGTATGCAGGCTAATGTGTCCCAACTTTCTGTGCCAAAGCTTTGAATCTTCTTTTAAGGCCTTGAGACACTTCAAGTTTTAACCTGCAACTTTGATAGTTTGAAAAGTATAAACATTGTTTGATCTAGAGGCTATGAGGATGAAATTGCAAGATTTCTCATTCTGCACTACAGATTAAATTTCAAGCCATCAACTAGATATGCATCATAAATAGAATTTTCAGAATTTCTACCAACTTTACCAATACCAAGAATGTTGCATTTGCCTTTGTCACCAAGCATAATTGATCCTTCTGATTGCTCTTTCAGTTCTGAGAATAGAGATCTCTTTCCACTCATGTTTCTTGAGCAACCACAGTCCATAAACCATTTTTGCTCTTTGATCTTGGTGACACCCTGTAAACACCATTCTCTGCCTTATCCAGCTGTTAGACCAAATGCTGAATTTAGATTCATATTCAGGGTCAACCATGTTAGGTGGTCTAACCCCTTTAGGAACCCAAATATGTCCAACTTGTCATTTGAGTTGGAAGGTAAAAGTGTTCCTCATTATGTGAGGGTCTCTTCTTCTAAAAGGACAAGTCATCTTAACATGACCGATCTTATTGCAGTAATGGCACTTGGGAGATGTTTTGCTTCCAGCTTTAACAAATCTGGTATTGTTCTTCTTTGGAAAATTTGAATTGTATCCAATACCAGTTTTGTGAACATACTTTAAGCTACCTCCAAGAATTAAGTTCAAGTTGTGTTATGAGCCTGCAATTTTTGCTTTGACCAACTCGAATTCTTAAACTTTCTCAGTAAGAGCAGTCTTTTGTTTATCCAATTCATCAACTTGATGTCTCAGATTAACAATGCTATCACTCAAGAGAGACTTTTCAGTGAATACTTCATTGACTTGTGTTTTCAAGGCTTTGAAACTAGTTTTCAAGGCCTTGAAATCACTATCTGTTTTTTTTTTCTGAGAGATTTCAAGATTCTGATTCAGGAAAACATGATGTAAGTTCTCTTTTGCTTGCTCATGAACTTTTTCTTTCAAAAATGTAATTTCTTTCGGATAGTCCTCTTCATTTAAAGCATTATTCTAAGATAATCAGAGAGGGATTATGTTGGTTTTGAAATCAAGCAGTTTACCATTACCTCAATATTCTTTTCAGAACATTCATCATGCTTGGCCATAAAGCATAGGTTGGAATGTTCTTCTTCAGATTCACAGTCACTTGAGATGTCTAAATCACTCCATGAAGCTATCATAGATTTCGTCCTTCTATCAAGATCTTTCTTCTGTAAGTTCTTTCATTTCTTGTGTGGAAAGTCTCTGATCAAGTGTTCTGCATCACCACACTCAAAGAAATTCATGACTTTAGGCTTATTATTATGAGAAGCAGATTTACCTTTGTAGTCTTGCTACTGGACGATCTAAGTCTCTCTCTGTTGAAGTCCTTGTTTCCAAAGTTTTTCTTCATTTTAAGAATTCTGGTCAAGGCTTTGTAAATCAAAGAAAGTGGATCTTCTTTATCTTCCCCAGTTTCAAGGCATTGAAATGTCTCATTCTCCTTAGCCTTGAGAGCCAATTTCTTGACACTTTCAGGTAGTTCTCCATCATTCATGGATATCTCATGTGTAAGGAGCTTCCATTGTAGGTCATCAATTTGGAGTGATGAAAGATCTTGAGCTTCCTCAATAGAAGTTGTATTTGGTTCCCATTTTGCCTTTGGAAGACTTCTTAGAATCTTCCTCACCTTTTCTTCATTGAGATATGCTTTCCCAACGAATCAAGGTTGTTGACAATGTCAGTGAACCTTTTGAACATGTCTCTGATTGACTCATCTCCATTCATTTTGAATCATATTGCCTGAGATATATGTTGATCTTGGTTTGCTTGACATGGGTGGTCCCTTCAAATGTCAACACAGTCTTATCCCAGATCTCCTTGGCAGTTTTGCAACTTGAGATCATGTTAAATTCATCTGCACTCAAAGAACAATATAAGAGATTCATATCCTTATAATTCCTTGAAAATTTCTCTAACTCAGATGAAGAAAGACAGTCTTCTGATTTGGGAGTTCTAATCTCATCCTTCTCTGTGTAGAAAGTATGAGGACCATTCTGGATGATAGTCCAAAGTTCCATATCTTGATCAATACAGAACATTTTCATCAATGCTTTCCAATGGACAAAATTTTCTCCATAGAAGAGAGGAGGTATGTTAGCAGCTCTTCCCTGTGAGAAACCACCATCACCTGCAGTACTCATATTCACAAGATGGTTAAATCAATGCAGTGATACAAGCTTTGATACCAATTGAAGGTTTGTACAGTAGGTAGAAATAGAGGATCAATAATCTAGAAGGGGGGGGGGGTTGAATAGAGTATGCATACTATTGCCAAACTTTGCAAGAGAGTGGTTTCAAAAGATTTGTAAAGATATTCAAGGCATTGAAATGAGTTTCAAGCCCATGGAATGAAATAGTTAGACAGAAGAATAAGTCTATTTCAAGATATTGAAATGAGTTTCAAACCCTTGAAGTAAAACTGTTTTGAATGCAGCAAAAATTCTAAGTTTGAGACTAAAAAGTAAATGCAAGAGACACAAGATATATAGAGTTCAGTCCACTTGAACCTACATCTCTACCTCAGAGATCTTCTCCCCGTAGTATTTTAAACACAATTCTTATTAATCCACAGCTAAGCCCTAGATCTCAAGCACAAAGAGATGCCTTACTCTATTACAGCTTGTGGTTCTCACTAACCTATCTAGTACGTGCTCTAGCTATCTGATTAACTAAGAATTCTCTATTGTTCACCTTCAACAATCCTTGAGAATTTAAACAGAAGTAGTATAAGAATGATATACAAATAGAGTTCAGAAATGAAGAACACAAAGAGTTGGACTGCAATGAGAGTGCAGTGTTCTTCAAATTCTTGATTGGGAGAGAATGATCTGCTTCTTTGTTGTTGACAATCCTTGAATGTATTTTGAATTTCTCTATCTTTTGTTCGTTGTGTTCTCTTTGAAATTCTTCAAACTGAGCTCCATATATACAGCTCACTTGATCTGCAAATTTTCAAGATTTTCAACAACAAACTTTCCTATTTTGTAGGCAACAACTATGAATTCTCTAACAGTCTAGTCCAACGGATAGTTGCTCATTATCTTCAAGGATACTGATTTGATCTTGTTCATAAACATGTTGAGAAGCTATTACAATCATTAGATTTATACAGAATCAAATCATCTCAAAACGTCCTTCCCTGCAAAACCAAGGTTAGGAAATAATCCTAGATCATAGGTAATGATCTTTCCCTGCAATACTGAATCAAAAAGATAATGTTAGATCCTGTAGACTGTGTAAAAATACTTTGTCTTTCATCAGCAAATAACATCTAATCACGCACAGGGGTTTTGGAGTTGAATCAAGTACAGAAACTCCCCCTAAGTTCATGCATATAAAGATCTGTTAGTTCCAAGGATTTGATACTGTTTCAAGGCCTTGAAATAGACTAGTTATTTCAAATCTTTATCCTGCATTGAACTTACAGATACGGTGACCTGTATCACTTGCAGTTACATATTCTATCTTTTATCACTGATTATTATGGGAATTCTAATGTGTTCGTAATGTTTTTCCTTGTTTTAAGGTTCTAATCCTTGCCATTGTTATTCACATAAATTAGTTAGATGATAATGTCCTTGCACTTTTATAGGCGCCACGAAGAATTACGAATATGTTTGTAAATGGTCTTCATCTTTTTTATATTGAAACGAAAGAAAAACTAAGTAAAAGCGAGATGATAGCTAGTATTCTGACAAGAGCTTTTAATTCTCTAACTTTGAGGTGGAATGAAGATATGGACTGTGGTGGAAAAACTGATTTTTAGATTGTGGTGGAATTTTTTTGGTTTTTTTAGAGATTCTGTTTAAACGAGTGTGTTTGGTGATGGTTTTTAAATCTAGATTAAAAACTGGAGAAATGTGTTTGGTAGTGGTTTTTAAACTAGAAACGATAAATTAGATGACGAATATACCCTCTACTTGTATTTTCTTTATAGATTCACGAAGAACAAATTCAATGAAAAAGTTAACGATTTCATGAGTGTCAAAGATTTCATGAAAGTTACAAATTGAAGAAAAAACTAACAGTATTGTAACATCTAAAAATCAAAATTTGTATACCTTTTTAGAAGGAAGCTTTCATTAATAAAGGCAATAGCCAAACAGGGCTATCACAGCCCAAATACAAACCCAGTTAGTGATTTAAACAGATCTAGCACAAATGCACAATAGTAAGTAGAAGTATTAACAATTCTGGAAATAAATACAAAAGAACATGATGAAAAACAACCAGATAACAACTTGCAATCTCCATAGTGGGAGAAATACTTGAAGCATAAGAAATTACTTTGGAGTTAATAGCTGCAATTGAAGCACAAGAAATGGCTTTTGCATAGTGTAAAACAAAAAGTTGGATTCAACAAAAAATTAATGATTTTATGACATGATCACCTCAAAATTCAAGACTTGTTGTTTCATGAAATAGAAGTATGAGCATAAATTGTGATGAGAAATTATTACGTAAATAAGAGAATGAGCTACGTAACTTTGGAAACATAAAGAAAGTGTGAGGGCAATATAGGGTGAGCTGTAAATAGAAAAAAACTGGAAAAAAACCACCAAAACTTGGTTTTTTTTCCCATGCCAAAAGTTTAAAAAAACTAATTTAAAAACTGGTTTTTAAACCAAGCAAATCAAACACTTTAAATAAACTATTTGGTGGAAAAATCAAAAACCAAAAGAAACAACTTTACCAAACGGACCCTATATCATCAAGATTATGTACTTGTTTATTTGCCTTTAAGTATTTGTACACGGACACATTCTTGTAAATCATTTCTCTATGAGATAAACTAAAACCTACTACTAAATTTGTTCAAATAAATTTTAAAAGGTTACATTAATGGAAGAATTAAAGAAAAAGTTGTAAACACTACTAAAGAATAATAAATTTTGCATTGATTACTGATCTAACTATCAACATTTCAAATCAATACTATAGCAGCATATACATAATATTTTCTCTATTAGCTTGAACTTCGAACAATACATTCATAATTAAGCTATGAGGTTACGTGAGAGGCCTCGCTCTTGACAGGGTGTAAAAGAAGGACGATGTGATTGTGCTCAGTGGTTCGTGAAAAAATAATCTCATCTATAATTTTTGCCCAACTCATCTCTTCAAAAAGTGTGTAAAAACATGAAAACCTTATACAGTCGAGCAAAAAGTGGAGGAAATTAAATTAGAGCCTGTAAATGTGATAACCTATCATTCCTCATTCTTTGGGATTAAGGATACTTGTGTGCCTCTATGAATGGCCATGAACAAGAACAAATGATCGGTATGTGCTTATAATCATGGATGGCAAAAAGCTTATTGCCACTAACACCATCTTGGGGTGATTTCTTAATTAACCACAAGTTCATAATAATTTAGTTTCTGTAAAATGACTATACAATTACACATCTTTATATACATATTAACATTTATTCATACAATGGGTAGTGAACATGAATTATGGAGAAACCATATTCTCCAAAAAAAAAAAGAATGAAAGAAGTCCCTAGGCTGAGAAATCCTTCTGAAAACATAGAACTGCAACAGACCAATGTGATGGATTTTCACGGTTTCACTCTATCTCTAAAAATTAGTTTGTCGTGAGAGATATCGAATTGCGGAATCAGTTGAAAAGAAGTCATTGGATGGCTGTGATGATTTATCTTGCTTCTTCTTGTTACACTGATACCAAATAACTTCCGGAAATCAAAATTTAGAGAATTGGAGAGGTTAATATTTTTGAAGAAATATTATTTTACGAGATAAGATAAAATATGACTTTGTAAAAATCTTGTTCCCAAAAAATAAATATTTTGAAAATTTAGACACAAAAGCAAGGGATTGAGTTACCTCTTCTAGCATGATCGTTCTTTGAACGACGTCTAAGATTTTGATGTTGATGCCCACGCGATTCGATCTCAGCAAGAACATGCACCTCTTAGACGGACGTTGATTTCCACAACGCAAGCCACTCCTAAATGGATGCGTGAGACTGGAAGAAAAAGAGATCTTGGTGCGTATTAGGGTGTCTTCATACATCTCATATGCCTAGAAACTGGTTTTATTTATAGATTAAGATTTCATATATTTGAAAACCAACCGCCTCTCGGGTTCACGATGTTCACGGCTTTAGGTTAGTAAGAAATTAACAACAGCAACCTTGGGCGCATCATGTCATTTGTAACATCTGTCGGTCGCCATGGGGCTGCGTATATCTCTTACAATCCCCTCCATCTCCAACCGTCATCAACAAGGAGTATGTGCGACTGTGTCGTGCAACAACTGAGCTTACTTGCATTTTGGGAGATCCGTACACCAAGCATGCATGAATCAGCGCAGAAAGGCTCAACCTCTGATGAAAACGAAAGCCTAACTCTCGTATGCCCAAAATTCAATCATAAGCCATCCAATAAAACGTCTTTACTCAAAACTTGCATGACCCCACACAAGCCTCACAAGCACCGAGAAATGAGTAAACATAGTTGTTATGATAAACCACCTCACGAACAATGAAAAAATAAAAAAGTACACGAGGATCTTATGTAGTTCACTGGCGAAAATTTGTTGACTACGTTCATGGCCTAAAAGCACCATTTATTTCACAAGAGGAACAATTACAATGATTTGCATGCCTAATTTTGTGACTACTAGGTTCTTTATATAGTGCTAGGAAAACCCCCAATGTTTCCAAATCTGATTTGGAAAAACACTGGTTTCCTAACTAATCCTCCAACGCCTTTGACTTCTAATGTTTTCCTAATCAAAGTTGGAAACAAATAGTTTGGCCGTCTTTTACCAATTCAAGGCACCAACTCAACAAATCTCCACCTTGAATTGAATTGTCCTATCAACAGCAGATGCTCCTCTTCTCGTAAATAAATCTACGTCTTCTCCGCACCCAATGTCTCTCATCACAGAGACTCACATGACCCCCACGGGTCCGACAGGCCCCGAAGGACCTCACAGGCTCAAAATGTTGGGCAATTCCAGATAATGTTGGAACTTGCTCACCGATAGTGGCTTTGTGAACATATCAGAAGGGTTGTGAACTGTCCCGACCTTCTTCACATTGATCCTGCTCTCATTTCTCAGAAAATGAAACCTGACGTCGATATGCTTGGTCCTTTCATGATGAACATGGTCCTTAACAAAGCAATTCGCACTCAAGCTATCACAGTTGACTACCGCCCGATCTTGATGTGGGCCTAGATCATTGAAAATACCTTTAAGCCACACTACCTCCTTTGCTGCTTTCCTTAGAGTCATGTACTCCGCCTCTGTGGTTGACAAAGTCACTGTCGGCTGTAGCGTCACCTTCCAACTCACAACAAAAGCCTCCCAGAGTAAACACATAGCCAATCATAGATCTCCTGCTATTAATATCCCCTTCATAGTCCGAATCCCAGAACCTAGCTACCAAGATGTCTTCATTAACCCCATAACATAGGTCAATATGACGTACCCTTAAGGTACCTGAATATGCGCTTCACCGCCTGCCAGTGGTCCGTACTCGGTTGAGCCATAAAATTACTAACCACACTAACGGGGTATGCTACGTCCGGTCAAGTACAGAACATAGAATACATGAAGGTTCCAAATGCGCTAGCATATGGAACCTTAGACATGTACTCCTTCTCCTCCTCAGTCTGAACGGTGTACATTTCTAGCTTGTTGTTAGTTGGCATAGTAGTATGTATAGATTTAGATGATAGCATCCCGAATCTTGCCAAGATCGTTTTGATGTATCCCTGTTCTGACAAGAAAAGCTTTTTCTTCTTCCTGTCTCTTTATATCAAAACTCCTAATATCTTCCGAGCAGCCCCCCGATCCTTCATCTCGAATTCTACACTAAGTGACCTCTTTAGTTCTCTGATGTCCTTGATATTCCGAGTTGCGATTAGAAAATCATCCACATACAGAACTTGGTAAACAAGTGATCCACTTCGCAACAACTTGTGATACACGAATCAATCATACTCGCACTTGTGGAATTTAATCTTAAACGGAAAGCTGTCAAACCTCTTGTACCATTCCCTCGGCGACTGCTTAAGTTCCTAGAGATATCTCTCCAGTTTGCACAAGTGGTTCTCTCTTTCGAGAACTTAGTACCCATCCACTTGGCTCATGTATATCTCCTCTTCCAACTCTCCATGTAGGAAAGCTGTCTTGACATCCAATTGCTCAATCTCTAAGTCGTGGTGTGCCACTAGAGCTAGTAGCACCCTGATAGAATTATGTATGACCACCGGCGAGAAAATTTATTTGTAGTGAATTCCCTCTTTCTTACTAAAGC
This sequence comes from Linanthus parryae, assembly GCA_023055425.1. Taxonomy (NCBI): domain Eukaryota; kingdom Viridiplantae; phylum Streptophyta; class Magnoliopsida; order Ericales; family Polemoniaceae; genus Linanthus; species Linanthus parryae. The sequence continues at coordinate 5,392,242 of JALGPY010000019.1, read as the reverse complement.
TCTTGCAACTAGCCTTACCTTATACTTGACGTCTTCTCCAGATGCAATTCCTTCCTTTCTTCTGAAAACGCACTTGCAACTGATTATCTTCCTTCCTGCTGGCAATTTATCAAGCTCCCATGTCGATTTATTTCTAAGAGACTCCATATCTTATCCCACCGCAGCAATCCATTGTGCTGACTCAGAACTAGATATAGCGACCTTGTAGGAGGATGTCTCATCCTCCACCTCTTCCGCTACCCGTAATGCATATCCCACCATACCATCATCCCTGTATCTCGTCGGAGGCTTTATGACTCTACTTGGTCTTCCTTCACCAATACCTTGATGAACCGGTTCCTCTAGTGTAGACGCATTCTCACTATTAGACTCTTATGATTCTTCCTCTTCGGCTTCCAGCGGCGGGTTAGGGATTTTGGAATCCTTTGGATTAGTAGGATCCGAATCTCCCTCAACTCTCTTCTCTGCACTCCCAGCTCCACCTCCACGGAATTCTTCAACATAGGACTCGCATCAAATACTACACTTCTGCGAAGTATAATCATGTTGTCTACCCATATCTTATACCACTTCACACCTGTTCTGAAACCCATGAATACTACCTTTTTAGATCTTGGTTCTAGCGTGCCATCATCAATGTGATAATAGGCAATGCAACAAAAAACTCTCAAATCCGAGTAATCCACTGCTCTACTGGACAAGACTTCCATAGGAATCTTGCATACTATACGTGTGTGCAGGATCTGATTTATGAGATAGCATATCATGGAGACTGATTCATCCGAGAAACCTCTAGAAAGACCTGAATTCGAAAGTATACATATTTCTTTCGTTAAAGTGACTGATTCATTCTCTCGGCTACACCATTCTGCTGTGGTGTGTGCCGAACGATGAATGCGAGCAACCCCCTCACCCTTACATAATTCTTCAAAAATCTGATGAAAAAAACTCCAAGCCGTTGTCCGTGCGCAGCCTCTTCACCTTCTTTCCCACTTTATTCTCTACTAATGTCTTCCACTCATTGAATCTTACGAAGGCATCACTCTTAGTATTTATCACAACTATCCAAGTCATCCTTGAGTAGTCGTCTATGATGCTCAGAAAGTACTTGTACCCGCCAATCGCCTCAACTCGAGATGGACCCCGTAAATCAGAATGGATATGATCAAGAGTACCTTTCGTTCTATGAACCACTTTAGGGAACTGGCTACGTTATAGCTTCCCGTACACACAGTTCCCACAAAAACCTAGACTCTTGGGAGCATGCCCAGTGAGATAGGCTTTCTTGTGAAGTTCCTGCATACCAGGTTCACTCATATGACTGAGCCTCATATGTCATATCTTTGATTGATCAGCTTCCTTAATCTCGACCGAGACAACTCCGACAAAAAACGTGTGATCGTCGAACCTTGCAGCATGTACAAAGTTCCACTCTTGACTCCCTTGAGAATCACCTTAGAACCCTTGCAGACTTGTAGATCTCCCCTTCACCCTTGAAACTGTATCCGTTGCTGTCAAGTAGACTCAAGGAGATCAAATTATTCTTAATAAATGGTACATGTCTCACTTTCTCCTAAGTATATAACTTCCCTTCATTTCTCTTCAATCTTACTGAGGCGATCCCAATCACTTTAAAAACGGCTCTGTTTTCCATGTAGAAAGACCCTCCATCCGTTTGGTTGTACATTGAGAATAGCTCCCTGTTATAGCAAATATGATAGGAAACCTCGGAATCAAGGACCGCCGCATCCTCAGAGTGCGTGACAAATTACCATGTTCAGCTACAAATGCGGATCCATTCTGCCCCTGTTGACCACTTTTCGGTCAATCTCTCTTCAGGTGCCCCTTTTCCTTGTACCAAGTACAGACATCCTTGGGTAATTTAAAACCTGATAAATTCTTCTTCTTGTTCTTCATACCCTTCTTGCTTCCACCGGTATCCGTCAAACCGGAAGCATGGTCCTCTGTACTTGTTCATGCACCCTTATGGCATAATTCCCTAGCATGGAACGTTGATCTGACCTCCACTAGGGACAAGTCGTCCTTCTTCACAATCAACGTCTGAACGAAGTTCTCATATGATGGAGGTAACGAGATCAACAACAAAATTGCAGCATCGCCCACCTTCTCGCCAATTTTACACAAATCTAAAGGTACTGTATTCAATTAATCAAGATGGTCCTTGAGAGTCATACCTTCGAGCATCTAAAAAGTGAAGAGCCTTTGCTTTAGCATCAACTTTCTTGTGAGACTCTTCGTCCAGTAGAGGTTTCCAGCTTGAGCCAAAGCTTCGCTGCTTCCTTATGATCAGCGACCTTAATGATCACGTCATCTGATAAGCACGACTTGAACGTTCCATCTCCTCCATTGCCTTGAACTCCAATGATGCAACATCCATTCCTCATTTTTCTGTAGTTAAAGGTGCCCATATGCCTTGCGATTTAAGCAAAGCCTCCATCTTTATATTTCACAGACTAAAGTTGTTCCCTCTTGTGAACATTTTGAACTTCAACATTGATCCTAAAATTTTTCTTGGTGGATCTTAAGCCCTAGTCCTATGCTCCACCTAGATCGCAAAACCTAGCTTTTATTTCACCAAGTTGTGGCTCTGATACCAGTTTGTTATGACAAACCACCTCACGAACAATGAGCGAATAAAAGAAGAAAACGAGGATCTTATGTTGTTTTCTAGTAAAAAAACACCCTTTATTTCACAAGAGGAACAATTACGATGATTTGCATTCCTAATAGTAGGACTACTAGGCTCTTTATATAGTGCTAGGAAAACCCCCAAAGTTTCAAATCTTATTTGGAAATAAATTTGTTTCCTAACTAATCCTCCACCGCATTTGACTTCTAATTTTTTCCTAATCAAAGTTGGGAACAAAGAGTTTGCCCATCTTTGACCAATTCCAGGCACCAACTCAACAATAGTAATCTTCCCCTCGCCCGTGTATTTTTCAAGTTCTTATTGGCTTCTTTACCAATAATGTTCAGAGAGCAGGAGCATCCATGACGTGTTGGTTGCATGCCAAAGTAGGACCACCAATCTGTCACTTCAAGTCACATTCAAGAGTAGGAAGAGTATATAGTGGCAATCATACTTGGATGATTGACGAGATTCCCATGGAAAGAAGTCGTGGGATTGCTCCACTTACCACCTTATGTTGCTCTAAGCACGTGTTTATTGAAGTACACGCCGTAGTGTTTAAACTCCCATTGAAGTGCATGTCTCATCTCATAAGGAACAATATGCGAATTCTAGTTTAGTCGCGCTTTGGCGCCGAACCTAAGTACTGAACTGGGCTTACTAATGAGCTCCAAAGTTTGCTCCCGCATCTTGCTATCTTCATAGACTTACATGGTTTACGAGATCCGCCAGGTTTTTTATGCTTCGAGCTACCCTCATATTGGACTCCATCCAAGGTTACATTAAAATCATTCCAATCAGTATCTAGATTTAAGAAGAATATGTCTCATTTTTTCTCACCATTTATGGCAGCAGAGCCTATCGCTCATTTGAGTGAGCCAATCTCAATGACTGTGTACCATACTTTAATGCGAGTAAGGAAAATACAACATATCATGCACGTAATTAAAACATAACATTCATAATAATGAAGCAAGTTCAATTAAAATATGAATGTCAACATCTAAATATATATCAATCACATAACAAGAAGCGAGTCACCAACTATTGAGTCTCATAGCACTAACATGAACTAAAATAAAACTCTCACAAGGAACTCATTTAATCCGCTAAAATTTGACATGTAGGATATACTCGAAGAAAGCTTCTTATGTAGCTACCATATCCCCTATGAAATTGTACTTTATCGTTGTGTATTTTATTTGTCGTGGTAATTTGGGTCGTTGGCACATGCTATGGCGTCCATACTATCAAAACATTAAGGTAGCATGTTTGTTTATAACTCCCAAGTTGGCCTAAAACCTTTCCATCCAAATATATTTATGCGTTGCTGCAGAACAGAAACGTACTCCGCCTCCATATTCGATAGAGGGGTGCATCTATAATTATTACATCTCCATGTGACGACCCTGCCACCAAGCAGGAAAATGTAGCCTGCATTGAATTCTTGTGTCTAGGTCACTACCCAAGTCAAAATCACTTTGAGCTGTCAAGTCAAAGTTCCGAACCCCGATAGCACAACATGTGTTCCAAGGCTCCTTTAAAATATTTGAGAATCTTATTGACTGCTTTCGAGTGTCCTAAACCATAATTTGGCTAAAATATGCTAACTAATCTAGCTAACAGGTCTATTTCACACCATAAAATACATATATGAGAGTCCCAACAACAATTACATTGGGTACTCCGGTCATCTTGTCTATCTCTTGTGGTAGATTGGGATACAAATATAGGCTCAAATCTTATCCACAAGCTACATGACAATCATATGATTGTGAATCCAACACCAAGAATCGTTGAAGTATCCACTTGATGTACGCTTCTTAGGAAAATGCATTAGTATCTTTCGAAAATCCTAGGTCTTTATCTTGAGAATGTAAAACTCGCCTCACCAATGTCTTTCAGCGATAGACAATCTTGAATCGTTATTGGCTAATAGTATGTCATTTAAATTAAGTAAAGGATTATGATCTTGTTCCTACTGCTCTTGACATACTTGTGGTGGTCATCATCGATCAGTGTCCACCCATTGGAAACAATTTCCTGGTGAAATCTCAAATACCACTGTCCACAAGAATGCATAATGTCGTAAAGGAACTTCATCAGCTTGTACATCGTGTGCTCTTGAATTTTTCCCTTAAAACCCTTCTGTTGAGTCACTGGAGGAGGAATTGCGCCAAGGGAGTTGCCTCTACTTCTAAAGGAAAGCCTAAGAAAGTTGCAAAGTCCAAGGAAGCCTTGAAGCCTAGTGGGGGCGTGGCTAAAGGTGATTGTCACTACTGTAGCCAGTCGGGTCACTCAAGGAGGAATTTCCCCAAGTATCTGGAGGATAAAAAGCTTGGAATAGTTATTCCACTACCACCGGGTATTTCTGTTATAGACATTAATCTATATATTTCTTCATCTTGGGTATTGGATACTGGATGTGGATCTCATATTTGTCGAAATGTTCAGGATTTGAAAAGAACTTGAAGATTGGCTAAAGGCGATTTAGATTTTTTGCGTCGGGAATGGAAAAAGAGTTGCTGCATTAGCTATAGGCGTGTATGAGCTATCATTTCCTTATGGACTTATTTTAGAATTAGACAATTGCTATTATGTGTCTGCTATGAGCAGAAACATTATTTTTGTTTCTTGTTTGGACGAGAAGGGTTTATCTATCTCAATAAAGGACAAGTGTTGCACCATTTATTTTGATGGTATGCACTATTGTAGTGCGCATTTGTCTAATGGATTGTACATCCTTGATCTAAATAATTCCATCTATTCAATAAATAATAAAAGGATTAAAACTAATGATGCAAATCCTACATATCTATGGCACTGTCGTTTATGCCATATAAACGAGAAACACATATCTAGACTCCATAAGGATGGATTTCTACACTCATTTGATTTGGAATCATATGAGACATGCGAGTCTTGTTTGTTGGGAAAAATGACAAAGTCCCCTTTCAATAAGAAAGGTGAACGGACTAGTGAGTTACTCGCACTCATACATACTGATGTGTGTGGGCCGTTTCCCAAGCCTGCCGGAGGTGGTTATACCTACTTCATTACGTTTACTGATGACTTTAGTAGATATGGATTTGTATACCTTGTGAAGGCCAAATCTGAATCCTTTGAATTGTTAAAAGAATTCAAGAAATAAGTAGAGAAGCAACATGATAAAAGTATTAAGGCTTTGCGATCGGATCGTGGAGGAGAATACTTGAGCCAAGAGTTTGACGAATATCTTAGAGAGTGTGGGATAGTATCCCAACTCACTCCATCTGGAATGCCACAGTGGAATGGTGTGTCTGAGGGGAGGAATCGCACATTCTTAGATATGGTGCGATCTAGGATGTGTCAAACGGATCTTCCAATATTCTCTTGGGGACAGGCTCTATTGATTGCAGCTTTCACCATTAACTGTGTTCCATCCAAGTCGGTCATAAGGACACGATATGAGATATGGTTTGGGAAGCATCCCATAGTGTTATTTATGAAGATTTGGGGTTGCGATGTCTATTTAAAGCGTTTACAAACAGACAAGCTTGGACCCAAAGCGGATAAGTGTAAGTTTGTGGGATATCCTAAGGAAACGAAAGGATATTATTTCTACAATCCAACCGAGAACAAAGTGTTTGTAGCTCGGACCGGGTTGTTTCTAGAAAGAGAGTTTGTCTCTAAAGAAGCAAGTGGGAGGAATGTAGAACTTGAAGAAATTCAAGAGCCAGAAACCACTCAATCGATGATGGAGCATGAACAGGAACCGCAAATTGTTGTGGAAGAACCTATTCAGGTAACACAGGAACTCCGTAGGTCAGGAAGGGTACGTCATGAGACAGAGAGATACGAACTTCTCGTGACTGATCTAGATGACATACCACTCATGGATTATGAGCATGCTACCTACAGGGAGGCCATGAAAGGCCCAGACTCCAATAAGTGGTTAGAAGCCATGAGATCCGAAATGGAATCCATGTATACCAACAAAGTATAGACTTTGGTGTAACCACCTGAAGGGGCTCGGCTGATAGGGTGCAAATGGGTCTTCAAGAAGAAGACTTACATGGATGGCAAGGTAGTTTCCTACAAGGGGCGATTGGTAGCTAAAGGTTATCGACAGATTCATGGTATTGACTATGATGAGACCTTTTCACCAGTCTCCATGACTAAATCCATTCGAATCCTACTTGCTATTGCAACTTACTATGACTACGAGATTTGGCAGATGGATGTCAAAACAGCGTCCCTTTATGGGAACCTCCTCGAGGATGTGTACATGACACAACTGGAGGGTTTTGAGGATCCAGAGAACGCCAATAAAATTTGTAAGCTGCCACGATCCATTTATGGATTAAAGCAAGCTTCTAGGAGTTGGAACCGATGTTTTGATGACCTGGTCAAAGAGTTTGACTTCATCACAAACGAAGATGAGCCATGTGTTTACAATAAGTTTTGTGGGATCTCTGTTGTATTTATGGTCTTGTATGTGGATGACATACTACTCATCAGAAATGACATTCCTACTTTGGAATCTGTTAAATATTTTCTAGGAATATGTTTCACAATGAAGGACTTAGGGGATGCAGCTTATATACTTGGTATCAAGATCTAAAGGGATAGATCTAGAAAGCTGCTCGGCCTGAGCGAAAGTACATATATAGACAAGGTGTTGAAGCGGTTCAACATGCAAGATTCCAAGAAGGGATTCTTGACCATGTCGCATGGAGTCACTCTCTGATTGTCCTTCCAATGAGATTTAGAGGGACCGCATGAGTAGGATACCCTATGCTTCGGCCATAGGATCCATCATGTACGCCATGTTGCGTACTAGACTAGACGTTTCATACGCATTGAGTATGGTAAGCAGATATCATTCTAATCCCGGTGAGAGTCATTGGATTGTTGTAAAGAATATCCTCAAGTACTTGAGAAGAACTAAGGATGCGTTCTTGATATTTGTAGGTGAGTAAGAGATCAATGTAATTGTTTACACTGATGCAAGCTTCCAAACCGACAAAGATGACTACAGATCGCAGTCGGGGTATGTGTTCTGCCTGAATGGAGGAGCTGTGAGCTGGAAGAGTTCCAAGCAAGAGACAGTTGCTGATTCTACAACTGAAGCTGTGTACATTGCTGCTTTGGAAGCGGCTAAAGAGGCAGTTTAGGTAAAGAAGTTTATCACTGAACTCGGTGTGGTCCCTAGTATCGAGGATCCCATGACGTTGTACTGTGAAAACTCTGGAGCTATCGCACAAGACAATGAACCAAGTTCAGACCAGAAATCGAAGCATGTACTTAGGAGATTACATCTTATTCGTCATATGATCGATAGAGGAGATGTGCAAGATTCCAACGGATGACAATCATTCAGATCAGCTCCCAAAGCCACTTGTGAAGCGAAAGCATGAAGGGCACACTAGATCTATAGGCATACGAGATGCGCCAGATTCGCTCTAGTGCAAGTGGGAGACTATTGGAATAGGTGCCCTAGAGGCAATCTATATTTAGTATGAACAATGTTTGGCTAGAACATTCATTAAATTTTATTGTGATATTTTAAATATTGAAGTCCTTAGATACAATGTGTTGTTTATATTAAATATCCATAGTCCATTATATTAATTAATAGGACGATCAACCATAGACTAGTATGTGGGTAGATTGATATGGAGATATCAAGTCTGACACATGGGTATGCTTGGAGTAAGGGCATACTGGATTGACCCACAACGAGAAGGATACATTATATTATGTTAAAGTCACAATCGCTTCTCGTAGTGCTAATGATATCGTAATCCTTAAACTTGAAGTCACTAGATGCTCTAGTTGTGGAATATCATGCTTTGATATTATCAAACGTTGCGCCTTAACCAGGTAAATATAAAGATAGTTATCGGGCATGATAGGAAGCAATCTTAGAGATCCTAGTGATGTAGAGAGGATTTGTTCCTCTCACATAATGGCATAAAATATCCATAGGCCACTCGAGGGATGGTGCTTATAGAATGTCTGGCTAGACTCAGATAAATCAATATAGAGATATTGATGTTATCTGCTTACATAAGCATATTCTCAGGATCGTAAAACTATGGATTGGATATATGAATGTGGCTAATATGTCTCGTGTCCAATTCAGATATGGAGACAAAGGGATAACACAATACATGAACATTGGGCACAAGGTTTGTCGGGATCATTGAATTATTTAGTTGAGTGGCATGGATGTGTTGCTAGACACCACTCCATGTTAGTAAGTAGTTACTACGAACTAAGTAGAAACCTATGGGGTCAGACACCGGATGGATTAAACTGGATTAAGGTATTAATTAGTTGGACTAATTAATAAAAGGATCATAACGCAACCACAAGCAAACTTAGTAGGACTAATTTTCAAGTGGACTAATCCATGTAAGGACATGATTAGTATTGGGGCTTTTATGTAGTTAATAAAGAATTAATACTATATAAAGGAACTTTAGCTTGTTATTTCTCAACACAAGTCGTTATTGAGAGAACATAACAAAGCAAGAGAGAGAGAGAGAAACATAGGAGGCCGAGCCCCCTCCCCATTTCTGCCCCTCACATGTCGGCCACCAAAGGAGGACCGCCCCTCCTTTTCCTTGTTTTGCGTGATCCGTTCCTCCTTCTTCCGTTGCTAGCACTACGCGGTGAGAACGAATCCAATCAAGAATCCAAGGTGTGGATATTCATAGAGACGAAGACACTATTCTTTGTGTGATCTCCCAAACTAAGGTACACATCTTTTATGCCGTTATCATGTTATCATGGCTTGCCTGTGATCCTTGGTGGGATTTGAGCAGGATTAATTTTTGTTATTCCGCTGCGTAACCTGCACCAAAACCAAACATAGAGTCCTTCCACGTCTTGTGCTAGCAACTGATGGAAGGAGGAAGAAGTTGATCACGCGATGCGAACCAAGAGAAGGTCGAGCCTCTCTTTGGTGGTCGACGGTTAGGGGGCGGCACTAGGGGGTTTTGGCCCTCTAGTGTTTGCTCTCTCCTTGCTTTATTTTCACTCTATTTTTTTATAACAATTATGACACACTTATGAAAAAATAAGCTAGGAGTCTTTTTATATAGTCTAACAACTCCTTGTTAACTACATATTAGCCCCTCTCCTAATCATGTCCTTACATAGATTAGTTCTCGTTGCAAACAAGTCCTAATCATGTCTATATAAGGATTAGTCCACCTTGAAAATCCTAATCATGTCCATACATGGATTAGTCCACCTTGCAAAATAGTCCTACTAAGTTTGCAAGTGGTTGCGTATTGATCCTTCTTTTTAATTAATCATATTAATTAATTCCCAAGTACAGACAAATCCAAATGGCGTGTGATTCCATAGGTTCCTACTTAGTTGGTAGTAACGATTAATAACATGGAGCGGTGTCTAGCAACACGTCCATGCCAACCAACTAATATAAATTGTCAGTAATCCGACAAACCTTGTAACTATATTGTCTCATTCCTTTTTCTCTATATCCGAATTGGACACGAGACATACAAGTGTGACTCGTATATCCAATTCATAGTTCCTCGATCCTGGGAATAGTATTATCCATGCAGATAACATCAATATCTCATATTGATTAACTGATTCTGGCCTGACATTCAATAAGCACTATCCCTTGAGTGGCCGCCAATATTTTCTCCCGTTATGTGGGAGGGAAAATTCTATCTACATCACTACAATCTCTAACCTTGCTTCATATTGTGTCCGATTAGCGCCTTTATTACCACCCTGTTACGGTGTAGCGTTTGACGATGTCAAAACACAATATCCAGAACTAGAGGATCTAGTGACTTCAAGTCTAAGGATGACAATACTGTTGTCACTACGAGAAGCACTTGTGACTTTACATAACATGTATGTAGCCTCCTCGTTTTGGGTCAATCCAGTATGCTATTACTCATAATGCATACACATGTTTTGGATCGTGATATCACCATATCAATCCAACCCAATACTATTATATAGTTGATTGTCCTGTTAATTAATGTAATCGACTAGGGATATTTAAGATTATAACATTTATCTTCTAAGGACTTCATTCATGTCCACATATCTTTATATCGATAACACAATGAATAGTAAATCCATATAAATTCCACAAGAAATGGATTGCCTATAGGGTTTTCTCCAACAGTCTCCCACTTGCACTAGAGTCAATCTAGGGCATCATATGTCTATTGATCTAGCACAACCCTCACGCTATCGATGCGTAAGGGGCGTAATAGGCGAGACCTATGCTGGTACTTTTGCATATATTCACATATCCTCTATCAACAATTGATTGAGATTGAATATTCTAAGTAAGTGCATTCCATAAAGTAATATACTCAGTCCTCTGTGGTAGAATCAACAACTGTATCTTGCATGGAATCCCTTCCAACTCACAGTTCCTCCCACTAAAGCAAAATACAAAACTTGACCATAATCTGAAATTATCTTTGGTAGATTGGAAGTTTGCATTAGTGTAACCGTTAATAGTTAACCCTTCCTATCCTCCATATACCAAGAATCATCCTAAGATCTTCCCATGTACTTTAAGGATATTCTTAATAAGTATCCAGTGACACTCATTTGACTGGTATCTTTATGTCATAACATATGACATGTCTGTTCTAGTACATAATATGTCGTATCTCGTGAATACGGTCCTGTCTTAATCTAATTGGAAAGACAATTACTCTTCCAAAAACTAACTCCATATGACACTGGTAACAATTCATATTCTTGCATGTTGAACCATTTCAACACCTTGTCAATATGTATACCATGAATCAAGCCGAAAAACAATCTTGATCTATATCCATGGATCTTTATAGATTGTCTCGCCTAAGTCTTTTATTGAAAATCAATTCCCTAGACAATCTCTACAAGATTGCCGAGTAGGGACATCATTCTCAATGATTAGTATGTCTCTATATACAAGACTAGAAATATAACTGTGCTCCTACTAACCTTCCTGTAAACACAAGCTCCATCTTTATTCTTGATGTAACCAAACTCTTTGATTCCATCATCGAATCGAAGACTCCAACTCTAAGAGCTTGCTTCAATCTTTAGACAGATCGCTATAACATACACACCTTTGGGAATTCTCTAGATCGATTAATCCTTTAGGTGTATCATACACATCCTGAATGAGGTTTCTATATCCATCTGCCTAATTGAGTAAGCTAAAAGTTCAAGCAAGATGCGAATGGATTGAAGCATCACAAATGGGGAAAACATTTCGTCATAGTCTATACTATGAACTCACAGTAAACCTTTAGACACCAATCGTCCCTTAAAGGTAATCGCATTACCATCCATGTTGGTTTCCTCATAATCCACTTTCACCCTATGGGTCCTACCCCTTCAGGTAGTTCCACCAAATTTCATACTTTGTTGGTATACATGGATTCCATTTCGTATTTCATGGCTCCAAGCTTTGGGCATGCTGTAGATCGAAAAACTCTATGGCCCACTCGTGACCTCCTCATAGGTTGTAGGCTCATCTCCATGAGAAACACATCAACGGGTTATGATAAATCCATATTTCTCTAGCCCCTTGGCATATTTAACCTACGAGGTTCTTGTGTTACCTGAGTAGGTTGCTCCACAACACCTTGTGACCCTGCTCATGTTCCATTAAAAGGATCAATGTTCTGTTGTGGTTCTTGAACTCCGTCAAGTTATACTGTCGTCCCACTATTTCTTTTATAGACAATCTCTATATATAAACACACCGGTTCACGCAACAAACAATTTGTTTTTGTTGGATTGTAGAGATAATATCCTTTTTTTTTCTCAGGATATTCCACATAGTAAATATATCAGACTTGGGTCCAAATTTATCTGTAAATTATTTACATAAACTTCATAACCCAAATTCTTTATGAATGACATACTATGACAATTCGTAGTCCAACTTTCATTATTGATTTAGATGGAACAAGGTTAAGGGCGAAATTTGATGTAATTAGAACATAGCCCCTAAAATAAAACTGGAAGTTCTTTTTTGACGTATCATGAACCGAACCGTGTGTTAACAAGGGTCGATCTCTCCTCTTAGACACGCCATACCCATGTGGCGTCCTAGAATGAGAGAGTTTGGATCATATCCAACACTCCCATAGATGCTTGTAAAACTCTAGGATTAAGTATTCTCCTCCACAATTCAATCGTAGAGCCATAATACTTTCGCCAAGCTGGAACTCTACTTCATTCTTGAATTCCTTGAACTCTTTAAAGGATTCTGAATTGTTTCTTCATAAGATACACAAACCCATATTCACTGAAGACATAAGTAAATATGATGAAGTACTGAAAATCCCTTTAGCACTTGTGCTTAGCGGCCTACATACATCAATATGTATGATTCCCAAAGATCATATCTTGCCCATTAAAAAATTCTTATATGTCTCATATGATTCAAAATCAAATGATTCTAAAAATCCATCCATATGGAGCCTAGATGTATATCACTCATTCATGTGGCCAAGATAAGTGAGGGTCATATCATTATATGCAAGCCTCTTGGTATTAACGTTAAGATGAAATTTATCATGATGAAGGATATATAATCCATTAGACAAAAGTTCATTACAATAATTCATTTTATCTACATAAATAGAACAGCATCTCTCCATTATTTTAATAAATATGTTTTCCTTGTCCAAACAAGAAACTGTGATATTATCCCTAATCAAGCAGTGACATAATCGTATTTGTCTAATTCATGGATAATTTCAAAAAGGTATAGATAATTCTTTACGGTTAGTTCAGCAACCTCTTGCTTCATTGCTCCACGTGTAGGTTTATTTCTTCCTTATCCAATTGTCTACATCTCTTGAGATCCTCCATATTTTTATAAACGTGCGATCCACATCTAGTATCATATAATCATGATGATGAGATAGAAAAATTGACTTCTATAACAAAAATACCTAAATTGGTATTCATAATTCCTTTATTATTTCCCTCCAGGTACTTTTCGCAGCCTCCCTTCCTCTACACCACCTATGAGACTTTAAGGCAATTTTGGTTTTAGCAACAAGCTTGTTCTATACCGATTGGCTCGGCGCAAACCTTTTTGCCCTTACCCATGCTGTTAACCATTAACATGTTTTTCCTTAGCCCTTTATGAGTGCTTTTTTTAGAAATTATCAATCATATTGAGTAAATTACCTTTGAACAAAACTATAATTTCATCCAATGTAATTCTCTGTCCAACTGGGCGAATAACTACTTATTCTTTATCTATCTCATAGATAACTCCCAATCTCTATGCTTTTAATCTCATTGAAGCAGCTTAGTTGCACTTGACCTCTTGCTTTAGTAGTCACACATTACTAGCTTGTGTCGTCGCATCAAAATTAGATGAATCAAGTCGCCTTGCTTTGGCAAGATCGAACCCATTCCATCTTGATCATGACGAGTGCTAAGCAAAAGAGTGCAAAGTGGAGCTACAATTCAACCCTGTCATGTCCAGCTCGCTCTTTGAAAGAGCTTATTTTAATGTACGGTCATATCATACGCTTTCATGTTTCTCATCTTTCTTTCAGAGCTCAGAGTTCATGGAAGCTAACACGAGGCAATTGACATCCAAAGAACCATTCTTTGATATTCCTTCCATTAGGTTTTAGCGTGTTTTGGTAGTCGGTGGGAAGAGAACTTTATGGTCTACGATGTACAACGTTTTTATTTTAATTTGAGAACAATTCTCGATTTTATAATATTCTAGAAAACTGATTCAAAACAACTTGTCCTTCTCATTTGTGCTATATTTAACAAGGACTTAAATTGTCAAACATATCTCCCACTATTTTTCTCAGATTAATAACCCTCCATATTAATGCGGAAAATATCATTATAGTTTTTAGTGGGTCAAGATCCATATTTCACTTCTTTTTTAGCTTGCTTTGCCAAGTCACCCAAAAATTATTGATTTATTTATGAACCATTTTAATTGCATCCCCATGCAACTATTGGTTTATTTGTGCAAATAACTCCTTATTTATCTATCCCATAGATAATCCCAATTGGTTGCCTCTAGGATTTTAATTCCATTAAAAACACCTAGTTGCGTCCAACATCTTACTCCAACAGTTTCACATTACTTGCTTGTGCCATTGCATCACATCGTGATGAACCAAGTAGCCCTGCTTTCGCACGCAAGAGCTTGGTAAAGCATGATCATGATGAGTGTTTATTTAACGAGAAGCAAAACAGAATATTCAAATTTGATGGATTTTCCTTACAATTTTAATTGTTTTGTGATCAATATCAACTGATCTACTTATTTTGAGTTGGGCAAACTCATAATAAAAGATCCGGATTGTATTATCTTGTTACCAATTTTGCTTGTATCAACCATACACCAACAACAAATAACAAGACAAAGAATAAACAACCACAAACAAAAATAAACGTGATATGGATATGGCCTCTAAACTAAGATATTCCCAAGACAATGAGAATATACCCTAAAAATAGCAACCTCATCTCCATGCGCCTCCATCTTTTAGTCCAGGCTCCATAGATTTGTGGAATGTCGCCATTTTGTAGTATCTTCTATTCTTTAGGCTTCTTTCCATGTCTTGGCTATCATATACTCTACCTTATACTAGCTAGCATTTATACTAAATAGAGAGGTCTCACAAGTTGAGAAGAAGACCAGCTCGCAGGCTCTAAAACATAATTAACTATTAAATTCATTATACCGGCTCGCAGGCCATAAAAAGAAACCACAAAATAAAACAATAACAACATCCACACCTAAGGCCATATCAAACCACCATGTGAATAACACATAAACTGTTAAAACCCAATTTTAACACGCTTGGTCAATTTTAGTTGATTTGGATGAACTAGTGTAAAAAAGGTCCAAGTAGGCCCACCGTCACTATGGCCGAACCCCTAAAGGACCGCCACAAGCGTTGGGGGCGGCCCCCACCTAGCCCACACGACTAGGCCTTGCGCTAGGAAGACCCGGCCGCTCGGCCTTGGCTACCTTTGGCGGCAAGGAAGAGGAGGGGTGGTCCCCTAGGGGGGCTGAACCTCTTGGGAGTTATTTCCAAAACAACTCCTTCTTCCCTGTTGCCAATGTTTATTTGTTTTTAAATTGATAAACCCCTTTTCCAATTTGTGCCCAAAACCCTAGTTTTTCAAGATCCATAATTACACATCATATGTGATCCAAATTCACTAATCCATATATCCCATGTAATATGATATCTTTTTTTTGGATGAATCATATTCAAATTGCATCAATTATACTTGATTTGTCTGTTTTACGCGTAAACCATAATTAAAGTTTAATTTACATAATCGTAACACATAAACTATGTTATGCTCTATGACATGTGGCTGTGATACCACTGTAGGGTTTTGTAACGGTTTACACAGCGGAATAAACAATAATTAAGATTCACAAAAGACCCTCCAAGGATCACAAGACTAGAGATCATAACGAAAGTAAAGGATTTAGTATCAAATACCTTGTTTGTCTCCTTGGATGACTTCAAACGCGAAATAGTGTTCACGTCTCTACGGATAGTCCACGCCTAGGATCAGGTCTAGAGTTCTTCCACGTCTGGTGCTAGAAACTGATGGAAGGAGGAAGAATAAGATCACGCGAAGCGAAACCAAGATAAGGTCGCGCCTCTCTTTGGTGGCCGAAGGGTAGGGGGCAGCACTAGGGGGTTTCGGCCCTCTAGTGTTTTCTCTCTCCTTGATTTATTTTCTCTCTATTGTGTTATAAAAATTATAACACACTTATGAGAAAATAAGCTAGGAGTCTCTTTATATAGTCTAACAACTCCTTGTCAACTACATATTAGCCCCTGTCCTAATCATGTCTTTACATGGATTAGTTCTCTTTGAAAACTAGTCCTAATCATGTCTATACATGGATTAGTCCACCTTAAAAATCATGATCATGTTTATACATGGATTAGTCCACCTTGCAAATTCGTCCTTCTAAGTTTGCAAGTGGTTGCGTATTAATCCTTCTAGTTGATTAATCATGTGAATTAAGTTTCAAGTCTTGTTTAATCCATATGGTGTGTGACGCCTTAGGTTCCTACTTAGTTGGTAGTAATGATTACTAACATGGAGCGGTGTCTAGCAACACATCCATGCCACCCAACTAATAGAAATAGTCACTAATCAGACAAACCTCGTGACTATATTGTCTCAAGCCCTTTGTCTCTATATCCGGATTGGACACGAGACATACAAGTCACACTCGTATATCCAATCCATAGTTTCTCGATCCTAGTAATAGTCTTATCCATGCAAATAACATCAATATCTCATATTGATTTATTTGAGTCTGGCCTGACATTCTATAAGAACTACCCCTCGAGTTTGCTCCCGTTATGTGGGAGGGACAAATTATATCTACATCACTACAATCTCTAAGATTGCTTCCTATTGTGTCCAACTAGCACCTTTATTACTACCCAATTATGGTGTAGCGTTTGACGATGTCAAAACACAATACTCTACAACTAGAGGATCTAGTGACTTCATGTCTAAGGATGACAATACCGTTGTCAATACGAGAAGCACTTGTGACTTTACGTAACATGTATGTAGCCTCCTCGCGGTGGGTCAATCCAGTATGCTATTACTCCTAATGCATACCCATGTTTTGGATCGTGATATCTCCATATCAATCCAACCCCATACTAGTCTATAGTTGATTTTCCTGTTAATCAATATAATCGACTAGGGATATTTAATAATATAACATTTATATTCTAATGACATCATTCAAGTCATCATATCTCTATATCGATAACATAATGTATAGTAAATCCATGTAAATGTCACAGGAAATAGATTGCCTCTCGGTCATTCTCCAACAATCATAACCAGTTTTGGTGTAGCAATGACATTTTGGAGAATGTTTTCTTCTTGCTTTCACAAATTTGGTATTGTTATTTCTTGGAGAATTTGAATAGTATCCAATACCAGGTTTTTGGATATACTATAGACTTCCTCTAAGAATCAAGTTCAGATTGTGTTCCGAGCTAGCAAGTTTTGTCATAATCTTCTTAGAGTATTGAAGTTTATCAGTCAAATCATTCTATAGTTGCTCTATTTCATCATGTTTATGTCTTAGAGAAACAATTTTGTCACTCAAAATAGAGTATTCTCTGACAACTTCTTTGACCCGAGATTTCAAGCCTTTGAAATTGTT
The DNA here is from genome assembly GCA_023055425.1 of Linanthus parryae. NCBI lineage: Eukaryota > Viridiplantae > Streptophyta > Magnoliopsida > Ericales > Polemoniaceae > Linanthus > Linanthus parryae. Next base: position 5,374,381 of record JALGPY010000019.1, on the reverse strand, counting down.
TTCCAAGGCTTCAAAATGCCTGTCAGTCTTTGCCTAAGAAATTTCTAGATTCTTGTTCTAGCAAACTAGTTGAAAATTTTCTTTTGCTTACTCATTAACTTTCTCCTTTAAAGTTTTAGTTTTATTTAAATCGTCTTCTTCATTTAGAAGCATTGTTTTCAAAACATTAGAAAGCATGTCTGAAGATTGAGACATAAGACTTTTCACCATTACCTCAATGTTCTTATCTGAACCTTCATCATAGATCAAGACATGGAAGTGTGGTCAATAGTTCAGAATGGTCCTCATGAGTACTACACTACCATAGATGGAGTCAGATGTATCAAGTCTAAGGAAAATCTCTCAGTTACTGAACTGGAAAAGGTATCAAAAAATTACAAGGCTATGAATCTGTTATACTGTGCTCTTAATGCAGACGAGTTCAACAGAGTGTCAAATTGCAAAAGTGCCAAAGAAATATGGGACAAACTGGTTGTGACATATGAAAGGACAAGCCAGGTTAAACAGACCAAAATCAACATACTTCTGAGGCAATATGAGCTGTTCAAGATGAACTCATATGAGACCATTAAGGAGATGTTCAAGAGATTCACTGATGTGGTGAATAATCTGGAGTCATTGAGAAAGAAGTTTTCAAATGAGGAAAAGGTCAAGAAAATTCTGAGAAGCTTTCCAAAAGCCAAGTGGGAGCCAAAGAAAACAACCATTGAGGAAGCTCAGGATTTAAGTCTACTTCAGCTAGATGATCTACAAGGAAAGATGCTCACTCATGAAATGTCTATGAAGGATGTAGAAGGTGATCTGAGTGAAAACATCAAGAACTTAGCACTCAAGGCCAAAGACAGTGAAATATCTCAAAGCCTTGAGACTGAAGATGAGCATGATGATGAAGAGGCTTTAGCATTGATCTCCAAGGCCTTGGCCAGGATTCTCAAGAAGAAAAGAAACTCTGGTAACAGGGACTACAACAGAGAAAGATCAAGACCTTCAAGCAGCAAGGACTACAAAGGTAAGTCTTCATCACAGTTACATAAAACTAAAGTAATGAATTGTTTTGAGTGTGGTGATGCAGATCGTTTAGTATGGGATTGTCCACAAAAGAAGAAGAGCATGAACTTTCAAAAGAAAGACAGTGAAAACAGAAGGAAGAAAGCCATGATGGCCTCTTGGAGTGATTCTGATTGTTCAAGGGACTCAGACACAGATGAAGATCAAGCAAATATCTGCTTCATGTCCAAACATGATGAAGAAAAGTCATCAGACGGACATATTGAGGAAATGGTAAAAAATCTTCTTTCTAGTCGTTCTGATGTACTTCCTGAAATTCTCAAGAGTATGTTTTTAAATGAGGAAAGTTATAGAAATGAGATTTCTTCTTTAAATATTAAGATTCATGAGAAGGTAAAAGAAAACCTGGACCTAGTTTTTACCAACAAAACTGTTGAAGTTTCTAAGACAAAAATTGAAAAGGACTTCAAGGCCTTGGATAGCAGGTTCAAAGCCTTGAAGTCTCAGATAAAAGAGATTTTTGATCAAAACACTCTCTTAACTGAAAGATATGCTGATCTAAAGACTCATTCTAAGGATTTAGAACAACAAATCTGTTCTTTGACTGAGAAACTTCAAGAGTCTAAAAAGGTCCTAGCTAGTTTTACAGGCTTAGAACATAATCTAAATCTCACTCTTGGAGGAAGTCTGAAATCAATGCATAAAAGTGGGATTGGTTATAATCTAAATTTTCCAAAGAAAAGCCAAACTACTTTTGTCAAATCTGGTAGCATACATTCTCCAAAGTGTCATTACTGTGGAAAAATTGGTCTTATCAGATTGACTTGTCCCTTCAGAAGATCAGAACCTCACATTATGAGGAATACTTATACTTATCAGCTTAAGGGACGGGTTAGGCATATTTGGGTTCCAAACGGAATTAGACCACCAAACATGGCTGATTCTGAGTATGACTCAAAGTTTTGCACTTGGTCTAACATCCTGTTGAGGCAATGATTTACTTTTTCAGTATGTCACCAAGGCCTTGAAAGATCAGAAATGGATATTAGACAGTGGATGTTCCAGACATATGAGTGGAAAGAAATCTCTCTTTACTGATCTTACAGAAAAATCTGGAGGAACAATCACACTTTGTGAAAAAAAAATGCAATATTATTGGTATAGGTAGTATTGGTAATGGCTCTACCAACTCTATCTCTGATTTTTATCTTGTGGATGGACTTAAGTATAATTTGCTTAGTATCTCTCAGTTATGTGATAAAGGTTATAAAGCTATATTTGACAAGGAGAAATGTGTGGTGCAAAATGAGAAATTTGGAGATTGCATACTCACTGCTCCTAGATCATATAATCTATATGCTATGAGTACTAACACTGTTGCAGGTGACAAGTTAAAATGCCTCAAGGCCTTGAAGGAAGATTCAAAACATTGGCACAGAAAGCTTGGGCATATTAGCATACACACCTTGAATAAACTCATCTCAAAGGATTTAGTAAGAGGTTTACCATCAAAAGAAAATTCACATGATTAGGTTTGCAAGGCATGTGAACAAGGTAAGCAAACCACAAGCTCATTCAATCCAAAGAACTTTCTAAGTACTTCTAGACCCTTAGAACTGTTTCATATGGACTTGTGAGGTCCTATGAGAGTTCAGACCCCAAAAGGTAAGAGGTATATGCTTGTTATAGTAGATGATTATTCTAGATCTACTTGGGTGATGTTAATTAGAGACAAAACAGAAGCCTTATCCAAATTTTCTAGATTGTGTAAAGAGCTTCAAACTTTGAAAAATTTACCTGTTGCATCCATTAGAAGTGATCATGGTAGGGAATTTGATCAACTTGACTTTGAGTGACAAAATTGTTTCTCTAAAACCATGCTACTTGAGGATATGTCTAGAACCATGCTACTTGAAAGTAATTTGCCAAAGTCTTGTGGGCAGAAGCTGTTAATACTGCCAATTATGTGCTAAATAGATGCTTGATTAGACCTATTTTGAAAAGGAATCCTTATGAACTGTTTAAGGGTAGGAAGCCTAGTGTTTCTTATTTCAAACCTTTTGGTTGTATCTGTTTTGTGCATAATAATGGTAGAGACAATCCTGGTAAATTTGATGCTAGGAGTGATGAAGGTGTATTTCTTGGATATTCTCAAACTAGCAAAGCTTATAGAGTTTACAATAGAAAAACCAAGATTGTGGAAGAGAGTATTCATGTGTTTTTTGAATAAAGGACTAAAAATTCTCTGAGTGAAAGTTTTGAAGATCTAAATTCGAACAAGCATGAGTCTGATGATGATGATGTGAAAGAGGAAAAAGGCAAAAATAATGTGCAGAATCAATCAGCATAATCTCAAGACCTTGAACCTCTTGTAGAACTAAAATCTCAAAGCCTTGAGACAGAAGCTGAAACTTTCTATGATGCTCCCTCTACTTTTTCAAGAACTCAAATCCTTGAAGGAAAATATTCCTGGATACCAAGGAAGAAGTTTAAGTATCTTCCAGATCATCCAGCTGACAATATCATATCTGATCCATCAACTGAAACTCAGACAAGAGGACAGTTGAAGAACTTGTGTGCTTTTAGTGCCTTTTTATCATTAATTGAGCCTAAAAATACCAAGGAAGCACTATAAGATGCAGACTGGATCATTGCAATGCAGAGTGAGCTGAATGAATTTGAAAGAAACAAGATATGGAATCTTGTTCCCAGACCAAAAGAGAAATCAGTTATAGGAACCAGATGGGTGTTCAGAAATAAGCTTGATGAGAATGGCAAAGTGTTAAGGAACAAAGTCAGACTAGTGGCATAAGGATATAATCAGGAAGAAGGTATTGATTATGAGGAGACTTTTGCTCCTGTTGCCAGGTTAGAAGCTATTAGAATACTTCTTGCATTTGCATCTCACAATCACATAAAGCTTTATCAAATGGATGTCAAATGTGCTTTTCTGAATGGTTATTTACAAGAAGATGTGTTTGTAGCACAACCTCATGGTTTTGAAGATGATAACTTTCCTGATCATGTTTATAAATTATACAAAGCTCTTTATGGGTTAAAACAAGCTCCAAGGGCTTGGTATGATAGACTTTCAAAATTTTTACTTGACAAAAATTTCAAGATAGGTCTAGTTGATGAAAACTTTCCTGATCATGTTTATTTTGTTTGGTGCTACTAATGATGCTCTTTCAAAAGAGTTCTCTAGTCTAATGTGCAGGGAGTTTGAGATGTGCTTAGTGGGAGAACTGAATTTCTTTCTTGGCCTTCATATTTTACAAATGAAGAAAGGAATATTTGTGCATCAAGGAAAATATACCAAGGACTTATTGAACAAGTACAATATGTCACAGTCCACGGTGCTTAAAACTCCTATGAGTTCATCACTCTCATTAGACAAGGATTCAAATGGTAAGAGTGTGAGTCAAAAGGAATACAGAGGTATGATTGGATCTCTTTTGTATTTAACTGCTAGTAGACATGATATTATGTTCAGTGTTTGTATGTGTTCTAGATTTCAAGCAGATCCTAAGGAAAGTCATGTAACTGATGTTAAAAGAATTTTTAGATATTTGAATGGAACCAGAGACTTGGGTCTTTGGTATCCAAGAAGATCTAATTTTATGTTGAGTGGCTATTCAGATTCAGATGTTGCAGGATATAAAGTAGATAGGAAGAGTACTTCTGGATGTTTCCATTTTCTTGGATCTTCACTGATCAGTTGGCATTCTAAGAAGCAAAATTCTGTAGCATTATCAAGTGTAGAAGCTGAATACATTGCATCAGGAGCTTGTTGTTCACAAGTGTTATGGATTTCTCAGCAACTTAGAGATCTTGGCTATAATTTCATAAATGTGCCTATTCATTGTGAAAACACAAGTGCTATCTCAATCTCTAAGAATCCAGTCCAACACTCAAGAACCAAGCACATAGATGTGAGACATCACTTCCTTAGAGATCATGCAAAACAAGGTGATGTTGTTCTATCTTTTATTTCTACTTCAATGCAGATTGCTGATATTTTCACTAAACCTTTGCCAGATGATAGGTTTTCATCTCTAAGGCTTGAATTTGGTATGTTAAAAAATGATGCATTGGTTTAGGGGGAGTAGTGGTACTTACTTGTGTTTATGTGTTGAAATCTCAAAGCCTTGAGATTATACTTTCCAAAGCCTTTAAAGTATAGCTCAAAGCTTTGAAACTTCTAAAACTACAGAAAATCTCAAGGCCTTGAGATTGTTCTCCAGGTCTTGAAACATCTTTAATTTTTTTTAAAAAAATGTATCATCAAATATTATCTCTTATGTATTTAGATAACTGTATAATATTTGAATTACTCATAGAATTTTCTAAAATATCCAATAATATTTTGAAAGATTCTTTTTCCATGTTGATTTCAGTAGAGTCCTTTTATGACTCATTTTTCAACCTACTTAAGCTGAAAGTCAGGGCTAATTCTTCTTCATTCTATCTCAATTCTCTACGTCTCTCTACTCTCTCTCTATTTATCTCAATATCATTCCCTTCTCAAAACCCTAAACCCACAATGGAGCGCAAATAAGCCAGGATTCAACAACAGGGAAAGCCTTCTGGCAGATCCAAGAAGAGGGCAAACAAGAAGGAGAAAATTGTGATTTCTGATTCAGATTCTGAGAATACTCAGTGTTTGCATGAGGACACTCCTCCTGTAAAGAAGATCAGAACAGAAAAGGGAGATGAAGGTTAAAGTATTGATCCATAGAAGGAGAAAGAGACTCAGGGTGGTGATCAACCTAGGTCAGACAAGAAGAAAGGGGGAGAGAAGATAAGGGCTGGAGAAGAAGAAAAGGGAAATCTGCTAAAGAAAGCAAGAAGAAGCCAACTGAAGGAGAACAAGAGAAGAGCAAACCCACTGAGAAGAAAACAAGGGTTAAGCAAGTTGCTGCTGCAACCAAAAAGAGTTATCAAGGTAAAAATGCACTTCCTTCAGATTGGTTTGTTATTTCTGAAGTTAGGATTGTGTGGATGCAAGGATATGCTTTTTCTAAAATTGATTTTTGTACTATGGTTTCTGAAGAATTATTGGATAAACTGGATATTGATTGTATGAGGAAGTTAAGGGACACTGCAGTTTGGAAGGTGTTAAATCCTAGTTCAAAAGCTTATCCTAGGTTAACTAGATTATTTTATCTGAATCTGGTTCAAGAAGGAGATGAAAAGATGGTGTTAACTTCTAAGATGGCTTGGATAAACTTGAGGCTAGATCATAGGACTTTTACCAAAGTCTTGGGCATTCCAAGGAAGTATAATGTTGGAGATTATCCTGATAGGAAGGACTGTCTAGAAAAGGCAAAAGAAATGTTTTTCATTGATGGTGTACCCTCTGGTCCAAAAAAGTTGACACACTCTGTGCTCAACTGTGAAGCTACGATTTTGTTTACAATTCTGATGAGGAGTGTTGTTCCTAGGGAAAAATCAAGGGAGTTGGTTACTGATAAAGTTCTTATTATGATGTATCTGATATGTCAAGGGTTTGAGATATACTTGCGAACAGTGGTGATGGAGTATATGATCTACTGTGCTACTAGAACTAGAAACCATCCTCTTCCTTATGCCAACCTATTACCTCTTTTCTTTGAGCATTTTGATGTACCTGTGAAAGGGAAGGAAAATATTACTGGAGGATTTGGGTTAGTTAATGAAACTGTCTTACAGAGGATTGGAGTAGTTCAGACTGGGAAAGGTCATTGGAAATTTTATTCAGAATTGTCAAAGGCTAAGCTTGAGGAGAAGGACTTTGTTAAACCAAAGGGGGCTACATCAACAAAAGGACAAGCAAATGAGGATTACTCTTTGTTGGTTGAGAAATTTGAAGATCAGCTGGTTGAGATTGAAGATCTCAGACAAAGGTTATTTGATATGTCTTCTGAATTTAACCAGTTCAAGGGTTTGATGAATGTGATGAATGGAAAAATAGATGTTGTCATCAAAGGTTTGAACTTGGAGAAGATCCCTTCTGCTACTAGTCATGAAACCAGTGTTGACTCAGATGAAAGGCTAGGTGATTTCTTGAAGAAGAAAAAGAAGCCAATTCCAGTGGTGCTCACTTCAAAGGATCTATATGAGCAAACTGATGAATAAGATGCTGGTGAAGACACAGGTGTTGATGAAGCTACAAAGGGTGATTTAGTGCAGGTTAAGAACAAGAAGGTGGATGAGATCATTGAGGAAGTTTTTGCAGAGGTGGAAGCTGAACAAGATGAAAATCAGTCTGCTGATGATACTGAAAGTGATGAAGAAGTTGGAGAAGGCTCAGAGAAAGGCCAGACATCAAAGAAGAAATGAAGATCAGATAAGACCAAAGCCTTGAACCTTTCCTTCCATCTCTTTCTTTTCTTCTTTTCTGTTCTCAAGGCCTTGACTTTCTAGGAATAAATTTTTGTTTAAGTTTTTTTTAAGACTCTGAGTAATGATCCAACATTTCTTCACCTTTATTTTATGAAAGTGAAAAAGGGGGAGAAGTTATGTGGCTTTTGTGGTTACTTTCAGTACTTGAATTAATATTTAGATGTTTTTTTTAATCAGTTGTGCTCTGGTATTACTGTGTATCTGTGAATTACTGATTATTTGTGCTTAGATGGTTTGACTGGTATTATTGTCTATTTTATCTGCAATATGTTGTTATCTAATTCTTACAAGGAGTTGCAGGGATATTTACACAAGATTATGGGATTTGTCTTTCATCAAGGGGGAGATTGTTGACTCAAAGACCCTTAAGTGTGTTTTGAGAAGTAACTGTTTTGAGTGATGAAAGACAAAGACAAAAGCTTTTCTGAGGGTACAAGGCCTTGAGATACTGACAGAGCTTCAAAGCCTTGAGAGTAGTTTTTATTATGCTGAATGTTCTAACAATCTTTTGTTGCGGATTGGCTATCTGATTATATAGATCAGAGATTTGCTGCAAATATTTATGTTTTATATTCTCCATATATCTAACAAAATTGCAGATATCCTGATCAGGGAGAATCAAAGATTTCTGGTCTTAACTTTGAAAAAGTGTGAAGCATGTTTAGAGCTTCAAGGCCTTGAGATATGCCTTGAGCTGCAGACAGATTTATAGAATTAATTTGATTCTTTCTTGCAAGGTTTAATCTTTATTATTGTGATTGTTTAATGACTTCTAAGAGTCTTAAACTAGTTTATCATGAGTTATATGTTTCAGAAGTTAATCAGATTATTGTTCTATTCACTCATCCAGCTTTTATTCAGAAGCTGGAAATCCAAACAGACTTAGTGCTGTTATATTTTCTGATTTTGTTGTTGCTATGTTTTAATGTTGTTGCAGGTTTGTTAAACGTGCAAATGTAATCTTAACAAACTCCAACGGATATCTACTCAGGGCTGTTTGAATTGCAGTTGAAACAGGAAGAGGATTTGTAGGAATTGAGATCCTAAAATCTCTCATTCAGTTGAAGTGAGTAGATAAAAGACTAGTTTGAATTTTGAAAGAATAAAGGCTTGCAGAAAACTGAGAGAGGTGTGAAATATTCGTGGGAGATCAATCATTCAAACACACAAACATTCAAGCTTCAATTCCTGATTTCAGAAGATCAATCATTCCAGTTTCCAGAAGAACACAGCCAGGCCTTCACAAGCTTATTATTCTACTGTGTTCTTCAACTGTTTTGTAATCTGCTTATCTTTTGTATATCTAAAACCTCACTAAACCTAGTGGTTGATTGTTCAAGTAACAATAAGATGTTCTTGTTAGCTCAACAGTTTGTAGCTGATACTAGATAGGTTTGGAACCACAAGCTGTATAGGTGTAAGGGAAATCACTTAGGCTTGAAGATATAGGGTTGTTTCTGTGTGAATAGTAAGAAGTGTTTGCCCAATCCTCGTGGGATTAGATCCCTCAGACAGAGATTGGGTCCATTGGGACTGAACTCTGTAAATTGCATTTTGTTATTTACTTTACAGTTTTGTTATTTTTTGTTGCACACAACTCAAATCAAACTAGGGTTTATAAGCTGTTCAGAACCGGTAAAAGTTCAAGGCCTTGAAGCTTTCTATTTTGCCTTTGAAAGTTTTCTGACTGTTTTCTAAAATCTCAAGGCCTTGAGATTTGAGTTTCTCACATTGTTAATCAGTTAAAATCTGTTTTTTGCAAAAAAGTTTCCATACTCTATTCAACCCCCCCCCCCCTTCTAGAGTATTTAGGTCATGTATTTAGTCTACATTACACACTTTCACGAGCGATCCGATCCGAATGCATTGGATCCGAATCCGATCCAATTAATAATGGATCGGATTTGGATCCGGAAAGCCAGACCCAAACGGATTTGGATCTTGATTCGGATCTAAGGGCAGATCCACCGGGTTTCGACACGACCCGATCCGACGTATATGTGTGCTTTACAAATATACCCCTATTAACTTCTCACTTACACTTACAAGAAGAATATTATCGTAACTCTATCCTACAAAGCTATTTTTTTTCAAGCTTCATGGCTTTCAAACATGCCTTAGCGTATTAATTAATGTTCATTTTTTAATGTTATTTTTCTATTTTATAGCAAACTCGAGCCGGATTCGATCTGAATCCGATCCGACCAGGTACTATATGGATCTACGGATCAGATTTGGATCAGCTGAATGAAACCCGATCCGATCTGATCTGAATCCGGTGATGATCCGAATGAATCTGGATCGGATCTGGATCCCATTTCTCCTTGTCGGATCTGGATCGGAAAGTGCCTGATCCGATCCGTATCCGATCGGTTTCCATCCTAACGAGCAAATTTCTTGATATATCTCTATAGATATTTATACAAAGTATACAGGTTGCATCACCTAATTCCTTCTTTCAAACAATTCCCTAGCCAATCTTTAACAAATTGAATCGTAGGGACATCATTCCCACTGAGTAGTACGTCATCGACATATAAGACTAGAAAAATTACTGTCCTCCCTCTAACCTTCTTGTAAACACTAGGTTAATCTTCGTTCTTGATGAAATAAAACTCTTTTATTGCATCATTAAATTAAAGATTACAGCTTCGAGAAGCTTGCTTTTATTTTTAAATAGATCGCTGCAACCTACGCACCTTTTATTTATGCTCTGGATCAATAAAATCTTCAGTTTGTGTCATGTAAATATTCTCGAGGAGGTTTCCACAAAGAAACGATGTTTTGAGTAGTAAGTCATCGACATATAAGACCAGAAAAACAATTGTGCTCCCACTAACGTTCTTGTAATTACAAGGTTCATCTTTGTTCTTGATGAAATCAAACTCTTTGATTTCATCATTAAATCAAATATTACCATCCATGTTGATTTCTTCTTGAAAATTGACTTTCACCCTATAGGTTTTACCCCTTAAGGTGGTTTAACCAAAGTCCATACTTTGTTGTTATACGTGGATTCCATTTTCGCTCTCATGGATCTAAGCCATTTCTGAGAGTGTTGCCCATTTGCGACCTCCTAAGTTGTAGGCTTATCTTATCCAGGAGTAATATATCACCAAATTCTGCCACTAGATATCAATATATCTTTGGCCCTTAACGTATCATACCTAATCAACGAGGTTCTTATGTTACTTGAGAAAGTTGTTGTTCCATAACGTCTTGTGGGACCTGCTCATGTTCCACTAAGGGATCAATCCCGTTGTGGTACTTGAGCTTCTTCAAGTTCTGATTTCCTCCAACTGGTTCCTTGAGAGAAAAATGCACTTTCTAGAAACACTCATGTTCGAGCTACAAACACTTTCTTCTTGATCGGAATGGAAAAATCATATCCCTTTGATTCCTTCTGAAATCCCAAAAAGATGTATTTATCCGACTTGGCCTGAGCTTATCTAATTGTAAACGTTTTACATAAACTTCGCAAACCAATTTCTTCATGAATGAAATACAATGATGCTTCCCATTCCATATCTCATATAGTTTTTTCATAACAGATTTGGATCGAACACGTTTACGGGTGAAATTGATGTCAGCAGAGCATGGCCCAAAAGGAAACTAAAAAATTTGTTTGACTCATCATAAATAAACCATGTCAAACAAGGTTTTATTTCTCCTCACATACACGCTATTCCATTGTGGCATTCTAGGGGGAGTGAGTTGGAATAGATTCTCACACTCCTTTAGATGATCGGTAAATTCTTAGCTTAAGTACTCACCTCCTTGATCTGATCGTAGAGCCTTGTTACTTTTTCTAAGCTGGTTCGTACTTCATATTTTAATTCTTTGAACTTTTCAAAAGATTCAGATTTGTTCTTCATAAGATAAAAAAATTCATATGTACTGAGGTTATCGGTAAATGTGATGAAGTATTGAGAACTACCTCTAGAACTTGTGTTTACTGGTCCACACACATCAATATGTATGAGCCCCAAAAGATCACTAGCCCTTTCACATTTTCCCGTGAATGGGAACTTAGTCGTCTTTCTCAATAAAAAAGTCTCGTATATATCATATGATTCAAAATCAAATGTGTCTAGAAATCCATCTTTATGGAGTATAAAAATATATTTTATCATTTATGTGGCCTAATTGACAATATTAAAGATAAGTAGAGTTCATATCATTAGATCTAAACCTCTTTTTATTAATTTTATAGACTGAATTATCGTGATCAATGCCTTATAATCCATTATACAAAGTGTAATACAATATTCCATATCACCAAAATAAATCGAACAACATTTGTCCTTTATTGTCATAGAAAAACATTTTTGGTCCAAACAAGAATCTGAAATAATATCCATTCTCATAGGATGGACATAATAGAAATTGTCTAACTCTAGAATACTTCGAGAAGGTAAGGATAAATAATAAGTTCCTACGACTAATGCAGTAACTCTTGCTCGATTTCCCACTCGTACAGTCTATCTCGCCCTTTCTCAATGGTCAACTTCTCTTTAGGTCCTGCACATTTATACGATGTGAGATCCACCATCTAGTATCTAATACCCATGATTAAGAGAAATACATATTAAATTCTATAAAAAAATACCTAAAGTGAAATTCACAATTCCTTTCTTCTTTTCTTCCTGGCACTTTGGACAGTTCCTCTTCCAATGACCAGCCATACCGCAACAGTGTCATGTCCCTTCCTTAGCTACACGAATTTTGAGATTTGAGGCAACTTCCTTGGATTTAGCACCAAACTTCCCTTTATCCTTGGAGTTCCTGGAAACTTTCTTTCCAAATACCTTATTGTTAACCATTATTATGGCTTTGCCTTTACTCTTATTGATATTTTATTTGTCAACATATTGAGAAAATTTGACAAAGTCATGTCAATCTCATTCATGTTGTAATTCATGATGAATTGAATGTAGCTATCCGTCAATGATTGCAAAATAAGATTTGTAGCCAACTCTTAGTCTAATGGGATTCCCATTCTCTCGAGATTCTCAATGTACAAAAATATTTTAAGAACATGAGTTGCCATTGAGTTTCCATCCGATAGATTTCTTTTGAACAATACTCTTGACACTCCTAACTTTTCATGTATATATTTCTTTTGAATGAGAATCTGTAAATGTATGATCATATAATACGCCTATGTGTTCTAATGTTGCTTCTGAATGTCATAACTCATGGTAGCTAACATGATGCATGCAACATGAAAAGCAACATTGTATGCTTCTTACGTGCACCTCAGTATCCAAGCCTCGCATTTCATCACAATCCCATGAGAACACATCCAAGTAATCTTGAAATAGTTTCATGAGACCATTCTTCTCATCTTCCATGAACCCCGATGCGACGTAAATGGGCCTTCTTTTGTTTCCTTCTGGGCTGAGGTCCATCTCCTTTAGCTATTCCTTCAACGGTTTATGACTATCCTGGAAACATTCTAGCACATCATTAATATTTCCCTTTGTTCGTTGTGGCTCTTTGTGGGTACTTTCATTTTAAGGATCTCTGGAAACCCTCTAAGATTGTCGTGGAAACATTCTAGCGCATCTTTAATATTTCCCTTTGTACGTGGTGGCTCTTTGTGGGTACTTTCTTTTTAAGGATCTCTGAACACCCTCTCCTTGAAAAGGGGACTGATCTTTGATAGCCTGGTAAAGGAGTAGAGTTGAAGGATCCTTGTGTATGCTCTTTTCCCAGTTCATTCCACCAAATTTATTCTTTTAAGCGAACCTCAATAATATTAAAAAGGTTAATATAAGTTGAAATATCTACAACACTCCCTTGCCATAAGGCCTTTTTGAGCTGGTGTGTGGTAGAGGTTACTCCATCAATCTGTGGATGAATGTGCGCTCTAGAATTATGTTGTATGTGATCGCATCTATCATATGAAATTCTGCTGAGAAATTTATCTTCCCCACATGTAAGTTTACTCAAAATTCTATGGTCATCTTTGAGTCATTCCCAAATCCACAGAGGGCGCGAGGCACTTGGCAATACTCTTCTCTGAAATGCATGAACCCTTAGGTTTTTCAAGGAAATAACATGAAGCGAGGCTCCTTCATCGACCAAGGATCTTTTTTAATCCACTCCATGGACATCATCAATTACGTATAAGGGCTTGTCGTGTTTCCCTTCCCATATCTTGTCTGCCTCCGAGAAGCATAATGTGGTAAGATTCGTGCAAATTTCTTTTACCACTGGCACATTTATGGAGAAACAAATCTCATTGAAGTCTTCTTTCACTCGGAAAATTGTCATCATCATTTCGATGTGGCGCACCTCTGAGAAGCTCATATGGTTGTAGAAGGATGCAAACATTGGCATGCGCGCAACCCTGGCTGCTCGAGTATCTTCAATGTCTCTGCCTTACTCCTCTCCATCGTGGAATTTTGAGATCATTCCCTCATCTTCTTGATTTTCTACGTAGAAGATAACTGTACGATTTTGATCATGGATACGCAGCGGAATAAACAATAATTTATCCAATCAATACCCTCCAAGGATCACAGGAAGAGAATTCATAACGATAGTAAAGGAATCAAACAAGTACCTTTTGGTTCTCCTTTGATGACTTCAAACGAGAAAATTATCACGTCTCTACGGTTGATCCACGCCTGGATTGAGATCTAGATCCTCCAATCTCCTTGCGGTAACTAGGAAGAATGGAAGAGGAAGAAGACATCGCGCAACGGAAAACCAAAAGAGGAGCTCAGGTCCTCTTGTGGCCGACGGGTTGGGAGGACGGCAAGGGGGTGTTTGCCCTCGTTGTTGTCTCGTTGTCTCCTTGCTTCTCTCCTACTCAACTTATGTTATGGGAATTAGTTATATCAGAAGGAAGCTAAGAGCATCCTTTGTATAGTCCCACAACTCCTTGTTACTACATAAAGGCCCTCTCCTAATCCTACTCAAGTTTGGATTAGTCCAACTCAAGTTCGGATTAGTCCAACTTGCATATTAGTCCTACTAAGTTAGCAAGTTGTTGCGATTTGATCCTTCTAATTAATTAATCATATTAATTAATTCCCAAGTCTAGTTCAATCCATACGGCGTGTGACCCCATGGGTTTGTACTTAGTTGGTAGTTACTATTTACTAATATGGAGCGGTCTCTGGCAAGGTATCCATACTACCCAACTAATAGAAATAGTCATCCGACAAACCTTGTGCAAGTATTGTCTCATCCCTTTGTCTCAATATCCGGATTAGACAGGAGACATACAGCCACACTCGTATATCCAATCCATAGTTCCTCGATCCTGAGAATAGCCTTATTCGTGCAAATAATATCTGATACGGGAGTAAGCAGGTTGAAATGCAGCACAGATACTCTAGAAGGGGGGTTTGATGCGCAATTTAGCGTACTATTCGCAAGTATACGAATCAAGTAGTATAGAGTGTATTACGACTCAGATTATCGATCCCACAGCGACTTTGCAGGTTTTTCTAGTAATCAGTTTTAACGATCAGAGTGTAAAAAGGAGGAATATTTTGAGAGTTTGCTTAAGTACTGAAAGTAAATAACTGAAACGTAAATCTTTTTGCGAGAATTTTCTGAATAATCTTAAGGTTGTAAAGCTAGAGTTTGAGATACTAGGTCCCGGGATCCCCTAGAGTTCTTCAGATTTTCGTTCTTTGTTTGACATGAAAACACACACCAGTCTCGTTATCCGTGCCACGTACCAATTGTGCAGTATCTTTTCTTTTCCTGCACGTTATCACAATTCTGCAGACTGTCGGATTCCTGTTAAGCTGCCTAAATCTGCAGTCTCGTTCTAAGTCTGCTAGGGTTTCTAACCTGTCCTGATGGCCCGGGTCAGATTCTCTAACAGTTGGTCTCAACGATTTCAGGCTAGTCCTAACTCCCCTTCGCTAGTCGGCCCATCGGGGTAAGGTGCTAAATTCTGTCTTCTCTTCCTAACCCTAACCGGACGTTTTCACCTACCGGCTCGGGTCTGTAGCAATTCTGGTTAGCTACTCCGATCATGCATAAACCGTAAAATTCAAAGACAGAATAACGAATAAAAACTGCTGAATTAAGATAGTACGATCATGAATTCATAGTCAAAACGTAGAACTAATCTCTGAAAACGAAACCCTAGGTTCACGGAGAACCTAGGTAAAAGTTAAGCTACTGAAATTCATAACGTAAATAACACAGTTTTTGAATGAGAAAGAAGAAGAGCAAACGAGTGTCTTGAATCTGGATTCACGTTTCCGTGCTCTCCAGGGATGCTCCGACTTCTCCTTCGGTTGTGCTGTCTTGTCTTGTGTATTCTGTATCTCAAAACGAGTCTGGACGAGTCTTTAAATAGTGCTGTTTTTTCTCGAAACGCTTGCACCAGAATTTACGAAAACTGCCATCGGTCCACTGACTCGGAAAAAAGAAGTCAAACTGGCTGCGTATATACGCAGGGTTGCGTATATACGCAACCAGGGCCCAAAAGAAATCATCATCCCACACCCCCCTGCCTGCGTATATACGCAGCCCTGCGTATATACGCAGCCTTGCGTATATACGCAGGCAGGGCTGTTTCCTGGCCCGACTTGGTCCTCAGGTGGGCCCGGTTGGGTCTTCTGGGTCCCACACTTCTGCCTGAAATCTGTGGTTTTCCTTCCTCGGTGTCTTCCTGCTTTCCCGTGTTCCCGTCTTGCGTTTTGACCCGAAACTTGTCAAAATTACCAAAATACCCCTGGGTCAAAACCGCTCCAAATTCTGTCCAATCCTGACTCTGGCCATAGGAAAACTGCTGACTAAATTTGGGAGACAAAATCTGAACTTGACTCCGGAAACCCGGGCCCGGTGCCAAAATGACCAAAATACCCCTAGGCCAAAACTGTCCCGGAAATCGTCACGAACATGAAATAGTTGCTCCTGACTCTCGACACCAGGAACCGAGACCCCTTACTCGGGAGTGGCCTTAGTGGGACCCACACTTGACGGGAGTCGGTTTTTCGGCCGGACTCCGTTTCAGCATTATAACCTGTTTTCGGAAAGCCCTTGACGTCTCCGTTCTTTTGCCCCTGGTTTCACTTCAAAATTCCAAGTCAAGCTCAAGATATTGTCAACCGAGCGCATCCCGGTGATTCTCGGTTTTGGCGTTTTCAGCTTCCTCGGTCGGTTTTCACTGCTCGTTTTTCCTCCAGTCTTTCCGTTTTCCATTCCGCTCTCCTTTGTACCAGTCTCGGTCAAATTCTGCTCCGAGCATTTTCTGCACGTTTCCCGAGGCGAACCCGGTTCTGTCTCGGCACGCATCCCAATGCACTTTCCGAATCTGTTCCTGAAAAAACATGAAAAACACACGCGATCATACCCAATAAAAGTACGAAACATGCAGAAATTCACGAAGAGCAGATAAACGTCTCGTTCCTAAAACCGAGGCTTTCCGAGGGTGAATTCTGGCTAAAACGCGACTTTCCAGCACAAAGGCACGTCAAATCAGGCTATAAAATAACCCCTATTTGGGCGTTATCAAATACCCCCACACTAAACTTTGCTCGTCCCGAGCAAACTCCAGCAATATACTACCAATGCATACTATCCCGAATCAATCCAGAGCGGTGTAACTGCACTTATTTAAAAACAATATTAATATTATAAAAATAATTTATCTTTTTAGTGAGACTGGACAATCTCTTCAACTCAAACTGAACATCATCAAGTTCTAATATTCCCCTAGATTTCAGAAACTGCGGTGATCGGAAGAACTCGCGGCCAGCCTAGGTTAGGAACAAGCACGAACACCACTTACTTCCGCTTTTGCACGCAAACCGAACGTATCCCTAGCGCACACCTTCCGTGCTTTTACTTCGGGTGTAATGTAAATCTGCCGGCTTTGGGACGGTAGGATAAGTCATTTAGAAGCGATGTCCTAAACGTCACAGCACACTCACACACACCCCAATCTCACACTCCCTCACCAAGATGATAGAAACTGACTCAAATCACCTAAGATTCTAGACACTCAATTTCCCCAGTCCCGGTGTAACTGTCGTTCTCGCGGCCACAACTGTTAACGAATGTGAAACTGTGATAAAAATTGCCGACCCGACGTTTTGAAATAGAATCGATCGAGCACCCTGAAATTTTCTGCCTTTGATACTCCTTTTATTTTATTTTTCTACTTCAAGTTTTTTTTTTCGTTTTTCTCTTTTTTTTCATTTTTTTTTTGCGGGGCAACATAATAAACTAAAATAATATAAACCAGACCAACTCTATGATAAACCAAAAAACGTGGGGTGGAAGAAAAATACTGAAATAAAATCTGAAACGACCACCCCCACACTAATTTCGAATCATGTAGTCAATCTGTAAAATAATCGCGCTTTTTCAACCGATCCTCCTCACTCCAAGGATGTCTAAATCGCACAGCGCGTCCTCCAAATAACCCTGTCAACCCAAGTTCCCCATGTCGTGCGTAAAATTTACGCACTACGGCTCTCCTCCTGTGCCCACGGTGTAATGTCGTGAGTCCCAGCCACACCGAAGTGTGCTGCCGTCACTATCTCACCTTTACACACCCTCAAGTATAAAAATGAAGCTCGTCCACTATCAAATATGACAATGATACTAACAATGATTCGAGTATCAAAAAATGGCTTCCTAGGTCAAACGGTTACCAAGAAAAGGGTTAATGGATCAACGGGGCTCACTAGTGGACCTAAGGCGCGAGACAGGACGTGAGGTCCCCTATGGCCTATCACTCCACCAAATGATGTGGTGACCGTGATGGCGGGTTGACGACTACCTGGTGACGGTGGTCTGGCAGCTAGTCGGATACATGGCTCGGGAGACAGCTACTTGCATTTTCTGGAGTGCATTGGCTCTATTAACTCCCCTAGACAGATTCTCGCAGCTCTTCCTCACCGAAGTTAGTCCACTTCAGGAAATTTTCTATCATTAAGCTCTCTCGAGTTTTAAGCTAAATCCTTCGCCCAGTCTCAAAATTTTCAATTTTAATTTTTTTTTAAAGTAATGCAGTTACAACGCCACCACCCCCACACTGGATGGTGCCATGCCCTCATGGTACTAATCATCAGGCATATAATCTGGATTGGATGAGTTGGCTTGCCTCATAGAATGGGAACAACTGGCAGCATACGCAGAAAAATAAAGCGAGAGACAGAAATTGAACCTGTGCACCCGGAGTCAGTTCTGACAGGTGCGGAATTTTTCGCAGATTCCGGTGGAGCAGGACCGTTGACCGGTCGCCAGAAAATTTCTCGCCGGAAGTTGTCAACCTTCCGGGCTCTATGTGCGCTCTTCAAACGTGCAATCCCCGAGCACCATTGTGTTTGACAATGTGCTCCTATATGGTCGAGTATACTTCCGTACACCGGGGTCGATTGCTCGGTTCTGCAGAAAAACTGTTCCTGAAAAATCCCCAACTCGTACGAGTCCCTGTGACGGTCGAGTGTGCCAGAACACACCGGGGTCGATTCTTCAAGATTTTGAAAATATGTCTTTCCTTCTACGAAATTTTCTGAATTCGCTTCAAACTCCACGGATCTGTGTATGGAGGTAGAGAGAGAAAAATGGGGCAAAAACGTGCTGCTGTCCAATTTTTTTATTTTTTTTTATTTTATTTTTTTTTACTGCTGCCTGCGTATATACGCAGGACTGCGTATATACGCAAACATGGAGCATTTTGAAAAAGATTTTTTTTTCAAAATTCCAGATTTTCGCTGCTGGCTGCGTATATACGCAACCCTGCGTATATACGCATACAGCAGGTAAAAAAAAAAAAAAATAAAATTTTTAAAAAAAAAAATTTGAAATTTTCGCTGCTGACTGCGTATATACGCAGGGTTGCGTATATACGCAACCAGCAGGTAATTTTTTTTTTTTAATTTTTTTTTTTTTTTCAAAATTCTGAAATTTTACCGCTGGCTGCGTATATACGCAGCACCCTGCGTATATACGCAAGCAGGAGCAAAATTTCAATTTTTCAATTTTTTTTTTTTTTTCAAACATAAATTTTTTTTTCTCTCTCTACCCTCTGTGTGCATATTATACGCACAGGATGGGCGTAAAATACACACACAAAGTATTTCTACTCATTTTTGTTCTCGTTTTCTGCTCTGCTGTATCTGCACATGCTCAATTCAAAGTCAATACCCACTCATCTTACCTCTCTCAAAATTCAAAACTGAAAATAAAACTCAAATAATTTAAACTAACTTACTACGTTGGGTTGCCTCCCAACCAGCGCTTGTAATTTACGGTCGACGGCCCGACCCAGTTACCTCATGTTTGCTCAAGGGCGTCAAAACCGCCAGGGTCTACCTTGACGTTTGCTTCCGGGCCCAGATATGGCTTGACCCGGTTTCCGCTCACCCTGCAAGTTGTACTGTCATGCGGATTCTCCAATTCGACCGCATCCCATGAAAGTACTTCTTTGATGATAAACGGTCCTGACCACCGGGATCTAAATTTTCCCGGAAAAAGCTGCTTCCGAGAATCGCAGAGATTTACTTCCTGCCCTTCTTGAAACTTCTTTGGTTGTGCTGAAGTTTGATGGCTCGGGAGCGGTTTAAGCTCTAGGGTCGGTGGCTCTTTGAGTGACGGGACCAGGGCCAATTTCTGCCCACCTTTTTCGTCCAGCTGTAAACTGGTCCGGTTTTCAGTTTGCATGGCCCGCTCCTCCTGGAATCTCTCCTCGTTCTCTCTGTCCACTCTGTCAATCTCTGCCCAAAGCTCATCCATCTCCTCGTTTTCCCAGCCTTCTTCGACTACCTCCACTACGAAGATATCTTCATGCTCGTAATAATTCGTTAGTTGCAGATTTTTGAAAACGTTGAACTTCACCTTGTCTTCATTAATCTGCATAGTCAGTTCTCCGCTCTTGCAGTTTATCATGGCTTCTCCAGTGGCCAGAAACGGTCTGCCCAGAATGAGTGGTACGTCTCCTGCCTCCATGTCCAGAATCACAAAATCTGCCGGAAAAGTTAATTCTCCGAATTTCACCAGAATGTCTTCAATAACTCCGTAAGCCTGCTTCACGGATCTGTCCGCCATCTGCAGCTTGATTCTGGTGGGCGTGAGTTCACCAATTTTCAAAGTTTTGAAAATTGATAACGGCATCAGATTGATACTGGCCCCTAGGTCACACAGAGCCTTTCCTGTGTAAGCATCACCTAGGGTCACCGGGATGACAAAACTTCCAGGGTCCTTCCTCTTCCTTAGTAGCCCATTCTTCACACAATTGCTCACTTCTGCCGTCAGATTTATTGTCTCAAAATCGCTCATACGTTTCCGTCCGTACAAAATATCTTTGAGGAACTTGGCATAAGTGGGCATCTTTGCCAACGCCTCCGCAAAGGGTATGTTGATCTTCAGCTGTTTGAAAATATCGAGAAATCTGGCATAGTCCTTGCTATCATCCCTCTTTCGTGTCTTCAAAGGATACGGCACCTCCTTGGAGACAGGTACCGTTTCTACTTCCTTCTCGTTACGCACTACATCCTTCTCAACCGAGCCCTTCGGCTGGGGCCGGTCGGCTGAGCTGTTATCCTGGCCAAATATTTCGCGCTCGATTTCCTTCGACTTTTCTGCACGTGCATGGCTAGGATACGGCGGATCCTGTAGTGCTAATCCACTCCGAGTGGTGATGGCATTGACCTGAGCACGTGGATTATTTACTGTGGTTGAGGGTAAGTTCCCTGGTGCTCTTTCTGTTAGCTGCTGTGCTAACTGCCCTACCTGTACCTCCAAAGCGCACAGTGACGTTTTGGTTGTCTGCATGTTTGCTGTCAGGGCGTCCATGTGCTTGAAACGGGACTCCATGGTCTGGAACATGGACTTTATCTCCTTCATCTGACCGTCGTACTGCTGTGCAGATGGGCTTGACTGGACCTGCGGTACCGGTGCGTCCTGCTGAGCCAGTGGCTTGTGCTGGAATCCCGGTACATACACTGCAGAATTTGGGTTTCCGTACCAGAACCCGAGATGATCTCTCGTACCCGGTCTGTATCGGCTCGGATCCCACTGCTGCTGTACGTAATTGGTATCTTCGTTTCCGAGCCCCTCGATGGCTGTGTCCAAATCTGGTCCATCTACTACCGCAACAGTCTTCTTTTCCGAGTAGACTTTCTTAACCAAGTCTTGCACGATCTTGGCCAGATTATCTATCCGGTCGTCTTTCACTGGTTCGGCTCGGGCCGTGATTCTGCGATCGTCAAATAGTCGAGTGTCCTGCTTGGCTAACTGCTTCATTAGCTCATAGGCCCCGTCTTTGTCCACATGGTACAGGAAGTTTCCTCCGGCTTCTCTATCAATCCTGTCAGCACTCTCCCTGTTTAAGGCATGGTAGAATACCTGCAGGATCTTTGGGTCTCCAAAACCGTGGTTCGGGCACTTTTTCACCAATCTCATCAATCTGTCCCATGCGTCTACCACCGTCTCTCCCGTCTTCTGCTTGAAAGACAGAATCTCGCTTTGTAATTGAATGACCCGGGAGGCGGGGTAAAATTTGGCAAGAAAATCTGTGACGCATCCTTCCCATGTAGTGATCGATCTGGGTGGTCGGGATTCGAGCCAGTCGTTGGCCACTCCGTACAGGCAGTATGGAAAGAGTAGAAGCATGAGCGCCTCGGCTCCAACTCCCTTATACCGGACTTTGTTGCAGTAGTCCTCGAACTTCCCGATGAAGTCGTTCGGATCTTCGTCGGCTCTGCCATAAAACGGGCAGAGAGTCTGGACAGTCTGGATGGTGGATGGTTTTATGTCAAAGTGTTCTGCGGTGATCTCGGGCACCACAATAGCTCGTTCATGCCCCCACATGGGGACTTCGAAATTCTCCACCAACTCCTTCCCAGACCGGTTGTATGTCCTCTGGTTGCTCCGGGCAGCAAGGCCCGCTGTGATCAGATCTTCGATGTACCGAGCCATCTCGGCGGGAGTACGTGTCTCGGGCAGCTCTGGTGTTCTCTCGGTATTGTCGCACATCCTGAAAAAGTGGAGATCTCAAGAGCAGTGAGATAACAGAAAAATAAAAATAAAATAAAAAATAAAAACTCTGAAAATTAATTCAGACTACTAAATAAACCCTAAAAAGTCCCCGGCAACGGCGCCAAAAACTTGATGCGCAATTTAGCGTACTATTCGCAAGTATACGAATCAAGTAGTATAGAGTGTATTACGACTCAGATTATCGATCCCACAGGGACTTTGCAGGTTTTTCTAGTAATCAGTTTTAACGATCAGAGTGTAAAAAGGAGGAATATTTTGAGAGTTTGCTTAAGTACTGAAAGTAAATAACTGAAACGTAAATCTTTTTGCGAGAACTTTCTGAATAATCTTAAGGTTGTAAAGCTAGGGTTTGAGATACTAGGTCCCGGGATCCCCTAGAGTTCTTCAGATTTTCGTTCTTTGTTTGACATGAAAACACACACCAGTCTCGTTATCCGTGCCACGTACCAATTGTGCAGTATCTTTTCTTTTCCTGCACGTTATCACAATTCTGCAGACTGTCAGATTCCTGTTAAGCTGCCTAAATCTGCAGTCTCGTTCTAAGTCTGCTAGGGTTTCTAACCTGTCCTGATGGCCCGAGTCAGATTCTCTAACAGTTGGTCTCAACGATTTCAGGCTAGTCCTAACTCCCCTTCGCTAGTCGGCCCATCGGGGTAAGGTGCTAAATTCTGTCTTCTCTTCCTAACCCTAACCGGACGTTTTCACCTACCGGCTCGGGTCTGTAGCAATTCTGGTTAGCTACTCCGATCATGCATAAACCGTAAAATTCAAAGACAGAATAACGAATAAAAACTGCTGAATTAAGATAGTACGATCATGAATTCATAGTCAAAACGTAGAACTAATCTCTGAAAACGAAACCCTAGGTTCACGGAGAACCTAGGTAAAAGTTTCGCTACTGAAATTCATAACGTAAATAACACAGTTTTTGAATGAGAAAGAAGAAGGGCAAACGAGTGTCTTGAATCTGGATTCACGTTTCCGTGCTCTCCGGGGATGCTCCGACTTCTCCTTCGTTTGTGCTGTCTTGTCTTGTGTATTCTGTATCTCAAAACGAGTCTGGACGAGTCTTTAAATAGTGCTGATTTTTCCCGAAACGCTTGCACCAGAATTTATGAAAACTGCCATCGGTCCACCGATTCGGAAAAAAAGTCAAACTGGCTGCGTATATACGCAGGATTGCGTATATACGCAACCAGGGCCCAAAAAAAATCATCATCCCACACCCCCCTGCCTGCGTATATACGCAGCCCTGCGTATATACGCAGGCAGGGCTGTTTCATGGCCCGACTTGGTCCTCTGGTGGGCCCGGTTGGGTCTTCTGGGTCCCACACTTCTGCCTGAAATCTCTGGTTTTCCTTCCTCGGTATCTTCCTGCTTTCCCGTGTTCCCGTCTTGCGTTTTGACCTGAAACTTGTCAAAATTACCAAAATACCCCTGGGTCAAAACCGCTCCAAATTCCGTCCAATCCTGACTCTGGCCATAGGAAAAATACTGACTGAATTTGGGAGACAAAATCTGAACTTGACTCCGGAAACCCGGGCCCCGTGCCAAAATGACCAAAATACCCCTAGGCCAAAACTGTCCCGGAAATCGTCACGAACATGAAATAGTTGCTCCTGACTCTGGACACCGGGAACCGAGACCCCTTACTCGGGCGTGGCCTGACTGGGACCCACACTTGACGGGAGTCGGTTTTTCGGCCGGACTCCGTTTCAGCATTATAATCTGTTTTCGGAAAGCCCTTGACGTTTCCGTTCTTTTGCCCCTGGTTTCACTTCAAAATTCCAAGTCAAGCTCAAGATATTGTCAACCGAGCGCATCCCGGTGATTCTCGGTCTTGGCGTTTTCAGCTTCCTCGGTCGGTTTTCACTGCTCGTTTTTCCTCCAGTCTTTCCGTTTTCCATTCCGCTCTCCTTTGTACCAGTCTCGGTCAAATTCTGCTACGAGCATTTTCTGCACGTTTCCCGAGGCGAACCCGGTTCTATCTCGGCACGCATCCCAATGCACTTTCTGAATCTGTTCCTGTAAAAACATGAAAAAAACACGCGATCATATCCAATAAAAGTACGAAACATGCAGAAACTCACGAAGAGCAGATAAACGTCTCGCTCCTAAAACCGAGGCTTTCCGAGGGTGAATTCTGGCTAAACGCGACTTTCCGGCACAAAGGCACGTCAAATCAGGCTATAAAATAACCCCTATTTGGGCGTTATCAGGGTTGAATAGAGTATGCCAACTTTTTGTAAAACTTTCAAAGATAAGAGTTTCTGAGAAGAGCAATGAAGTTCAAGGGATTGAAAACAGTTTCAAGCCTTTGAAATGAAATACAGTTTGAACGAAAACAGACAAGTCTTTTTCAAGGCCTTGAAAAGAGTTTCAAACCCTTGAAAACAGACTACTTTGGATGTTGTAAAACCTATGTATGAGAATCAAAAAGTAAATGCAAGAGACACTCGATTTATAGACATCAGTCCACTTGGACCTACGTCTCTAACTTAGGGATTTTCTCCCTGCAGGATTTTCAACACAATTCTTATTAATCAAAAGCTAAGCCCTATATCTCAAGCACAAAGATATGCCTTCCTATGTTACAGCTTGTGGTTCTCTCTAACCTATCTAGTCCCTGCTCTAGCTAACTGATTAACTAAGAATTATCTATTGTTCACATTGAACAATCCTTGTGAATGAGAGCTATAAGTAGTATAAGAATGATATACAAGTAAAGCTCAGAATAGAAGAACACTGGAAGTGGAAAACTGCAGTGAAGAATGCAGTGATCTTTTGTGTGTTGGATTGTGAGAATGATGTGCTTCTTTGATGCTTGTCTATCCTGAAAATGTTTCTCTCTTTCTGCCCGTTGAGTGTTGTATATGTTGCTTAAATATGAGCTCTATTTATACAGCTCAGATGCTATGCAAATCTTCCCTGATTCTCAGCAACAAACTTCTTGTTTTGTAGGCAACAGCTTTGACTCTTTTAACAGCCTGCTCCAACGGATAGTTGATCATAATATTCAGAGATATTGTTCTGATCTTGTCTTTAAACAAATTGAGAAGCTATCAAGATTTTCTGATTGATCATAGAATCACATTCTCTCCATGTTTCCTTTCTTGCAAAATCCAAATTAGAAAACCAATCTTGCAAACTAGGAAATAATATTTCCATGCAAAACTAAGTCAAACAGGTTAAACAAATTAGGTCTATGTGAATCAAAAGCTTTTGTTTTTCATCGTCAAGTAATAACAGATCACATATAGGGGTGAGAGAGTTAGAATAAGATCAAAAGTATCCAGAGAAAAACTACCCCTTAGAATATGCATACATGTCTGATAGTTTCAGCGCTTTGAACATTGTTTCAAGGCCTTAAAATAGATCTGCTATTTCAGGCCTGTGAAACCTGATTCAAGGCTTTGAAAACTGGTTCAAGGCCTTGAAATATCTCTGCTATTTCAAGCATGTGAAACCTGTGAACTTACAATCTCCCTCTTGATGAAAGACAAAACCTCAATCTGTTTGAACCTTAGTTTCTGCAAAACAAATACTGATTAGCACACAGTACAAACAGTATTATCACATAAGTTCCAAAAAGATCCAACTTATTCAATAACAAACTTAAGCAAATAAACACATAAGTCTCAAATAGTCCTACTGACCAAAAGATAGGTCACTAAAAACATTAAGACAACCTAAGATTTCTCCCCCTTTTTTACTTTCATCAAAAAGAATGAGAAAAAAATGTTGGATTAGAGTCTTTGGAAAATTTTGAAAATAAACTTTGAAAGAAGTGGGAAAGAAAGAGTAGTCAAGAGTTTATGGGGTTGGGTCTTCATCTCCATCCTGATCTCCGTCTTCTTCCTCACTGTCTTCATCATTGGCATGTTCATCTGCAACCTATTCATTCCCACCAGTAGTCTCTTCTTCAGTCTGATCTTCAGGTTCTGTCTACTTCATCTCCCTCTTGAGCATTTTGTTCATCTAACACCTGCTTTCCTTTGTCCTTGTCTTGAGCAGCCTCTTCCTGGTTTGAGTGTTCACTGCGCAAGTTCTTGTCAGATCCATCCTTCTTGATACCTTCTTCATCCTCAGGGACATAAAACACAATCATGATTCTAAATATGGTCTCTACCATGTACTTTACCTACCTGAGATCAGTCTCAAACCCATGCTGATTTTTTCTTCGATTTCACTACAGTCCATCTCTAACCCATAATGTCTCTGAAGAATTGAAGACAAGTCAGGAGGCTAAGAGGTCTGACTTGAAGTAGGAGTCAAGGTCTTGGGCTTAAGAAACTTCTTTGCACCCAATTATTCTTCTCTCAAATCTGAGTACAACTTCCAAATTTTTGCCTTGGTCTTCACCACTACAATCTTCTCAAATACTTTCTCATTAAGCAAACCAAACCTAGAAGTGAAGCAAACCAAACCTAGAAGTGATAGACCCTTCACCAGCAGTTGGAATCTCAAGGTGTTGGAAGAATAATGTGAGCAAATTAGAATAGGGTAAAGGATGCTTTCTATGATCTGTTTTTCTAAACAGCATGTGTTCCATTACAAGATTTTGAAGGTCAATGGCATACCCATGCATAATCAGATACATTATGTATAGCACTCTCTCAGTGATCAACTCCTTGGAATGTTCCCTTGGACAGATACATCTCATCAAGATAGTGAATAAAACTTTGGCTTCAACAGTTAACACAGAGTGTGTTAACTATTTGGATGAGATAGGGATATTGGGTAGAAAGAATTCTTCTTTGGCCAACTTCAAAACTTCACTTTTGGGAGGATGGTTCTGTGTGCCATACCTCTTAGGACACCCTAGGATAGATGCAAACTCAGCATGATCTAGCTCCATATTGACACCAGCAACTCTAGTCTTGATTACTAAGTGTGGAGATTTCTTAAGTTGCTTCATCTTGAGATAGAAGAATCTGGTAAGTCTTGGGTAGGCTTTCTCAAGAGGGTTTAGCATGAACCACAGAGAGATTTTCTTTAACATAGTAATGAAATTCAGATTCATTCCAAGCAACATAGGCATACTGATCAAGCTATAGAAAGCAATAGGCCTAGAGGCAAAACCATCCAACCACTAACCTTTGGAAGTGTTTGAGATGAACCAAGATTCATCAAGAGTAGAGTTCTTTGAGTAGATCTGCAAGGCTCTTTTCACACTGTCTTCTGGTTCTTCCACTGTCACCTTTTCTTTTCCCTTTTTAGCTTGAGAGGCCTTCTTTATCTTCAACTTCTAGGGGCTTGAGATCTGTGTTTTTGGTTGCTTTTCTGCAGCAGTCTTCTCTTTCTTCTTATTCTTCTTGTGTGAATATGGTGTCACATCCTTCTTAGTCTTCTTCTTTGGTGGAGGAAATTCTGCAACAGCTTCTGCACTAGGAGTCCTAGAACTTGAATTCCCACTGATTGTTTTAACTTCATCCTCAACAGTCTTTCTCTTCTTCTCTGTGCTGGCCTTTCAACCACCGGCCATCTTGATTCTGCCAGAGGCTCTTCTAGTGCTCATTAAGGGTTTGGGAGAAAAATAGAGAGAGGCAGGAATGATACGGAGAGAAGCAGAAGAGAAGAAAATAAATACTGAAAGCGTTTGAGTTTAAAAAGGAAACGGCATTATCTTATTGATCTCATAAGATTTGTAATGATCAGTGAAGACTCAAATCTTTGAAGCTGTTGGAAGTAAATATTTTAATACAGTATATGGCTGAAAAAGAATTTTGAAAAAGGTAGGGGCAATATTAAGCAAATATCTACAAAGATAGCACCCAAGACTGAATGATCCAAGAATTATTGACTAACCAGTTATCAGACATATTTTCAAGGCTTTGAAAATAATTTCAAGGTCTTTAAACACTGCTAAACTGAAACATATAAAATCAAAACTTTGAAAATATGTTCAAGGCTTTGAAAATCAGTTCAAACCTTTGAAACACAAAACAGCTTACCTTCCTTACCTGATGCTCCCCCTATACCAATGCATCTTTATTTAGCATGCCTAATTCCAGCCTTAGAGCTGAAAATCTTTCATCTGGCAATGGTTTAGTGAAGATATCTGCAAGTTTCATGTTAGTAGAAACAAATTCAAGAACAATATCACCTTTCTCAGCATGATCTCTAATGAAATGGTGTCTGACATCAATATGCTTGGTTCTTGAATGCTGAACTCGATTCTTTGTAATTGATATTTCACTGGTGTTGTGACATTTGATAGGTATACTTCTGAAATCAAATCCAAGATCTCTCAACTGCTGAGCAATCCATAAGACTTGTGAGTGTTTCTTGGAGTGCAACTGATCAATGAGGACCCAATAAATTGGCAAGTTTCTGAAGTGCTCTTCCTATCAACTTTGTAACCTGCAAAGTCAGCATCTGAAAATCCATGCAAAGAAAAATTAGATTGTCTTGGATACCAAAGCCCTAAGTATTTGGTACCATTGAGATATCTGAATATTCTCTTCATACACTGAACATGATATGTGGTCTACTAGCAGTAAGGTATAGTAATGATCTAATCATACCTATATACTCTTTCACATTGACACTCTTACCAGATTGCTGGTCAGAAAGTTAAGTTTTCTTCACAGTCATATAAACGTAAGGTTATAAATTACTATGAATGTGGAGATGCAGATCACTTGGTAAGATATTTCCCTCAAAAGAAGAACAGCAGACAATTTTCCAAGAAGAAAAAAATGACAACAGAAGAAAGAAGGCAATGGTAGCCTCATGGAGTGATTCAGATTCTTCAGAATGAGATTCTGATGAGGAGCAAGCCAATCTTTGTTTGATAGCTGGAAATCAAGAGAACCACTTACTGGGAAGCCAATTGAAGACATGGTTAAAAATCTCTTATCTAGTCCTTCTGATGTATTGCCTGAAATTCTCAAAAGCATTTTTAAATGAGGAGAGTTACACGAATAAGATTGATTCTTTAAAAATGAAGGTTCATGAGCAAGCAAAAGAAAATTTAGATTTGATTTTTCAGAACAAATGTCTTGAAGCTACTAAGTTAAAAATTGATAGTGACTTCAAATCCTTGGACAACATATTCAAAGCTTTGAAATCATAGGTCAAAGAAGTAGTTGATCAAAACACTATTGTAATTGACAAGTTTGTTGATCTAAAAAAATCATTCTGATGATTAAGAACAACAAAATACTTCATTGACTAGGAAGTTTCAAGAATCCAAGAAAATTCTTTCAACTTTTGCTGGCTCAGAACAGAAGTTAAATCTTATGCTTGGAGGAAGTATGCATTCTGTATACAAGAGTGAAATTGGTTACAATCCAAATTTTCCAAGAAGAAACCAAACCACTTTAGTGAAATCAGGAAGCAGACATTCTCCAAAATGTCATTACTGCTGCAAAATTGGCATGTGAAATTAACTTGCCCCTTTAGAAGGACAGAACCTCATATAATGAGGACTACCTATCCTTATCTGCTAAAGGGACAAGTGAAATAGATTTGGGTTCCAAAAGGAGTTAGACCACCTAACATGGTTGACTCTGAGTATGAATCCAAATTCTACACTTGGTCTAATAGCCTGTTAAGGCATTGATTGAATTTTTGCAGGATGTTACCAAAGCTTTGAAAGCTCAGAAATGGATTTTGGATAGTGGATGTTCCAGACATATGAGTGGGAAGAACTCTTTATTCTCAAATCTCAAAGAGAAATCAGAGGGAAACTTAATGGTATTAGAAGTGTTGGTAACAATTCTGCATATTCAATTTCTGATGTTTATTTAGTTGATGGTCTTAATTATAATTTATTGAGTATTTCTCAGCTTTGTGATAAAGGCAATAAGGTAGTTTTTGACAAGGAGAAATGTGTGGTGCGAGATGAAAAATCAGGCAATTGCATACGCACTGCTCTTATGTCACATAATATTTATGCACTATGTACGGACAAAGTTGCAGGTAATAGTCTGAAATGTCTCAAAGCTTTGAAGGATGATTCAAAGTTGTGGCATAGAAAACTTGGTCATATAAGCATGCATACTTCGAATAAGCTCATCACAAAAGATCTGGTAAGAGGGTTACCAATCCTCAAATTCAAATATGATGAGTTTTTCAAGCATGTACTCAAGGTAAACAAACTAGAAGCTCTTTCAAGCCAAAGAACTTTGTAAGTACTTCTAGACCTTTAGAATTGATGCATCTGGACTTGTGTGGTCCTATGAGGGTTCAAACACCCAGAGGTAAGAGATATATGCTTCTTGTAGTTGATAATTACTCTAGATATACTTGGGCATTAGAGAAAAGTCTGAAGCATTATCTAAATTTTCAAAAAAATTTAAACAGCTTCAAACATTGAAAAATTTACCTGTTGCATCTATTATAAGTGATCATGGTAGGGAATTTGATCAACTTGATTTTGATTTATTTTGTGGAAAGCATGGCATCTCACACAACTTTTCTGCACCTAGAACTCCTCATCAGAATGGTGTAGTTGAGAAGAAAAATATGACTCTTGAAGACATGTCCAGGACCATGCTACTTGAAAGTAATTTGCCAAAATCTTTGTGGGAACAAGCTGTTAATACTGCCAACTAAGTGCTCAATAGATGTTTGATCAGGCCAATTTTTAAGAAAACCCCTTATGAATTGTTCAAAGGCAGAAAGCCTAGTGTTTCTTACTTTAAGCCTTTTGGATGTACCTGTTTTGTGCATAACAATGGAAAAGATAATCTTGGTAAGTTTGATGTCAGAAGTGATGAGGGTGTGTTTCTTGGTTATTCTCAAACCAGCAAAGCATACAGAGTTTACAATAAGAGAACTAAGGTAGTAGAGGAGAGTATTCATGTTATTTTTGATGAAAGTACTGATGATTCTCTGAGTGAAAGTTTTGCAGTCTTAGTTTGAATAAATTGAAGCTGATGAAGACTATGAGAAATCCAGCAAAATCAAAACTAAGCAGCAGAAACTTTCAGAAGAATCTCAAGGCCTTGAACCCCCTGCTGAGCTATAATCTCAAAGTCTTGAGACTGAGACTTACAGGAAAAAAGATGCTCCTTCTACTGTATCAAGAACTCAAGCCTTGAAGGTCCATACACTTGGATACCCATAAAGAAGTTCAAATATCTATCAGATCACCCTACGGAGAATATCATATCAGATCCAACTACAGGAAACTCAGACAAGAGGTCAATTGAGGAACTTGTGTGCCTTCAGTGCTTTGTATCACTCATTGAGCCCAAAATGCAAAAGAAGCAATAGAAGATGCATATTGTATTATTTCAATGCAGAATGAGATGAATGAGTTTGAAAGGAACAAAGTCAGGAACCTGTTTCCATGACCAAAGGATCAATCAGTGATTGGAACAAGATGGGTGTTCAGAAATAAACTGGATGAAAAAGTTAAGGTTGTAAGAAATAAAGCAAGACTGGTTGCACAGGGATACAATCTAGAAGAAGGTATTGACTATGAGGAAACATTTTCCCATGTTGCAAGTTTAGAATTTATCTGAATACTTCTTGCATTTGCATCACATAATCACATAAAACTTTTTCAAATGGATGTCAAATGTGCTTTTCTGAATTGTTATTTACAAGAAGAACTATTTGTTGCTCCCACCAGGTTTTGTGTTTACAAATTAGACAAAGCTTTATATGGACTTAAGCAAGTTCCAAGAGCTTGGTATGACAGACTCTAAATTTTTATTATCAGAAAATGGTTTCAAAAGAGGAATGGTTGATAAAACTCTTTTTATCAAAAATCAGGAAAAAGATTTGTTAGTTGTTCAAATTTATGTAGATGAAATTCTATTTGGTGCTAATAATGCTCTTTCAAAAGAGTTTTCAAGTCTAATTTGCACGGAATTTGAAATGAGCTTGATGGTAGAACTGAATTTCTTTCTTGGATTTCATGTACATCAAATGAAGAAATGATTTTTTTTGCATCAAGGAAAGTACACCCTGGACTTTCTAAACATGTATAACATGTCACAATCCAAGGTAGTAAAGACTCCTATGAGTTCATCACTGTCTTTAGACAAAGACACAACTGGCAAGAGTGTAAATCAGAAAGAGTACAGAGGTATGATTGGTTCACTTCTGTATCTAATTGCTAGTAGACCAGATATTATGTTTAGTGTGTGTATGTGTGCTAGATTTCAGGTTGATCCTAAAGAAATTCATTTGATTGCTGTAAAAAGGATTTTCAGATATTTGAATGGAACCAAAGACGTGGGGATTAGGTATCCAAGAAGCTCTAACTTTATGTTGAGTGGTTATTCAGATGCAGACTTTGCAGGATACAAAGTAGACAGAAAAAGTACTTCTGGATGCTGCCAATTTCTTGGATATTCATTGATAAGTTGTCATTCAAAGAAGCAAAATTCAGTAACTCTATCAACTGCAGAAGCTGAATACATTGCACCTAGAGCCTGTTGTTGACAGGTATTGTGGATTGCTCAGCAGCTAAGAGATCTCGGATATGAATTCAGAAATGTGCCTATCAACTGTGACAATACAAGTGCCATTTCTATTTCTAAGAATCCAGTCCAGCATTCAAGGATAAAGCACATAGATGTGAGACATCATTTTCTTAGAGATCATGCTGAAAAAGGTGATCTTGTTCTTTCTTTTATTTCTACTTCCAAGCAGATAGCTGATATTTTCACTAAACCATTGCCAGACGAGATGTTTGCATCCTTAAGGCTTGAATTGGGTATGTTAAACAATGATGCATTGGTTTAGGGGGAGTAAGTTTCTATGTGTATTATCTGTGTGAATTTCAAAGCCTTGAAATTATACTTTCTTAAGCCTTAAAAGTATGGCTCAAAGCTTTGAAGTTTTTGTGTTAGTCTGAAACTTCTCAAAGCTTTGAACCACTGTTACACTGCTTTGATTAGTGGATATGTCTTATCTTTAATAAAATTTGGATCATGAAATATTTTGTAATATCATTTTAGATAATTATAGAATCTTTCATATGTTCAAAGATTTATACAAATATCTACAAATATCTTTGAAAATCTTATGAAATATCTTTGCTTGCAAATCTCCATTTTCAATCAAACTCTTCTACCTACTTAAGCTATCTTCAGGACTTATTTCTCTCATTCTCAACTTCAATCTCTTCGTCTCTATCTCTCTCATTCCATATTCTCTCAAGCTCTCTAAAACGCTAACCAAAATGGAGCAAAAATCAGAGAGGATCAAGCAGCAAGGTCTGACTTCCAACAAAAGGGTGAAGAGAAAGGCTAATATGAAGATAACAATTCATGGTTCAGAGTTAGAGGACACAGCCAGTGTTCATGAGATGTCTCCTCCCTCAAAAAAGATCAAGAAAGGTAAGGAAGTTCAGGAAGAAGCAAGGGCTGGGTCAGATTCTGAATCTGCTACAGAGGAGTTGGTGAAGGACAAAGAACAAGAGAATAATCATCAAGAGGAAGAATCGAGTAAGAATAAGACATAGGTAACTGCTGAGAAATGAGAAAAGAAGAATGTACCATCCTCAAAAGAGAAGAAGGGCTGATGAGAAGAAAGAAGAAGCAACTCCAGAGAAAAAGAGTGAAGCAACTCCAGAGAAGAAGAGGGTTAAACATAGTGCAGTGAAAACCAAGAAAGCCACAAATTTTGGTTCGGATCTGCAGAAAGTGCCTTCTTCAGAAAGAAGAGATACCAGCATTGATTCAGAGGAAGTTCTGGGAGAATCTCTCTCTCTCTCTCTCTCTCTCTCTCTCTCTCTCTCTCTCTCTCTCTCTCTCTCTCTCTCTCTCTCGAGAAGAAGAAGAAGAAGAAGAAGAAGAAGAAGAAGAAGAAGAAGAAGAAGAAGAAGAAGAAGAAGGAAGGCATTCTTGTTTTTCTGACATCAAAAGATCTCTTTTAACAGTCAGAAGAGGAGGCAGGTGATGAGGAAACTGATGCAGAAAAAGCTAAAAAGGAGGCTGCTGATCTAAGCAAGTTGGTTGATGAGGTTGTTGAGAAGATGCAGGATGAGGAAACTAATGGAAAGAAAAATGGAGAACAAGGAGAACAGGCTGAGGAACAAGATGAAGTTGAAGAAGCTTCAGGTGAAAAGCAGGAAGAGACTCAGGGCGTGGCAAAGGAAAAGAAAATTAATCTGGATCTTCAAAGCCTTGATACCCATTCTCTCTATTCTTTTTCTTCTCAGTCCTGAAGCTCTTTTGTTATTTTACTATTTTCTTAAAAACACTCTGAACATATCCTACATTTCTTCCACTCTTTTGATGAAATTCAAAAAGGGGGAGAAGATTATGTGTTTGGTGGTAGTTTTTATGTTTTTAGGATGTTTAGTTTCTATCGGGTTTTGAAATAATTTATGGATTTGGTGGTAGATTCTATCTATTCTATTCTATGTTTTCTTTTATAATTCCATGGTATGTGTTATCTTTGTTTTGAAGTTAGTGAACTATTATGTGAATATTACTTCTGTTTTGTAAGTTGCAGGAAATTAAATGTTCAAATAATGTGTTTTGTCTTTCATCACGGGGGAGATTTATAAGTCTGAAGCTCCTAGACATTATGTTGTCAATATACAGGTAGAGCGCTTTGGCTCCTTGATGATGAGAGCCAGAAACACAAGAAGAACATATTGCTAAGTACCAAAGCTTTAAAGCTTTGATTTACTGTAGCAATGCCTATATGTTGATTTATTTAACTGTTTTTGTGCAGGTTTTGGTTGTGATGTGAATTAATTATATGAATGCACTATTAATGGATTGAAAATCCAAGATTCACTCGGGTGAATTAGCAGGCAAAGCTTCAAAGCTTTGAGATATTCTGGTTGTTCTTTACTGCTAAGTTCACTTGATTATTTTGTGAGTGCAGGTGAATTATGTGAGACTTAGAACTTGATATAAGATTATATTGTCTATTATTGTGTGTTCTATATTAGTTACTTGATATATTCATGAGATTGAATATACTTGTTAACTCAGAAATGTCAGCAGACGAATCTAGCCTAGTTTTCTCAAGAACTGTTTGTTGCTGCTTAAACAGATCTTGTTGCTAGATTTTCTTGTTATTTGTTTGAATTTTTTTGCTGAGTATATGCAGGTTTGTTGGACACTCCAACGTCCATAAACAGCTCAGCAATCCATTCAAATATAGTTGTTGATTGGAGCTTATCATAAAGGAGATAATATAGGAATTCTATTCCTGGTTTTTCTCAATTGGTTGCAGACTTTTGCTCAAGTGATCAGCATTTTAAATTTAAATAAAGGAGAGTCAAAAAAAGAGAGACAAATATCGGGTTTTTTAAGAGAGCAACAAACAGGAAGTATCAAGTCACATAGCTCTTCAAATCATTCAAGACAATCAACTCTCCAGCAGACTGAAGTTCACTCATTTCAGAAGAACTCTTCTAGACTTAAAATAGCTTATCTATTCCGATTTATTCTTCTTTTACTTAATTGTATCATTCATTCTTCATTTATGAAACCTCAATAAACTTATTAGTTTGGTTTTTCAAGTGAACAACAAGACTTTCTTATTGTTTCAACAAGTTGTAGCCTGTAACTAGATAGGTTGGGAACCACAAGCTGTATAAGTGTAAGGTAGCTCACTTAGGCTTGAGATTTAAGGATAACTCTGGGTGATTAATAAGAAGTTGTGTTTTAATCCTGGAGGGATTAGACCCCTCAGGAAGAGACTAGGTCCAATTGTGACCGAACTCTTTAAAATCTCTGTGTCTTTGCTATTTACTTTTGTTGTCTTTACTTTCAGTTTATATTGGAAGTTTCAAAGCTTTGGAGCTTTCCAAATCTCAATGTTTTGAATCCTTCTTATTTTGACGTTATATCTTTATACTTCTCAAATCGTTTTCAAAGCTTTGAGATCAACAGTTTGCATTAATTAAGTTTCAAAAGGCTGTGTTTTAGCAAAAGTTAGCATAGTCTATTCAACCCCCCCCCCCCCCCCCTCTAGAGTATTTAGATACTGGTTTACACCTACATTTCACACTTTCAAATTGGAAGGATGTTCTTAATTATTCTCGGGTGACTTGCCAAAGCAAGCTCAAGAAGAAGTGAAATATGGATCTTGGACCCCCTAGAAAATATTCGATATTTTCCGCATTAATGGTGAAGGCTATTGATCCGAGAAAAATAGTGGGAGCTATATTTGATAATCTACCAATCATTTAATATGATTAAATTGTTCAAAATACTAAAATTGCATATTTCTCGTTTTGTAGAATTCCAATGGCAAACAACAATCAATCATCAACACCATCCATGCGTTCTGTCCTTGAGAAGGAAAAGTTGTCAGGGAACAAATTTATGGACTGTTAGAGACACTTAAGGATTGTCCTTAAGCAAGAAAAGAAGTTGTACATCTTAGATGCACCTGTTCCAGCGCCACCTGCGGAGGATGCAGCCGAGGTTGTCGTAAGGGCACATCAAAAAATTCTCGACCACAATAATGATGTGACCTGTCTCATGCTGTGCACCATGAGCTTTGAGCTTCAGAAGCAACATGAGAACATGGAGGCGTACGATATGACCGTACATTTAAGGCAGCTCTTCCAAGAGCAGGCCCGGCATGAGAGGTACGAAGTATCCAAAGCAATTTTCAAATGTAGTCTCGGAGAGGGGAACCCAGTTGGGCCTCATTACTCCGTATGATCGGATACATTGAGAATCTCGAGAGGTTAGGCTTTCCATTCAGCCAAGAGTTGGCCACTGATCTCATCATGCAATCGTTGTCGGATAGTTATAGCCAGTTCATCATGAACTATAACTTGAAGTGATCAATAAAACTATGCCTGACTTACTCAATATGTTGAGGACTGCTGAACAGAGTATCAAAAAGGGCAAAGTCAAGGCCATAATTATGGTCCAGAAGAAGAAAGGCAAATCAGTTGCTTATAATTCGAAAGGAACGAGAAATAAAGTTGCGAAATCCAAGGATAATGCCTTAAAGCCTGGTGGAGGAGTGATTAAGCGTGAGTGTCACTACTGTAGTCCTCCTGGACACTGGAAGAGGAACTGCCCCAAATATCAGGATGATAAATGGATTGGAATAGTGATTCCACCACCACCAGGTATTTTTGTTATAGATGTCAATCTTTCTATTTCTTCATCTTGAGTATTGGATATTGGATGTGGATCTCACATTTGTCGAAATGTGCAGAATTAGAAAAGAAGTATAAGATTGGCTAAAGGGGAGATAGACTTGCGCGTCGGCAATTGAGCAAGAGTTGATGCATTAGCTATAGGCGTGTATGAGTTATCTCTGCCTTCAGGGCTTATTTTGGAATAGACAATTGCTACTATGTGCTTGCTATGAGCAGAAACATTATTTCTATTTCTTGTTTGGACGAGAAAAGTATTCCTATTTCAATAAAGAAAAATAGTTGTTCAATTTATTTTGATAGTATCCACTATTCTAAGTATCCCATCTATAACAATAATAATAAAAGGATTAAAATTAATGAATTAAATCCTACTTATCTATGGCACTGTCGTTTAGGCAACATAAATGTGAAACGCATATCTAGACTCCATAAGGAAGGATTACTAGATTCATTTGATTATGAATCATATGAGACATGTGAATCTTGTTTAATTAGAAAGATGACAAAGTCCCCTTTCAATAAGAAATGTGAGAGGACTAGTGAGCTATTGGCACACATACATACTGATGTATGTTAACCGTTTTCCACGCCTTCCAGAGATGGTTACGCCTAATTCATTACGTTTACTGATGATATCAGTAGATATTGATTTGTGTACCTTATGAAGGCCAAATCCGGATCCTTTAAATTGTTCAAAGAACTCAAGAATGAAGTAGAGAAGCAACTTGGCAAAAGTATCAAGGCTCTACGATCAGATCTTGGAGGAGAATACTTAAGCCAAGAGTTTGAGGACTATCTTAGAGAGTGTGGGATTGTGACCCAACTCACTCCACCCGGAACGCCACACTGGAATGGCATGTCCGAGAGGAGGAATCGCACCTTATTGGACATGTTACGGTCTATGACGTGTCAAACAGATCTTCCGATATCGTTTTTGGGACATGCTCTAATGACAGCTGCTTTTTCCATTAACTGTGTTCCATCCAAATCGAGGCGTCCCATAGTGTCGCTTATGAAGATTTGGGGTTGCGAAGTGTATGAAAACTTATACAGAGTGACAAACTCGGACCCAAGTCAGATAAGTGTAAGTTTGTGGGATATCCTGAGGAAATTAAAGGATATTAATTCTAAAACCCAGTCGAGAACAAAGTGTTTGTTGCTCGATCCGGCGTGTTCCTAGAAAGAGAGTTCGTCTCTAAAGGAGAAAGTGGGAGGTCTGTGGAACTTGAAGAAATTCAAGAACCACAAATCACTGATATGACAATGGAGCATGAACATGAACCATAAGCGGTTGTGGAGGAACCTGTTTGAGTAGCACTCCGTAGGTCGAGTAGAGTACGTCACGAGCCCGAGATGTATCGACTTATCGTTACTGAGTTCGGTAACGTATTGCACATAGATGATGAGCCTACTACTTAAGGGGAGGCCATGAAAGGATCAGACTCCAAGAAGTGGCATGAGGTTATGAGATCCGAAATGGAATCCATGTATCCAACCAAGTATGGACTTTGGTGGAACCACGCAATGGGGTTCGGCCCATATGGTGCAAGTGGGTCTTCAAGAAGAAGACTAACATGGATGGCAATGTATTTGCCTATAAGGGCCGACTGGTGGCTAAAGGTTACAGACAGATTCATGGTGTTGACTATGATGAAACCTTTTCCCCAGTCACAATGACCAGATCCAATCGAACACAACAAGATTGGTGGTGATGGGGATTGGAAATAAGCAATATGTGATGAATGATAGACATAAATTGTTATGGATTATGAATAATGAATTATATGAACCTATATGAAGAGGATTCCCCTCCTATATCTACATAATCAGTAGCAACGATCATGGGGACTTACTGCGTCAATCACGCCCCCATTAAGGCTATGAAGTTAGTCGTTGCGGATATCACTGGTGATAGCGCGGGGAACCGTTACTGGATCCGCATATATAGAGGTGACCAATTCTCCCTTATTACACACAAGGATCGCAGGTGAGACACCAATCACCAGCGACGAGCTTTATACCAGCCTCGAAACCACTATGTCCACTGGTTACTATGCAAACTGCAATTTGCGATGCGAGTTTATCTCCAGGTTTCCAGGTGCTGACACGGCATATTCTGGTGCACATAAAGCATGGCAAGGTAGCCAGCTGCTTGCTGCTATTTGGTCGACATGGCTACAGACTTGGACTATGCTTTGGCCTATCTACAACATCAATCTACATTATTTGATATTTTTGAGCTAGAATTAACAATGGTCATAAACAGTCAGAGATCATAAACTAACACTTCATGTTTCAGAACGTCTTGAGGCCCATGCGGTGTGTCTAACTTCATGCCATACACGGGCATGGCACATATCGCAAAATAGTCACTACTTGTTGATCATCGGATATGTTATGTCCAGCAACCTGTAATTCCCTTATCGTTAATGACACGGTTGACACGTATTCTTATGTGTGTACGCAAGTTCACGGTCGAGTAATAAAGTGTGAGTATTTTAATACTCGGGTTGTCAAATCCCACGAGGACAAGCTCGTAACAAGCTTTGACTAACGAATTAATTGAGTTTACTAAGTAACCGATAAAAAGTGTTGAGAATTTTGAGGTTGCCACCCCCAAACAAGTGGTTGTACGTAATGACTAAAATAGTAGAGTGAACTAAGAAGAAGTCTTAATCGATTAATGGAGAAACTAGGCAATCTCGTAGATCACCTGGGGCTGTAAATGATTTTCGGATAATCTGAATAACACGTTAATTCGGTCTAACTAATCCGGGTACTAGCATTGATCATTCCTCTCAGTCTCAGGTCTTTTTATGTCACGGCTCACCTAGGGTCCTTTCAGTCCACCTATGTTTACCGGTCTGGTCTAGCAGGTTCTATACTGATATACTAACGGGACTTATCGGTCCACTGTACCATAGAACAGCTAAATAACCCTACTGATCCTACCCAAAATGGCCAATCCTAACAATTTTCCTTTCGGTCTCAATGGTTGGGATTGATGTTCGTATCATCTAGCTAGATTAAGACACTTTCGTGCACTCACTAACTACATAGTACATGAACAATTAGTTTAGAACGCAATAACAATTAAGCATGAATCATCTAATGAAAAATACCCTAGATCATGACTATTAGTTCATCTCTTACTCGTGTCAATATACTAGGATTACCAATGGAATCAAGAAACTACAACTTATTCAATAGTAGAAATCAACAAAGCATGAAATTAGATTCAATCCGGAAAATACTCCTTTATATGAACCCTAGGATCTCATATGATATGCCTAGCTATGATTTTAGTTACTCATAGCAAATAGAACATGGTGCTAAAATATCTCATACAAGAGACTAGAGAGAAAGTAGATCAAACGCTAGAAATCGTGAAGATTGGCGCGATCCGGGCTCTTCTCCTTTCTTGAGGTTTCTCCCAAAGAAGTCTCCTTGCTCTCCTCCTTGATCGTGGCTCTCTCCAGGCGTGAATGATGTGTTTTTCCGTCCCTAGGTAATTCTTTAGTCATAACCCGTCATAAGTCTTCAGTAATTGCACAATAGACCCCTGAAATCTTCTCCTGACTTCCCCGGGCCTTAACTTCTTCGTCCGACCTTGGATTAAGCTCTGCGACCTATCGTTGGAAAGCTATATGAGTCTACTTTCATTTTTCACTGGTATCACATCCAAATTAATTTTATGAATCCATCTAGGATCAAAATAGTGCAAGGTGGTCATCCAAGCTCGTCCAATTCGACTTCTCTTTACTCCACTTGAGCTCCTGTTGTTTCCGAAGTTCGTTCCATGCCTCCTATCAACCGATTAGAATCCGTTCCTTCCAAGACAACGTGAACAAACATACCAAGAAATTATATTTGACAAATAACAAATAAATATGCATAGAAAACGCCCAGACTAACAATATAGCACATGGTGAGCAACAAGTGATAAAACGGCCTTTATTCTCTAACATTAGGCTCAAATAACTCTCAAAATACATATTAACATGTGGTAAATGCTAAATAATTATAGCTCCTAAAATGCGCTATCAGATTCCCCCACACTTACTCTTTGCTCGTCTCGAGCAACAATGACGCTCAAAACCCCCACACTTGAGACATTGCATACATAACACAACCAAACCAATGCATACCCCACCACTTTGCATACTTCACTTTCTGCTAGACAACACGACTCACAACTCAATACACAAAGACATGACTATACAAACTACATGATATGTACAATGCAACTCAAGTATGTACAATGCAAAGAATCAAAGAAAATATTTTTTTTCTTTTAGTTAGAGATTGGGTAATCTCAAAGAACAAACCGGCATGTCATAAGGCTCTCACATCCCCTAGAAGATTCTATAACTTCGGTGATCGGTGGAACTTGCGGCAAGTTTCGTCAGACAGAAACGAACACAAAATAAGTTTCTTCCACACACTCATCAAACGTATCCCTAGCACTTACCATCCGAGCTATTTATCCATGGGTTTGAATTGTTGGTGGCTTAGGACGGGTAGGATAGGATATTTAGAAGCGCAGTCCTAGACCTCCTGATACATCTCACAAAAACCCATTCTCATACTCCCTCACCAAAATCCAAGGAACCCCACCGAATCTCAATACACCGGCCCTCATTCCCTCAATCTTGGTGCAATGCCGTTCTCGCGGCCACAAATGTGAAGAAGTGATCAAACTCATAGCTAATCTCCTCGGTCTTCATGTAGCTTCAATCACGAAGCTGCCTGGGTCCTTCTTTTTGTGAGGTAACTCATGCAAGGCACATGTGCTAACCTGCTCAGTCAAGTCCACAGACTGAAAGTCATCAACAACTCTCTTCCCCAACACTGCATCTTTCATGAATTCAGCATACTTATGCATCATCTTGACTGCCTCAATGAGTGGTATGTTAATGTGCAGTTTGGAGAAGATAGATACGAATTTCCTATAATCCTCAGAGTCATCTTTCTTCTTCCTGCTACGAAATGGAAAAGGGAGATCCTTCGAAGAATAAAGGGGCAGATTTGCCTCATTAGTTACCTCCTCAGCTAGCGGAGTCATGCCCTTTGATTGGGGGACCATGACAGGAGTCTTCTTAGAATCGAAGACTTCATGCTCCTTTGCCTTTGACACTTCTGCTCTGGCATGGCTAGGGTATGAAGGGTAGGTTAGTGCAATCCCGCTGCGAGTACTGATGGCTTGAGCCTGTTCCTGAGATGTATCAATACTGAGCTCCAGTTCTTTTTGGTCAAGTTCTTTCTTCAAAGACACAATTTCAGCTTTAGCCTCTTAGAGTGAAGATGCAACAGTAGTGAACTGATTTTGCATGGTCATCATGTGCTGGCCCATCATCTTCATCATCTTTTTCAGTTCTGCTAGCTCTGAAGCTTCCTCTTGTTGCTCCTGATACAATTTTGAAATATCTGCTTCAGGCTTTACCTCCACCGCATTCACCTGAACTATGTTGTATGCCACTGAGCTATGCTTCACCAGAACTTGCTGCTAGTAAGAATAACCCATGCTCTCCCCTTGCTTAACCACACATCTGACCAACTTATATGCGCCCTCCAAATCACATTTGAACAAGAAATTACCCCCGGCTTCAATATCGAGCTTGTCTTTATCAGACTTGTTAAGTGCATCATAGAATACCTGGATGATGTGACCCTTGTCAATTCTATGGTCGGGGCATTTACGCGGCAAGAGGTTGAGACGCTCCCATACTTGGACCAATGATTCACTCTGCCTTTGTCTGAAATTCCAAATCTCGTTCTGCAATTGAATCATCCAGGAGGATGGAAAAAATTTGACCAAGAACTGTGAGACACATTCTTCCCAATTTTTGATCGAGTTGGATGGCAAAGAGTCTAACCAATCCTCAGCAGCTCCCGTGAGGCAAAAAGGGAACATCATTAGTTTAAGTGCTTCAGCAGTGACCCATTAGGGCGGGCGTAATTATAGTAATGCGCACCCCCCCCCCCCCCCCCCGCCCAATAAATTCATGAGGGTCTTCGTCCTCTATGCCAAAAAATGGGAATTGTTCCTTAACAAATTGAATTTATTTTAACTTTAGGCAAAAATTCTCTGCCGGGATTGGTGGCACTACAATTGCTGGTTCAGTTCCATTCAGGTTCACCTCAAATCCCTTGATTATTGCCTTCCCAGATCTGTTATATGGCATTGAGGATGTTGCTACCCGCACTTGCTCTTCAACCTTAGCTAACAAAGCTTCCAGCTACTCTCGGGTAGTGCTACTTAGCTCTTGTCCCTCTTCCATTGATTCCTGAGAAAACAGCACTAGCAAACCCTTGAGATAACAAATAATAAAGAAAACAAAAATAAAGAGTAAACTAAACTAATTGCTAACTAAAACTTGTTAACCGTTGTCCGCGGCAACGGCGCCAAAAACTTGACACGTATTCTTGCGTGTGTACGCAAGTGCACGGTCAAGTAATAAAGTTTTAGTATTTTTAATACGCGGGTTCTCAAATCCCACGAGGACTAGCTCGTAACAAGCTTTAACTAACGAATTAATTGAGTTTACTAAGTAACCGGTAAAAAATGTTGATAATTGTAAGGTTGCCACCCCAAAAAAGTGGCTGTACGTAATGACTGAAATAATAGAAAAGTGAACTAAGAAGAAGTCTTAATCGATTAATGGAGAAACTAGGCAATCTCGTAAATCACCTAGGGATGTAAACAA
This sequence comes from Linanthus parryae, assembly GCA_023055425.1. Lineage (NCBI taxonomy): Eukaryota > Viridiplantae > Streptophyta > Magnoliopsida > Ericales > Polemoniaceae > Linanthus > Linanthus parryae. The sequence continues at coordinate 5,330,242 of JALGPY010000019.1, read as the reverse complement.
TTTCCGAATAATCCGAATAACACGTTAATTCGGTCTAACTAAGCCGGGTGCTAGCATTGACCGTCTCCTCTCGGTCTCAGGTATTTTTACGTCACGGTTCACCTAGGGTCCTTTCAGTCCACCTATGTCTACCGGTCCGGTCTAGCAGGTTCTCCACAGATATACTAACGGGTCCTATCGGTCCACTGTGTTGACTCAAAGACCCTTAAAAGTATTTTGAGAAGTAACTGTGTTGAGTGATGAAAGACAAAGACAAAGTATTTCTGAGGCTCCAAGGCCTTGAGATACTGAGCAGAGCTTCAAAGCCTTGAGATTATTTTTATTATGCTGAATGCTCCAACAATCTTGTGTTGCAGATTAGCTATCTGATAATTAAGATCAGATATTTGCTGCAAATACTTATGTTTTATATTATATTTATATATCTAACAAAATTGCAGATATCCTGATTAGAGAGAATCATAGATTTCTGGTTACAACTTTGAAAGACTATGAAGCATGATCGAAGCTTCAAGGCCTTGAGATGTGCCTTGAGATGTTGACAGCTTTACAGAATTAATTTGATTCTTTCTTGCAGGGTTTGATCTTTATTATTGTGATTGTTTAATGACTTCTAAGAGTCTTAAACTAGTTTATCATAAGTTATATGTTTCAGAATTTAATCAGATTATTGTTTTATTCACTCATCCAGTTTTTGTTCAGAAACTGGAAATCCAAACAGACTTAGTGCTGTTATATTTCTTGGATTTTGTTGTTTCAATGTTTTAATGTTGTTGCAGGTTTGTTAAACATGCAAATTCAATCTCAACAAACTCCAATGTATATCTACTCAGAGCTGTTTGAATTGTAGTTGGAAAGGATGAGGATTTGTAGGAACTGAGATCCTAAAATCTCTCATTCAGTTGCAGTGAGTGGATAAAAGACTGGTTTGAATTCTGATAGTGATAGAAGCTTGCAGAGAACTGAGAGAGGTGTGAAATATTCGTGGGAGATCAAGCATTCAAACAAACACACATTCAGGCTTCAATTCCAGCTTTCAGAAGATCAATCATTCCAATTTCCAGAAGAACACATCCAGGCCTTCACAAGCTTATTCTTCTACTGTGTTCTTCATCTGTTTTGTAATCTGCTTATCTTTTGTATATCTAAAACCTCACTAAACCTAGTGGTTGGTTGTTCAAGTGAACAACAAGTGGTTCTTGTTAGCTCAACAGTTAGTAGCTGATACTAGATAGGTTGGGAACCACAAGTTGTATAGGTGTAAGGAAATTCACTTAGGCTTGAAGATATAGGGCTGTTTCTGTGTGAGTAATAAGAATTGTTTGCCCAATCCTGGTGGGATTAGATCCCTCAGGCATAGATTAGGTCCATTGGGATTGAACTCTTTAAATTACCTTGTGTTCTTTTACTTTACAGTTTTGTTATTTTCTGTTGCACACAATTCAAATCAAACTAGGGTTTATAAGCTGTTCACAACTGGTTATAGTTCAAGGCCTTGAAACTTTCTATTTTTCCTTTGAAAATTTCTGACTATCTTCTAAAATCTCAAAGCCTTGAGATTTGAGTTTCTCACATAATTATTTAGTTAAAACTTGTGTTTAGCAAAAAGTTTCAATACTAAATTCAACCCCCCCCCCCCTTCTAGAGTATTTTGGTCCTGTATTGAGTCTAACATTACAAACTTTCAATTGGTATCAGAGCTTGGGTCACTAATATAGATCTAACAATCTTGTGACTATGAGTAATGTAGGCGATGGTTGATTCTAACAAGGAAGGGCAGCAAACACACCTCCTTTGTTGTGTGGTGATAACTTCATGCACTGGAAGGCATTGATGAAGATGTTCATCATAGATCAAGACATGGAACTATGGTCAATAGTTCAGAATGGTCCTCATGAGTATTACACTACCATAGATGGAGGTAGATGCATCAAGTTTGAGGAAAATCTTTCATTTACAGAACTGGAAAAGGTATGAAAAAATTACAAGGCTATGAATCTGTTATACTGTGCTCTTAATGAAGATGAGTTCAACAGAGTTTCAAATTGCAAAAGTGCCAAAGAAGTATGGGACAAACTGGTTGTGACATATGACGGAACAAGCTAGGTTAAACAGACCAAAATCAACATACTTCTGAGGCAATATGAGCTGTTCAAGATGAACTCAGATCATACCATCAAGGAGATGTTCAAAAGATACACTGATGTGGTGAATAATCTACAGTCATTGGGAAAGAAACTTTCAAATGAAGAAAAGGTCAAGAAAATTCTGAGAAACTTGCCAAAATCCAAGTGGGACCCAAGGACAACAAGTATAGAGGAAGCTCAGTATTTGAGTCTTCTTCAGCTAGATGATCTACAAGGAAAGCTGCTCACTCATGAAATGTCTATGAAGGATGTAGAAGGTGATCTGAGTGAAAACATCAAGAAATTAGCACTCAAGGCTAAAGACAATGAAAAATCTCAAAGCCTTGAGACTGAAGATGAGCATGATGATAAAGAGGCTTTAGCATTAATCTCCAAGGCCTTGGCCAGGATTCTCAAGAAGAAAAGAAACTCTGGTAACAGAGACTACAACAGAGAGAGATCAAGACCTTCGAGCAACAAGGACTACAAGGGTAAGTCTTCATCACAGTTACATAAAACTAAAGTAATGAATTGTTTTGAATGTGGTGATGCAGATCATTTAGTAAGGGATTGTCCATAAAACAAGAGGAACAGGAACTTTCAAAAGAAAGACAGTGACAACAGAAGGAAGAAAGCTATGATGGCTTCTTGGAGTCACTCTGATTCATCAAGTGACTCAGACACAGAAGAAGATCAAGCAAATTTGTGCTCCATGTCTGAACATGATGAAGAAAAGTCATCAGACAGACATATTGAGGAAATTAAAAAATCTTCTTGCTAGTCCTTCTGATGTACTTCCTGAAATTCTCAAGAGTATGTTTTTAAATGAGGAAACTTATAGAAATGAGATTTCTTCTTTAAAGATTAAGATTCATGAGCATGTAAAAGAAAACCTGGACCTATTTTTACCAACAAAACTGTTGAAGTTTCTAAGACAAAAATTGAAAAGAACTTCAAGGCCTTGGACAGCAGGTTCAAAGCCTTGAAGGCTCAGTTAAAAGAGATAGTTGATCAAAACACTCTTTTAACTGAAAGATATGCTGATCTAAAGACTCATTTTGAGGATTTAAAACAACAAATTTGTTCTTTGACTGAGAAACTTCAAGAGTCTAAAAAGGTCCTAGCCAGTTTTACAGGCTCAGAACATAATCTAAATCTCATTCTTGGAGGAAGTCTGAAATCAATGCATAAAAGTGGGATTGGCTATAATCTAAATTTTCCAAAGAAAAGCCAAACTACTTTTGTAAAATCTGGTAGCAGACATTCTCCAAAGTGTCATTACTGTGGAAAAATGGTCATATCAGATTAACTTGTCCCTTCAGAAGAACAGAACCTCACATTATGAGGAATACTTATCCTTATCAGCATAAGGGACAGGTTAGGCAGATTTGGGTTCCTAAAGGAATTAGACCACCAAACATGGCTGATTCTGAGTATGACTCAAAGTTCTGCACTTGGTCTAACAGCCTATTGAGGCAATGATTTACTTTTGCAGGATTTCACCAAGGCCTTGAAAGATCAAAAATGGATATTAGACAATGGATGTTCCAGACATATGAGTGGAAAGAAATCTCTCTTTACTGAGCTTACAGAAAAATCTGGAGGAACAATCACACTTGGTGACAAAGCAAAATGCAATATTATTGGTATAGGTAGTATTGGTAATGGTTCTACCAACTCTATCTCTGATGTTTATCTTGTGGATGGACTTAAATAAAATTTGCTTATTATCTCTCAGTTATGTGATAAAGGTTATAAAGCTATATTTGACAAGGAGAAATGTGAGGTGCAAGAAGAGAAATCTGGAGATTTCATACTCACTGCTCCTAGATCATATAATCTATATGCTATGAGTACTAACAGTGTTGCAGGTGACAAGTTAAAATGCCTCAAGGCCTTGAAGAAGGATTCAAAGCTTTGGCACAAAAAGATTGGGCATATAAGCATACACACCTTGAATAAACTCATCTCAAAGGATTTGGTAAGAGGATTACCATCACAAAAAATTCTGATGATGAGGTTTGCAAGGCATGTGTACAAGGTAAACAAACAAGAAGCTCATTCAAGCCAAAGAACTGTGTAAGTACTTCTAGACTCTTAGAAATGTTGCATATGGACTTGTGTGGTCCTATGAGAGTTCATACCCCAAAAGGTAAGAGGTATATTCTTGTTATAGTAGATGATTATTCTAGATTTACGTGGGTGATGTTTATTAGAGACAAAACTGAAGCCTTATCTGAATTTTCTAGACTGTCCAAAGAACTTCAAACTTTGAAAAATTTACCTGTTGAATCCATTAAAAGTGATCATGGTAGGGAATTTGATCAACTTGACTTTGATTTATTTTGTGCAAAGCATGGCATATCACACAACTTTTTTGCACCTAGAACTCCACAGCAAAATGGAGTAGTTGAAAGGAAAAATAGGACACTTGAGGATATGTCTAGAACCATGCTACTTGAAAGTAATTTGCCAAAGCTCTTGTGGGCAGAAGTTGTTAATACTGTCAATTATGTGCTAAATAGATGCTTGATTAGACTTATTTTGAAAAAGACTCCTTATGAACTGTTTAAAGGTAGGAAGCCTAATGTTTCTTATTTCAAACATTTTGGTTGTATCCGTTTTGTGCATAATTATGGTAGAGACAATCTTGATAAATTTGATGCTAGAAGTGATGAAAGTGTATTTCTTGGATATTCACAAACTAGCAAAGCTTATAGAATTTAAAATAGAAAAACCAAGATTGTGGAAGACAGTATTCATGTGTTTTTTGATGAAAGTACTAAGGATTCTCTGAGTGAATGTTTTGCAGATCTAAATTTGAACAAGCATGAGTCTAATGATGATGTTGTGAAAGAGGACAAAGGCAAAACTAATGTGCAGAATCAATCAGCAGAATCTCAAGGCCTAGAACCCCCTGCAGAGCCAAAATCTCAAAGCCTTGAGACAGAAACTGAAACATTCTATGATGCTCCCTCTATTGTTTCAAGAACTCAAAGCCTTGAAGGAACATACTCCTGTATACCAAGGAAGAAGTTTAAGTATCTTGCAGATTATCAAGCTGACAATATTATATCTGATCCATCAATTGAAACTCAGACAAGAGGACAGTTGAAGAACCTGTGTGCTTTTAGTGCCTTTGTATCATTGATTGAGCCTAAAAATACCAAGGAAGCACTTGAAGATTCATACTGGATCATTGCAATGCAAAGTGAGCTGAATGAATTTGAAAGAAACAAGGTATGGAATCTGGTTCACAGACCAAAAGAGAAATCAATTATTGGAACCAGACGGGTATTTAGAAATAAGCTTGATGAGAATGGCAAAGTTGTAAGGAACAAAGCCAGACTTGTGGCAGAGGGATATAATCAGGAAGAAGGTATAGACTATGAGGAGACTTTTGCTCCTGTTGCAAGGTTAGAAGCTATGAGAATACTTCTTACATTTGCATCTCACAATCATATAAAACTTTATCAAATGGATGTCAAATGTGCTTTTCTAAATGGTTATTTACAAGAAGATGTTTTTTGTAGCACAACCTCCTGGTTTTTGAAGATGAAAACTTTTCTGATCATGTTTACAAACTAGACAAAGCTCTTTATGGATTAAAACAATCTCCAAGGGCTTGGTATGATAGACTTTCAAAATTTTTACCTAACAACAATTTCAAGAGAGTCTAGTTGATAAAACTCTTTTTATTAAACATCATGAAAGTGACTTGTTAGTAGTTCAGATATATGTGGATGATATTTTGTTTGGTGCTACTAATGATGCTCTTTCAAAAGAGTTCTCTAGTCTGATGTGCAGGGAGTTTGAGATGAGCTTAATGGGAGAACTGAATTTCTTTCTTGGACTTCATATTTTACAAATGAAGAAAGGAATATTTGTTCATCAAGGAAAGTATACCAAGGACTTATTGAACAGTGCAATAAGTCACAATCCAAGGTGCTTAAAACTCCTATGAGTTCATCACTCTCATTATACAAGGACTCAAATGGTAGTGTGAATCAAAAGGAATATAGAGGTATGATTTGACCTCTTTTGTATTTAACTGCTAGTAGACGTGATATTATGTTCAGTGTTTGTATGTGTGCTAGATTTCAAGCAGATCCTAAGGAAAGTAATTTGACTGGTGTAAAAAGAATTTTTAGATATTTGAATGGAACCAGAGACTTGGGGCTTTGGTATCCAAGGAGATCTAATTTTATGTTGAGTGGCTATTCAGATGCAGATTTTCCAGGATATAAAGTAGATAGGAAGAGTACTTATGGATGTTTCCAATTTCTTGGATCTTCACTGATCAGTTGGCATTCTAAGAAGCAAAATTCTGTATAATTATCAACTACAGAAGCTGAATACATTGCAGCTGGAGCTTGCTGTTCACAAGTTTTATGGATTGCACAGCAACTTACAGATCTTGGCTATAATTTCAGAAATGTGCCTATTCATTGTGACAACACAAGTGCTATTTCAATCTTTAAGAATCCAGTCCAGCACTCAAGAACCAAGCACATAAATGTGAGACATCACTTCCTTAGAGATCATGCAGAACAAGGTGATGTTGTTCTATCTTTTATTTCTACTTCAATGCAGATTGTTGATATTTTCACTAAACCTCTGCCAGATGATAGGTTTTCATCCCTAAGGCTTGAATTTGGTATGTTAAACAAGGATACATTGGTTTAGGGGGAGTATTGGTACTTACTTGTGTTTATGTGTTGAAATCTCAAATCCTTGAGATTATAATTTCCAAATCCTTGAAAGTATAGCTCAAAGCTTTGAAACTTCTAAAACTGCAGAAAATCTCAAGGCCTTGAGTTTGTTCTCCTTGTCTTGAAACATCTGTAATTTTAAAAAAAAATGGATCATCAAATATTATATCTTATCTCTTTAGATAACTATATAATATTTGAATTACTTAGAGAATTTTCTAAAATATCCAAAAATATTTTCAAATATTCTTTTTGCATGTTGATTTCAGTAGAGTCCTATTATGACTCATCTTTTCAACCTACTTAAGCTGAAAGTCAGGGCTTATTCCTCTTCATTCTATCTCAATTCTCTACGTCTCTCTGCTCTCTCTCTCTATTTATCTCAATCTCATTCTCTTCTCAAAACCCTAAACCCACAATGGAGCGCAAATCTGCCAGGATTAAACAACAGGGAAAGCCTTCTGGCAGATCTAAGAAGAGGGCAAACAAGAAGGAGAAGATTGTGATCTCTGATTCGGATTCAGAGAACACTCAGAGTTTGCATGAGGACACTCCTCCTACAAAGAAGATCAGAACAGAAAAGGGAGATGAAGGTTCAAGCATTGATCCACAGAAGGAGACAGAGACTCAGGGTGGTGATCAACCTAGGTCAGACAAGAAGAAAGGGGGAGAGAAGAAAAAGGCTGGTGAAGAAGAAAAAGGGAAATCGGCTCAGGAAAGCAAGAAGAAGTCAGCTGAAGGAGAACAAGTGAAGAGCAACCCATTGAGAAGAAAACAAGGGTTAAGCAAGTTGATGCTGCAACCAAAAAGGGTTATTAAGGTAAAAATGCACTTCCTTCATATTGGTTTGTTAGTTCTGAAGTTAGGACTGTGTGGATGCAAGGATATGCTTCTTCTAAGTTTGCTTTTTTGTAGTATGGTTTCTGAAGAATTATTGGATAAATTGGATATTGATTGTATTAGGAAGTTAAGGGATTCTGCAGTTTGGAAGGTGTTAAATCCTAGTTCAAAAGCTTATCCTAGGTTAACTAGGTTATTTTATCTGAATCTGGTTCAAGAAAGAGATGCTAAATTGGTGTAAACTTCTAAGGTGGCTGGGATAAACTTGAGGCTAGATCATAGGACCTTTGTCAAAGTCTTGGGCATTCCTAAGAAGTATAATGTTGGTGATTATCCTGATAGTAAGGAGTGTCTAGAAAAGGCCAAAGCTATGTTTTTCATTGATGGTGTACCCTCTGTTCTAAAAAAGTTGACACACTCTGTGCTCAACTGTGAAGCTAAGATTTTGTTCACAATTCTGATGAGGAGTGTGGTTCCTAGGAAAAACTCAAGGGAGTTGGTTACTGATAAAGTTCTCATTCTGATGTACCTGATATGTCAAGGGTTTGAGATAGACTTTCCAACAGTGGTTATGGAGCATATGATTTACTGTGCTACTAGAACTAGAAACCATCATCTTCCCTATGCCAACCTATTACCTCTTTTCTTTGAACATTTTGAGGTACCTGTGAAAGGAGAGGAAAAGATTACTGGAGGCTTTGGGTTGATTGATGAAACTGCTTTACAAAGGATTGGAGTGCTTCAGACAGGAAAAGGTCATTGCAAGTTCTATTCAGAATTGTCAAAGGCTGAGCTTGAGGAGAAGGAGTTTGTTAAACCAAATGGGGCTACAACAGCAAAAGGACAAGCAAATGAGGATTACTCTTTGTTGGTTGAGAATTTTGAAGATCAGCAGGTTGAGATTGAAGATCTCAGACAAAGGTTATTTGATCTGTCTTCTGAATTTAATCAGTTCAAGGGTTTGATGAATGTGATGAATGGCAAACTGGATGTTTTCATTAAAGGTTTGAACTTGGAAAAGAATCCTTCTGCAACTTGTCATGACACTAGTGTTGACTCAGATGAGAGGCTAGGTGATTTCTTGAAGAAAAAAAGAAGCCAATTCTAGTGGCGCTCACTTCAAAGGATCTATATGAGCAAACTGATGAAGAAGAAGCTGGTGAAGACACAGGTGTTAATGCAGTTACAGAGGGTGATTCAGTGCAGGTTAGGAACAAGAAAGTGGATGAGATCATTGAGGAAGTTGTTGCTGAGGTGGAAGCTGAACAAGATGAAAATCAGTCTGCTGATGGTACTAAATGTGATGAAGAAGTTGGAGAAGGCTCAGAGAAAGGCCAGACATCAAAAAAGAAATAAAGATCTGAGAAGAACAAAGCCTTGATCCTTTCTTTCTATCTATTTCTTTTCTTCTTTTCTGTTCTCAAGGCCTTGACATTCAGTAGGATTTCTTTTTTAAGTTTTTTTTAAGAACTCTGTGTAATGATCCAACATTTCTTCACCTTCTTTGATGAAAGTCAAAAAGGGGGAGAGATTATGTGGTTTTATGGTTACTTTTTAGTGCTTAAATAATAATATTTAGGTGTTTTTGTTAATCAGTTGTGCTCTGGTATAATTTGTGTTATCTGAACATTACTGATTATTTGTATTAAGTTGGTTTGATTGGTATTACTGTTTATTTTTTCTGCAATATTTTAATATTTAATTCTTGCAAAGAGTTGCAGGGATATTTACACAAGACTATGGGTTTTGTCTTTCATCAAGGGGGAGATTGTTGACTCAAAGACCCTTAAAAATATTTTGAGAAGTAACTGTGTTGAGTGATGAAAGACACAGACAAAGTATTTCTAAGGCTCCAAGGCCTTGAGATACTGAGCAGAGCTTCAAAGCCTTGAGAGTATTTTTAATGTGCTGAATGCTCTAACAATCTTGTGTTGCAGATTAGCTATCTAATAATTAAGATCAGAGATTTGCTTCAAATACTTATGTTTTATATTCTCTTTATATATCTAACACAATTGCACATATCCGGATCGGAGAGAATCATAGATTTCTGGTTTCAACTTTGAAAGACTATGAAGCATGATCAGAGCTTCAAGGCCTTGAGATGTGCCTTGAGATGTGCCTTGAGTGTTGACAGATTTACATAATTAATTTGATTCTCTCTTGCAGGGTTTGATCTTTGTTATTGTGATTGTTTAATGACTTCTAAGAGTCTTAAACTATTTTATCATAAGTTATATGTTTCAGAAGTTAATCAGATTATTGTTTAATTCACTCATCAAGTTTTTATTCAGAAACTGGGAATCCAAACAGACTTAGTGCTGTTATATTTCTGGACTTTGTTGTTGCTATGTTTTAATGTTGTTGCAGGTTTGTTAAACGTGCAAATGCAATCTCAACAAAATCCAACAGATATCTACTCAGAGCTGTTTGAATTGTAGTTGGAAAGGATGAGGATTTGTAGGAACTGAGATCCTAAAATCTCTCATTAAGTTGCAGTGAGTGGATAAAAGACTGGTTTGAATTTTGAAAGTGATAGAAGAATTCAAACACACACACATTCAGGCTTCAATTCCAGCTTTCAGAAGATCAATCAGTCCAGTTTCCAGAAGAACACATCCAGGCCTTCACAAGCTTATTCTTCTACTATTTTCTTCATCTGTTTTGTAATCTGCTTATCTTTTGTATATCTAAAACCTCACTAAACCTAGTGGTTGGTTGTTCAAGTGAAAAACAAGAGGTTCTTGTTAGCTCAACAGTTAGTAGCTGATACAAGATAGGTTGGGAACCACAAGCTGTATAGGTGTAAGGAAATTCACTTAGGCTTGAAGATCTAGGGTTGTTTCTGTGTGAGTAATAAGAAGTGTTTGCCCAATCCTGGTGGGATTAGATCCCTTAGGCAGAGATTAGGTCCATTGAGACTGAACTCTGTAAATTACCTTGTGTTCTTTACTTTACATTTTTGTTATTTTCTGTTGCACACAACTCAAATCAAAATAGGGTTTATAAGCTGTTCAGAACTGGTTATAGTTCAAGGCCTTGAATCTTTCTATTTTGCCTTTGAAAGTTTCTGACTATCTTCTAAAATCTCACGGCCTTGAGATTTGAGTTTCTCACATAGTTATTAAGTTAAAATTTGTGTTTAGCAAAAAGTTTCAATACTCTATTCAACCCCCCCCCCCCTTCTAGAGTATTTTGGTCCTATATTGAGTCTACATTAGAAACTTTCACACCGTATCATAGAACAGTTGAATAATCCTACTGATCCTACTCACAATAGCCAATCCTAACAATTATCCTTTCGGTCTCAATGGTTCGGATTGATGTTCATATCATATAGCTAGATTAAGTCACTTTCGTGCACTCACTAACTACATAGTACATGAACAATTAGTTTAGAACGCAATAACAATAAAGCATGAATCATCTAATGAATAAAACCCTAGCTCATGACTATTAGATCATTTCCTACTCGTGTCAATAGACAAGGATTACCAATGGAATCAAGAAACTACAACTTATTCAATAGTAGAAATCAACAAAGCATGAAATTAGATTCAATCCGGAAAATATTCGTTTACATGAACCGATGGATCTCATATGAGATTCCTAGCTATGAGTTTAGCTGCTCATAGCAAAAGATAACATTGTGTTCAAATATTTCATACAAGAAACTAGAGAGAAAGTAGATCAAACGCTAGAAATCGTGAAGATTGGCGCGATCCGGGCTCTTCTCCTTGCTTGAGGTTGCTCCCAAAGAAGTATCCTTGCTCTCCTCCTTGATCGTGGCTCTCTCCAGGCGTGAGTGATGTGTTTTTTCATCCCTAGGTCGTTCTTTAGTCATAACTCGGCACAAGTCTTCAGTAATTGTACAATAGCACCCTGAAATCTGCTCCTGACTTCGCCGCGCAATAACTTTTTCGTCCTAACTCGGATTAAGCTCTGTGATCTATCGTTGGAAATCTCTCTAAGTCTACTTTCATTTGGCACTGGTCTGACCTCAAAATTAATTTTAGAACTCCAGCAATGATCAAAATAGTGCAAGTTGGTCATCGAAGCTCATCCAATTCGACTTCTCTTTACTCCATTTGAGCTCCCGTTGTTTCCGAAGTTCGTTCCATGCCTCCTATCAACCGATTAGCATCCGTTCCTGCCAAGACAACATGAACAAATATACCAAGCGATTATATTTGACAAATAACAAAGAAATATGCATAGAAAACGTCCGGACTAACAATATAGCAGATGGTGAGAAACAAGTGATAAAATGACCTTTATTCTCTAATTAGCTCAAATCACTCTCAAAATACATATTAACATGCGATAAATGCTAAAACATTATAGCTCCTAAAAGGCGCTATCAACGGTCCTCAAATTTTATGTCATCTAGCACTCATGTTTTATGATATGAGTCATACCTCATATTGAAGGCGCACAACTTACTGGTAGAGGTGGATTTATACTTATCTTTGATCATTCTCACATTTCCTTGGCAGTCTAGGGGTCTCAAACTTGACAACGAGCCCACCATCCATCAGGCATAACAAATTATAGAACACATTCTTGTTTGCAGGGTCCCAAGAGCACGCCTACATATTCTGATATAACGCCTAATTCAGATGCCACAGGTTTGGCCATCATTGTTTACTGGTGGTATGAAAAATATGTGTGCAATGCACAGTACATAGCACGATGATTCCACATGTCGTAATTTTAACCGTTTAACTTTACAGTTGTACTAGAAATGAACGATAATACTAGGTTTTACTTGATTGACAAATATAATACATTGTAAAGAATAGTTCACACTAAAATTACAAAGCTCCAAAACATGATCCACTTAATAAAAGTAAATTGAACAATAAGCTTCATTGAGGGAACCATTTTAAATTTTCCTCCACAAGTATGTTGTAAATTATATGTTCCGACAATAGGCTTGTTTAGATATTAGAAGCATGTCACACGTGTTGAGTTGCCATTGAAGAACACTTGCACCTTCCTAACCAACCATATTCTCAATCAATTATACGGCCTTCTATCTTTATTCTCACCAAAATTTAACGATGTTTTATTTTAGATTTATAATCACTTTGTTAATTAATATCATTACTAAACTCTAGTGTCCATTCCGTTAAAAAAATGTTCTTATTTTGTTTTCTGCCAGGAAACAAAACAAAAATTAATTTTTTGCTTACCTTTGCCAGTTTGTTAACTACCATTGAAAATTAAACAAAAAATGTTTCATCCAAAAAAAAAAAAAAAAACTACCATTGAAAATGAGAGGAGAGTGAGACCCATACAGGCCTGTTGGTAGGCGTTTGTAATTGCAAGAATTGCTTCTGTGTGACTTACGCGTCTTCCCTCCGGACTCATTTTACTCACGTGTCACTCTTTCCTCACGACTTATATATATACCCCCAACCCCTGCCTCCATTCCTCACATCCCCACTCTATCTTCTGCTCTTTCTATCACTGAAACCTTCCAATTGATGTGCTCTGTTTCAGGACTTGAATGCTTCTTGAACCACACCCATTGCACTAAATATCCATTTGGGTTCTTTCAATAACCCACTGTTTTTCAAACTACTCTCCTTCAGAACCCATCTCTCTCACTTTCAATCTACCCAATCACAACCAATTTCTGTATTCCAGCAGCATTTAGTCATAAACCCACACAATTCTCTATCCATTTAAGCATCTTATCTAATCAATTCATCATTTAATTGAGTAATCAAAGATGGGTGACAACAAGGGCAGCCTCTCAATCGACCTGCCTCCACCCGCCGGTTCCAAATGCTTCGACGACGACGGCCGTCTCAAACGGACCGGTACACTCCCAAATCCGGCGTCAAAATTTGATATCTTTAATAACTTTTTAATAACTGATTAACTAACACCTTTGTGGTGTTTCTCTGTTCAGGGACTATCTGGACGGCGAGTGCTCACATAATTACGGCGGTGATCGGCTCCGGCGTCCTCTCCCTCGCTTGGGCCACCGCCCAACTCGGCTGGGTGGCCGGTCCGGCAGTCATGTTCCTCTTCTCTTTCGTCACTTACTACACTTCAACTCTCCTCGCTGAATGTTACCGCTCCGGTGACTCCGTCACCGGCAAGAGGAACTACACTTACATGGAAGCCGTCCGGTCAAACCTCGGTACATTATTTAACCTTTTCCTCCTGTCTCCGAAAATTTCGGCAAATTCTGACTTGTGTCTCGTTTTAAGTCAAACCGTCTTCAACTAACCTCTGTTTTTAATTATTACCTCTTTTGTAATAATCAAAAGGTGGTACAAAGGTCAAGATTTGTGGAGTTATCCAGTATCTCAACATGGTCGGAGTTGCAATCGGTTACACAATCGCAGCTTCCATAAGCATGATGTGAGTAATATGATATTTATGTAAACGAAATAATAACAAGTTCCTACAATTAAAAGACACTAGCAAATGGGGCACACGCGATACCGCCGCATAAAGTTAATTTTGGCTACGTCTGGTTTGTGTAACTAAACAGGGCGGTTAAAAGATCGAACTGCTACCACGCCAGTGGCGGCAAGGACGGCTGCAAGATTTCGAGCACTCCGTACATGATAATGTTTGGCGTCGCCCAGCTTTTCCTGTCTCAGATACCCGATTTCGATCAGATTGGGTGGCTTTCAATTGTTGCCGCAGTGATGTCCTTCACTTACTCCATTATTGGTTTAGGCCTTGGAATCGCCAAAGTTGCAGGTACTAGCCCCTATTTGGTGACTTTTCCTACTCAATCTATTTATATGAGATTCTTTGACAATCGCTTAAAAACAAGAAAAACTGATAGTAAAAAAACAAACACTTACTACCTTCATTAAAAGCAGCATAAAAATCCAACGAAAACAAGATTACCAAACATGTTAACACTTAGGTAAAAGCATTACTTTTAAGCAAATCCAAACAGACACTTAAATTATGTCACTAAGCATAATATGTTTTCTTTGCCGTACAGAGAACGGTGTTTTCAAGGGCAGTCTCACAGGAATAAGCGTCGGCACAAGCGTCGGCACGGTGACTGAGACCCAGAAGATATGGAGGAGCTTCCAGGCTCTTGGAGATGTGGCTTTCGCCTACTCTTTCTCCATCATTCTTATTGAAATTCAGGTACCGAACCTCCTTTATTTGGCTCTCGAGTGTCGTCAAACACCCGATATTTACTTTGATAAAATGTTCAAATCCTTTTATTCAGATTACTATGTTATCGCTGACATGTTACTGATATAACCAGAATACATTGAAATCTCCGCCATCCGAGTCAAAGACAATGAAGAAGTCTACACTAGTAAGCGTGATCGTAACCACCGTATTCTACATGTCCTGTGGCTGTTTCGGGTACGCTGCATTCGGAGACCTAGCCCCCGGAAACCTCCTCACAGGTTTCGGATTCTACAACCCTTTTTGGCTTCTCGACATCGCCAACATCGCCATCGTGATCCACCTAGTTGGCGCCTACCAGGTCTACTGCCAACCCTTATTTGCATTCGTTGAGAAAACCGCGACAGAATGGTTCCCAGACAGCAAATTCATCACCAAGGACATATTGGTCCCAATTCCGGGCGTAAGCAAGCCTTTGAGGCTCAACTTGTTTCGCTTGATTTGGAGGACTATTTTCGTGATTTTTAGCACTTTGGTTTCCATGCTCATGCCTTTCTTTAACGACGTGGTTGGAATTCTTGGGGCTTTTGGGTTCTGGCCTCTCACGGTTTATTTCCCCGTGGAAATGTACATCGTGCAGAAAAAGATACCCAAATGGAGTTCTCGCTGGCTCTGCCTCCAGATTCTTAGCGCCGCTTGCCTCGTTATTTCTATCGCGGCCGGGGTCGGATCGTTTGCTGGAGTTTTTCTTGATCTCAAGAGTTATAAGCCTTTCAAGACAACTTATTAAGTACTACTTATTTGATTTTCCTTAAGATTTCTAGCAGCTAAAGTTTCTTATAGAAAGAAAAGAAGGAAGAATAGGAATTTTCAAATTCTTGTTCATGGTCAAAACATCCCTTAAGAGGGATGTGTTAGTGTTGTTATACCTCCTACTTCCAATGTTGGCTTTTTGCGTCTACTACTGTATCCTAAAAGGGCAAAACAAAAGGAAGTCCATTTTGTATGTATGAATGAATTTGGGTTCTCACATAAGTCTCACTGATTACTAGAGGAATGGTTATTCGGTCGCAACGACATTCTATTTTATCACTTGATACTCCTTTCACGTGATTAAAGTTGGATAAGCGATGGTTGGTAAACGGGAGATTCGTTTATAATTGTTCTTAGGCTACATTATAACAAGTACATAAGACAAGAGTAGAATGAGACGGAGCTGGTGGAATCAAATGTAAAGAGTGATTGGAATTGTTTCGATTCCTTGTTATCATATTTTCAGTATAAAGCTATTGGGTATCTTCAAAGACACCCATCAATAGTGCCATTCAACTCTCTATTCACTTTTTGACTCGTATATGAGTCAATTTATAAAACGATTCGATTTTTTAATATTCAATTTTACTCTACAACACCTGGAAAAAATCATCAAAAAATTGCCTCACTTTGATGTCTGAATCATTATATTGAAGTAACTCAGTAAAATTGTTATACTGAAAATCATAATAGCTTTATATTTGCATCACTTTGATGTCTGAATCATTATATTTAAATAATACTAGTAAAAATCATAATAAGGAGAGAGAAAAAGACAGCGGTATATGAGAAGATGGAAGATTGAAAATCTTTTATATTAACAGGGTACAATACTACAATCTATAGAGTAACAAAAAGATGGGACCTTTTTGAAAGGTCTAAGAAATGGGTCCGATGCTTTGAATGAAAATAGTGAACATGTTTGGCACATACTTCCAATCTTTGTCAATAGGATAGGCTCCACCACCAACACCAAGTAGGTTGATTGATGAACCAGAAAAGAAAAAAAAAAAAAAAAAAAAAAAATACTCGGCAACTTGATCCATCACGAAGTGAATGTGAAGAGTCAGATTGCTCGGACTGAACTTGGTACCAATGAAATCACATGGGAAGAGAGTGGGTGATTACTGAATGGAGAAAATTAACTTCTGTGGAAGTACTTGAATTCGGATCGGATGCATTACGGATCAATGTCTTACAACGTTATACACGAGAATTAAATGCACTTTATAAGAATTGCAGTAACATCACCATAAACTTAGCATTCACCATAAAATGCTACTGTATACCTTTTAAAAAATGCTACTGTAGCTTAACTGATAGATTTATGTAGAACAAAAATAACTATAATTTGGCCAAGCACTACTAACACCTTAGTGATACTCAATATTCATTAAAGTGGCAAGGATAGATGTTGATGGTACACTAGTGATGAGTTTCTTTCAAAACCGACTAGTACAATTTATACGAAACCAGTTTGGAAATCAGGTCGTTTTAATTAGAATCAACCAATGTAGGATATCTAATGACATGAGAGAGTAGAGCCCATCAATCAATTCCTTAGCTTAAATACATGATGCATGGCATCGGTTGGCTCAATATGCAACCAAACGTATGTGTCTTGATGATTTTGCTTTCTCCTTGGCTTATAATCATCTCTTGCGACTCATTCAGTTTCTTATGACTCTCCATGATGCATATGATCATTCTCCCTTATTCAGTGGCAACCACTTCGCGCTCTTGATTATGCTATCCGTGAAATTCTATCTAAATCATACTCGTATTCGGAGGCAGAATGATGTGGTGCTTGCTATGTCTGGTTCTGGAATTTCTATATTCCCCACCCCCACAGGGTAAACCTTGTTAGTGAAGGTATTGTCATACTACTAGTCAACACTAAGTTGCATGTCCACCCTTACAATACCGAAATTGTAAAGAGGAAGGTCACTTATTCAGGGATTAATTGTACTAACCAAAGGTATACGAGGGTGGTTCTTAATGCATAAACAAAAGTGGTTGATGATGCTCAACTATTTGATGTTCATTATCACTTGTTTTTACGAGATTTAGAGCATAACTTGCAATTTTGCTACTTAGTCTGTTGTCTCTCTATTTTTTATGTTGATTTTTTCTTCCGTAACCGGATCACTTTGACCTAGTTATTTGGATGGCAAGACGATGTAATTTTTTGATAATTTTTTCATGGTGCTGTAGAGTAAAGTTTACTTAACAACACCTTGCAAAGTTTCCCAAATTCTTTTATCGTTTTACTAATCAAATCACCGAATCAAAGTGACTCGGTGCATAGTGACAAAATGCAAACTTGGAAGATAGAGAGAGAACATAGGAAGTATCATCACGAGGTGTGTTATTGAGATATTTCTGGTTAAATCATGTAAATTCCATTAAATTACGTCCTTTTGTACAACAAACTTGTTTTGATCTTTATTTTGGGGATTATATTTAAATTACGAATAACTTGGAGCACTTTAGAAGCAAAGCCGAGTGGTAAGCATCTAGGAGGCCCACTATGTAAAATATCCAATTAGAATTTCAATTGAAATTACAGGAAATGAGAGAGATACGAAGGTAGAGAGAAGCATAACATTTCACTGTGTAATAGATATGAATCGGTAGTACCCGATGGCTATCGTAGCACCAATTTGAGAAATTGCGATGTCCTAAGAATAATCAGGGATGAGAAGAAATGTAAAGGTAAAAACTAGTATTGAATCACTTCTCTGAATACTTCCTAACATACCATTAAGCATCCTATTTATACTACTAAAGATTACAAAACAAATATCACCTCCTTAGTGGATTATAAAATGTTTCCTAATACTACTAATACTAATGTTTTTTCATAATAAAATATTGTTAATAATTCATATTAAGGAATTACTTCTTTGCTTCAATAATGAGTCGTTTTGGTTGAGTTTTGATACGTGTTCCATGCCGAACAAAGGTCCGTATCCAGCCCTTCCGGTTCGTCTAGGGCTATGCCCGTATCAACCTCACCCCCGCTGACAATCACTTGGTCCTCAAAGCGTAGATGGGGATAGTGCTTGTGTTATTCTGATACATCTACCACATAGCATCTTCTAACGAGCAATCGGACCAAACCACGAGCCATTGGTCTTCGATAACTCCCTTATGCAATATATGACGATTGTTGACCACTGCAACTGGAATAGACGATTGTTGATGATCCACAAAATCTGCGGGCAGCGGGGGTTGGCATAACAGTATCCTTAGTACCCACAAACCTTCGGAGTGAGGAAATATGAAATATCGGATGAATACACGCGTCGGCTGGTAAATCCAAACGATACACAACCTTGCCCACAATCTCGAGAATACGGAAAGGATCATAAGAACAGCGAAATTTTTGTGTGTGATGTGCGCCTAGAGACGGAACGTTGGCGATACACTTGTAGTCATAACAGAACCACATCACCGATTGATAACTCTCTTTAGGAGTTATTATTATACTTCCATATTACTTGTAATAGGCTTATTTCACATGATTTATATGTTATATTTGCACAAATATGTGAATTTGACGATTTATAAGCCTAAGAGTGAAAAGTTGTGTTTCTAGCCTATTTGTGCATGTTTTCTCTCATATTTGCTATGATAATTGCACGGGTTGTTTAGTGTTGTGTATCTCAGGTAAAAGAGGTGCAATGGAGCTTATGAGATGCTTGGATATGCTTGGAATGGAGCTAGATGGAGAGGAGAAAAGAAGACGCACAAACGAAGAAAAGTTGGAAAAGTCACACAGGACCAGCCTGCACTCTTTTCGATGCCCAGGAAAATCTACAAGGAATTTTGAAGCAAGGCTTGTGGCATTGGAAAGTAGACATCCGTAGCTTTCCAACGGTATATGGTAGGCCCGAAGAAGAGTTCGTATGAGGGAGATACAGCCCGCGCAAAATCAGCAAAGAATTCTGTCCGGGAATTACAAAGTAAAGGGGCTGAAGTGCAATTTCGGCATAGTTTCATTAAAAAGCGTGTCCAGCTGCTAGAAAACGGGGAGAACGACCTAGGATCAAGTTATTCACGCATCTTTGAAGCCTGGGGAGCTAGGGAAGAAGGGAGACAAAGCTTGGAGCTTGGAAGATCATCAACATTGAAGATTCAAGCGTTTGATCATCTTTTCTTCTTCTATTCTTCATGAACTTCATTATTTTGGATATGTTGAACCATATTATGTCTAGCTAAACACTTTAAGCTAGGTGATTGATGAGAAACTAGGGTTTGTTGGATGATTTTCCGGATTTTGGACTTGATGCATGCTTTTGCTTAATTCTACGAACGTTTTTGTTAGTTTATCTATTCTTGTACTTCATTCTTAGTGTTCTTGGCTTGATCACCCGTAGAATGCTACTTGTTGATAGAATTGCACGAAAGTGAATTCTTTGAGACGTGTTAAAGAATAGGTAGATAATCTTGTAGTTTCTTGAGACTGAGAGGAGATAGAAACTTGATTAATCGTGTGAGGGTAGTTTCGATGGATTGTGTTAGAACTTAGTGAATTCGGTGGACCGATAGGACCCGGTGAACGAAGCCTAACAAATTAATTAGATTGTAGTAGTAGACGGAGGTGGACCGAGAGGACCCGAAATCTATTGTTTACACAAATTCACGTGAGATCGAGAGAAGATCGTGATGAGCATTACCCGATATAACTAGAACGTGAGTAGAGTGTTTCATGCATAACCCGGAAATCGTTAACAACCCTAGGGACATCAATTACCTAGTTCTTCCTCATTAATCGTATTCAATCACAAGTTATCTTCGTTTAAAAGTGAAAATTCCACAAAAATAGTTAACTTAGTTGTTATTTAGTTTAAGTCACTTGTTTGTGGGTGACGAACCTTCAAATCAAACACTTTTTACCGGTTACTTAGGTATCATAAATTTAATTCTTAATTAGCTAATAATCGTCTATTTCCCTTGGGTTCGATACTCGGAGTCGTAAAATACTCCACTTACTACTTGACCGTGCACTTGCGTATACACGTAAGAAATCGTGTCAAGTTTTTGGCGCCGTTGCCGGGGACAGAGGTTTATCTGCTAATTAGAAATCAGTTTAGAGAGTTTTTTATTTTCTTTTATTGTTATTATCTATTCTTGTTACCTCACGGTATTCTTTTTGGAGATCTTTGGTGTGCAGGTATTTTGCTAAGCATGGGGGATACTAAAGAAGGACGTTTTGTCTGTTTAGCGGAACTGATTGATCGCGAGGATGGATTCTACCCTGAAGGAGATATTGCGGAATATTATGCCAACAAAAGCATGATGTATAGCCGCCAATACTTGCTTCAGCAATTGTTTGGAGCACTGCATAAGGGAATCGAAGAATTGAAACAGAGTGCAATGAGAATGGGGTTGGATGTGGCAGAATTTAAAGCAGGACTTGACGAATTCTATACGATTGTCAATCTCCATTCTAACGAAGAACGTGCTCCAACCTTCTCAAAGCCAGAAGAACATGACGATGAGCTATTGTTTATCCCAAGTTGTCCAAACATTGATTTGTGGCTTGAATCAAGTATGGGGGAGAAGCACAATGCTATTTTCGGTGAGATTGAAAGTATTCTTCATGAAATTAATGTTGACGGTCTCGACTCTCCGATTGCGGATTTGATGGATAATCTCACGTGTGGGCCCAACGAAGATGAACAAGACGCCGATATTGACTTCGTAGATGATTCGATTAATTCATATGAAGAAGATGAAGGTACACAATCCTTCATAATTATGAGTTGTCGTTTAAAATTTCAGTAAAGATGTTGCAAGTTGAAAAGGCGGTCAAAGATCACATCAATCTTTTTCCACGACACGGGAGGCTTGACGTTCATGAATTGGTTATGATGTTTATTCTTATGGATTGGAAGAAGAAGAAAAAGTTTCGGGATAACGATCGCTTTTACAACACGTGTTCATCGTTATTGAGATATATGATCCTTGCGAGAGTTTATTTTTGCTCATTTGAGAAGAAAGTGAAAGAGAAGAGATGGTGGAAAAAGAAAAAGTGGCGAGAAAAATTGCGTTCCGAACAGCAAGGGTGGTTTAATGCTCATCTATCAAGTACTGGAAGCATTATTAAAGACCTGGTAATGTTTTCGAGCATTAGGGGAGGTAATTGTTCTTCTTGACTGTCTAGAAAAAAGTCACTCGACTCCCCCACTGTTGCAACCCAGCGTTGCAAGTTGCAACGCTAACCCCCCTTTGCAGTTTCTGGGTAACTCTGCTACAGAGTTCAACACAACAGAACCCATGTGTATCCACCACCGATCCTCCATCAATAACCCACCAGCCGTCTCTTCTCCGTTCACCATCACCATCGTTGTCCACTGCTCCTCCTTCCACGACAACATAATACCAACCAATCCACCGAGGCAGCCATTGACGCCGGCCAAGAGGTCTTCCAAAACCAATGGCGATTCCCATAGTCATCTTCTCCTCCGACCCAACAACCCACGAATCCCCGTCTGAATCTCCGACGGAAGCAAAACCCACAACCCAGTGCACCTCCGAATCAGAAGCCCCTTAACCACCTCTTGTCCATCTCCGTTCAAACCACCATCGCAGTCCTCCATTAAATCCGGCGGCAAGAACTCAGCACCAACACCACCATCCACCCCAATTTCACCCACAACCTCCAAACCCCTGTCAGCCATGAACTCCGGCCACAACCGCAATCAACCGCCCCTCTCTCTTCCCCAATCACCACCAACGTCCTCCCCTGCCAATTCGCACAACCCACCTCTCTCGAACAGAGCAGCAATCTGCCGTCGACCCAATCCCGAAGCTGCAAGCGAGACCAACCTTGAGTCACACCCAACACCAGACCATCCACCGGCGACCCATTATCCCTCTGTCTCTCCGATTGAGGAACCCACCTGAAACCCAGCCCTCCACCGCCTCTCCCCCATCTCCACCATAGCCGCCGACCATCGAATCCCCAACCAAGATAACCCAGAAACAAGAACACCCAATCGAGCCCTCTGCCTTCAATCTCGGCCCTTCCAATTAGACCCAACCCCTGAACCTACCCGTCTCTGAAACCTCAACAAGTACATTGAGAAGTAAAAGTTGTTTAGTGGGCTGTTTGTGAAGCTGTTTGATAGGCTTGGAAAAGACAAGAAGTTGTGGGTTACAGTGAGTTAGAAAAGATATTGTGTGATGTGCTGTTTATGTTGTTTGATGGGTGGTACTGCCGATGAGAAGACAAAAGGAGAACGTTTGGGTGCGAGTTACTGACACCAAAAGAACCAAACGAAGAGGAGTATTATGCAGAAAAGTGAATTGGTTTGTCAGGTCACGCAATTGATATAATTTGTCCACGTTCTGAAAATAATGAGAAATTCAACGAAGACGTCGACCCCGGTGTGCTACTTGCCCACTCGACCGTTACGGGAGCTCACATCACGAGTTCGGGGATTCTTCGTTCCTTTTCTGTCAGCGGCAACGAATCAATCGACCCCGGTGTGTTTCACACTCGACCGCAAGGGAGCTTGCATTTGTGCGCACAATGTTTGCTTGGGGATTGTTCTTGCTACCTCAGTCACCACCTATCGGATTTCGTCCCCGACCTTGTGTCGGTTGTGAGTATTCTTCTCTCTCTTTACTTACCGTTTAGGCACATCGTACTTGCTCTAGGGTTTTATTTTGACTACTTTGTCACGGTGCTTAGTCACCGCTGTGATTAACTGTTGGAATCCTAGGGAATACTTGGGTACTTGCTTAATTCGGTATACACAACTTGTCACGTGCACGTAGCTTGAATTATCTCTAAATTTATTGTAGCTACCTTCTTGTGCCGTGGCTTTGACTCCGAGTAGAATCACCGCTCCTCGCATTTGAATGTTGAGTCTTCTTAGTTAATCTCTAAATTCGTTGAGGACAACGAAGCGCTCAAGTGTGGGGGGATTTTTAGTCTTGACTAGCCAGTCAGTGTTTGCATCGCCATGTCTGCATATAGTTTGGTCGTGTTATGTGTCTATTTATGTGGTCCGTGTCGTGATATTGTGATAGTATATCGTATTGTGATTTGTTAGTTGTGTATATACTTGTTTGTGTTTATGTTTAATATTGCACGTTTTCTTATTTGAGTCTACCTACCCTATCGACTGTTTTATGTAGTTTCGTTCGTGTCGGCTTGCATGTAGTGTAGGAAGTATATGGAAAAAAAAAATAAATAAATAAAAAGAGAAATTTTTGAGAAAAGGGCAATCAAAAGAGGCTAAAGTTTGATAAATCGCGAAGTGTGAGGATTTTAGGCGTAGAGCGTGATTTGCGACCGAGAGTGACAACGTGAGTCCCCCCTAGTAGGTATAGAGAGACTTTCTTTACGGGAGTGCCTACCTATTTCTAACACTTACGTGATTTTCAAACTCAAAGTGTGTGCCTATTTTCTTACAAGAGCTGAGCTAGGTGTGAGCTAAACAAGCCGAACATCCATGTGTACGTCTTAGGTAGTCGCCAACCCGCCTCGTAGTGGCACACGAAACAGCTGTGCGAGGACGTGTATTAGAGCACTCACTGCTTTTAGAACTCACCTTGTAGGACCATTAGACGCCCCAATTTGAACCTTGGATTCTTTGCTAGCCTTCGGACCTAGGGTGACGATTCTTGGCCTTCATCACAAATTGATTAGAATCACCACTTTAGTGCGTCACGAGGGGGTTATGTAGTTGAGGGGGTTCGATGAGGGAGTGATTATACAATTTGTTGAGTTCTACATCTTGCTTGCACTTCATTGATTATCTACGATGGGATGCGAGGGTGAGTGAGGAGGCTTGCGCACTTCGGTGTGGCGGTGTTCCATGTCATTACATCATGGACACAGTTGTGGAGAGCCGTGAGTGCGTGAATCTAATACGCACGGAATTGGGTTGGGAGAACTTAATTGGTGGATCGTGCTAGGTACCGGTTTTTATTACTTTGGTGTAGGAGGATCGGTTGGATTAGGCACGAGATACATTCATCTTCGGGACTACTTGAGAGGGGATATGGTGACATTCGAGTGTGGGGGTGTCGACTTTTGACTTCGGACATTGAGTGTGAGCTTGCGACGACTCCACTCCCACACATGTATTTCATTGATTTTGCGGCTTGGACTTGACATGGATTTGATTGAGTTAGGAGGAGATGATATTTGTATGTGATATTCATTCATCGATTTACGTGTTACTTCTCCTAGCATATTTGATTAGTATTTGAAGACCACTTGGATATTATTGTTGGATTGTGATGGTATTTTGAGAGAATTGTGGAAAAAAAAATAGAAAATGAAAAAAAAAGAAAAAAATGAGAGAAAAAGAAAAAAGAGAGATGAAATAAAGTTGAATTGGAGTTGAATTGGAACGAGTGGTGGAGCTACTTTGACGACGATGGTTCACGTTTCATGCACGACGAACGACGATGGCCACGGAGATCACTAGTGTACCGGGGTTTGAGGGAATTGAGGGCCGGAGGTGGTGAGCTTTGGGTTTTGGTTCCTATCATCGTGGTGAGGGTGTGTGAGATGTGGGTTTTGATGTGAGAATGTGACGCTTAGGACTTGATTTCGATGAGATTATCTTTATGTCCCCAAGCCTCATCATGTGAAAACCGTTAGCGGATTAGGAGCTCGGACCTTGGATGTGGCTTTGCCTAGCGTAGTCTCTTATTTCGTGGCACACGCGAAGAGGTAGCGTACTCTTCTACTTAGTCAAGTTAGGTTTTCTATACTAACTAGGGGAGAGTCTCGTTGTCGAGTTTAGTTTCAACTCATGCTTTGTTCCTAGGATTCTCATCACTTCATGATAATCGATTTAAGCCGATGGAGATTGCCCGATCTCAACCAAAAAGATAAAAAGTGTGTTTTGTGTATATATGTGTTTGTGTAGGATCGAGGCGTAGTTTGCATTTGCATCATATTGTTGCATTATCGAGTTTTGTGTCGTTTGCGTCTTGAGTCGGCTAGTAAATAGTGGTTTTACTCGGGACGAGCAAAAGGTAAGTGTGGGGGTATTTGATAACTCTCTTTAGGAGTTATTATTATACTTCCATATTACTTGTAATAGGCTTATTTCACATGATTTATATGTTATATTTGCACAAATATGTGAATTTGACGATTTATAAGCCTAAGAGTGAAAAGTTGTGTTTCTAGCCTATTTGTGCATGTTTTCTCTCATATTTGCTATGATAATTGCACGGGTTGTTTAGTGTTGTGTATCTCACGTAAAAGAGGTGCAATGGAGCTTATGAGATGCTTGGATATGCTTGGAATGGAGCTAGATGGAGAGGAGAAAAGAAGACGCACAAACGAAGAAAAGTTGGAAAAGTCACACAGGACCAGCCTGCACTCTTTTCGATGCCCAGGAAAATCTACAAGGAATTTTGAATCAAGGCTTGTGGCATTGGAAAGTAGACATCCGTATCTTTCCAACGGTATATGGTAGGCCCGAAGACGAGTTCGTATGAGGGAGATACAGCCCGCGCAAAATCAGCAAAGAATTCTGTCCGGGAATTACAAAGTAAAGGGGCTGAAGTGCAATTTCGGCATAGTTTCATTAAAAAGCGTGTCCAGCTGCTAGAAAACGGGGAGAACGACCTAGGATCAAGTTATTCACGCATCTTTGAAGCCTGGGGAGCTAGGGAAGAAGGGAGACAAAGCTTGGAGCTTGGAAGATCATCAACATTGAAGATTCAAGCGTTTGATCATCTTTTCTTCTTCTATTCTTCATGAACTTCATTATTTTGGATATGTTGAACCATATTATGTCTAGCTAAACACTTAGAATGCTACTTGTTGATAGAATTGCACGAAAGTGAATTCTTTGAGACGTGTTAAAGAATAGGTAGATAATCTTGTAGTTTCTTGAGACTGAGAGGAGATAGAAACTTGATTAATCGTGTGAGGGTAGTTTCGATGGATTGTGTTAGAACTTAGTGAATTCGGTGGACCGATAGGACCCGGTGAACGAAGCCTAACAAATTAATTAGATTGTAGTAGTAGACGGAGGTGGACCGAGAGGACCCGAAATCTATTGTTTACACAAATTCACGTGAGATCGAGAGAAGATCGTGATGAGCATTACCCGATATAACTAGAACGTGAGTAGAGTGTTTCATGCATAACCCGGAAATCGTTAACAACCCTAGGGACATCAATTACCTAGTTCTTCCTCATTAATCGTATTCAATCACAAGTTATCTTCGTTTAAAAGTGAAAATTCCACAAAAATAGTTAACTTAGTTGTTATTTAGTTTAAGTCACTTGTTTGTGGGTGACGAACCTTCAAATCAAACACTTTTTACCGGTTACTTAGGTATCATAAATTTAATTCTTAATTAGCTAATAATCGTCTATTTCCCTTGGGTTCGATACTCGGAGTCGTAAAATACTCCACTTACTACTTGACCGTGCACTTGCGTATACACGTAAGAAATCGTGTCAAGTTTTTGGCGCCGTTGCCGGGGACATAATATGGTTCAACATATCCAAAATAATGAAGTTCATGAAGAATAGAAGAAGAAAAGATGATCAAACGCTTGAATCTTCAATGTTGATGATCTTCCAAGCTCCAAGCTTTGTCTCCCTTCTTCCCTAGCTCCCCAGGCTTCAAAGATGCGTGAATAACTTGATCCTAGGTCGTTCTCCCCGTTTTCTAGCAGCTGGACACGCTTTTTAATGAAACTATGCCGAAATTGCACTTCAGCCCCTTTACTTTGTAATTCCCGGACAGAATTCTTTGCTGATTTTGCGCGGGCTGTATCTCCCTCATACGAACTCGTCTTCGGGCCTACCATATACCGTTGGAAAGCTACGGATGTCTACTTTCCAATGCCACAAGCCTTGCTTCAAAATTCCTTGTAGATTTTCCTGGGCATCGAAAAGAGTGCAGGCTGGTCCTGTGTGACTTTTCCAACTTTTCTTCGTTTGTGCGTCTTCTTTTCTCCTCTCCATCTAGCTCCATTCCAAGCATATCCAAGCATCTCATAAGCTCCATTGCACCTCTTTTACCTGAGATACACAACACTAAACAACCCGTGCAATTATCATAGCAAATATGAGAGAAAACATGCACAAATAGGCTAGAAACACAACTTTTCACTCTTAGGCTTATAAATCGTCAAATTCACATATTTGTGCAAATATAACATATAAATCATGTGAAATAAGCCTATTACAAGTAATATGGAAGTATAATAATAACTCCTAAAGAGAGTTATCAAATACCCCCACACTTACCTTTTGCTCGTCCCGAGTAAAACCACTATTTACTAGCCGACTCAAGACGCAAACGACACAAAACTCGATAATGCAACAATATGATGCAAATGCAAACTACGCCTCGATCCTACACAAACACATATATACACAAAACACACTTTTTATCTTTTTGGTTGAGATCGGGCAATCTCCATCGGCTTAAATCGATTATCATGAAGTGATGAGAATCCTAGGAACAAAGCATGAGTTGAAACTAAACTCGACAACGAGACTCTCCCCTAGTTAGTATAGAAAACCTAACTTGACTAAGTAGAAGAGTACGCTACCTCTTCGCGTGTGCCACGAAATAAGAGACTACGCTAGGCAAAGCCACATCCAAGGTCCGAGCTCCTAATCCGCTAACGGTTTTCACATGATGAGGCTTGGGGACATAAAGATAATCTCATCGAAATCAAGTCCTAAGCGTCACATTCTCACATCAAAACCCACATCTCACACACCCTCACCACGATGATAGGAACCAAAACCCAAAGCTCACCACCTCCGGCCCTCAATTCCCTCAAACCCCGGTACACTAGTGATCTCCGTGGCCATCGTCGTTCGTCGTGCATGAAACGTGAACCATCGTCGTCAAAGTAGCTCCACCACTCGTTCCAATTCAACTCCAATTCAACTTTATTTCATCTCTCTTTTTTCTTTTTCTCTCATTTTTTTCTTTTTTTTTCATTTTCTATTTTTTTTTCCACAATTCTCTCAAAATACCATCACAATCCAACAATAATATCCAAGTGGTCTTCAAATACTAATCAAATATGCTAGGAGAAGTAACACGTAAATCGATGAATGAATATCACATACAAATATCATCTCCTCCTAACTCAATCAAATCCATGTCAAGTCCAAGCCGCAAAATCAATGAAATACATGTGTGGGAGTGGAGTCGTCGCAAGCTCACACTCAATGTCCGAAGTCAAAAGTCGACACCCCCACACTCGAATGTCACCATATCCCCTCTCAAGTAGTCCCGAAGATGAATGTATCTCGTGCCTAATCCAACCGATCCTCCTACACCAAAGTAATAAAAACCGGTACCTAGCACGATCCACCAATTAAGTTCTCCCAACCCAATTCCGTGCGTATTAGATTCACGCACTCACGGCTCTCCACAACTGTGTCCATGATGTAATGACATGGAACACCGCCACACCGAAGTGCGCAAGCCTCCTCACTCACCCTCGCATCCCCTCGTAGATAATCAATGAAGTGCAAGCAAGATGTAGAACTCAACAAATTGTATAATCACTCCCTCATCGAACCCCCTCAACTACATAACCCCCTCGTGACGCACTAAAGTGGTGATTCTAATCAATTTGTGATGAAGGCCAAGAATCGTCACCCTAGGTCCGAAGGCTAGCAAAGAATCCAAGGTTCAAATTGGGGCGTCTAATGGTCCTACAAGGTGAGTTCTAAAAGCAGTGAGTGCTCTAATACACGTCCTCGCACAGCTGTTTCGTGTGCCACTACGAGGCGGGTTGGCGACTACCTAAGACGTACACATGGATGTTCGGCTTGTTTAGCTCACACCTAGCTCAGCTCTTGTAAGAAAATAGGCACACACTTTGAGTTTGAAAATCACGTAAGTGTTAGAAATAGGTAGGCACTCCCGTAAAGAAAGTCTCTCTATACCTACTAGGGGGGACTCACGTTGTCACTCTCGGTCGCAAATCACGCTCTACGCCTAAAATCCTCACACTTCGCGATTTATCAAACTTTAGCCTCTTTTGATTGCCCTTTTCTCAAAAATTTCTCTTTTTATTTTTTATTTTTTTTTCCATATACTTCCTACACTACATGCAAGCCGACACGAACGAAACTACATAAAACAGTCGATAGGGTAGGTAGACTCAAATAAGAAAACGTGCAATATTAAACATAAACACAAACAAGTATATACACAACTAACAAATCACAATACGATATACTATCACAATATCACGACACGGACCACATAAATAGACACATAACACGACCAAACTATATGCAGACATGGCGATGCAAACACTGACTGGCTAGTCAAGACTAAAAATCCAAACGATACACAACCTTGCCCACAATCTCGAGAATACGGAAAGGATCATAAGAACAGCGAAATTTTTGTGTGTGATGTGCGCCTAGAGACGGAACGTTGGCGATACACTTGTAGTCATAACAGAACCACATCACCGATCTCAAAATTCTCAACACGGGGATGCCTATTAGCTTGAGTACGCATGCGATCTTGAGCAAATTGGAGATTATGTCGTCGTTTAGGAAGCAGAACATCCCGATCGGCCAGAAAACATTTGACTCTTGGCATTGTCGGATACAAAAGGAACCTGCGGAGGTGGTGGTCGGCCGTAAAAAATCTGAAAGGGGGGTACAGTTCAGCCCATTGTGCAGAGAAGTATAGAGTGAGTATTCGACCCATGATAGAAAATTCACCCACCTCTTTGGCCGATCATGAGTAAAAGCACGAAAATATTACTCCAAAGAGCGATTTACCACTTTGATTTGATTGTTAGTCTTAGAATGGTAAGCAGTGCTACAATGGAGTGATGTGCCGCTCAATTTCAAAACCTCTGTCCAGAATGAACTTAAGAACACTTGATCACGATCAGATACGATAACCGATGGAAATTCATGGAGTTTGACTACAACGTCGAAGAATGTTGCGGTGACCCATGGGGCATCAAATGTTGGACGAATAGAAAAAATGATCATACTTAGTTAAGCGGTCTACGACCACTAGTATAGCAGTATAGTTGCGGGAAGGTAGGAGGCCCATGATGAAATCCATGGAAATCTCGTCCCAGACCAAGTGTGGGATATGCAATGGCTGAAGCAAACCAGCAGGCGGTTTGGTGGAATATTTTGTAATTTGGCATATCACACATGACGTGAGAAAATGATGAACATCGACGCGCATGTTTGTCCAACAAAAAGAATAAGCAAGACGATGAAAAGTATGCTCCATAACCGAATTTCCTGATTTCAGTGTGGAGTGACATCCATCCAATAGTTGTTTCTTTACAGTAGAGTGGACTCTTATGCGGAAGCAACGCTCGTAGTACATGAAGCCTTGATGAACGGCTGCTATGTGTCCTCAACAAGCGGCATGATGAAGCTCCACTAAGTTTGGAAAAATCTGGTGTTCCTCCAAGAGCTTGGCAAGGAATGCCGGTGGTGGATGTGCATATGTTGCCAGCAGGACAGCTGCATCATCCTCATCACGACGGGAAAAGGCATTCGCATCTTTGTTATTGTTACTGTCCTTATACTCAATGCGAAAGCAATACCAACCAACTTACGAACATAAAACTATTGATCAGGAGTTTGGATATCCTAGCGGAAGAGAAACGTAAGGCTGCGTTGATCCGTGCAAATAATGAATTATCATCCGAGTAAATATTGGCGCCAACATTATACGACCTCGACCGAGGCATAAAGTTCCCGGTGATAATCGAAACCAATATGGCGTCGTTGAACCATCTTCTGGCTATATATTCCACTGGATTCTCGTCATGTAACAACACAGCTCCGATGCCTACCCCTAATGCGCCTGGGTCAATCACAAATGTTTTATCAAAATCAGGAATTTGTAAGATCGGAGCTTGACACATAGCTTGTTTCAGGCTCTCAAATGTCGTTGTTGCTACCGTAGACCTTTCAAAAGCATATTGTTTGAACAAATCAGTAAGAGTAGCGGCAAGGCTCGCATAGTTGCGGACAAAGTTCATAAAATATCTTGTGACTCCAAGAAAACCATGTAGATGTTTGAGCGTTTGTTGCACAAGCCAGGAAGACATGACCGAAATCTTTGCTGAATCGGCACGTAGACTACTGGCGGAATTAATATGGCCGAAGTATTCAATAGAGGCTTGACAGAACTAGTATTTAGAGAGCTTGACGTAGAATTGGTTATTTATTAGTTACTATAATTTAATTGTCAATTTCTCGGTATGGATATCCATGGAAGTACTGTAAATTAAGATCTCATCGAAGATGACCAATACGAATTTCCGTAGATAAGGCCGAAATAGCTTGTTCATACAAGCTTGGAAGGTGGATGGCGCGTTGGTGAGACTAAATGTCATGACAAGAAATTCAAATTGGCCATCATGCGTGCGAAAAGTCGTCTTATAAACGTCTTCCTGGTGCATACAAATATGATGATATCCATAAAGTAGGTCGAGCTTGGTAAAGATTGTGGCGGTGCCTAATTCGTCGAACAAATTGTCTGTCGTGGAAATTGAAAAGTGATCGGAGATGGTGACGGTATTTTGTGCTCGATAATCCACACAAAAACGAAATGTACCATCCTTCTTTTTGACAAGTGGCACGGGCAGGAAAAAAAGGAATGTGGCTACATTATATCAATCCCTAACTCAACATGTCATGCACCAGTTTTTCAAGCTTAGTTTTCTGAAAGTGTGGATAGTGGTATGGTCGTCCATGGACAAGTGCGATACCCGGCTAAAGATTTATGTGATGGTCAAAGAATCTCGTGGGTGGTAGAGTTGTGGGTGTATCGAACACCATATTGTACTATCGCGGAATGTTATCCACGACCACGGGTAGGTTGGCGAACAACCATGGAGAGCCTTCCTGTTCACATACAGCTTCCCGATTTCACCACCATACTTCATAAGATGAAAAATAGTGTTGGAGTCCTGTAACGCTTGAAGGGAAAAGAAGTATATCTCATTTGGCGTGTTGCCACCACTGATCATTACAGGATGGCCCTTGTGAGTGAATTTCATTATCAATTTGGCGTAGTCTGTGACAATATCGCTGAGTAGTGTCAGGCACTGACATCACAATACCACGTCAGCCCACGGATTTCCAATAAGAATAAATCGATGCTGAAAACATGACCATCCAATGAGTTGTACGACTCTCTTTCGACAAGAAGAGATAATGCGAAAGACACAAGTGCAAGGGGATAATGTTGATATGGGGCTTCTGACATATGGGGCTTACTCCAGGGTCATGTTGTAAATGGGCAATGTTAGTGGAAGTAGACACAAATTCTATGAAGGGAGAAAATAGTGGCAAAACAAAAAGAGCCAATAGCAACAGTGCAGGAAGGACGGCAGCAAAAGCATATGCAACGGCGAAGGGTAAGCCCTATGCTGAGATGGAGCAAGTGATTTCGCGCCAGCGACATGAGCACCTATAAATAGGAGCTCCCACTATTGTATTAGGGATCATATTCTCGTTTTCTATATAACTTGCTTGCAAGTGCTTGAGAGCATTTTCGTGTTCGTTCACTATCTTTTGTGAGTAGGTGAGAGTTTTGATTACCGTTATTGTAAGTTATTTTGTATTAGACGATTTTAGTGTATAATTTCACTCTTAATTGATATTTTCTCTCAAATTTGCTTGTTCTTCTCCGGTTCTCTTATTAATTCATGGTATGGATTCGTTATTTGATCTCTTGTTGAGTTTCACCTTACACTATCGGATTCCTCATCAACAAGTAAGAAATAAGTTGTTTACTATCTATTTGTGACTCCCACATTACTGGTACATTTAACATGAAATATTTGGTGTTATGGAGAATTAGTTAATGGTGAATATAAGACTTGTTGCATTAGGCGCCCAGGGGCTGCACTGCAATTATAACAAACCCCAGGGGATATGTTGCAATTAACTAGGAATTGAGTGTATATATACAAACTCTTCCCTCACAGATTAGACATTCTGTAAATACATACCTAGAAAGAAAATTCCTCTCTCACAATCATCCAAGGAAGGGAACGTGTTGTGAATCACCGCGTTCATCCAAGAGGTGCATGCGGATTGCTGGGAGCTGAAGCACGTGAACACAAGCACATCAAGATCAAAGATAAATTCTGTGGACGATCACGCTACCAAAGGTAAACGAAGATCGCTTCCGCTGTGATTACTTTATTATGTTTACTTGTAGATAACCCTTCATTGGTATCAGAGACAAAGTGTGTGTTTTGTGCTTCGAAATCTACAAAATTCATACATGTTAAACTGTCTTGTTTCTGCTTCTTTTTTGTACACAAATAAAATACCTCTCCATAGTTTTTTCACGGTGATTCCAAAAACATATTCTTCGTAATGTTTGGATTAACGAGATGAAAGTTATTCGTGGTTATCAATGTGCGCAGATTAAAACGATACATAATAGATTTGTAAAATAATACACGTTTTATCATACATGTTAAAATTTGATATTGGAAACATGGTTGGGATCGGGATGAAGAGACGAGTCTAACGATGTGGGCCCTGCCGAAAGAAAGACCGGTGGAAGGTGGCGCTTGGAACACCGACGCCTACAGACGCTCTTAGCACATAGCGCACGCGCCAAAGTTAAATGTGGCGACTAACGTTGCATGATGGCGTCAGCTAAGGCTGACGTGGTTGCTGACGTGACGGCCACATATGTCTATGAAACGCCATCTAGATGCTGACATGGCTGCTTGCGTGGTGCTAATGCGATGGGTGATGTGACATGCACCGTCATTCTGTAGGCTGGCATGTCAGTACACGTGGCGCTGACTAGATAGCCACATGGGCGTATGAGCTTGCAAGAAGCTGACTTGGCCTTGTTCGAGTGACACGTGTGAAGCAGGCGAGCCGCACGTGCAGCGTCCTTCTGTCACCCTTTTTTCTAAATTTTTTTTTATAGCAGGCTTGAAATTTTATCTCCTTCTTTCTGGTACGTTTTCATCTTTTTCAGAAAAGCATAAATTTAACGTCAATTACATATTAATAAATTATTAACTAGCAAACTTACCGAGACAAGTGGGAGACCTTAAACATTATGTTTTGACCTAAATTTTTTTTTGTCTTAGCAATAAATACTCTACTGTTTGGCATAATTTTTGTGCCAATATGGTGCTTAGATCATTATTTGATTATTTAATATAATTAGATAACTGCTTGTTTATTATTCGTGTATTCCAAAAAAAAACCAGAGTACTTCATATTCAGTTTTGGATCAAGTGTTGGTGTATGGTGCATGGATGTGGCCTAGATGTGGTTGTTTATATTTATTGTTTTTTGTTT
This sequence comes from Linanthus parryae, assembly GCA_023055425.1. NCBI lineage: Eukaryota > Viridiplantae > Streptophyta > Magnoliopsida > Ericales > Polemoniaceae > Linanthus > Linanthus parryae. The sequence continues at coordinate 5,295,314 of JALGPY010000019.1, read as the reverse complement.
GGTATTGGTTGAATAAAGTTTTTTAAAATTTTTATGTAGTTAAAATACGGCATGCGTGTTGTGTCTCTCTTATCATACATTGTCTTATCCTCTCATCTACTCCCCTCAATATGACGTTTTTCTTATTAGATATAAGATAAATAGTTATTGAATTTGAAGAATGAATATTCAAGAAAAGGCCAAACCAAGATACATGGAGCTTGATTTGTGGAACAAAGACGATTTCAAGGATTTCAGGACAAGTGTTCTCAAGAGAAGAGGGTGTGAGGAGCTGAATTCAAGAGTTGCACATGATAGTATTCCCATTGATGACAAATAAAGCTTAGGGGCCACATTCATGCATATTTTATTTTATGCTCATGTATGCTGTTTTATTTTCCTTATTTATGTGTGATTGAATACGTGTATATATCTCATATAATCTGCATGCTAAGGAACTAAAAAAAAGTAACTTGCATTAGAGACATAACTAAAATAGATAGTGAAAAGTAAAGGAAGATATTTGATTCCTAGGTCTCCCTAGGTTTTGGTTTAGTAATTATCTATTTCTGTTAAGTTTTAATTATTAGCTCATGTTATAGAGAAAATAAAAATGCTAGTGTTAATTTCCTTGTAATGAATCATATTAATCAATCATGTCTAAATCGATTTGTGACAGCTAAGAAAAACAACATGACATACCGTCGTAGTATGTATCGTTTAACGGACATAGGTTTGTCAAACCACCTACAAATGATCGAACTAGTGATGTCTGGACTGAAGTCACGGCAACACAAAGACACTAGGTTGAGGCTGTAGGGTTTTGAACATGGAATCGCAGCGGAAGAAGATAATTATTCCGTTCAAATCCCTCCAAGGATCACAAGTCAAGAACACATAACGATAGTAAAGGATTAATATGTGTGTACCTTTGGGTTCTCCTGTGATGACTTCAAACGTGAATAATGTCACGTTCTCTACGGTTGATCCACGCCTAGGATAGAGAATTGGACCTCCCAACCTTCTTGTGCTATCTAGAACGGAGGAAGGAGACAACGGAATCATGCAACGAAGAAACAAATGAGGAGCTCGGCCTCCCTTTGTTGGCCGACGGGTTTGGGGTGGCAGGTATGGGGCGTTCGGCCTCTTGCCTTGCTTGCTCTAAAAATCTTTTCTCTCCTCTAAATATGTGTTATGAATGACATGTATTGAGAGGGAAGGAAGGAGTTCATTTATATAGTCCAGCTACTCCTAGTTGTTTCCATAAAGGGCCCAATACTAATCATATCCATATATGGATTAGTTTTATTTGCTCATTAGTCATACTAAGTTAGCAATTTGTTGCAATATGATCCTTTTAATTAATCATTATTAATTAAGTCCCTTGTCCAATTTATCCATATGGCGTGTGAACCCATAGATTTCTACTTTATTGGTAGTAACTATTTACAAACATGGAGCGGTGTCTAGCAACACATCCATGCCACCCAATTAATAGAAATAGTCATCTTGACAAACCTTGTGATCTTATTATCGCATCCCTTTGTCTTATTATCCGGATTGGACACGAGACATACAAGTCACACTCGTATATCCAATCCATGTTTCTCGATCCTGGGAATATCCCTATCCATGCATATGACATCAATATCCCCATATTGATTCATATGAGTCTGGCCAGACATTCCATAGGCGCCATCCCTCGAGTGGCCTCGGAAATTTGCTCCCGTTATGTGGGAGGAACAAATACTATCTACATCACTCACCGTCTTTAATCTTGCTTCCTATTGTGCCCAACATGCGCTTTTATAACTACCCTGTTACGGAGTAGCGTTCGACGTTGTCAAAGCATAATATTCCACAACTAGAGGATCTACTGACTTCAAGTCTAAGGATGATAATATCCTATAACCGCGAGAAGCGCTTGTGACTTTACATAACTTGTATGTAGCCTTCTCGGATTTGGGTCAATCCGGTATGTCATTACTCCTAATACATAGCCATGTGTTGGATCGTGATATCTCCATATCAATCCAACCCCATACTAGTTTTAGATGATCGTCCTGTTAATCATTATATTTGACTAGGGATATTTAAGATAAACAACACAATTTGAAAATCTAAGGAATTCATTATATTAAATATCTCCATAAATAATACAATGATTATTCTAGACAATTCATACTAAAATTAGATTGCCTCTAGGCATCTATTCCAACAGTCTCCCACTTGCACTAGAGCCAATCTGGTGCATCGCGTATACCAATCGCCCTAGTGTGCTCTTCATGCTTGCGCTGAACAACCGGCTTTGTAAATGGATCTGCCAGATTATCATCTGTAGGAATCTTGCATATCTTCACATCTCCTCTATCGATAATCTCTCAAATAAGATGGAACTTCCGGAGTACGTGTTTGGATTTCAGGTGTGATCTAGGTTCCTTAGATTGAGCGATCACGCCTGTGTTTTCACAATACAACACTGTGGCATCCTCAATTCTAGGAACTACACCAAGCTCAGAAACAAACTTTCTGATCCAAACAGCTTCCTTTGCTGCACCACTTGCAGCAATATACTCAACCTCTGTTGTAGAATCAGCAACTGTCTCTTCCTTGGAACTCTTCCAGCTCACAGCTCCTCCACTTAGGCAATACACAAATCCCGACTGCGTTCTGAAATCATCTCTATCAGTTTAGAAGCTTGCATCCGTGTAACCAGTTACACGCAACTCTTCCTCACCTCCAAATTTCAAGAATGCATCCTTAGTTCTTCTCAAGTACTTGAGGATGTTCTTAACTACTATCCACTGACTCTCACCCGGATTAGACTGATATCTGCTCGCCATACTCAACGCGTATGATACGTCTGGTCTAGTACATAACATGGCGTACATGATAGATCCTATGGACAAGGCATAGGGGATCTTACTCATGCGGTCCATCTCAATCTTATTGGATGGACAATCACTCTTTGAAAGAGTAATTCCATGGGAGATGGGCAATAATCCCATCTTGGAATCTTGTATGTTGAACCGTTTCAACACCTTGTCTATATATGTACTTTGACTTAGGCCTAGCAAACTCTTAGATCTATCCCTATAGATCTTTATACCGAGTATATAGGCTGCTTCCCCGAAGTCTTTCATTGAGAAACACTTTCCTAGCCAATCCTTAACTGATTGCAACATAGGAATGTCGTTTCCAATGAGTAGTATGTCATCCACATACAAGATCAGGAATGCTACGGAGCTCCCACTAACCTTCTTGTAGACACAAGACTCATCTTCGTTCTTGACGAAATCAAACTCTTTGACGGTTTCATCAAAACGTCGATTCCAACTCCTAGAAGCTTGCTTCAATCCATAAATGAATCGTTGAAGCTTACATACTTTATTTGCATACTCTGGATCTACAAAACCTTGTGGTTGTGTCATGTACACATCCTCGAGAAGATTCCCATAAAGGAATGATGTTTTGACATCCATCTGCCAAATCACATAGTCATAGTAAGCCGCAATTGCAAGTAGGATTCGGATGGATTTGATCATAGCGATTGGGGAAAAAGTTTCATCATAGTCTATACCATGAATCTGTCTAAATCCTTTAGCCACCAATCGGCCCTTATAGGTAACTACATTACCATCCATGTCGGTCTTCTTCTTGAAGACCCATTTGCACCCTATGGGACGTGTCCCTTGGGGTGGTTCCACCAAAGTCCATACTTGGTTTCTGTACATGGATTCCATCTCAGATCTCATGGATTTTAGCCACTTCTGAGAGTCCGGCCCTTGCATGGCCTCTCCGTAGGTAGTAGGCTCATCACCTATGAGCATAGTGTCACCTTTTTCCGTCACAAGAAGTCCATACCTCTCTGGCTCATGGCGCACTCTACTCGACCTACGAAGCTCTTGTGTTACTTGAACAGGTTTCTCCACAACTTGTTGTGGTTCCTGTTCATGTTCCATAATTGAATCTGTAATTTGTGGTTCTTGAATTTCTTCAAGTTCTACAGTCCTCCCACTTGCTTCTTTAGAGACAAATTCTCTTTCTAGAAACACGCCGGTCCGAGCAAAAAACACTTTGTTATCGGTTGGATTGTAGAAGTAATAGCCCTTAGTTTCCTTAGGGTATCCCACAAACTTACATTTATCCGATTTCGGCCCGAGTTTGTTTGGCTATAAACGTTTTACATAAACATCGCAGCCCCATATCCTCATAAACGACACTATGGGACGGCTCCCACTCCACATCTCATGTGGTGTCTTCATGACTGATTTGGATGGAACACGGTTAATGGTGAAAGCTGCACACATTAAAGCATGTCCCCAAAAACATAACAGAAGATTTGTTTGACACATCATAGATCTCACCATTTCCAAAAAGGTTCGATTACTCCTCTCGGATACGCCATTCCATTGTGGCGTTCCGGGTGGAGTGAGTTGGGATAATATCCCACACTCCCTAAGATAATCATCAAAATCTTGGCTCAAGTACTCACCTCCTCGATCTGATCGTAGAGCTTTGATACTTTTTCCAAGTTTCTTCTCTACTTCATTCTTAAATTCCTTAAATTTCTCAAAAGATTCGGATTTAGCCTTCATAAGGTATACAAATCCACATCTACTGAAATCATCAGTGAATGTAATGAAGTAGACATAACCACCAATGGCACGTGTAGCAAATGGCCCACACACATCAGTATGTATGAGTGCTAATTGCTCACTAGTCCTTTCACCTTTCTTCTTGAAAGGGGATTCTGTCATCTTTCCCAACAAACAAGCCTCACATGTCTCATATGATTCAAAATCAAATGAGTCTAGAAATCCATCTTTATGATGTCTAGATACACGTTTCTAATTTATATGGCCTAGACGACAATGCCATAGATAAGCAGGATTTAAATTATTCATTTTAATCCTCTTAGTATTTATGTTATAGATTGGATAGCTTATATCAAGGATATATAATCCATTAAATAATTGCGCACTACAATAGTGAATACTATCAAAATAAATGGAACAACAATTGTTCTTTATTGAAATAGTAAAACCTTTCTTGTCCAAACAAGATACGAAAATAATGTTCTTACTCATAGCAGGAACATAAAAGCAATTATCTAATTCTAATACTAATCCAGAAGGCAGAGACAGCCTATACACGCCTATAGCCAATGCAGCAACTCTTGCTCCATTCTCAACGCGCAAGTCCACCTCTACTTTTGTTAATCTTCTAATTCTACTTAGATCCTGCATATTTCGACAAATATGAGATCCACATCCAGTATCCAATACCCATGATGAAGAAGTAGTTAAATTAACATCTATAAAAAAAATATCTGGTGGTTGTGGAATCACTATCCCAAGCCTTTTATCCTCCAGATACTTTGGGCAATTCCTTTTCCAGTGTCCAGGCTGACTGCAGTAGTGACAATCACCCTTGATCACGCCTTTGGCCACGCCACCAGCAGGTCTAAGAGCAGTGTCCTTAGGTTTAGTAACTGCCTTGCCCTTACCTTTTGGAAGTAGAGGCAAACCTTTTGCCCTTTCCTTTCTGCACCATCATTATGGCCTTGCCCTTTCCCTTGTTGATGGATTGTTCAGCTGTCCTCAACATATTGAGTAGCTCTGGTAGAGGTTTGGCGATCTTATTCATGTTATAGTTCATGATGAACTATCCATACGGCAATGATTGCAGAATGAGATCCGTGGCCAACTCTTGACCAATCGGGGACCCTAGGCGATCGAGATTCTCAAGATACCCGATCATCCGCAACACATGCGGTCCTACTGCTTTCCCTTCCGCCAAGTGACTCTTGAACAATGCCCGAGAAACTTCATACCATTCAACCCTTTCCTGCTCTTGAAAGAGTTGCTTCAAGTATTCGATCATATCGACTGCATTCATGTTCTCATGTTGCTTCTGAAGCTCAGAAGACATGGTGCAAAGCATAAGGTAAGCCGCATCATTAGCATCGTAAACACGTTTCTGATACGCCTTTAGGGCTGCAGGGGTATTGTTCTCTGGACCCTCTGGAACGGCTTCTTCTAGTGTGTACAGTTTCTGTTCTTGTTTAAGAACAATTCTTAAATTTATGTACCAGTCTAGAAAGTTGGTTCCAGAAAGCTTGTCCTTCTCAATAACAGCCCGTAGGGAGTGTGATGAATTCGATGAATTGTTTGCCATTGGAATTCTACAAAATGAGAAATATACAAGATTTTAGTATGATTTTACTATACTTAATAATGGCTAGATTATTAAATATAGCTCCCACTATTTTTCTCGGATTAACAACCCTCCATATTAATGCGGAAAATATCCTTATATTTTCTAGTGGGCCAAGATCCATATTTTGCATTTCCCGAGCTTGCTTTGGCAAGTCACCCGGAATTGGTTATTTAGGTAGGAACCATTCCAATTACATCATGTGTAAATCTTGGTTCAATTGGGAAAATAACCATTATTTATCCATCCCCATGGATAATCCCAATTGTATGCCTCTAGGTTCTTTTAGTCTTATTAAATCTACCTAGTTTTGTCCAACCTCTTACTTAAACAATTGCACATTGTTACGTGCCATCGCATCTAATCACGATAAACCATGTTGCCATGCTTTGGCACGCACAATCATGGGATATAGTGATCATGATGAGTGTTTAAATAACGAGAAGGCATAAACACAATATTTTGAATGAGGGATTTGCCTTTCAATTTTAATTTGTATTGTTGATCCATATCAACATGATCTATATGTTTGAGTTTTGGGCAAAACTCCTAATCATAGATCCGGGTTGTCTAATTTTCTTATTATCCTAATTGCATGCATCAACCATACACTAGTCACAAAATAATAAGACAATAAAATAAACAACCACAACAAAATAAACGTGATGTGGATATGGCCTTTCTAGACTAAGATATTCCCAAGGCAATGAGAATATATATGAACCCTAAAATAGATCACATCACCATGCGCTTCCATCGTTTGGTCTATCCTTCATAGTTTTGTGGAATGCTCCATGCTCCATCTCCATGGCTTGAATAATTTTGGGCTTATTTTCTTCAATCTTGGCTAACAATCTATTTTATCTAGCTACACCTATTCTAAATAAAATAAATCTCACAAGTTGAGAAATAAACGACTCGCAGGCTGTAAACCTTAATTAACTTTTACATTAATTGATCAGCTCGCATGCCGTAAAACAAACCACAAAATAAACATTCACACACAAACCAAAACCTAGGGACATATCCAACTACCATGTGAATAGCACATAAGCAGTTAAAATCAATTTGAACACGCTTGTTTAATTTTTAATTGTTTTGGAAGAAGTATGGTCAAAAACAACCTCAAAGAACTTCCCAAAGCCCTATTGGATCACACACGGCCCCAGGGCCCGGCCTAGCCCAAGCCGCCGGTCCCCCCGGTCGCGCCTAGGCCCGGCCGACCCTTAGGTCGTGCGTGGCTTGGGCGGCAAGGTACAGGGGAGGTCCCCTATGGGGGGCCGAACCCTTCTAGGAGTTGTTTCCAAAAACAACTCATTTCCTTGTCGCCCAATCCAAGTTGTTTCCATGTTGAAAAACCCTTTTTCCAAACATGTGCCCAAATCCTAATCTTCAAACCAAAAACTCGCTAATTTGTTGCATCTAATGCATTATTAGATCTTGTTAGATTGAATCTCCAATCAATTTGCATCTACTATGCTTAATTTGTCGTTTTACGCGATGAACATGAATTTAAAGTCTTAAAACAACAAAATCGTAACACATAAACTACGTTATGTTCTACGACCTGTGGCTCTGATACCACTTTAGGGTTTTGAAAATGGAATCGCAGCGGAAGAAGATAATTATTCCTTTCAAATCCCTCCAAGGATCAAAAGTCAAAAACACATAACGATAGTAAAGGATTAATATGTGTGTACCTTTGGGTTCTCCTGTGATGTCTTCAAACGTGAATAATTTCACGTTCTCTACGGTTGATCCATGCCTAGGATAGATAATTATACCTCCCAACCTTCTTGTGCTAGCTAGAACGTAGGAAGGAGACAACAGAATCACGCAAAGAAGCAACAAAGGAGGAGCTCGGCCTCCCTTTGTTGGCCGACGGGTTTGGGGCGGCGGGTAAGGGGCGTTCGGCCTCTTTCCTTGCTTGCTCTCAACTCTTTTCTCTCCTCTCAATATGTGTTATGAATAAAATGTATTGAGAGAGAAGGAAGGAGTTCCTTTATATAGTCCAACTACTCCTAGTTGTTTTCATAAAGGGCCCAATACTAATCCTATCCATATATGGATTAGTATTATTTGCTAATTAGTCCTACTAAGTTAGCAATTCGCTGCAATATGATCCTTTTAATTAATTCTTATTAATTAAGTCCCTTGTCCAATTATATGCATATGGCGTGTGACCCCATGGGTTTCTACTTAATTGGTAGTAACTATGTACAAACATGGAGCGGTTTCTAGCAACTCATCCATACCACCCAATTAATAGAAATAGTCATCTTGACAAACCTTGTGATCTTATTATCGCATCACTTTGTCTTATTATCTGGATTGGACACGAGACATACAAGTCACACTCGTATATCCAACCCATGTTGCTCGATCCTGGGAATAACCCTATCCATGCATATGACATCAATATCCCCATATTGATTCATATGAGTCTGGCCAGACATTCCATAGGCGCCAGCCCTCGAGTGGCCTCGGATATTTGCTCCCGTTATGTGGGAGGGACAAATCCTATCTACATCACTCACCATCTCTAAGCTTGCTTCCTATTGTGCCCAACATGCGCTTTTATAACTACCCAGTTACGGAGTAGCGTTTGACGTTGTCAAAGCATAATATTCCACAGCTAGAGGATCAAGTGACTTCAAGTCTAAGGATGATAATATCCTATCACCGTGAGAAGTGCTTGTGACTTTACATAACTTTTATGTAGCCTTCTTGGATTTGGGTCAATCCGGTATGTCATTACTCCTAATACATACACATGTGTTGGATCGTGATATCTCCATATCAATCCAACCCCATACTAGTCTATAGATGATCGTCCTGTTAAGCATTATATTTGACTAGGGATATTTAAGATAAACAACACTATTTGCAAATCTAAGGACTTCATTATATTAAATATCTTCATAAATAATACAATGATTATTCTAGCCAATTCATACTAAAATTAGATTGCCTCTAGGGCATCTATTCCAACCGAGGCCCACCCATAGTAGGATGCCATGGACAAGAGAGTGTCCTATAGTGTGCTATTTTAGGGTGGGGGAGACATCATCCGCAAGTTCGAGACCACCTTGGAAGTCAAGGAATTGTAGGAATTCGATCAAGGAAAAGTATGAATCCACCTCAGCCATTGATTGTGTTCCTTGATTATGATTGTTGACTCATAAATCACCCCTTAACTATGAGTGTTTACTCATATCATAATAATGAGAACTCGACGGTAGCATGTGAGAGAAATGCCATTTATGATCAGGGAGTTACATGTTGGGGACACAAGTTATCTGAATAGAACAAATATATGCTTATGTTGTGACCTCTACCACACTCATATGATTCCATGAAGAAGTATATGACACACTTTATGAGTGTCAATTATTTTGAAGAGATCAAACCTCGATATGGTCCATTAGATTTTAGAGCTAGACATGGTGCTTACTATTCCATCATATTTTTAGATGAGTGCACGCATTTTAAATATGTGTACTAGATGCCACATATGTTCAAGTCAGTAGAGTGCTTCAGACGGTATCAAAAAGAGGTAGAGAACCATCTGAACAAGAGATTTGAGTCTCTTAAAACAAGATGAGACAGCAAGTATCTATCTGAGTAAGAGTTATGAGATGAAGCGATTAGTAAGGCAGACGACCATCCCTTATACTCTGCAACAGGATGATATAGCGCAAAGAAGGAATTAGAAACTGGAAGAGATGGTTCAAGTAAGATAGCGCAAGTAAACTTGCATATCCCTATTAAGGAGACGCTTTGTTGACCGCTACCTACATACTCAACCAAGTGCCCACCAAGCTTTGAATAAGACTTATATTCTTTCATGATAATCTATTGTTTTGCGTGATTTCTGGGTGATTTAGATATATATGCTATGATCGTGAAGAATTTGAGTAGTTGAGATTTGTAGGCTTAATTGACAAGTCCGGCCGTTTTCTTGCCTATTTGAGCTATATTTTTCATATTTTATGCGAGCTATTCGTAGTTGTGCGATGCTCAGGAATCGGAGGCTCGAATCAGAAGAATGGATGCGAAGACAAAATTCTAAAATGATTAAATCCCAATAAAATAGACAAGAGTGATGAGGAAACAAAAGTACAAGGATTTTGTACGAATTTCTAAGAGAATTCAAGGTCCATGTGAGAAGAATAAGCCGGTGCAAACCTCCACATTTACTTCCTTAACACCCATCATTTATTCACCCACATAACAAACCACCTGGATTATCCAACAACGCACCTCTACTAAAAACCACTCAACCATTACACCACCACAATCCATTCACAATTACCACTGCCTATCTTCTTCCCCAACATACAACATGCCATTACTACGTCACCAAAACCACCAACAACAACCCAATTCCTCAATCCCTCATCCTTAGAATACAACAAACACCAATCTATTACCATACCCATGTCAAATCCATAGAAGCTACAATCAACCTACCCAACATAAGAACCTAAATCACCAGCTCACAACATCAACAAACTACCAGCCTGCTATCATTCCTAGCCTAGCATACAACCATCATCAAAGACCCAATCTCCTTCCCTTGAAGCCACCAATCAACCACTGTGAACCCATGAGACGATTTTTAACTGAAAGAATAGAAGCAAGAAAACCTAGCAAGAAAAATGTAGAAGAAACAGAGAAGAAAACCAAGCATTGGACGTAGAAAAATTGCGTGTAACTCAAGCTTTAAAATGACTGATTTTGGTGATCATGAACACAGATCGTACAACCAGCTACAGATGGCACGATCATCTAGAAGTTGATCGCAGAATCAGAGGTGAAATATCAAAGGAAAAATTTAGAGAGATCGCATGATCATGTTATACAGATCGCACGATCATTTTGTAAGGAATCCGCAATAGTAAAGGCAATAAGTGACGGGTTGTGTTGATTAAATAAAACCATAAATATGGATTTATTAATACACGACAGAAAATTGGAGGATTTATTTTCCACACGGAAGAGGAGAAGGACGAAGACGATGAACAGCGGAGCTCTAGTTTTGTTGCTAGGTTCTATGGAGAACCTACGCTTTATGAACTATACTTTTTTTTCTGGATTATGTTAGTAATTCATGTTTAGATTCTTATAACTTTGTTTTTCTTCTTTGTTGGTCTCTGTAATCTTTCTAATAAAAAAAAACCAAAAAGTTTAGTGTAGTTTGTTTATTTCATTTAGTCACTTGTTTGAGGGTGACAACTCCTGAAATCACAAATTCTTCCTCCAGTAACTGAAATCTAAATTAATTGGTTAACTAAATAACCTCAAGACTGTCCATGTGGGTTCGACAACCTAAGTGTAAATAATCGTCTTTTATTACTTCGATCGTGCACTCGCGTATACACGTAAGAAATCGTGTGAAATTTTTGGCGCCATTTCCGGGGAATATAGTAGATTATTTAGTTAGAAGGTAGTTTATAGTCTTTTTATTTTGTCTTATTTTCTGTATATTTGCTTCACATGGTACCTTTTGAGTTTGTTTTCTCAGGAACCCATGAAGCTAGAGATACTCTAAGAATATGGAACGGAGCTTATGATTTAGGGCCGCCTCATCCTCATCCCTACTGTATTACTGCATAGGTAATCATAAAGAAGGGAAGCATGATTAGTTTGGTGCTACTGATGCTGTATTTATCATGACTATAAGGAAACATGTATAGTTCATCCACCCCTGCTTCATCAGCACTACCAATAAGATTCATCGCCAACATCTGAAAAAGAATGGAATTGTGTGATGCAAGAACAGGATAACAACATGGAAATGCTATTACAAATTATGAGCAAGCTTGCCACACCAGTCTCAGTTGATATGCAAGAACTGCATAATGAGATCATGCCACATTATATTGAGCATCAAATTATTCCATCACCACCACCACGAGAGGAAGATTTAGATATTCCTCATTGGATTCCATCTTTAAGTGAGATGCAGAAGAAGTTTTTGGCTAAGATGGAGAAAGAACAAGAGTATGCATCGCAAGTTACATCAGTGGAAGAAGAGGTGCCTGAGCCAAGAAAAGAGTGCAGTGTCCGTGAACCAATTATGGAATTTACCATCTTCGAAGACTCATAATTAAATTCATATTGGGTTGGACCTTTGTGGCAGGATTGGGAGGAACTGATGTTTTGTAAGATGGAACCTCAAATTATCATCCATGGAATTATTGGGAAGACGCCAATATTGGGAGCTTGTGGTGCCTTGATGATGAGGCTGATATCGAAAATGTTTCCATTGATATTGAGGTAAGAGCCCAACTTAATGAAGAATTCTCCATATCCCATGTCACACAATTCTGTGATGAGCTGGAGCGATTACTATATGGGGATTCCCATGGAGAGAGCGTTATAGATAACACTCTATTCCTGGTCCAATTGGCCATCTTAATGATGATCTACATGCCATAGTTAAGGAACTGGAAATCATCAAATGTGGGGTGTGCATGAATTGCATGATTGGGATAGAGTACAGTAGGTTGAGTACTTTTGAGATGATTTTGTGGAATTCATTCAATCCAATGAGTACACTGTGACAGTTGATAAAGAAGAAAATTGCAAGCTCAAAGAAGTTAACTTCCCTAACTTTCCACGTACCATACTCAAAGCACATGGGTGCGCATGGGAAAAATATCATTTAGAAAATATGGTGGAAGAAGAATAAGTGGAGGTAAAAAAGAATCCTACATTATCCTTGACGGTTGAGGTAATCGGGTCAGTCATCGACCTTAAATTACACGGTGCTTGTTGGGAGGCAACCCAACTTACTTAGTAGTAGTTTAGGGAGTGCGGTTTTTTTTAGTGTGTTTTGTATTTCTTTATTTTTATTTTTAAGAGTGAGAGAAAGAGATATACTGATGAGTTATCTAGTGTTTGCAGGTAATGTTTTCGCAAAAAATGTACCCCTCTGGGCCATGGAAAATTTGACCCGCATGGGGGCTCATGAGGGAGTTGGGGATTTTCGGTCATATTGTTTGCAGAATGGCAGAATCAACCCCGGTGTGTGATTGCACATGAGACTTTAGGGGAGCGCATTGTCACACAGTGTAGCTTGGGGATTGCCCGAGTAAGCTCAATCAGCAGCAGTTGGGTTTTAAGTATTCATGTCCCCTGTTCTTCAAGATTTTTAGATATGAACATCTATTATTATATCCATCGCGAAGACCCCTAAAATGTTGTTAGTTGTACACATCCTTTCATGTGCACGTAGCTACAGTTACTCTCTAAATACATAAGAGGCCTTCTAGTGTGCGTTGAGCCGAGAGAGAGTTGACTTGACCCACCGACCCCCTACGTCGAGATTTCAAGTTCTCCTACATGCGCTCTAAATTCATTGATAATAATATGTAAGTGTTTGGGGGTGTAGCTATTTGCAAGCCATGTATTGTCTTGCATTGCCAATTACATGTAGAATTTGTCGTATTGTTTGTCAGTGTAGTACTTGTAATCCGTGTTGTGTTTAACTTATATTGTCGTATTGTCGTTAGACCGTTTATTTTATGCATTGTTTGTACTTTTGAGTCTACACACCAAAACAATGTGGTTAGTAGAGTTGGACAATGAATATAGAGTTGCGAAAATATGAAAAAGAAGAAGAAAAATATAAAAGTGAAATTATAAAAAAAAAAAAAAAAAAAAAAACTTTGACTTAAAGGCAATCGATGAACTAAAAACCGAATAGAGATCAATGAAAGAGTTTGTGAGAGTAGGAAGCGCCTTAGTAGGGATACATTATCCTTAGTATCTCATGCGCCGGATTCACGAAAGGATGTCTCGGGTATTCATGAAATTGTAGAAAGATAAGACACATTGGGTATTCATGGAATTGTGGAAAGATAAGATACTTTATCCTTATTATCTTTATTGTTCTCGGAGGAATATGTTATACGGTAGTTGATTACTCAGTTTCAAGTGGAAACTTGTGGTCTCTTGTAAGTTTGGGATGGACCTTCGTGTTGAGTTGGTTTCATGTGGTACACTGCTTTGATCTAAGTTCATCCGGTTAGTGTATACCTCCATCCCTTACGTCGGTTTCAAGAGTTAACCGAAAAATCCCACACTTGTTTGCTCTAAGTGAACGGTTGAAAAATGAAATGGAATGAAAAATAAATTGATTAAAATCTTATCTTGAATCGGTACAGTGAACAACCTAATGCGCCTCAACTAACATGGAAAATTGGGAATCAATATAATTAGAATGAAGAAGTATTTGCTTGAGAAAGCATACCTAATCAAGGTTTTGAGATCGAAGAGAAGACCTCCAAGGTCTCCTTGCGTAACGATAGGATAATATTCTAGGCCTAATCGTCTCCTGATTATGAAGAATGAAAAGTAGCTTCACATATAGAGTTTGAGTCTATAGGGGCCAACCATGTGTAAGAATTGGTTGATTTTCTAGTTGAATGCAAGACTATTGGAAATCAATGGGTTTCCAAGGTCAGGCAGAAGCAGATGGGAGCACATAAATGCACAATACTTGTACAGAAACGAAAGACTACACTCAGTAGTAGGGTGTGGAATTCGAAGATAAATTCTCCCCAGTAGTCAAGTAGCGATAATTACGTCAGTTCAACGAGATATCCCGACAATCGTCCTCCTCTAGCGGTCCACATTTTTCGACAGCGGTAATTGCAGAATCCGGCAAAAATGGCACACAATGAAAATTTGGACGATGAAACTTAGCTCCCTGGGTTCGTCCAAATTCATTCTCCTACGCTTGTTTTCTTACCATATTAACTTGGGTCTTATCATCCCCGATGTATCAAGATCCTCTATGAGCTGCAATTTTGGATCTGGAGGTGGTTGGATGGTGGCACACTGAACGTGGTGATGGATGTTCATGAAGGAGTTTTCGAAGATGAAGAATATTGTTGAAATGAGGATGGTGATGACTCGTGTGATTCTTGTTGGTGAGAAGAGATGAGGAGCAACCACCTCCTTCATGAAGTGCCAAAACTCATGCCAAGTGGCTTACATGCATTATAGGGGATTTGAAAATTCCATAAGGTTAGGGTCTAAAATAGAATTAAAGACTTTTGCCCCAACATTTGAATTTACACTTTTGCCCCAACATTTGAAGTTACCCTATAAGTGCCCCAATAATCTCAGGCCGGCAAGAATGCAGGCATAAACTCAATTTTGAAGAAATTACAAATGATCCCTAGATTTCTAAAATATTTCATAACTGGAACAACTTGAATTCTCATTTCAAGATATTATCTACTGTATAACTGTAAGCAAACACTGCTACGCAAGATTTTACACACTCAACTCAAAAAAATTATTTATTAGAATTTGACCCCTATAAATTTTAGGGCGTTACATGCTACCCCCGTTAAAAGGATCTTCGTCCCCGATGATCATACATCCTTACCTATTCCTCAAAACCTTTTCCCTTTATTTATCACATAGCCTTGACGGTTCCTTCGCCTTATCGTCAATTCCTTTGTGTATTTCTAACTTGACATCAGTAGCCCGCTAAGTTACAGTTATAATCCCCTACAATATTTCTTAATTTTCATATGAAGTCGACCCGCTTTCTTATTGATCGTATTCTCCCGCTCTTTAGGTTACTTAACTCACATATGTACTACTATCAAGTTCGCGCATATCATAGATCCCATACTCAGTTGATTACTTAACCCTTTCTAGGTTTCACTGGAATACTATACTTACATTTTATGACTTAAAAGTCGTGCTAATACTAATTCAGTGTCACACTCTTCCTTTAAGAATCTACATATCAAATAAAAAACTGACGAGCTACATTCCCTCACCTTAGTCCTTTGTCTTCCAATTATGCTTCCGGCTTTCAACCCCTCTCATCCCTCCGCCTTTTGATAGTATCAATCATGATCACCACATCATCCCAGATATTACCATGACACTCTTATACGTTACCTTGATTTGTTTTAGTATCACTGTCTTTCCACAATATTAAAATTTTCACTACTGACAAGTTCCTTTCAGTAAAATAATCCATCATGGCCCTTATACTTCAGGCTGACACTCATGTGTGTCTCACTTCCCCTTTCCTTCATGACTAGTTAAAAATATCACTATACTCTGCCACTTGTGGGTTACTATTCTCATACATGCGTGTTATAATAACGACATTCAATTCTTTCTGCACCCTTCATACGTTCTCTAACTCTTTTCCATCCTTATTATTTAAATCTTACAAATCTCTCGCATTCCCTTCTTCTCCCGTCCAACTACTATTTCCCCAAACATCTGATACTTGATTTCTATGGTTAAACACCTTATTCAGACCTCATCATTCATTCCTCTCGTACTACTATACTAATCCTTGAACATTGCGGATAATCCAGCCTCATTTCTTATTCCCGAAAGCCACATATCCCTTACCTCAACCCAATGTATGCCCATATCACTCCTTAATCTTAATCAAGTCATTCTGACGCATTCCTTCCCGAATCCCCTATTAAGCCTACTTATGCACCTGCTCCCTTACTCTGCCAAATATGTTGCAAATCCCTTGTCATACAACATTTTGACGTTACTCGATACCTCTCCCCTTAATAATTCTATCATGACCCACCGATTTCCTTTACCTGAGTACAATCTGCTTGCATAAACCATTAACTTCCAATCTTCTATGATATCCTGATCCATAACTCCATATTTATCCCTATAACCTGATAGATAAAACTCCCATGATAACTCGGCCCCTCACACTTAGGACCTGACTTTTCCACTTACCCTCAAAATATCCCTGCACAAACACCTTCCAGTTCCGATCCAACTTATAATTCACAATGTCTAAATATTCCAACTATCCCATTTCTATAACACTACTCATCATAAGCCTCTCTTTTCTGATACGTTCCTTTCCTAGTTCTGTTCTTATCCCAAAAGTATACTTGAGAAAATTCTTACCCTCCTGATCATTTCACAGCCCCCTTCCTACAGATTCTTCAACATCCCATGATATGCTTATCCTCGTCTCATTTCTTAATAGATTCCCCTAGTACGACATGTTTCTATACATGTAATCCTATTTTCTCTGCTAGTGACTCCCAAATATTACTTACTTAAATCTTTATCAGGTACCTACTCAATCCTAAGATGCATGGAAAGGTCATCCCACTACAAGACTACATCCCAACCATACCATTTCAATTCTTGTCCAGGTATCCAACTGTAATATATTTTTTATGTTAGAATATTTTCTTTCAACCTTATGTCAGCTCTGGCTGACAAAGCATATATTCATAAATTGTATAATGCTGATATTAGACTGATTTACCCCATACAGGGGTCATACCAACCCTTTTATCATATTTCTGGATCATTTCGGTTGTAAGCCATCTGTTTACTATTTCGACATCCCTTCATCTTTCTTATAACCATACACTTTCCTGTTATGCAAAGCAATGCACTACCTCCGAATCTCAGGCTAAGATTCTAACTACATAGGCCTATTTGGCCCAAATATGCACATATAGCACTCACATCAGTGATCTCCACAATCGAATTATTCCAGTTTTAGTCATGTTTCCTGTCCAGTAATAATTTCAATAACACTATCCACATATTAATTGAGTTAATAATTTTTTCTTTTCACAGAACCACACTATGATACCATCTATAACGCCCCATCCTAGAGTACTGAATAACTACACTAGAATCCCCTATACTCTCCGAGAATGTCCTCCGCTAAGCAAGGAAATGCTCCGCAAGGAGTCTAACATAACGATTCTGTTACAAGACGGAATTACAGAAAGTGAAACTTAAATAAAACTTACTATAATAGTTAGTAAAAAGTGATCATCTACTCCTGGTCTTCAGCGTGATCACCTTTCAAGTTACATAAGGCAGAGACATCGCGAAATCATAACCCGTACTTACTTACGCACCGTCCCACAAACCTGAATCAAGCATCAAATACAAAGATGATTATACCAGTAACCCAATATCTGAGAATACACAGTCATTAAAGACCCGTCTTTTGCATAGGAATCCAAGTCCCACTATTCGGAGGGTTGTGAATATCATATTCGCTTGTCACAAGGAAAGAAAAACCAAATCCATCTCATATCCTCTCTCTGATAGACTAGACCTTTAGACCAACTCCTACGGTAGTGGTGGGGGAGATTGGGTGGGTGATTAGCAAACCCAACGGGAAGGGGCGGTGGTTGGGAGGCCAGTTAATCAGGGTGAAAGGGGGCGGTGGCGGGTCCGGCGCGCACGGGCTTGCGCCGCCATTGGAGTCGTCGTCGGTCGTGGCGCTTTCTCGTCTCCTTCTCTTTCCTCTAGTTATATCTTTTTCTTTTCTTTTTTAATTGTTGGTTGTTGAATAATAGTAGTAGGAGAGGAATATTAGGAGAAAATTGGGAGAAAAATTAGGAGATAGGGGAAGTTACAGCCTGATTTATTTCGTTTCTTATGCTACTGCCATTTTTTTCTTTTTTATGGATAAAATATTTTTTCCGTTTTTATTATCTTGATTTCTTTCGCTTCTTTATTGGTGTATTCAAGGTAGTAATTAATTGCGAAAAGTTAGGAGGAGATTGAGGAAAATCTTATTTTTTTCACAAAAAAATTAAGATTGAGGAGAATTGATGAAAATATCCATGTAATTTTCAAAACAAAATGAAGCACCGTATAATTTTCAAAACAAAAGAAAGAGGTTGGAGAAAATTTAGTAAAGCTTACTGCCAACTTTTTTTTGTTAAATCTTAATTTTTATTTTCTTTTGCATGTCCAGTTTATACTATTTTTTGTGTTAGTAATAATATTATTTTTTTTCGAGGAACAGTAATAATATTTTACGAATTAATAATCATATACTTTTTTAGGGAATTTAATAATCATACATTTATTAATTCAGATAAATAATTAATGAGTTATTAAAATATAAAGCAACAATGTAATAGAAATAGTTGAATAAAATAATAAGTAATGGGTGGGTGGACGGGGTGGGGGAGACCTCCACTGTTGAAGGATAAATGGCAGAATTGTGAATATTAAGAAGTTAAAAAGTGGGGTCAGGGGGAGTTTAGGGGTGGGGGGGGGACCTCCACCATTGGAGTTGGCCTTAGTGTGCACCCCCATACTGGATCATCAGTCTAGAGATTAGTACTAGTTGCCTAAAGTATGGACTAGCTCCTCCTGACTAAAGTAAACCCGTATAAGGGGTGGTTCCTGTGATCGCAGTTAGACATCTAAATACAGAAATAACCGTACAAGGGTCCAGAGTAATCACGAAACAAATGCCATACAAGTAATTCATAGACAAACATGAATCATATCCATAATAACATGTTTGATAAGTATAAATATGCATGAAACCAGCGTTAGTTATTCAAAGATTCCCATATTACCGTATTCATAGACTCATATCAACAGTCCTCGGTAGATAATCAAGCATTCACACGCTAACCTGGCATTCTGCCTAGCTTTCCTAACCAGTGACGCTAATTCTCTATCCTCGCAACCTCCCTCCTCTAGAGGTCCCAACTATTCCGACGGCTGTAACTGTAGAATTCGGCGAAAATCGTGGTCACTGACGGGTTCGCTAATGAAGCTAAGCTCCATGAGTTTGGCCTGTATTCATCTTGATACTCTTGATTTCTCTCCAAATTAAATTGGGGCTTGTCTTCCCCCATTGTTGGGTTTTGACGTAGGTAACGCAGCGGAATAACAAAAATTTTAATTCCTACTCAAAGCCCACCAAGGATCACAGGAAGAGACATTCATACCATGATGAAGGACATAGAAGATGTGTACATTTTGGTTCAGGAGATCACACGAAAAATATTGTCCTCGTCTCTACGGTTGATCCACGTCTAGAGGTGAAATTTATATTCATCCTTCTCAAGTGCTAGCTTGGACCGGAGGAAGAGGGAAGAAGGAATCAAGCAACGAAGAAGAAAAGGAGGGTTTCGGCCCTCCTCTTGTGGCCGACGGGTAGGGGACGGCTAGGGGTTTCGGCCTCCTAGCTTGTCTCTTGCTCCCTCTTTTTCTCTCTCTCTCCCACTCACTTATGTTATGAGCATTAGTTGTGGGAAGGAAGCTAGAGCATCCTTTATATAGTTCAGCAAGGTGTTGCAAAGTGATCCTTCTCATTAATTAATCATATTAATTAATCCCAAATCTAGTTAAACTCTATTTGACGTGTGACCCCATAGGTTTGTACTTAGTTGGTAGTAACTTTTTACTAACATGGAACGGTGTCTAGCAACACATCCATGCTACCCAACTAATAGAAATAAGTCAGTGATCCCGACAAACCTTTGTGCCCAATATCACATATTACACTATCTCTTGTCTCCATATCCAAATTGGACACGAGACATAAATAGTCACACTCGTATATCCAATCCATAGTTCCTCGATCCTGGGAATATGCTTATGCAAGCAGATAACATCAATATCTCCATATTGATTTATCTTAGTCTGGCCAGACATTCAATAATCCTCATCCCTTGAGTGGCCGTGGATATTTGCTCCCATTATGTGGGAGGTACAAATCATCTCTACATCACTACGACCTCTAAGCTTGCTTCCTATCATGTTCGATAACTACCTTTATGATTACCCAGTTACGGTGTAACGTTTTATAACATCAAAGCACGATATTTCACAACTAGAGTATCTAGTGAATTCAAGTATAAGGATTGAAATTATATTAGCACTTCGAGAAGCGATTGTGGCTTTAACATAATCTAATGTATCCTTCTCGTCGTGGGTCAATCCAGTATGCCATTACTCCTAATGCATACCCATGTGTTAGACTTGATATCTCCATATCAATCTACCCACATACTAGTCTATATTTGATCGTCCTATTAATCAATATAGTGGACTAGGGATATTTAAGATAAACAACACATTGTATCTAAGGACTTCATTATATTAAATATCACAATATATAATAAATGAATATTCTAGCCAATAATATTGTTCATACTAAATATTGAATTGCCTCTAGGGCACCTATTCCCCCATGTCTCAAGATCCTCAAGGAGCATTAGTTTCGGATTTGGAGGTGGTTGGATGGTGTCACAGTGAAGGTAGTGGTGGATGTTCATGAAGGAGTTGATGAAGATGAATAAGATAGTTGAAATGAGGATGGCGATGTCTCACCTGATTCTAGTGGGTGGACAAGAGATGAGGAGCTGTCAACTCTTTCATGAAGTGTCAAAACTCAGGCCAAGTGACTTACATGCATTAGCGGGATTTGAAAATTCGATAAGGTTAGGTTCTAAAATTGAAATAAAGAAAAATTGGCAATCTTGTAAATTACACTTTTCCTCCAGAATTTGAGATTACGCTATAAGTACCCCGATTGGATTCATCCATAATCTCAATTTTGAAGAAATTACAAATGAGCCTCAGATTTCTCAAACAGTGCATAACTGCCCCAACTTGAATTCTCATTGCAAGATATTCTAGGCTGTACACATGTTAGCAAACACTTCTAAACAAGATTTTACACACTCAACTAAATATTTAAATTGATTACAATTTGCCCCCCTATAAAATTCAGGTTGTTGCAAGAATTCTCTTTGTGGATCATGTTATTGAGATGGGAATCGGTAGTTGGTGAATCGCTATATGATTGGTGAATAATCGAGACATTGACTGTTGGATTTTAATTGGATTTACATAAATATTATGCGTGCTATTTTGATACGTCCATGATATGTTTTATTTCCTTTGCTAGCATTAAACATGTCAAGCAAACATTGAGACCGGCTCACTCACAGGATCTATCACCTTTGGCACCATAGATGGCGAGAAAAGATTAGAAAGGTTCCCGATTGATCTAAATGCTGACATGACAAATTCACTTGTCACCTCGGATAGATTCCAAGTAGAGGGTAGCTCGCAAGCTATCTGAAACATGGTGAATACCCTTAAGCCATGTAAGTCTGTGTACCATCAGAATGCGAGAACTAATTTTGGGGCGCATTCGCATGCAACATTTTGATGCTCGGGTTAGTCGCCAAGATGGTGGTTGAACTAGAATCTGCAAAGTGGTGCTTATGAGATAAGACATGTGCTCCAGTGGGAGTTCAAACACTATGACGTGTGTTTCTATAAACGTATGCTCAAGAGCGACATGAGGTGGTGAGTAAAGTTGTCCCATGACTCCTCGCCATGTGAGCCTTGTAACACCCCCAAATGACCAAGCCGGAAGCCCGGGGATGTCACTCCGTACCCGAGATTAAACCCGAATACAAGGAGATTTTATAACAGAAAATCCAAGCCAAATCCTTAAAATAATTAATTAAAACTTTAAAACTTATATCGCCACAAATAGGGGCAGTTTTCCAATCTATAAATTCAAGGAAACTAAAATAAATTCTAAATAAAATAAATATGAATCATGCTAGTTCTACGATGAGTCGCGTTTCCCCCTCAATCCAAGCTTCCCCCTAAACATGTGGTGCAGAAACAAAAAGAAACACCACAATTTCCAAAGTCACCGGAAAATACTAAGTAAGCAACACCCAAGCATGTAAACGGATTATGAGGCAGTTTAAAAACGACACATGAGTTTGAAGAGTAAAATATTTGAGTAAGAGTATGACAAAAGAATTCACCAAATTTCTTTTTATCACTTCACTTGGGGAAACATTCCCAAACTTCCTTTCACTTTAGTATCTCAATTAGGGAAACATTCTCAAACTTCCTTCCTTGTCCAATCGGAACTTTCAACATTAAACAATAAAGGTCCAAGTATTTGGAAATCCATCTTTTATCATGTTGACACGGGGAAGATCTACTAATAACTGGCTACCAGACCATAGGTGTCGACACCCCCCTAAGACTTCTTGCGGCCACAGAGGTAAGTACTGGAGCGAACTGGGGGCGGTTGCGGCCGAGCAAAATAAAATAAAAGGGGTCGAGAGACGTAGTCCACATCGACCAAAGCTCAAAATATTGATCCCCGGTACAACTATTCCACTTTACGTCTTTACGTCTTATTATCATCTCATGTGATAGTTGTGGTAGAATCACCTTTGTAAAATCAGTAAACTTTCTCAAATAAACAGTTCAAGAAGATATTCAAATTTTGAGACAATAAATCACGAAAGCAGTTCGACACGAAAGAAGATATGGGCGCTAGGCCTGGCATGTTTACTTACCTTGAATCTCAAGCAAAGCAAATCACTTCCTAGTAATACTCGACGTATCCTTCGTCAACGAATTTGTCGCCAACAAATTTAAAAATATCATAATCAACACATTGCACACGAAGTCCTATAGGTAAATGAAATAAATCCCTTACTAACTCTCCCCCACCTTTGCTAAGGTGAACAACCTTTTTTATAATAACATACGCTTTATAAAGCTAACGTTTATTATTTGTAAAAACATACTAAGTTATAATTATATAAATATAACTTATAAGATTAGATAAAATATCCCTTTTATTATTTAGGGTAGAGAAGCATATTATTTTCCCCAAAAACACTTTTGATTCTAATAGTAGTTTCTCCCAACCAAACAAGTCTTAGTAAATAATATAAGTTATAAACTAACTAACTTTTATTTAAAATAAATAACAAATTTATTTGAAGAAAATAACTTATTCTAATTTGTAACAAACTAATAAAAATAAATAGGAAGAATATACTTTTATTTTTGGGTAAAGATGAGTAAAAACAATTAATGTCTCTTGTGAGATTCGAACCAAAAACCTAATTCCAACATGCTCACAAGCCTTAAGGGTCACCATCTGACCACTGGGCCAACCCACAATTGTTCTCCTCCTTCATCCCATTTATTACTATTAACTATTCAGCAGAATAAGAAAAAGACAATACAAAATAAAAGAAACAAAGAGGAGCAGACGGGTGTCTTACCCGAAGAGAGAGAGAAGCGACGAGGTGGAGGTGAGAGGCCGACGGGATGGACCCGGAGAGAAGCGGACGACGGCGGCGAGGTCGCCGGCGGTGTACGGCGGCGGGACGGTGGCGTCGGGCTCGGTCGGAGCTCCGGCTGGGCTCTGCTCGGTCAGACCCGGCTGGGTTCCGGCGAATCCGAAAGGAAACGAGAGAAAACGAGAGAGAGATTGATGTGGTGTTGGTGTGAGAAGAATTCTGATTTTGATGTGGGTATTTATAGGCTTCTAATTGAAGAATCCGGCGAGTGGAAGGAGACCCACCGCGAAGTTTTCGATTTTGTATCGGGTTGGGTTTTGGACTAAATTAGTTTGCTTGAAGCTAAAATATCGGTCTTTGATGAGTTTACATTGAATTGGGACGGAAATTAGAGAGTTTGGCAGTGATTAGAGGCGGTGGTGGCGTTGGCGGCGTTTGAGTCGGAGGAAACTCTCCTGTTCATACCATGAGATGAAAAAGATTATGATTCTTGATAAAAGACACTTTCACCCCCACTAATTTAGGCATAATTTACATACTACCCTCAAGTTTAGTTAAAAGACACTATATAAGTTATAAGAAAATACATAAAAACACCTAGGTAGTTTATAACTTAAAAATTAACTTTTAAATAATAACAACTAGTAACCAATCTTATACTAATGCCACATTAACACCCAATATTATTATAAAATACCCGTTTTAACATATTAACACTTAATATTATCTAAAAATACCCGTTTCTAAATAACTGGGTATTTCATCCTTCCCCCCTTACAGGAAACTTCGTCCCCGAAGTTTAAACTAAATTCTCAACAGCCACTAAGGTGTAAGTCTCATTCTAGGGTATAACTACTTAAATGCAACCTAATCGTCATGCACGATGAGCAGCATTCTATAAGAAGTACTAAATGATGTGTTTACAAAAAAAAAGGAAGGATTACAAGCCTCGTCGATCATCCTTGTATTATTGACACGGGTATACCCTTATTACCCATATTTGTGTCGTGAAGTGACGGAAAGGTAATTCTACTTTGGCATGCAACCTTACGGTAATGAATGATTTGTCATTTCGGACATCGCTACGAAAACAGTCGGTTCCTATCCAAGGGACAGATGGACGAGGAAGATTCTCATTGCATTACTCTATATTTTTTCATTGTGTCCACTTGTGAGATCAATACGGGGTCTTGCAAGAAATAATAGAACGATAGAAGCATTCGAGCACTGTCTATGGGGCTAAACTTACTCATGTTATATGAGATGGAAATTGATGGAGTCTAGGGCATTGAGAGTTAGACTATGCATCATCCTTTATTTTGAAGGTTGAGCACGTTCGCTCTAGCTTATGATGAGTTTGGTGTACAGAGCTTCCACATGTAGGTATTCTCAGTAGCCGTACGACGCGACTGTACGCAATTTTTGTCGATGTTTAGTTGGAGATTGAGGAAACAGTGGAGTTATCCGCAGCCCCATGGTCGAGTGGGAGATGTTAGACTTGAAGCAATATGAGCCTCGGGGCTGCACTGCATTTAACACAATCCCCAGGGGGTATGATGTAATTAACTAGGAATTGTGTCTATATATACAGACTCTTCCCACGTGGATGAGACAGTCTGGAAACACATACGTAGAACACAATTTCCTCTCTAATAAGAATCAAAGGAGCGGGACGTGCTATGAATCATCGCGTTCATCGAAGAGGTGCACGTAGGTTGCTCGTGGCAGAAGCACGTGAACACAAGCGCATAAAGATCAGGGATGCTGTCACGGATGATCACGCTGTAAGAGGTAAATTAAAATTGCTTCTGCTATGATTATTTGATTAGGATTTACTTGTAAATAATCCTTCAAAATATTACCAATTTGATACCAATATTATTACAAGTTAGTACTCTTTATATTTGGATGTCTAGATATATGTTAATATCCTTTTGTGTGATTGGATTAATGGAGAGAATAAGGGTGATGAGAGGTCACATAAAAAAAAGTAGTTGAGTGTATATATGTTATACTATATATTAACGAGTCTTTGCTATTGTTCATGCGCAAATATGGTTCGTGACGGTTCACACGTTCTGCAACCGACGTGAGGTTTGCAGGTGCTGGTTCTACATTACGCACCTCTCACACTCATACCAATATTCCATTATAGTATGTATATTAGCTTACACTGTTATGACACTCACGCCTCACGAACAATGAAAGAAACGATAAAACACACGAGTTTTCGTGGTTCATTAGCTCAAATTGAGCTAACAACGTCCATGACGAAGAGTGGACTTTATTTATCAAGAGGAACGAGTACAATATCATGCATACTGGTCTAAGATACTTAGTGGACATTTTATAGTGCTTAGAACCGACCTAGAACCGTCGTAGAACTAATAGGAAACGTTTCAAAAACGCCAGACCTCAACACATGTCGTGCGACCTGCGTCAAAGGTCGTGCGACCTATTGAAAAAGTCGTGCGACCTGACCAGAGGTCGTGCGACCTCATTAAACCTCCGAATGTCTCAGCCTTGTTTTTCTTCTTCTCCTATTTGCTCCCTTGGACTTGGTTGATGCTCTTGATAATTTCTACACCTATTCAAGGCACAATCCAACATACACCATTTTACATAATAGTTAGTATTTCAGATTTTGTTATTTAAATTATTGTTAACAAACTAGTGACTAAATTTGTGTATTTTTTTCGCAGAGGACTAACATGTTCTAACAAATGATGACAAGGCTGTTCAATTTTGAAAGATCTAGGAAAGATATAGCATCAGCATAAAGTGACCATTTGATTGGTAGCATGTACTAGTCATTAAAAATACCTAGAAACTGGTAAAGCTTGTGTAACCACTTGCACCTAAAGATTTGATCACAAAAAGAAGTGGCATATATACTAGTAATAGGTAACTTTTACATACGATTGGCTTATCAAAAGAAGCAAAAAGAGGGAATGTACGTTCTTCCTCCTCACCGCATTTTCTTATTAGCATTATCTTTTTCTGTAGGTAAACAAGCACATGCAAGAAA
This sequence comes from Linanthus parryae, assembly GCA_023055425.1. NCBI lineage: Eukaryota > Viridiplantae > Streptophyta > Magnoliopsida > Ericales > Polemoniaceae > Linanthus > Linanthus parryae. The sequence goes on along the minus strand of JALGPY010000019.1, from coordinate 5,268,197 downwards.
AAGTGCAAGTCAGGAATAGACACCCAATCATACTAATGGAAGTTGCGGAGGAGGGGTGGTAGGAATGGTGGTGGTGACTAGTGGCGGAGCCAGAATTTGGTGATTGAATTGCACTTCGAAAATTGGTAGGGGGCACATATATATTTTAGGAATGCACAAATATTGCTATTTAGTGAAAGGCGTAAAAATAGTTAATGAATTTTAGGAATATAGTAATAATTAATCAAAACTTTAGGGGTGCACTTGCTAACCCGTGCCTCTATGTGGCTTCGCCCCTTGTGGTGGAAGTTCGTGACCAGTGAACGCAAGGATTGTATAGTTTAAGGGTAAAAGGCACTCTTACCCCCTCAAGTTTGATGCAAAGACACTTTCACCCTTCCAATTTGGTAAACGACACCATCACCCCTTTAGTGTACTAAATATCAGGACACCTAGACTCTCTAATTTTGAAGTTGTTAGTCTGAAGAGGGGTCTGTCGACAGTTATAATTTTAGGACAAATTTGGCCTCTTAGATTATGAAATGACACAATCACGAAATGTAAGTGTCCTGATGTTTGACTCACTGGAGAGGTGAAAGTATTCTTTCTCAAATAAACTAAGAGGGTGAGAAAGGATACTTTCACCCTTCCTGATGTTTGTTACCCTTAGTTTTAAACTAGAATGTAAAAACCATATATAATGAATATTTGAATTTTCTTTCCATCACAGTATCTTCTAGTAAAATTAATATTCCCAAAATGCTGATATTACGAAGTTAGTGACAAGCAGCACATTGGACTATCGAATTTTGGTCACGAATTAAAAAAATTGTTTGAAGTGAATCATTGGTATCATTGCATGCATTCGGATGAAGATAATGTTCTCCTAAACGTGTATAGTGGGTTGGTCATTGGTGGGTTGGCAGCTGCCTCAGCCGGATATTTTTCCCAGCTTTTTTTTTCCCGTGCGATATCCTCCCCAGCTACTAGCCTAATCTACCTGACTGGCCTAATAATGAGAATAATCTATAGTTAGGATATTTGTTCCTGTATGTTTTGGATTGTAGAATGAATTATTCGGAATTTGATTTAAGTCACGAATACGTACGCCTCATTTTGTATTGAGGATTGTACCTAGTCACGACAATTGGTTGGGTGGAACTGAAAACAACTTGTTCAAGTTTTACAATTACCATTGCGGTATAGACATTTGTCTCGCAATGTACGCATCTCCAATAGTCGGAGTTAAAAAAAATCCAATTACTTTAAACTTTGTATGACATGCATTTTGAATGTTTTGTTTAATAGTATTATAAATTTTATATATATCTTAGTTAAAAGTAATTGAATTATACAAATATAAATGCAATAGAGGAGAAAGATAGCACGATTTTCTCAAAAAAAAATATATATATAGCACGAAAATTTGCTACTTTTTGGTTCGATAAATATGAAGAGAATGGTGTGCAAGATCACTTGCATAAGCTATCGAGCTAAATATTTATGCATTTTGCATTATCTTTTGGAAGGAACAGTAAAACGACTTAGCAAGTGCAAATAAAACAAAGTTTATATTATTCCTCAATATACAAAATAGGGATATGTGATATAGATATAATTAGAAACGGTACTAAATTCTAAGAGGCATTTGCCTAAAAAATTACTAAGTAGGATCAGTATGTGCTTTAGATGTGAAACAAGCTTAGTAATCCAGCGCCTAAAAATTGTTTTGAGACTGCCTATCTAAACTGTATCCTAGTCATGTTTTTTTTTTTTTCCGAGTGGGTGGAGTGTCCGTTTTCGAGTGGTAGTCATATATCTAATACAAGCAACAGAATTTCTCAAAAAATAAATAGAAGCAATAGAACAGGGCTACATAAGAAACGGGCTACACAGAAACTCCAATATCATTCAAATAACTTCAAAAAAAATGAATTATTAAACAAGCCCATAATAACAACTCATGGGGCGTTCAGTTTTTCCCTAAAAAAAAAACTCACGGGGCTAACTTCTCCCACTTAATTGTTCAGCCCACTTAATTACCCACAGCCCACTTATACTTGTCAAACCAATATGTTAAGATAAGGGCATTATTGTCATTGTATAAACCCTAACAGTTGCGTACGTTTACACTTTACACCCCTTGTCTAATCGACGGTTGCCATCCTTATAGCATACCCCTTGTCATGGTAGTTCGAAGCACGACGTCGTTCCGTTTTTGTTAGTGGAGTGAAACATGTCGGTATCTTGTTTGATTCGTTTCGGACTAATTTTATTTAATTATACAATTTTCTAAAAGATTTTTTATATTTTTAGAATGATCCTAATTTTATTTATTTATTTTACTAAATAACTTGTAAAACATGTATTTGTTTATAAATATTAAGAAACTGGAAGAAGAATCAAAAGAGAAAAAGATGAGAGAAAAGAGATGAAGAAAAACTCAGAAATGATTTTCTTACATTCAAAGTTACAGTTTAAATTGGGTATATCACACGAGTGAGGAAATAACCAATAGTTCAGGGGCTAAAAGGAAATAAAAGGAACTTCGACAACTCATTGTCTTAGAACCAATGAATCAGATGGTGCCACGTCCACCTAATACGCTTGACTCAGCCAACTAATTGACAAAACAAATAACAGCTATTAATACTAAACAAAGACGACATCGTTCCACTAGAAATTCAAAACAAACGTTCAGAATAAAATCAACGATCAAGATTAGAAGCTCTCCGAAGCATCGAACAGCAGCTGCTACATCTTGGACTACTACTGTTCATTTGGTAATACAATGACTAAATGAACAGTAACTTGATCAACTTCAAATACCTTCAGATGCTTCTGATCTTCAACATCCCCCCTCAAGTTGGAGTGTGGATGAGTTTCACACCCAACTTGGACAACAAAAACCCAAAAACTGCAGGATGCAGTGCTTTAGTAAGAAGATCAGCCAATTGATGAGTTGTGGGAATATACTTCAAGGAAATCACTTTCTTCTGCACTAAATCTCTGATAAGATGACAGTCCATGTCTACATGCTTGGTCTTATCATGAAACACTGAATTGGCTGCTAATTGAAGTGCTGAGTTACTATCACAGTAAACCATTGGAGTGTGTAGAAGAGTTATTCCAAAATCATGAAGGAGATAAATGAACCACTGAATTTCACATGATATCTCTGCCAAGCTCCTATATTCAGACTCTGTAGAACTTCTAGAGATCACTGTTTTCTTCTTGGATCTCCAAGAAACAAGGGAATCACCCACATAAACCAAATACCCAGATGTGGACTTCCTTGTATCCAAACATCCACCCCAATCAACATCTGAATCCCCAATAAGATCAAGAGATGAGTGAACAGAAAAGAACAGACCTTGTGTTGGAGCATTACTCAAATATCTGAGAATGTGATGACCTGCTTTGAGATGAGTTGTTGTAGGCTTGGCAATAAATTGAGAGAGTTTATGCACTGCAAAGAAAATATCTTGTCTAAAATTACACAAGTGCAGGAGCTTTCCAATTAGTTTCCTGTATTTCACAACATCTTCAGCAGATAAGAAATCTCGAAATGCAGCAGTAAGCTTCACAGAAGGATCCATAGGAACTGAAGCAGATATGCAAGATTCATACCCATTTTCTTGAAGAATATCTAAAGCAAATTTTCTCTGACACAGAGTGATGCCATGATCATTTCTTGCTATTTCAAAACCAAGAATGCCTTCAAAAACCCAAATCCTTTAATTGAAACTGAGTGTTCAAAATAGTCTTCAAGCTATTCAACTCACTTAGAAGACTACCACCCAAAATTATGTCATCAACATAAACAAGAATACACACAACAAAGGATGATGTGGTCTTCACAAAAAGAGTGTAATTAGTTTTACATTGAGTAAAACCAAGACTAAGAAGAGTGGCTGAGAACTTACTATACCATTTTATTGAGGCTTGATTTAGGCCATAAAGAGACTTCTTTAGATGGTATACCACCTTGTCCTTGGGAGAAAATTGAGAAAGCAACTGAGAAGAAATTTGAAACCCTGGAGGTAACTCCCTATAGACTTCTTCATCCAACTCTCCATGCAGAAATGCATTGTTAACATCTAACTGAAAGAGATGCCATCCTTTTAGAGCTGCCAAAGCTAGCAAGCACTTGAGAGTGTGTAACTTAGCCATAGGAGAGAAAGTTCATGTGTAATCAATTCCTTCTGTTTGTGTGTAACCTTTTGCCACTAGTCTTGCTTTGTACCTTTCAACTTCTCCATTAGACTTCAATTTAACCTTGTACACCCACCTGCAACCCACAGGGTCAAGGCCAGTAGGAAGAGCAGTAATTTCCCAAGTCTTGTTTAACTCTATAGCTTGCAATTCCTCATGCATTGCCTTCAACCAATCAGAAGACTTTCAAGGTTCTTGATAGCTTTGAGGCTCTGAGATTGAGTTTATGGTAGACAAGCACTTTGAGTAAATAGAAAGACTTGGTGCAGTATTAAAAAAACACTAGTGCCAAGGAAGCTTACACCATTCTGTGACCACCAAAAATGTAATCCTTTAAATATTGTGGTGCTCTGGGTTCCCTATTACTTCTTCTCACAGGAACAGTAGTAGGAACTTAAGTTGCAGACTGTGAAGGATAAGCAAGAGTGAGAAATTTGAGATCCATTTCAAGAGAAGGAGCTACTGTGTCATTACCATAACTCAGAGTATTTTCTGACAAGACTGGTGCAGGTAAGACCACATCATCACTAAAATGTGTCCAAGAAGATGATGGAGTAGCAAAAGGAAATATATCCTCATGGAAGATTACATTCCTAGAAATGATGAAATTGCATTCTTTCAAGTTATACAATTTATAACCCTTCATGCCAAGGACATACCCCAAAAACACACAAGGTTCAGCTCTTATCAAACTTTGTTCTTCCTTGTTGTAATGCAGAAGCATAACACAAACACCCAAAGACTCTTAAAGAATCATACTCTGGAAGGTCATTGTAGAGACATTGATAAGGCAACTTGTTTGGAAGAACAGGAGAAGGAACTCTATTGATAAGATATGTGGTTGTCAAAACACTCTCACCCCAAAATTTATCTGGTAAAGAAGACTGAAACTTAAGAGCTCTGGCCACATTCAACAGGTGTTGATGCTTCCTTTCAACCACTGAGTTCTGTTGATGGGCTTCCACACAACTCAGCTGATTTACAATTCCTTTCTCTATCTGTCACTTCTAATCTTCTTAATCTTCACATCAAACTGTGTCTCAACCATGGTGTAAAATTTAGGAATAAGGACTTAAGCCTCTGACTTGTGCACAATTAAATACACCCATGTCATCCTAGTGGCATCATCCACTAAGGTCAGAAAATACATGTGCCCTGCATAGGTGGGAACTCTATATGGCCCCCCAGATATCATAATGAACAAGAGCAAAAGGGGTCAACTCCATCTTTCCAACACTAGGAAAGGGAAACTTATTTTGCTTTGCTTGTGGACACACCTCACATTGAGAATTATCAATGGAGTCTACACATTTCAAAGTTGAAATCATCCTCTTAAGCTTTACATCTGACAAGTGTCCCAATCTTTGATGCCATATTTGATTAGAAAACATCATATTTGGTTTGGCAACCGTTGCATTACACATACCAACACCAGACTTAACTATCTTAAATAGATATAGACCATTAGACTTATGGCCCTCCCCAAGCAAAAGCTTGGTGTCTTCTTGCAAAATTCTGCAACTCTCTGAAGTACAAATAAAAATGCACCTCTCCACTTTGGCCAACTGAGTCATAGAAATCAGATTAAAATGAAAATCAGGAACATAAAGAACTCCATCAAGCTGAAGAATAGGAGTTAAGGAAACACTTCCTGTATGTGAAACTTTCACTATCTTACCATTAGGCAAGTAAACAAAAACATTAGAAACTAATGTCACTAAGAATACTCAGATCATGGCACATGTGATCAGTAGCCCCACAGTCAATAATCCAAAACTCACCACTGGAGTTGATAGAAGTCAAAGAACTATGAAGACCATAGGAGCCCAAAACACCTCCCATAAAATGTGAGTGTAAGATGAATCATTACCTTTAGCATATTGATGAACATGGCTCTCCATATGAACATAATGGTTACTGTGAGATGTTGAACTAGAACTAGAATCACTGACACCACCATGACCAGATTGTTGCATCTGTGTGTTGATGTGCTGTATCATCTGATTACACTGACTTTGAGTAAAAGGAAAAGAACCTTTATCTCCAGCCCCAACATCAGTAGGAATACTTTCACTAGCCACATTGTGTACCTGAGACTTTGCCTTGTTCTAAAATTATCCTGGTAGCCATGTAACTTCCAACACTTAGCAATGTGCCCAGTACCACCACAGTGGTGACAAGTCAATTTAGACTTAGATGATCATTGAGCATAAAATACTTGTTGAGCCTCTTATGCAGTAGAAGGTGTGGAACCATGAGAAGGCCCCCCATATGTCTGGCCATGATGAAATGGGGAAGAATACATAGCCATAGTAGGCATTGTAGTGCCCATACTAGTAATGGTTCCCTGCATTTCTTTTTGAACAACTTTAGCAAACACCCTGTTTAAGCTAGGAAGAGGATCCATGAGAAGAACTTGATCTCTAACTGATGAATAAAAAGGGTTAAGTCACATAATAAACTGCATTATGTTCTCCAGTTGAACCTTGTTATGTATCATTCCAAGGACACAAGTACAATTATGCAAAACCTCACAAGTGCACATAGGCAACTCAGTGTAGTTCTCTAATTCATCCCAAAGAGATTTTAATTTGGTAAAATAACCAGTCACACTCATACCACCCTGTTTTAAATGAACAATAGCACTACTAAGTTGAAACACTTTGGGTAAATTCTTCTGAGAAAACCTCTCAACCAAATCAAACCAATTTTCCCTAGTGTGTACAAGGAAATCCTATAGGAAGATCCAAGTGTACACCTGTAACAGAGAAACAGTACAAGAACAAGAACACAGAGAGTTTGTAGGTTGGCGTAGGGGAAACAGTAAGCGCTTTCTAACTGTTCTTGAGAGAGAGACAGTATAACAAAATTGGCTAAGAGATTCATGAAGTTACAATAGAAGGCTAACGTTCCTATATACAGTGGGGAAGTGACCGTTATGAGGGGTTAATGCACCCATAAATGGCGGCTTAGTGTTAGCCTCGTAACGGCACATTCGACCGTATATATAGGGCATATTACACACTCATCCGTATAAGTAGGGGACCGTTATGAGATCGACCGCATTTATGGGACACATAGACATTAAATCTCACAGACAATTACCAAGGATCGCGTGCGAGCGTGGTTGTTACTCTCACGCAACGTTCCTTACTCTAGCCTCCAAGCCACTAAGTCCCTACGAATCCCGTGTGGTTAGCATCGCAGGTGACCCTGTCTCACAGCCCCCAAATGGATAAGCTCGCATATAAGCATATGCAAATCAGAGGAGATGTGATGGAGTGTATACGGAGTACAATTAGATATGCTGGATGGCTGCCACGTGGACGATGGTTGATCTGCTTAGAATGTACTGTCTACATTAGCTCCCTTTTCAGCGTATACGACACACGTCGTTGTGTAGACGCACAAAACCAGCCGTGTGTGGTCCCACGCAGATCATCATACCGATTCGAATAATATTCAAAAACCTTAGCCCCCAAAAGTATCCATGATTGCCTAGGTCCCTGTAACGTCGAATAGACTTTAATAGGGCGTTCCTGTTGCGAAGCTAACCAGATGCCATCCACATAATTTCGCCGATTTTTGAGGCAAGAATGATTCAAAATGATCTGATAGGCTGCCAATTTTGCCAGTTACCAAGATAATGCTGATTCAGCAAATCTGAATAGCCGCGACCCTTCAGGCTTCGGGGTCCTATATAAACTATTTTACAGCAACGATTATTTTCCACCATTGCTGCTATCACAAATTTTATGAGCAAGAAAGAGAATCCTCAGCAGCAAGTTGAAGTCTTTGATCAGATTCTTGACAAGATTGCTCAAGAAACAACAAGGTTAGTGATTCTTATCCTTCACTTCATTTTTATTTAAAATCAGATCAGTAATCCAATCTAGGTTTTGCGTTCATGCTTGTTCCTGTCATGCAACCCAATCAGGGTTTAGTGTTCTTCACTGTTCTTCATGGTGTTCTTCACTGTTCTTCATACCCGAACAGGATATTGATCTTCAATCCTTGTTTTGCACATGTTATTTGTTTAAAATGTGAGTGTGAAGGTGTTAATGCAGCTAAGATACTCTAGAGGGGGGTTGAATAGAGTATGCCAACTTTTTTCCAAAACTTGCTAGGAAGATGAAAACTTGTGAAAACAGTGAAGTTCAAGGCCTTGAAAACAAGTTCAAGCCCTTGGAAGAGATGCAGTTTGTATAAAGCAAGTAAGCCTTTTTCAAGGCCTTGAAAACAAGTTCAAACCCTTGAAAATCAGACAGTTTTGTGTGCTGCAAATAAGTATGAAAAAGAATGAACTGTAAATGCAAGAGACAGGTGATTTATAGAGTTCAGTCCACTTGGACCTATGTCTCTACCTCAGGGATTAGATCCATGTAGGATTTTCAACGCAATTCTTATTAATCAAAAGCTAAGCCCTAGAACTCAAGCACAGAGAATTCCCTTACTCTGTTACATCTTGTGGTTTTCCCTAACCTGTCTAGTACCTGCTCTAGCTAACTGATTAACTAAGAATTCTCTATTGTTCACTTTGAACAATCCTTGATAATGAATATAGAGACAATACAAAATTGATCTACCAATGGAGTACAATACAGAAGTACACTTATAATAGAAAGTTGCAGTGAAAAATGCAGTGAACTTTTGTGGAATGGATTGTGAGATTGATGTTTTTCTTTGATGTTTTGTCAATCCAGAATCTGTCTCTCACTTTTGCCCATTGAGTGTCATGTCTTTTTCCTTCAAAGTGAGCTCCTTTTATACTTCAAACAGCTCCGCAAATCTTCCCATATTTTGAGCAACAAACTTCTATTTTGTAGGAAACAGATTTTGACTTCTTTGACATCTTCTCCAACGGTTGGATGATCACAATCTTCAGAGATTTTTTTGTGATCTTTCGTTTAAACATATTGAGAAGCTGTCATCCAAGTCTGATTGATCACATGATCAAAGTGTCCAACTGTTTCCAAATATGCACAAGCTCAGTTTAGGAAACAATCATGCAAAACTTGGAAATAAAATTTCCTGCAATATCAAAGTCAAGCAGATGATATTCTATGTTCAAATGTGTTAGAATAATTTGTCTGTCATCATCTAATAATAGTGAATCAAAAAAGTAAAAGATAAAGAGGGAATCAACTCAGAGAATTTGCAGAAAACTCCCCCTGAGAATGTTCACACAGGTTAAGCAGTTCCAAGGCTTTAAATCAAGTTTCAAGGCCTTGAAAATAGCTGAGAACTGATTCAACGCTTTGAAAGCTAGTTCAAGTCCTTGAAATAGCTAAACTATTCCAATCCTTGCACAACCTGATCTTACAATCTCCCCCTTGATGAAAGACAAAACAAAATTCTGTTTGATCCTTAGTCTCTGCAAAAAAGACTGGTTAGTTCACAATTTATAATAACACAGTAAATCCAAAAAGATCCAACTTATTCATATTACCAACAAAAAGTAAACTTCGGCAAATAACACCTAAGAATAAAAACTAAAAACCTATAATGTTCTCCCCCTTTTTGACTCTCATCAAAAAGATAGAAGATGTTGGATCAAGTGTCTGGAAAAGTTTGAAAACTTAAAGAAATAAATTTTAAGAAGAGAGAATGGGGAAGAAAGAGTAGGCAAGATTAAGGGGTTGGATATTTATCTCCATCTTGATCTCCTTCCTCTTTCTCACTGTCTTCAGCATCATTCTTGTCCTGCACTTCCTGTTCCTCTTCATTATCACCAGCAACAGTTACTTCTTCAGTCTTGTCCTTTGTAGCAGCCTTTGGAGATTTCTTCTTTTTCTTCAAGGTAATCAGCAGATAATATGAGTCAGGACTATTGACTTTATCTCCTTCCTGTGAAGCTTGTTCTTCCACCTTCTTTCCTTTATCTGAGACTGGAGCAACTTCTTCCTGGTTTGAATGTTCACTAGGAAGATCTTTGTCAGAGTCTCCTTTCTTTGGACCTTCATCATCCTCAGGAACATCAAGTAAAGTCATGCTTCTAAAGATGCTTTCCACCATGTACTTGACTTGCCCCATATCAAATTCAAGTCCATAAACAGTTGCTTTGATGTCCTCCAATTCCAATTCCATACCATCAATTCTCTTATTGTCTGTAGCCTGCTAAGAAACTTCTTTGCACCGAGTTCTTCTTCAGTCAAGTCTGAGTATAACTTCCAGGTTTTTGCCTTAGTCTTTACCACTCCAATCTTCTCAAAAGATTTCTCATTAAGCATTCCAAAACCAGAAGTAACTGATTCCTCTCCACTAGTTGGAATCTCACGTGTTCAAAGAACAAAGTGAGCATATTAGCATAGGGTAGAGGGTGTTTTCTTTGACTGGTAAGTCTAAAGAGCATATGTTCAATCACTAGTTTGGGAAGATCAATCTCATAACCATGCATAACCAGATACATAATGTGCAGAATCCTTTCAGTTACTAATTCTCTAGAGTGCTCTCTGGGAAAGATACACCTAACCAGAATGGTATGAAGGACCTTGGCTTCAACATTCAACACATAATGTGTTAAATGTTTGGCTGAGGAGGAGATGTTTGGAAGAAATAACTCATCTTTGGCTAGATTCAGGGTTTCTGACTTTGGTGGATGGTTGCTAGTGTCATATCTCTTTGGACAGCCTAGCACATTGGCAAATTCAGAGTGGTCCAACTCAATTTCTATCCCAGCAACTCCAGATTTGATCAAATTCAGGTAGAATAGTCTGGTGAGTCTAGGATAGGCTAACTCTTTAGGATTCAACATGACCCAAAGAGAACTTTTCTTCAACATAGAGATGCACTTAAGTTTCATATGTTCCACCATATGCATATTGATCATACTACAGAAACCAACAGATCTGGAAGCAAAACCATCTAACCACTGACCTTTAGAGATGTTTCAGACAAACCAAGTCTCATCAGGAGTTGTGTTTTTTTAGGCCTTTGAATAGATCTGCAAGGCCTACTCCAAGTGACCTTCTGGATGTTCTTATGTCACCTTTCCTTTCCCTTTTTCTGCTTGAGTTGCTTTCTTCTTCAGCTTCTTTGAACTAGTGGACTCTGTTTCAGGTTGCTTCTCTGTAACAACTTTCTCCTTCTCCTTCTTCTTATTTTATGAGGAGGAAGTTGTAACCTTCTTTACTTTCTTCTTGGGTGGAGGAAGATCTGGAGCTGCCTCTGCACTGGGAGTTCTAGAGCTAGGGTCTCCACTGACTTCTTGAACTTCATCCACTGCTGCTTTTCTTTTCTTCTCTGAGGTAGGTTTCGATCCTCCAGCCATCTTGATTCTGTCTGAGGCCCTCCTTGTGCTCATTAGGGTTTGGGAGAAGAATAGAGAGAGGTGGAATGATACGAAATGAAGGATAAGAGTAGCAGATAAATACTGAAAGACTTTGAGTTTCAAAAGGAAACTAGTATCTCTCTGATCTTGAAAAGATTTGAAATAATCAGAGAAAATTCAAATCTTTTAGTCCGTTGGAAAATAAATATTAAACTACTATATTTGGCTAAAAATGATTTCTGGAAAAGGTAGGGACTATATTAGGCAAATATCTACAAAGATATCACCTAACACAGAATGATCAAAGATTATTGACTATCAGTGTAGCAGACTCATTTTCAAGGATTTGAAAAGGTTTTTGACACGCTCTAACTGCAAGTGCACAGCTGTCGTGTGTAGTAATAAACCGGAAATCCGGGTTGTCGAACCCAAGGGACTTTGTTTAAATTAATTACTATTCTAAACCTTATGTGGGCAAGTCGCGAGTTGTGTTTTTATCTAATCCTAATAAAATAAACGCAAAGTTCTCAATTAACCAAGTGAAATAGTTCACGATTAATAAAGAATGAATTTTGGGTTTTTATCAAATAAGAGAAAAGTACCGGGAATTCTCTAGGTTCACTAGGTTGATCTAAATTTATATTCTGATTTGTAAAACAACCACATGTTATTCACTATTAATCAAGCGATGTTAAACTCACCGAGTTACCAAGCAAGTTCACTATACTTTAACTAAACCAAACCGAGTTACCAAGTCTAATTTAGCTTCAAGTATGCATTAAAACCATAATTCTACTTTAACGATCCTAGTTAACGATGCCGAGTTACCAAACATTGATACGACTAGGTGAATTATTCAATGTACCGACTAATTCTCACGGAGTTACCGCGTGAAAACTAATTGAATTTACCTCTACGTTAGCTACTCGCAAAGATAATATAATAAAGAACGTAAATAATCCATAATAGTGAATAAACACATGAGATTAAGCTAGAGCATGCATTACAATCATCAAAACATCAACTTTAGATCAAACCCTAGCTACACCAAACGAGAATTCCCAGCAAAAAGTGCTTAGCTACTCATATTCATAATCACAACGACAAGAATAATGAGTTTAAACATAAAAATCAAGAAAAGACGGAAGTTTAGAATCCAAACGAATGATCCAAAGCTCCTAAGCTCCCCCAAAGGCTTCTTGATCTCCAAAAGATGTCTCTAACGTCAAAAACTACTGAAAAAGTCGACCTAAAAGGCTTAAATACGTTCCCATAATCATATTACAAAGTTTGGATAAACTACGAAAAAGCCCCCAAAAAAAACTGCACATTCCAGCGATCTCTTCGCACGAAGACAGTTGTCTTCGCACGAAGAGTCTTCGTACGAAGACTTCTGCTTCTTCGTGCGAAGGTCTTATCATGTAGATACTGCAACCATGTATAAGAAGAGAATTTGGCCGAGCTGGATTTTGGCTAAGTCTTTTGTCTTCGCACGAAGACAAATGTCTTCGCACGAAGACTTCTGTTCCAGCCCTATTTTCTTTGACTTTCTCTTCCTTCCTTTGACTTTCCTCTTCCTTCCTTCTTCCATTGACTTTCCTTTGATTTCCTTTGACTTTCTCCTTCCTTTTGACTTGCCTTTGAGTTCCTTGTTTCCGAAGTTCGCTTCCATATCCCGCATGATCATCCAAGCCCTGTTTTCCTGCGAATCACAACACAAAAACACAACCCGCGATCATATCACAATAAAAGCTCAAAAATCTAAAGAAACGCCCGGATTTAACAAGTATTGCCTATGAACTCACATTATCACATTTACACTCAATTTACTCAAAAGACGACGAATTCTCCATTATAAGCACGCAAAACGTAGACATAAAAGGCATAAAATAACTCCGAAAACGGAGTTATCAACTACCCCCACACTACCTTTTGCTCGTCCCGAGCAAATCTCCCAAGTCAATTCCATTTCTCTCAAGTCAACACTTCTCTCGCTTTCACGTAATTCATCCAACTTTGCATACTCATCTAATTACTCATTGCATAACTTCCCTACGCCATTTGCATACTTTCACCTCACATTGCATACAAAACCATGAACACTTGCATACTAATCCGAGTAGAACCATTCACCAACCATCCTCTTTACTAGTCGACACGACTCGATTATACACAATGCACCTATATGCAAATGCAATATTCACAATGCAAGTATTGAAATAACAAATTTTCTTTTTCTTTTGTGAGATTGGGCAATCTCCATTAGCTTAAACCGATTCACACGAAGCGATGAGAAATCTAGACACAAGGAATGATTTGAAATCAAATTCGACAACACGAATCCCCCCTAGCTAGTATAGAGAACCTAACTTTACTAAGTACAAGAATGCAATACCCTTTCATGTGTGCCACAAAATAAAAGGCTACGCTAGGCTAAGCCACGTTCAAGGTCCGAGCTCCTAATCCGCTAACGGGTTTAGAATGATGAGGCTTTAGGGACAAATAAGATAATAATCAAACACAAGTCCTAAGGCGTCACATTCTCACAAATACCATAGCTCACCCACCCTCACAACAATGATAGAAACCAAGCCCGAAACTCACCATCTCCGGCCCTCGATCCCCTCACACCCCGGTACAATTACGATCCCCGCGGCTATTGTCATGAATGATGCATAAGCCAAAATTTCCCGTTCGTGAACTAGTCGCTTCTCCACTCGTTCTTCCACAAAGCTTTTCATTCTTCCTTTATTCATCTCTCCTTTTTTCTCTCTTTTCTTTTTTTTTTTCTGATTTTTTTTTTTTTTTTTAATAATAATAATCTCTCAAAATCCTGCACAATTCCTTCAATATCTGTCTCGAGTGGTCTTCCAAGTGCCAAGCTAACATATGATCGTAAGAAGAGACAATATCCAAATCAACACGTATAAATCACAAATAAATGTCCCTCCCTATCTCGATGAAATCCTCGGTGCTACTAACAAAGCCGCTAACATAATAGAACACGTGTGGGGATGGAGTCGTCGCAAGCGCAATCTCGATGTCCGAAGTCAAATGTCGACACCCCCACACTCGAATGTAATCCTGTCCCCTCTCAAGTAGTCAATCAAATATCTGTCTCGTGCCTAATCCAACCAAACCTCCTACACCATGATGCGTAAGATCCGGTACCTAGCACGATCCACCTATTAAATTCCCCCAACCCAAGTTTTGTGTGTATTAGATGGTACACACTCACGGCTCTCCTCACTTGTGTCCATGTTGTAATGCCACGGAACACCGCCACACCGAAGTGCGCAAGCCTACTCTCACTCACCCTCGCATTCCCCTCAAAGATCATACATGAAGTGCATGCGATATGCAAGACTCACACAAATATAGCATGAAGTACTCCCTCATCGAACCCCTCAACTACAACACCCTCGTGACGCACTAAAGCGGTGATTCTAACCAATCAGTGATGAAGGCCAAGAATCGTCACCCTAAGTCCAAAGGCTGTCAAAGAATCCATGGTTCAAATCAGGGTTTACTAGTGGTCCTACAAGGTAAGTTCTATAAGCAGTGAGTGCTCTAATACACACCTCGCACAGCTGTTCTGTGTGCCACTACGAGGCGGGTTGGCGACTACCTAAGACGTACACAAGAACGTTCAGCTTGTTTAGCTCACACCTAGCTCAACTCTTGTAAGAAAATTAGGCACACACTTTAGATTTGACAAAATTTAAGTTCGTGTGTAAAATAGGCACGCATTCCCGTAAAGAAAGTTTATCTATACTTACTAAGGGAAACTCACATTGTCACTCTCAATCGCAATTCACGCCCTATGCCTAAAAGTCTCACACTTCTCGATTTTACCGAATTTTCAGCTTCTTTCGATTGCCCTTTCTCAAATTTTTAATTTTTTTGGTGTTTTCACATTTTTAGTTTTTTTTTTTTTTTTTTTTTTTTTTTTTATATATATCTACACTATATGCACGGCCAACTCGACTAATGACTCAACAATGGTGGGTTGACTCAAAAATACCAAAACGTGCACGCAAAAAGATGAATAATAAAAAGAAGAATAAGGACATAACCAAAAATTTCTAACTACATGCTGACACGGGCGATGCAAAGACTCAACATTGACTAGCAAAAAGGACTCAACCACCCCCACACTAGAATGCATCGTTGTCCCCAACGAGAACACGAGGACTCAACAATTCTAGCACGAGGGCACACTCCACTACTCGTCATCTTCTTCCTCCTATTCATCTTCTTCCTCATCATCTTCTTCTTCCTCATCCTCACTCGGCTGAACCGGATACTCAAATTCATCCTCCTGGAACCACGGATCCGCCGTCGGGACCGGTGGAACAAACTCCCTCGCCGCCTGACCACTAGACTGTATAACCCACTGGCCCACCATCTGGATTAATCCCCCCAGCTTCGCCTGATTGTCCCGAGTGTGGGCAAACTGGCGTCTTCTCTCGAGTCTATCCCGGGCCATCTCCTCTCTCAGGTGGTCGTAGGCAACCTGGTTGTCAAACCTAGAGGTGTTCATCCTCCTACCCTTGCCCTTCTTCCTCGCTGTCTCATCAAACCTATGCCACTTCCTAGCAGTAAACGGTTTCAAATCCATGTCTCTCCCAATGACTACTTCGACATTTTTGGCTAGGTGAGTAAGCAAGCAAGTATGACCGGGACCCAACTTGTTAGTCCTCGACACCCTCTCAAGACAATTCTCCCAAATCAGTTTAGGGATGTTGATTCTAACCCCGGTGTAAAGACAGAGAGCCCAGACAGATAGGCGGAAAGTGTAACTAGGGTTTCGTGTGATTCCCAAAACCCAGTTTTCTAACAATTCACAGCACCACTTTGCCTCCGGCCTATAAAACTTCTTTTCGGCCTTCCAATGAATCACCTCCCCTTTCCTGTCCCATGGATCCACCCCTTTCGCAAAGCAAAAAGCATTTAAACGAGACCAAAGATTCTCACTACGAAGAACAGTCTCTAACCCACAACCCTCTTTCAAAGCGGGGAAACCCATGGCCAAAGCGATAGTCTCTGGCGTGAAGACTATCCAATTGTTCCGACAGTACACAAGACGAGGGTCTTGGCTCTCACCATCTTTTGCATAACGCAAATTGAAACAAAACTCTCGCGCAATATGCGAACTAGACGGCCCTACTAGCTTAAACCAATCGGTAAGCTTCTCGCGCTCAAAAAGTTCCTTGATTGCTTGAGGCATGTCCTCGTGCAATGGAAATGCCTTTTCGGGCTGCCCGTTCTTAGTCAAGTAGGTATCTTTACGAGAGTCGATATGGGCCTCGTAAGTGACGAAACGGTAGCTATCATAATATCCGGGCCCAATACTACTCTCTTTCAAATTAGCTTTAGCCGTTCGTCGGCCTACAATGCCCGGTTTAGCGGGAAAGGGGCATTCAAGATAGCATATTGGGGAGTGGGCGGTATCTCTAATTGAGGATCGCCCGACCCCGATGCTTCTTGCGAAGAACCCTCGCCCGTCTTCCGTTTCTTTCCACCCGCCATTTAGAATGCAATTTCAAGTAAAACGAGAAATTCAACTATTGTGCACGTGACAAGAAGTGTGTACTGAATGAAACACGTAGGCACGTAAGCAAATAATTCCTAGGACTTTACGCAATCGCCCCCAAATACGCTACTAAGCGCAACAAAATATAATTGGGCTTTTACTCAATGTGCCTAGGACTCGAATATTGAAATAACGAGGTTTAGAGTGTACCTACGTGTCCGGGGTAAATCTTACGGACACAAAAATTTCAAAATTTGACAAACTGGGCTGATTTTGAAGTTGCCGGAAGAATTTGTCGAAACCTTGAATTGATTGATGCTCCGTACTCCTTGTGTAGTCCCCGTTAGCGTTGCCTTCTCGACCGAAAGCTGAATCAAGCTCCAATTTCGTCCAATTCCTCAATTCTTGCTTCAAACCCTAGTTTCTTCTTCCTCTGCTTTCTCTCTTATCTCTCAAGCTCACTCAAAACCCTCTCTCAAATCTTGTTCTCCTCTGAATTGCGAGCAAAACCCTAGGTGGGTTGTTGAATTTGGTGAACAATCAAGGGAGGGGGGCGATTTGGCTGTCGCGGCTATGGAGGAGTGAAGAAACGCCCGGATTTAGTCTCAAAATCCTGCACAATTCCTTCAATATCTGTCTCGAGTGGTCTTCCAAGTGCCAAGCTAACATATGATCGTAAGAAGAGACAATATCCAAATCAACACGTATAAATCACAAATAAATGTCCCTCCCTATCTCGATGAAATCCTCGGTGCTACTAACAAAGCCGCTAACATAATAGAACACGTGTGGGGATGGAGTCGTCGCAAGCGCAATCTCGATGTCCGAAGTCAAATGTCGACACCCCCACACTCGAATGTAATCCTGTCCCCTCTCAAGTAGTCAATCAAATATCTGTCTCGTGCCTAATCCAACCAAACCTCCTACACCATGATGCGTAAGATCCGGTACCTAGCACGATCCACCTATTAAATTCCCCCAACCCAAGTTTTGTGTGTATTAGATGGTACACACTCACGGCTCTCCTCACTTGTGTCCATGTTGTAATGCCACGGAACACCGCCACACCGAAGTGCGCAAGCCTACTCTCACTCACCCTCGCATTCCCCTCAAAGATCATACATGAAGTGCATGCGATATGCAAGACTCACACAAATATAGCATGAAGTACTCCCTCATCGAACCCCTCAACTACAACACCCTCGTGACGCACTAAAGCGGTGATTCTAACCAATCAGTGATGAAGGCCAAGAATCGTCACCCTAAGTCCAAAGGCTGTCAAAGAATCCATGGTTCAAATCAGGGTTTACTAGTGGTCCTACAAGGTAAGTTCTATAAGCAGTGAGTGCTCTAATACACACCTCGCACAGCTGTTCTGTGTGCCACTACGAGGCGGGTTGGCGACTACCTAAGACGTACACAAGAACGTTCAGCTTGTTTAGCTCACACCTAGCTCAACTCTTGTAAGAAAATTAGGCACACACTTTAGATTTGACAAAATTTAAGTTCGTGTGTAAAATAGGCACGCATTCCCGTAAAGAAAGTTTATCTATACTTACTAAGGGAAACTCACATTGTCACTCTCAATCGCAATTCACGCCCTATGCCTAAAAGTCTCACACTTCTCGATTTTACCGAATTTTCAGCTTCTTTCGATTGCCCTTTCTCAAATTTTTAATTTTTTTGGTGTTTTCACATTTTTAGTTTTTTTTTTTTTTTTTTTTTTTTTTTTATATATATCTACACTATATGCACGGCCAACTCGACTAATGACTCAACAATGGTGGGTTGACTCAAAAATACCAAAACGTGCACGCAAAAAGATGAATAATAAAAAGAAGAATAAGGACATAACCAAAAATTTCTAACTACATGCTGACACGGGCGATGCAAAGACTCAACATTGACTAGCAAAAAGGACTCAACCACCCCCACACTAGAATGCATCGTTGTCCCCAACGAGAACACGAGGACTCAACAATTCTAGCACGAGGGCACACTCCACTACTCGTCATCTTCTTCCTCCTATTCATCTTCTTCCTCATCATCTTCTTCTTCCTCATCCTCACTCGGCTGAACCGGATACTCAAATTCATCCTCCTGGAACCACGGATCCGCCGTCGGGACCGGTGGAACAAACTCCCTCGCCGCCTGACCACTAGACTGTATAACCCACTGGCCCACCATCTGGATTAATCCCCCCAGCTTCGCCTGATTGTCCCGAGTGTGGGCAAACTGGCGTCTTCTCTCGAGTCTATCCCGGGCCATCTCCTCTCTCAGGTGGTCGTAGGCAACCTGGTTGTCAAACCTAGAGGTGTTCATCCTCCTACCCTTGCCCTTCTTCCTCGCTGTCTCATCAAACCTATGCCACTTCCTAGCAGTAAACGGTTTCAAATCCATGTCTCTACCAATGACTACTTCGACATTTTTGGCTAGGTGAGTAAGCAAGCAAGTATGACCGGGACCCAACTTGTTAGTCCTCGACACCCTCTCAAGACAATTCTCCCAAATCAGTTTAGGGATGTTGATTCTAACCCCGGTGTAAAGACAGAGAGCCCAGACAGATAGGCGGAAAGTGTAACTAGGGTTTCGTGTGATTCCCAAAACCCAGTTTTCTAACAATTCACAGCACCACTTTGCCTCCGGCCTATAAAACTTCTTTTCGGCCTTCCAATGAATCACCTCCCCTTTCATGTCCCATGGATCCACCCCTTTCGCAAAGCAAAAAGCATTTAAACGAGACCAAAGATTCTCACTACGAAGAACAGTCTCTAACCCACAACCCTCTTTCAAAGCGGGGAAACCCATGGCCAAAGCGATAGTCTCTGGCGTGAAGACTATCCAATTGTTCCGACAGTACACAAGACGAGGGTCTTGGCTCTCACCATCTTTTGCATAACGCAAATTGAAACAAAACTCTCGCGCAATATGCGAACTAGACGGCCCTACTAGCTTAAACCAATCGGTAAGCTTCTCGCGCTCAAAAAGTTCCTTGATTGCTTGAGGCATGTCCTCGTGCAATGGAAATGCCTTTTCGGGCTGCCCGTTCTTAGTCAAGTAGGTATCTTTACGAGAGTCGATATGGGCCTCGTAAGTGACGAAACGGTAGCTATCATAATATCCGGGCCCAATACTACTCTCTTTCAAATTAGCTTTAGCCGTTCGTCGGCCTACAATGCCCGGTTTAGCGGGAAAGGGGCATTCAAGATAGCATATTGGGGAGTGGGCGGTATCTCTAATTGAGGATCGCCCGACCCCGATGCTTCTTGCGAAGAACCCTCGCCCGTCTTCCGTTTCTTTCCACCCGCCATTTAGAATGCAATTTCAAGTAAAACGAGAAATTCAACTATTGTGCACGTGACAAGAAGTGTGTACTGAATGAAACACGTAGGCACGTAAGCAAATAATTCCTAGGACTTTACGCAATCGCCCCCAAATACGCTACTAAGCGCAACAAAATATAATTGGGCTTTTACTCAATGTGCCTAGGACTCGAATATTGAAATAACGAGGTTTAGAGTGTACCTACGTGTCCGGGGTAAATCTTACGGACACAAAAATTTCAAAATTTGACAAACTGGGCTGATTTTGAAGTTGCCGGAAGAATTTGTCGAAACCTTGAATTGATTGATGCTCCGTACTCCTTGTGTAGTCCCCGTTAGCGTTGCCTTCTCGACCGAAAGCTGAATCAAGCTCCAATTTCGTCCAATTCCTCAATTCTTGCTTCAAACCCTAGTTTCTTCTTCCTCTGCTTTCTCTCTTATCTCTCAAGCTCACTCAAAACCCTCTCTCAAATCTTGTTCTCCTCTGAATTGCGAGCAAAACCCTAGGTGGGTTGTTGAATTTGGTGAACAATCAAGGGAGGGGGGCGATTTGGCTGTCGCGGCTATGGAGGAGTGAAGAACTGCTTGAAGATGGAGAATGAGGAATAGGGACGTGACCTGCTACTGATGAAGCTTCAAGCTAGTGAAAAAAGTCTACAAAGCCCTTAGTAACTAGCCTCCATCCTTTGTCCGTGCGTGGACTAAACTGTCTTTTCGCCCGATGTCTTCGTGCGAAGACAAGTGTCTTCGTGCGAAGAGTCTTCGTACGAAGACATTTTGTCTTCGCACGAAGATCTTCTCATATAGATACTGCATTGTGTTTTGAGAAGACAATTCAGAGCTTCAAAATTTTTTCTAAGTACATTGCTTTCCTACGAAGACAATTGTCTTCCTACGAAGACAATGCTGGAGCTTGCCAAAAACATCCTTTTCGTCAAATTTTTGCGTCTCCGATCGTGCCTTTGCTTTCCGAAGGATCTCCTCGACCTCGAGACTCCCTTTTTACCTTAAAACACTCCCAAAATCCGGGGAATATTTCATTTGTCAATTTCACGCGTTCCAAGGCACGTTTTGCATTTCCGGATGCTTTTGGCCTCGTTTTACTCGCTAAAACATCCTTTTTGGCGTAACTTCTTCATCCGGACTCCGATTTGCGCGATCCACCTGTCTACAGAAAGCTCTCGACCACCCCCACACGTTGGCATTATTCAATCCTTATTTCAGTCTGTCCTTCAAAATGTCACCTCGTAATCCGTGCCGGCGTGCTAGCTTTCTCCGTTCACTAATTAAATTCTTGCGCAAATCAAGACGGGGAGTCCGGGAACATGATCTTCCCCAGGTGCGTGTGTTGAAAAGGTGCAAGAAATGGCTTCTACCTTCAATTCCTTCACTTCGGATCCCGATACGCGTATTGGGCTGCAAATCTTGACTTTTTACTCTGTTTCGCACGCGCGCATCAAGAAGGGGGATCCGAAATAGGCCTTTCACCTCGTATTCCTGCACATACTCATTGGAAATATTAAATCCACTCCCTCGCACCTCTCAATAAAATCAAACCGAATAAAAATTACAAAACAGTATTAAAACCTATCCTAAAGCAATAAATAGGTTGGGTTGCCTCCCAACAAGCGCTTTGTAATTTAAGGTCGACGGCCCGACCCAGTTACCTCAGAGATTTCTCAAGTTGCGGGAGTTGCATGAAGCCACTCAGTGACTCCAATGAAATTCCCGTCCACGTACGGTTTCGCTCTCTGTCCATTCACCTTAAACCTGTTCCCATTTGCATCCTCTACCTCAAGAGATCCCCATGGATAAACTGCAGTAATCGTGTAGGGACCACTCCACCTAGATTTCAATTTCCCTGGAAACAGCTTTAGTCTGGCATTGAAGATCAATACTTTCTGTCCTACCTTGAAGTCTCTCGGGATGATGTGCCTGTCGTGCCACAGTTTTGTCCTTTCCTTATAGATTCTCGCACTTTCATACGCCATCAATCGAAATTCTTCAAGTTCGAGTAGTGCTTGTTTTCGTAGCTCACCTGAGAGCTTAGCGTCCAAATTGATCTTCTTCAAGGCGCAGAATGCCTTGTGCTCAAGTTCCACCGGAAGATGACATGACTTCCCAAATACTAACTGGTAGGGAGACATGCCTAAAGGAGTCTTGTAAGCAGTCCTATACGCCCATAAGTTATCATCTAAATGCAGAGACCAATCCTTGCGTCCCGGGTTGACTGTCTTCTCCAGAATCCCTTTTATCTCTCGGTTAGAAACTTCTGCTTGCCCATTCGACTGCGGATGATAAGCCAGTGATATCTTATGCGTCTTTACCCCATATTTGCTCAAGACATTGGCAAAGACTTTATTCACGAAATGCGATCCTTCATCACTGATTATGGCTCTGGGAGTTCCAAACTGTGTAAAAATGCTCTTTCGCACGAATCTCTCTACAGTAGCTCCATCGTTTTTGGGGCAAGCCATTGCCTCCACCCACTTGGTCACATAATCCACAGCTAACAGTATATAAAGATTGCCAAGTGAAGACGGGAATGGTCCCATGAAATCAATGCCCCAGACATCAAAGGGCTCTACTTCCAACACGAAATTTTGAGGCATCTCGTTTCGGTTGGAGATATTGCCGGTTCTCTGACATCGATCACATTGCTGTACAAATAGATGAGCATCTTTATGTAAAGTAGGCCAGTAAAATCCACTTTGCAATACCTTTGCCACAGTACGCGTTTTGCCAAAGTGTCCTCCGCAATTCAATTCGTGGCAGTGTCTAAGAATGTCCAAAGTGTCTGGCTCAGCTACGCATCTTCTCAACACATTGTCAGCTCCCATCCTAAACAAATAAGGGTCATCCCAGAAATACTGTCGTGCATCTGCGAAAAATTTCTTTTTCTGATGAAAAGACATGTCTTTCGGGACAATCTTGAGCGCCTTGAAATTTGCCAAATCCGCAAACCAAGGCACAGCTGCTACCACTACCATAAGTTGTTCATCTGGAAAATCTTCTCTAATCGGCACATCTTCTTGTTTTTCGTTATCCAGTCGTGACAAATGGTCTGCAACAACGTTCTCAACACCCTTTTTGTCCTTTATCACTATGTCAAACTATTGCATTAACAACACCCATCGGATCAATCTAGGCTTCGCATCCTTCTTTGCAAGAAGATATTTGAGGGCTGCATGGTCCGTGAAAATAGTCACCTGAGAACCCACAAGGTATGGACGAAACTTGTCCAATGCGAAGATAATAGCCAACATCTCTTTCTCCGTGGTGGCATAATTAACCTGTGCAGTATTAAGAGTACGACTAGCATAGTAAATTACATGAGCTACCTTGTCTTTCCGCTGTCCCAGCACTGCTCCCACCGCGTAATCGCTGGCATCACACATAAGTTCGAACGGTAAGGTCCAGTCTGGGGTGGCTATAATGGGAGAACTAATCAGCTTTTTCTTGAGCAAATCAAAAGTTGTCTTGCAGTCTTCATTGAAATCAAACACGGCATCTTTCTCAAGCAAACCAGATAAAGACTTTGTGATTTTCGAAAAGTCCTTAATGAAGCGCCGATAGAAACCTGCATGTCCCAAGAGACTCCGTACCCCTTTGACAGACGTAGTGTAAGGAAGCTTCTCAATCACCTCAATCTTCGCCCGATCTACCTCTAAACCTTTACTGGAAATCTTGTGCCCCAACACTATTCCCTCGGTCACCATGAAATGGCACTTCTCCCAGTTGAGCACTAGGTTGGTGTCAATACATCTGTCCAGTACCCGAGCTAGCTGCTGGAGACAGTCTTCGAACCCATCACCATAAAGCGAAAAATCATCCATGAAGACTTCAAAATTTTGCTCCATCATGTCTGAGAAGATAGACATCATACACCTCTGAAACGTAGCTGGGGCATTGCATAGCCCGAAGGGCATGCGTCTGAATGCAAAAGTCCCATATGGACAAGTAAATGTCGTCTTCTCCTGGTCAGCTGGCTCAATCGCTATCTGATTATACCCAGAATATCCATCCAAAAAGCAGTAGTGTGAATGGTGAGCCAGCCTATCAAGCATCTGGTCCACAAATGGGAGGGGAAAATGATCCTTCAAAGTGGCATCATTGAGTTTGCGGTA
Organism: Linanthus parryae; assembly: GCA_023055425.1. Taxonomy (NCBI): domain Eukaryota; kingdom Viridiplantae; phylum Streptophyta; class Magnoliopsida; order Ericales; family Polemoniaceae; genus Linanthus; species Linanthus parryae. The sequence goes on along the minus strand of JALGPY010000019.1, from coordinate 5,243,747 downwards.
ATCCATGCAAACTCTCCACCCAGTAACGGTACGGGTGGCAATTTGATCACCTTTTTCCCCTTCCACCACAGTTATACCTCCCTTCTTGGGGACACATTGTACCGGGCTAGTCCACGTGCTGTCGGAAATCGGATAGATGATACCTGCTTCCAACCATTTAAGCACCTCTTTCTTCACCACCTCCTGCATGTGAGGGTTGAGGCGGCGCTGAAATTGAACTACCGGCTTCTTGTCTTCCATGAGCCTGATCTTATGCTGGCAAACTGTGGGGCTGATCCCCTTAATATCTGCTATGGTCCATCCCATAGCTGCTTTCCTCTTCTGTAGTACCTTGAGAAGCTGCTCCTCCTGTTCCCTGTCCAAACATGCAGATACAATCACAGGTAAAGTATCATTAGATCCCAAGTATAAATATTTCAAATGAACAGGTAAAGGCTTTAATTCTAAAACAGGAGCAGTAATAAGAGAAGGAGTAAGAATTTTCCTGCTTCCCTCATTAAAGAGGGGTAATGGTGGACGCCAGTGAACATCTAAAGCTTGTTCTTTCTCGCTGGAATCAAATAGAGCAAGCTCCTCATATAGTTGCTCCAACAAAATATCGTCCTCCTCATCCAGCGTGTATGCCTCCACCCCAAAGCACTGCTCGCTCACCGCATATGCGGGAAACTTCATAGCCTCAAATACATTGAAGGCTACCTTCTCATCGTTGATCTGCATAGTCAGCTCCCCATTGGCCACATCAATGATAGTTCTCCCAGTGGCCAGGAATGGACGGCCTAAAATAAGAGGAACATCATCGTCGGCCTCCATGTCTAAGATCACAAAATCCGCTGGGAAAGATGAGTCCTTCAACTCTCACTAATACATCCTCCAAAACACCCCTGGGGCGTTTTATTGTGCGGTCAGCCATCTGGAAGCACATCCTGGTCGGCTTAGGATCTCCCACACCAAGTTGCTCAAAAACCGACGTGGGCATCAAATTAATACTTGCACCAAGGTCACATAATGCCCTCCCATGAAATGCGTCTCCCAATGTGACAGGAATGATGAAACCGCCTGGATCTTTCATTTTCTTTGGTAGCGCCTTTTGCACAACTGCGCTACACTCCTCATTCAGAGTTACGGTTTCAAAGTCATCCATGCGCCTCCGATTAGAAAGGAGGTCCTTGAGAAATTTGGCATATTTAGGCATTTGTGAAATTGCCTCTGCAAAAGGTATATTAATAGGCAGTTTCTTGAAGATATCCACAAACTTCTTGAAATGCTTGGCATCCTCTTGACTCTTCAATCTTTGCGGGTATGGCACTCGCACACTGTATTCCTCCCTTGGCTTCTGTTTCTCATCCGACTTCCTCACCGTGTCCTTTGATTGGGGATTCACGGTAGGCACGGGAATCTCTTCATCCAAGGCTTTCTCAGTGGCCTTAGTCGCCTCAGCTCGCGCGTGGCTAGGATATGGGGGGTCTTCAGTAGTGATGCCACTGCGAGTTGTGATGGCATTTAGCTGCTCATTAGGAGTGATGGTATTTGCTGGAAGCATACCCGGTGGAAGCTTGATATTTTGATTGGCGATCTGCCCAATCTGAGTCTCGTGGCTTTTCATTGTGGCTTGTATTGAGACAATCGTGCTCTCCATCCTGTCTTGATTAGCTAGGAGCTTTCTCAATAGAGCATTCGTCTCTTGATCTTCTTTCTGTGGAGCCTGCTGTTGTGGAACTTGCCTTTGCGCTTGGTATGGAACATTGGGTCTCTGACCGGGTGCATATAAGCCACTGTTCGGATTGGCATAGCTGAAGTTGGGATGATTACGATTGTTGGGATGATAGGTGTTGGGCCATTGCTGCTGTCGCATAAAATTCACATCTTCAACACTATTATCATATCCCTGGCTTTCGTCTGCTAGTAATTCACCCATGGGCTTCTGTGTTGGAGGATGCATACCGTGAAATGCTGAGGTCATGGATTCCAGCTTTTGTTCCATCGATTCAATCTTGTTGACTAAGGATGTATCCCCCGGTTTGGAGTACCTACGCGTCTCAGATCGTGTAGTCTCTCTCTTTGACGCGTTGTTCAGCAGATCTTGAGCTCGCTGTGCTCCAAGTCCCATAAAATTACCTCCAGCTAGCATATCTAACTGGTCAGCTGTCTCCTTGTCTAACGCAGTGTAGAAGTAATGAAAGAGCTTGTGCCATGGCTCTCCATGATTCGGACATCTACGGAGAATTTGGCTGAACTTCCTCCACGCATCTCCCAACGAGCTGTCTTCATCCTGAGTGAATTTTGCAATCTCAGCCATCTGCTGAGCGACTCTGGATGGTGGCAAATACTTCCTCAGAAACTCATGACAACAATCCGCCCATGTCACTATGCTACCAGCTGGCAGCTCCATAAGCCACTTCTTGGCTTTTCCAGATAAGGAGAAGGGAAATAGTAATAGCTTAACTGTTTCATCTGGAACTCGTTGATCGTGCAGGGTTGATGTGATTTGCTCAAATACCAGCAGATGGTGATTGGGGTCATCTCCTGGAGCTCTGTTGAATGCGCACTCATCACGAACCATATTGATCATATGTTGGCGCAACTCGAAGTGTTGGGCATTGATCTGAGGCCTGACAATGGTAGGCTGATAACACGCTGGGGTAGTCCTGAAATAATCCACCATGGGACGTTCTTCATTTTCAGCATTGTTCTGCCTGTTGTTCTCCCCATTATTCCCATTATTGTTTCCACCGATGTTCGCCACTTGTGCCCCCACACCATGACGTGGTTGTGGATTTGGGGGAGCCAAACGATCCATCCTTGCCTGCATCTCAGCCATTTGAGCTCTCACCTCCTCAGCTTCCGCGGCTCTGTTTGCAGCCTCCTCTACAGCTGCAGCTCTAGCTGCTTCCGCATCTTGCATACCTTTTCGGATTCTCTCAAACTCAGCTCTCGTCTATTCATCCATAACTACTGAGCTTGAATTCCTCTTGTCTCTACGCTGTGCTTTCAATAAGGATTCCGGGTCTTCAAACGTTGGATACAAAGGCTCGTCTCGAGAACGGGTCATGCACCGTGTAAATCAACCTGAAATCACGAAACACGCAAAACGTAGGTGAGTAACGGATATAAACAATAAATTAAAATCCCTAAGGCTAGGAATTATAACTAATTTAGCCGAAGTCCCCGGCAACGGCGCCAAAAACTTGACACGCTCTAACTGCAAGTGCACAGCTGTCGTGTGTAGTAATAAACCGGAAATCCGGGTTGTCGAACCCAAGGGACTTTGTTTAAATTAATTACTATTCTAAACCTTATGTGGGCAAGTCGCGAGTTGTGTTTTTATCTAATCCTAATAAAATAAACGCAAAGTTCTCAATTAACCAAGTGAAATAGTTCACGATTAATAAAGAATGAATTTTGGGTTTTTATCAAATAAGAGAAAAGTACCGGGAATTCTCTAGGTTCACTAGGTTGATCTAAATTTATATTCTGATTTGTAAAACAACCACATGTTATTCACTATTAATCAAGCGATGTTAAACTCACCGAGTTACCAAGCAAGTTCACTATACTTTAACTAAACCAAACCGAGTTACCAAGTCTAATTTAGCTTCAAGTATGCATTAAAACCATAATTCTACTTTAACGATCCTAGTTAACGATGCCGAGTTACCAAACATTGATACGACTAGGTGAATTATTCAATGTACCGACTAATTCTCACGGAGTTACCGCGTGAAAACTAATTGAATTTACCTCTACGTTAGCTACTCGCAAAGATAATATAATAAAGAACGTAAATAATCCATAATAGTGAATAAACACATGAGATTAAGCTAGAGCATGCATTACAATCATCAAAACATCAACTTTAGATCAAACCCTAGCTACACCAAACGAGAATTCCCAGCAAAAAGTGCTTAGCTACTCATATTCATAATCACAACGACAAGAATAATGAGTTTAAACATAAAAATCAAGAAAAGACGGAAGTTTAGAATCCAAACGAATGATCCAAAGCTCCTAAGCTCCCCCAAAGGCTTCTTGATCTCCAAAAGATGTCTCTAACGTCAAAAACTACTGAAAAAGTCGACCTAAAAGGCTTAAATACGTTCCCATAATCATATTACAAAGTTTGGATAAACTACGAAAAAGCCCCAAAAAAAAAACTGCACATTCCAGTGATCTCTTCGCACGAAGACAGTTGTCTTCGCACGAAGAGTCTTCGTACGAAGACTTCTGCTTCTTCGTGCGAAGGTCTTATCATGTAGATACTGCAACCATGTATAAGAAGAGAATTTGGCCGAGCTGGATTTTGGCTAAGTCTTTTGTCTTCGCACGAAGACAAATGTCTTCGCACGAAGACTTCTGTTCCAGCCCTATTTTCTTTGACTTTCTCTTCCTTCCTTTGACTTTCCTCTTCCTTCCTTCTTCCATTGACTTTCCTTTGATTTCCTTTGACTTTCTCCTTCCTTTTGACTTGCCTTTGAGTTCCTTGTTTCCGAAGTTCGCTTCCATATCCCGCATGATCATCCAAGCCCTGTTTTCCTGCGAATCACAACACGAAAACACAACCCGCGATCATATCACAATAAAAGCTCAAAAATCTAAAGAAACGCCCGGATTTAACAAGTATTGCCTATGAACTCACATTATCACATTTACGCTCAATTTACTCAAAAGACGACGAATTCTCCATTATAAGCACGCAAAACGTAGACATAAAAGGCATAAAATAACTCCGAAAACGGAGTTATCAGTTTTCAAGGTCTTGAAAAACTGTAACACTGCAACAGATAAAGATCAACGCTTTGAAATGATTTTCAAGACTTTGAAAATCAGTTCAAAACTTTGAAAACACATACAACTTACCTTGCTTACCTGATGCTCCCCCTAAACCAATGCATCTTTAGTTAGCATTCCCAATTCCAATCTTAGAGCTGAGAATCTTTCTTCTACTAATGGTTTAGTGAAGATATCTGCAATTTTCATATTAGTAGCAACAAATTTAAGAACAATATCACCTTTCTCAGCATGATCTCTGATGAAATGGTGTCTGACATTAATGTGCTTGGTTCTTGAATGTTGCACTGGATTCTTTGTAATTGAAATTTCACTAGTGTTATAACACTTGATAGGTATGCTCCTGAAATCAAATCGAAGGTCTCTTAGTTGTTGAGAAATCCATAGTACTTGTGAGCAACATGCTCCTACAGCTATATATTCAGCTTCAGCTGTTGATAGAGCAACTGAATTCTGTTTCTTGAAATGCCAACTGATCAAGGATGATCCAATAAATTGGCAAGTTCCTGAAGTACGTTTCCTATCAACTTTGTAACCTGCAAAGTCAGCATATGAAAATCCAAGAAATCAGAAGTTAGAATGTCTTGGATACCAAAGCCCTAAGTCTTTGGTACCGTTGAGATATCTGAATATTCTCTTCACAGCAGTTAAGTGTGATTCTTTTGGATCGGCTTGAAATCTAGCACACATACATACACTAAACATAATATCTGGTCTGCTTGCTGTGAGATAGAGTAATGATCCTATCATACCTCTATACTCTTTTACATTTACACTCTTACCAGATTCGTCCTTGTCTAAGGACAGTGTAGAACTCATAGGAGTCTTGGCTTCCTTACATTGAGTCGTGCTATATTTGTTTAGTAAGTCTCTTGTGTACTTGCTTTGATGCACAAATATTCCTTTCTTCAATTGATGTATTTGAATTCCTAGGAAGAATTTCAGCTCTCCCATTATGCTCATTTCAAATTCCCTGCTCATAAGACTTGAGAATTCTCTGCACAATTGATCATTATTAGCTCCAAACAAGATATCATCAACATATATCTGAAATACAAGCAAGTCTTTCTCATGAGTCTTTATGAAAAGAGTCTTGTCTACTAAACCTCTTTTGAAATAATTTTCAAGCAAAAACTTTGACAGTCTTTCACACCAACTCTTGGAGCTTGTTTCAAACCATAGAGAGCTTTGTCAAGTTTGTAAACATGTTCTGGAAACTTGTCATTTTCAAAACTAGGAGGCTGTGCTACATACACTTCTTCTTGTAAAATAGCCATTCATGAAAGCACACTTCACATCCATTTGAAATAGTTTCATGTTCTTGTGAGATGAAAATGCAAGCAAAGTTCTAATTTCTTCTAACATGGCAACTGAAGCAAAAGTTTCCTCATAATCAATACCTTATTCTTGGTTGTAACCTTGAGAAACTAACCTTGCTTTGTTTCTGATCACTTTGCCACTTTCATCCAACTTATTTCTGAATAACCATCAGGTACCAATGACAGACTGGTTTGTAGGTGGAGGAACCAGGTTCCAAACCTTATTCCTTTCAAACTCATTGAGTTCAATTTGCATAGCAATGATCCAGTGTGACACCCCCTGATTCCGAGCCTTCCATTCCACACCGGAGAGCTCGGGAGGGTGCCATTCAAATAAATGAATCGGCGGAAATCGTGAAACAAAACATCCATACTTAATATGTTACATATGTTGGAATTTTTCCCTAGAGGCAATCAATTAATTGTGACAAATATATGGATTTACGATTCATTATGTTATCGATATGGAGATATGCTAACATGAATGAAGTCCTTAGAATATAAGGTGTTATATTCTTAAATATCCCTAGTCAATTACAATGATTAATGGGACAATCATCTATAGACTAGTATGGGGTTGGATTGATATGGAGATATCACGATCCAACACATGGGTATGCATTAGGAGTAATGGCATACTGGATGACCCACGACGAGAAGGATACATTAGATTATGTTGAAGTCACAATCTCTTCTCGTAGTGCTAATAATATTGCAATCCTTAGACTTGAAGTCACTAGATACTCTAGTTGTGGAATATTGTGCTTTGATGTTATCAAACGTTACACCGTAACTGGGTAATCATAAAGATAGCTATCGGGCATGATAGGAAGCAAGCTTAGAGATCGTAGTGATGTAGAAAGGATTTGTCCCTCCCACATAATGGGGGTAAATATTCACGGCCACTCGAGGGATGAGGCTTATTGAATGTCTGGCCAGACTCAGATAAATCAATATGGAGATATGATGTTATCTGCTTGCATAAGCATATTCCCAGGATCGAGGAACTATGGATTGGATATACGAGTGTGACTATTTATGTCTCGTATCCAATCCGGATATGGAGACAAAGGGATAAGTGCAATATAAGATATTGGGCACAAGAGGTTTGTCGGGATCACTGACTATTTCTATTAGTTGGGTGGCATGGATGTGTTGCTAGACACCGCTCCATGTTAGTAAGAGTTACTACCAACTAAGTAGAAACCTATGGGGTCACACGTCAAATAGAGTAGAGCTAGATTTGGGATTAATTAATATTGATTAATTAATAGAAGGATCATTGTGCAACACCTTGCAGACTTAGTAGGACTAATTTGCAAGGAAGGGAATAATTCTAGTTCATGTAGAATTAGGAAACTCCTTTATGGAAACAACAAGGAGTTGTTGGAGTATATAAAGGAGGCTCTTGCTTCCTTCCTACTTGATGTTAATTGTTATTAGACATAACAAAGAGAGTGGGAGAGAACAAGAGAGAGAGCAAGACAAGAGCTAGGGCCGAAACCCTAGCCCCGTCCGCCCTTCCCGTCGGCGCCAAGAAGAGGGGCCGATCCCCTCTTGGCCCTTTGTGCCTTTGTTGCTTTGATCTTCTTCCCTCTTCCTACGGGTTCAAGCTAGCACTTGTTTGAAGGAAGAATCTAGATCTCACCTCTAGACGTGGATCAACCGTAGAGACGAGGACATCATTCTTCGTGTGATCTCACAAATTCAAAGGTACACAATACTACGTCTCTTATCATGTTATGATGTCTCTTCCTGACGATCCGTGGTGGGCATTGAAGTAGAATTAAATTTTGTTATTCCGCTGCGTTACCTACTTCAAAACCCAACAGTGGTATCAGAGCCACATGTCGTAGAGCATAACATGATTTTATGTGTTACGATTTCAGTTTAGACACCGTACTATTGTTATTACGCGAAAACTGAAAATAATTGGCATAGTAGATGCAATAAACAATATCTAATTTATCATTGGATGTGTAAATTAGTGAGTTTGATCACATGAGATGTGTGGATTTTGGATCTAGATCTAGGGTTTGGGCACATGCTTGGAAAAGGGGTTTTCCAAGTATGGAAATAATTAAACTTGGGCAACAAGGAAGAAGTTGTTTTGGAAACAACTAAACTTGGGCAACAAGTAAGAAGTTGTTTATGGAAACAACTAAACTTGGGAACCAAAGAAAGAATTATTTTGGAAACAATACCATAAGGGTGTTTTGGAAACAACCCAACAAGGAAGGAATTGTTTATGGAAACAATTCCATATATTGTTTATGGAAATAATTCCATGAATTGTTTATGGAAACAATTCCATGAGGAGGTGTGGCCCATGTAGGGACCGCCCCTCTCTCTCTCCTTGCCGCCCAAGTAACACACGGCACAAAAAGGGGCCGGCACACCCTAGCACACGGCCTAGCCGTGTGGGCTAGGGGCCGGCCGGCCCGGGCCAAGTGTGGCGGTTCCTAGGTTGATTTTGGCCATTCTCTTGGTAAATATCTTGGACCGTTTTAACCCTAGTATGTCCAAAACAACTAAAATTGAACAAGCACGTTAAAAATTGGTTTTAACTGTATTTTGTGCTTTGTTGCATGGTGGATGGATATGGCCTAGGATTGTGGATGTTTATTGCTTTGTGGTTTGGTTTACGGCCTGTGAGCTGATCAAATTAATGTAATAATTAATTAGGTTTTACGGCCTGCGAGTCGTCTCTTTTCTCCTCGACATGTGAGGCTTTTTGTTATTTATTTATTCTAGATGTTAGGCTATAATTAGAAATATTTAGTTGATAGCCAAGAACATGGAGAAGAAGACCGGAGAACCAAAGGAGCCAAAAGACATCCCTAGGCGCGCAGCTATGGTGGAGCACATGGAGATGAGCTCGGCACTTTAGGGCAATTAGATATTATCATTGGCTTGATAATATCATTAGTCTAGGGGCCATATCCATGCCACGTTTTTTTTTGTGGATGTTTATTATTCATGCCTTGTTATTTATTTTGTGTGTATGACGCTACTAGCAAAACGATAACAAGATAATAATAAACAAGGTTGGTCTTTTATTGTGGATGGCCCAATCCAAATAAGTAGACCATGTTGATAAGATCAACCAAACAACTTAAAAGAAATCCCTCAAATAAATATTGCGTTTTGCCTTCTCTTGCCAAAACACCCTTCATGATCATGGCCTATTAAAATTCGGGCTTGCCAAAGCAAGGCGATTTTAATTTTCCATGGTTTGTTGCGGACGACGCAAGCTAGTAATGCGTGTATGTTGAAAACAAGAGGTTGGACGCAACTAGGCAAGAGTCAATTGGATTGATGAGCTTAGAGGCATGACAATTAGGTGTTATCTAAAGGATAAAGAATAGAGAGTTATTCACCTAATTGGACCAAGAGTTGCATGGGATGCAATTGGAATGGTTCCTACCTAAATAACCAATTCTTGGGTGACTTGCCAAAGCAAGCTCAAGAAGAAGTGAAAAGGGATCTTGGACCCACTAGAAAATATATAAGATATTTTCCGCATTAATGGTGAGGGCTATTAATCCGAGAAAAATAGTGGGAGCTATATTTAATAATTTAAATCCTTGTTGAATATAGTTATACGTCACAATGCTTTGCATAATCCTATAAGTGTTGAATACCCATCACATTAAACAAACAAACGCGACTTTATGTCCATGAGATGGACAAGATGTCTGGAATCTATTTTCTAGATTGGTATAAAATTGAGAATTGTTCTCAAATAAAGGAAATATGTTGTACATTGTAGAGCATAAATTTCTCTTCCCACCAACTACCAAAACACACTAAAGCCTTATGGAAGGAACATCAAAGAATGGTTCTTTGGATGTAACTTGTCTCATGTCAAGCTCCCATGGACTCTGAGCTTTGGAAGCAAGATGAGAAATTTGGAGGCATGTGATATGATCATACGAGCTTGTCATGAAAGGCTTGAGGAGTTGCTCCACTTTGCACTCTCTTGCTTAGCACTCGTCATGGTCAAGATGGAATAAGTTCGGGCTTGCCAAAGCAAGGCGACTTAGTTCATCGAGATATGACGCGACGACACAAGTTAGTAATGTGTGGATGCTGAAGCAAGAGGTGAAGCGCAAACTAAACTATCTCAATAGGATTGAAAGCTTAGATATTGGGAGTTATCTATAAGATAGATAAAGAATATATAGTTATTCTCCCAAATGGACCAAGAATTGCATTGGATGCAATTATAGTGTTTGTTCAAAAGTGATTTACTTTATATGATTGAGAATCGCTATACAAAGCACTCATAAAGGGATAAATGAAAAACATGTTAATGGTTAACAGCATGCTTAAACGCAAAAAGTTTTTGCGTGGAACTCATGGGTATAAAGCAAGCTTGTTGCTAAAACCAAGTTGCCTTAAAGATCCCAAAGGTGGCATGGAGGAAGAGAAACTGCCTAAAGTACCTGGAAGGAAATAATAAAGGAATTATGAATTCCACACTAGGTAATTTTGTTATAGGAGTCAATATGTCTATCTCATCATCATGAGTATATGATACTAGATGAGGATCTCACACTTATATATAAATGCGGTGGATCTCATGAGAAGTAGAAAATTGAATAAGGAAGAAATAATCCTACACGTGTGGCAATTAAGCAAAGGGTTGCTGAATTAGCCGTAGGAAATTATTTCTACCTTTATAAAATTGTTCATGAATTAGACAAAAGTGATTATGACCCTCCTATGAGTAGGACCATTATCATAGTTTCTTGTTTGGACAAGAAAGCTCTCTATCATAATAAAAGGACAAATGTTGTTCCATTTATTCTGATATGCATTGTTGTAATGCAATTTTGTCTAAATGGATTGTATATCCTTGATCATGATAATTTCATCTATAACATTAATACCAAGAGGTTTGCATATAATGATATGAACTTAACTTATCTTTAGCATTATCGTTTAGGCCACATGAATAAGAGATACATATCTAGAACTCCATATAGATGGAATTATAGAACTCATTTGATTATTGAATCATATGAGATATGTAAGACTTATTTATTAGGCAAATATATGATATTTTGGGAATCATACATATTGATGTATGTAGGCCACTAAGCGCAAATACTGAAGATGATTTTCAATACTTCATCATATTTACTGATGGGATCAGAGAAATATGGATTTGTATATCTTATGAAGAAACAAATCAGAATCCTTTGAAGAGTTCAAGGAACTCAAGAATGAAGTAGAGAGATAGCTTGGAAAAGTATTAAGGCTCTACGATTGGATCGTAGAGGAGAATACTTGAGCCAAGAGTTTGACAAGCATCTATGGGAGTGTTGGATATGATCCAAACTCGCTCCACCTAGTTAGCACGCCACATGGGTTTAGCATGTCTAAAAGGAGAGTTCGGACCTTGTTGGACACGGTTCGGTCCATGATGAGTCAAACATAACTTCCAGTTTACTTTTAGGGGCTATGTTCTAAATTACAGCAAAATTCACCCTTAACCTTGTTCCATCCAAATAAATTATGAGAACCAGCATATGAGATATGAACTAGGAAGTGTCCTAGTAGGTCGTTCATAATGATTTGGGTTATGTATTTTATGTAAAGGCATTTACAGATAAACTTGGACTCAAATCGGATAAATGTTTTGTGGGATATCCTAACAAAGGATATTATCTCTACACTCCAATCGAGAACAAATTGTTTGTTGCTCGAATCGCTGTGTTTCTAGATAGAATTGTCTCTAAAAGAAACAGTGGGAGCAATGTAGAAGTTGAAGGAGTTCAAGAACCACAACAGAACATTGATCCGTTTGATGGAACATGAGCAGGATCACAAGGTGTTGTGGAGCAACCTACTCAGAAAAACACAAGAACCTTGTAGATTAGGTAGGATATGTCAAGGGACTAGAGAAATTAGAATTTCTCATAACCCGTGATATATTGCTGATCGAGATGAGCCTACAACCTATGAGAAGGCCACGTGTGGGCCATACTCTCAGAAATGGCTTGGAGCCATAGGATACGATATGGAATCCATGTAAACCAACAAAGTATGGACTTTGGTGGAACCACCTGAATGGGTAGGACCCATAGGGTGCAAGTAGGTTATGAGGAAACCAACATGGATGGTAATATGATTAATTTTAAGGGACAACTGGTTTGAAAGTTTTTCATGAGAATTCATAGTATAGACAATGACGAAATCTTTCCCCAGTTGTAATGCTTAATTCCATTCGCATCTTGCTTGTAGCAATCTGTTTATAGATTGAGTCAAGATTCTTGGAGATTGGATTCTTAGAATTTATGATGCAATCAAAGGAGTTTGGTTCCATCAAAAATTGAAGATGATACTTGTGTTTACAAGAAGGTTAGTGGGAGCATAGTTAAATTTTTGGTCTTGTATCTAGAGACATACTAATCATTGGGAACAATGTCTCTACTCTGCAATCTATTAAAGATTGGCTAGAGAAATTGATTTCCAATAAAATAGACTTAGGCGAGACAATCTATAAAATCTATGGAGATAGATCAAAGTAATTGTTCAGCCCGAGTCATGGTACATATATTGACAAGGAGTTGAAATGGTTCAACATGTAGGAATATGGATTTTTACCCATGTCACATGGAATTAGTCTTTGGAAGACTAATTGTCTTTTCAATTAGATTTAAAAGGGACCGTATGAATAAGATTCATGAGATACGCCGTGTTATGTATTGGGCCAGATATGTCATATGGTATGACACAAAGATACCAATCAAATCCAAGTGAGGTGTCACTTGATAATTATCAAGATTATCCTTAAGTACTTGAGAAGGAATAAAGGATGAACTCTTGATTAATGGAGGATAGGAAAAGTTTACTGTAAGGGGTTACAGTGATGAGAACTTCCATCTGACAAAGAAGATTTCAGATTATAGTCGAGTTTTATGTTTTGTGCTAGAGGGAGTGACTGTGAGCTGGAGAGGTTCCAGGCAAGATTCAGCCATTGATTCTAACATAGAGGACTGAGTAAATCATAGCATGAGATGCAGTTACTCAGAATATCAAATCTCAATCAAATTGTTGATAAAGGAAGATGTGAATATTTGCAAAGTACCAGCACATGTCTCGCCTACCACGCCCCTATGCAGTGAAGGCATGGAGGGATTCGCTAGATCAATAGGTATATTATGAAGGAGATTGACTCTAGTGCAAGTGGGAGACTGTTGGAATTGTGCCCTAGAGGCAATCAATTAATTGTGACAAATATATGGATTTACGATTCATTATGTTATCAATATGGAGATATGCTAACATGAATGAAGTCCTTAGAATATAAGGTGTTATATTCTTAAATATCCCTAGTCAATTATAATGATTAATGGGACAATCATCTATAGACTAGTATGGGGTTGGATTGATATGGAGATATCACGATCCAACACATGGGTATGCATTAGGAGTAATGGCATACTGGATGACCCACGACGAGAAGGATACATTAGATTATGTTGAAGTCACAATATCTTCTCGTAGTGCTAATAATATTGCAATCCTTAGACTTGAAGTCACTAGATACTCTAGTTGTGGAATATTGTGCTTTGATGTTATCAAACGTTACACCGTAACTGGGTAAACATAAAGATAGCTATCGGGCATGATAGGAAGCAAGCTTAGAGATCGTAGTAATGTAGAAAGGATTTTTCCCTCCCACATAATGGGGGTAAATATTCACGGCCACTAGAGGGATGAGGCTTATTGAATGTCTGGCCAGACTCAGATAAATCAATATGGAGATATTGATGTTATCTGCTTGCATAAGCATATTCCCTGGATCGAGGAACTATGGATTGGATATACGAGTGTGACTATTTATGTCTCGTGTCCAATCCGGATATGGAGACAAAGGGATAAGTGCAATATAAGATATTGGGCACAAGAGGTTTGTCGGGATCACTGACTATTTCTATTAGTTGGGTGGCATGGATGTGTTGCTAGACACCGCTCCATGTTAGTAAGAGTTACTACCAACTAAGTAGAAACCTATGGGGTCACACGTCAAATAGAGTAGAGCTAGATTTGGGATTAATTAATATTGATTAATTAATAGAAGGATCATTGTGCAACACCTTGCAAACTTAGTAGGACTAATTTGCAAGGAAGGGAATAATTCTAGTTCATGTAGAATTAGGAAACTCCTTTATGGAAACAACAAGGAGTTGTTGGAATATATAAAGGAGGCTCTAGCTTCCTTCCCACTTGATGTTAATTGTTATTAGACATAACAAAGAGAGTGGCAGAGAACAAGAGAGAGAGCAAGACAAGAGCTAGGGCCGAAACCCTAGCCCCGTCCGCCCTTCCCGTCGGCGCCAAGAAGAGGGGCCGATCCCCTCTTGGCCCTTTGTGCCTTTGTTGCTTTGATCTTCTTCCCTCTTCCTCCGGGTTCAAGCTAGCACTTGTTTGAAGGAAGAATCTATATCTCACCTCTAGACGTGGATCAACCGTAGAGACGAGGACATCATTCTTCGTGTGATCTCACAAATTCAAAGGTACACAATACTATGTCTCTTATCATGTTATGATGTCTCTTCCTGACGATCCGTGGTGGGCATTGAAGTAGAATTAAATTTTGTTATTCCGCTGCGTTACCTACTTCAAAACCCAACAACATAAACATGATTTTCTCAACACGATACATGACATACTATTAAACATGATGATGAACCAGCAACCTGCGATCCTGAAGCTCGAATATGGGAATAGGAACCCTGGAAACCGCAACAACTAGGGAGGAGGCTATGGAAGGCAGCCGAACTACAACCAGGGGAATGCAGGACAGCATGGAGCCCAGAACCGCAACAACAATGCTGGTCATGGAGGCAACAACAACAATGTAAACTGGTACTGGAGGAGCTGGAGCACAGAATGCAAATGTGGGAAGGATTGCTGTCATGACTAACGCAGAGGCTGATGCTGCTTATGGAGTTGTCACGGGTACTTTCCTTATCCATGAGCAACCAGCTTTTATATTATTCGATTTTGGTGCATCATACTCATTCATATCATCATCATTTGCTGAGAAATTGGGTTTGGATAAGTGTGCTAAGAAATCTATCCCAGTAGCAACTCCCACTGGCCAAATAGTAGTATGTGACACCGTATTTGAAGGGGTAGGAGTGAAAATCCTAGCATGCACCTTTCCTGTAGACTTGATTAAGTTTGATCTTAGAGGCCAAGATGTCATCTTAGGGATGGATTGGCTTAGTAAATATCGAGCTGTCATTGATTGTCATGATCAGAAGGTTCAGTTAAGGGGACCCAACAGTGAGAGAATCTCTTACCGTGGAATCACGAAGGAGCCTTGTATCAGACTACTTTCAGCACAGACCATAGTCAACCAAGTGAAGAAAGGGAACTCTACCTACTTATGTTACATCCAAGACGTTTCCAAGAAGGATAATGTGCTAGAGGAGATACGAGTTGTAAAGGAGTTTCCTGACGTATTTCCAGACGAGATTCCAGGAATGCCAACAAGAAGAGAATTGGAGTTCACTCTGGACTTAGCTCCAGGAATCGCACCTATCTCAAAAGCACCGTACCGGATGGCACCAGCAGAGCTGAAGGAGCTAAAGGAGCAATTACAAGAACTCCTAGATAAGGGATACATACGGCCAAGTGTGTCACCCTGGGGAGCACCAGTGCTTTTTGTAAAGAAGAAAGATGGAAGCTTAAGGCTATGAATTGAGTACCGCGAGTTTAACAGTGCAACCATCAAGAATAAGTACCCTCTACCCCGGATTGACGATCTCTTCAATCAATTACAAGGGGCTAGTGTCTTCTCCAAGATTGATTTGAGATCAGGGTACCATCAGCTTCGGGTAGCCGAGCAGGATATCCCGAAGACAGCTTTTAGAACGAGATATGGCCACTATGAGTTCACTGTGATGCCTTTTGGTTTGACCAATGCACCTGTAGTATTCATGGATATGATGAACCGAGTAATGAGTCCATTTCTAGACCGATTCGTCGTCGTATTTATTGATGACATCCTTGTGTACTTGAAGAGCGAGGAAGATCATGAGGAACATCTCAGAGAAGTGTTGCAAACTTTGAGACAAGAACGGTTGTATGCTAAGCTGTCAGAGTGCGAGTTTTGGTTGGATCGTGTTCCATTTCTGGGTCACATCATCTCGAAGGAAGGAATATCAGTGGACCCAGGAAAGATTTCAGCAGTCAAAGATTGGCCAACACCGAAGAATGTTTCCGAGATAAGGAGTTTCCTTGGCTTAGCAGGTTACCACAGGCGTTTTGTGAAGGACTTCTCCAAGATTGCCAGGCCACTAACAGCACTAACGAAGAAGGCAGTAAAATATCAGTGGAGCGAAAGTTGTGAAGAAGCGTTTCAGACCCTGAAGGAAAAGCTAACTACAGCGCCAGTATTGACCCTACCTAATGATTTAGGCGAGTTCGAGATATACAGCGATGCATCGAAGAAGGGGCTAGGATGTGTACTCATGCAAGACAGAAGGGTGATTGCCTATGCATCAAGACAGCTTAAGCCCCACGAGGAGAAATACGCTACTCACAACTTGGAGTTGGAAGCAATTGTTTTCGCGCTGAAGATATGGAGACATCATCTGTACGGAGCAGTTTGCAATCTTTACACAGATCATCGCAGCCTAAAGTACATTTTCACGCAGAAGGATCTGAACAACAGACAACGGAGATGGCTAGAGATCATCAAGGATTACGACTTGCGTATCCCGTACCACGAAGGGAAGGCAAACTTAGCCATAGACGCATTGAGTTTAAAGGAGAGCCATGCTTTGAATGCAATGGTAATTTTACCAGAATGGCTATGCCACGAATTCAGAAAGCTCGAGATCGAAGTCGTGGATCAAGGAGGAGTACAGAACTTACTTGGCAGTATGACAGCAGTACAGATTTATTTGAAGAAATAAGGAGTAATCAAGCAGGAGATGTCAAACTGGAGAGAATTAAGAAGAATATTACAGAAGGACAAGCCAAAGACTTTCAAATTCACGACGATGGGAGCATACGCTACAAAGGTAGGTGGTGTGTACCACAAAAGTGTGCAGAAACCAAAGAGAAATTGATGCGTGAAGCGCAAAACACGCCTTACTCAGTACAACCTGGAGGCGACAAACTCTACAAAGATTTGAATAAGACACTTTTGGTGGCCAAACATGAATAAGGAAGTAGCAGAATTCGTAGCTCGATGTTTAACGTGCCAAAAAGTGAAGTTCGAACACAAGCGGATGGGAGGCCTAGTTCAGCCTTTAAACGTACCAGTTTGGAAGTGGGATTCCATTTCCATGGATTTTGTGACGGAACTGCCAACGTCAAAGAACGGACTTAATCAGATTTGGGTTGTAGTAGACCGATTGACCAAGACAGCAAGGTTCTTTCCGATGAAGGATACCTGGAACATGGAGCAAAGGGCAGACGCGTATGTCAAAAACGTAGTGAGATATCATGGAGTTCCAAGCTCGATAATTTCTGACAGAGACCCTAACTTTCTCTCTCATTTCTGGAAGGCGCTTCAGGAAGAAATGGGGACCCAATTACGATTCAGTACGGCATTCCACCCAACCACAGATGGACAGACAGAAAGAACGATTCAGACATTGGAAGACATGATAAGGGCTTGTGTCATAGACTTTCAAGGTTCATGGGTTGACAAGCTACCACTGAGAGTTCTCATACAACAACAGCTACCACGCCAGCATCGGCATGGCACCACACGAGGCTTTGTATGGGAGGAAGTGTCGAACACCTTTATGTTGGAGTGACATCAGCGAGACAGTGGTTATAGGCCCACAAATGATCGAAGAAATGACCGACCAGGTGAGACTTATCCAGCAAAGAATGAGGGCATCACAAGACAGACAGAAGTCCTATGCGGATCAGAAAAGGAGACCATTAGAATTCCAAGTGGGTGAAAAAGCGTTTCTAAAATTTTCACCTACGAAGGGAGTGACAAGATTCAATCAGAAAGGAAAACTGAGCCCAAAGTTTATCGGCCCATATAACATTCTGGAGAGAATTGGAGAAGTTGCTTATCGACAGGACTTACCTTCGAATTTGGGACGAGTACACAATGTCTTTCACGTTTCACAGCTAAAGAAGTACGTACTAGACCCATCTCATGTGCTAGATCCTGTACCAATTGAGTTGGACCCATCTTTGACTTACGAGGAGCACCCTGTAAAGATTCTGGATACTAAGACAAGAGACACGCGTACCAAGAGAGTTAAGCTAGTGAAAGTTTTATGGACGAACAGCCAGACGGAAGAGGCTACTTGGGAAGCAGAAGATGACATGAGAAAGAAATACCCTCATCTGTTTAATGAGGTAAATTGACTTCCGGTGACGTCACTCTCTTAAGGGGGAGAGGATGTAACATTTCGTTTTAGTACCCTTACGTTCCTAAAATAAATCTAAACATTTCCTGTTATCTCTGGTTAATTTCATCGTATATCTCGTGCATCATCATATAGATATACCCTTGCATCGTATAGGAACTATTTGCTCTTTGGGTAGCTTTGGCTTCGAGGACGAAGCTCTCTTTAAGGGGTGGAGGATGTAATACCCCGTTTTAATACGAGGGAAAATTGGTAATTTGTGCGAGGAATTTGATTTTATTTGCTAGTTACGAAATTGGGTAGTTTTCGGGTTCAAATTATAGTTGAGACGCTTAATTTATATTCCTAGACAACGTTATCGTTATTGAGCAATTATTTTAGCAATATTTTATTTTATACTAAGTAGTAATACCTAGCCTAGTGGTGTGCCCGACACACTAGAATTCTCTAACTAATTGTACTCCAGACACACCATAGCATAACTAACACCAATTAAATAAAATAAAATTTTAAAATGTTAATTTTTTTTAGGAAACAACAATCTGCAGGTTTGTTTTGGGGAAACTCACCTCCTGCAGACTCTTTTTTTTCTCTTCTTATACTACTTCTTCTTCACCGGCTTCGCACCACCACCTGCACCACCATCACTTCTCCCCTCTTCCTCCTCCACCTCCGAGACTCCCTCTGCCTCACCCTCTCTCTCTGCCTCTGGTTCTCCCGCCGAAAATAGAGTAGCTGCTTGGTGCCGCTGCCTTCCCCGACGGAAACCAAGCCGCCACCACGACCACAACTCCCTCTCTCCCTCTTTTCGACAATATCTCTCTCTCCCTCCCTTCTCCCCCGTCTCCGGCGAATAACCAGCAGAAACAGCAGCGGCTCAAGCCGCTGCCGCCTCCGGCGAAGACCCCGACGGCAAAACCGTCGCCGCCACCACCTGCATCTCTCCCCAACCCTCTATTTTAACCCCGTATTCATCATACCCTCCCTGTTCCGAGCCAAGACGAAGCAACAAGAGCAGCAATACGCTGCAAAGACGACCCGGAGACCGCCGCCGGACGCCGGGCGCCATTGACGCCGGCGAGATGCTCGCGCGAACCCTCTGGCGATACCCACTCCCTCAAATCAATCCCAAATCACTCCTAGAGGTCCGAGGAACTCATTGGTATCAACAATCGGAGCCAACAACACCTTAATCGTCGGATTCAACCATCACCGCCGGCCACTATCGACGGCGAACCCAACCGGACCCAAATCTTGACCGTTTCTCGCGATTTTTCGCTTGGGTAACTCCTAAATCACCCTCTGATTCATTTTTGATCATCAAAATACAATTTTAATAGCTCTAGATCGAATGGGGTTGTTGGATTTATGCTTGTTCATGTTGGGGGTTGTTCTTGTATTTTCAGAAAAGTTAGGGGTGGCTAGTGTAGCATGTTGAAACTGTTTTTCTTCGTGGGAGGCCATTTCATGTCATTAAAGAAACGTTGGGGCTCTATTTAGTATTTACATAAACTGCAAATAAAATATAAAAATTAAACAATGCATTTTTGTATTATAATTAATTTATAATATTTCTAGTTATTGTTTTAATTATATAAAAGATGTTTTTGCTATTTAAAATTATATATATGTATTATTTAATATGGGATATTGTTGTTTTTTTGAAAAATAAGCAAGATAAATTATATAGTTCTTTAATCAAATAAATTTAGTGTGATTAAATAAACATTTCAAGAACTTATAAATTAGTGCTTGTTCAATATTGATAAAATAAAATAAGTTAGGGAGCAATTTTAGAAAATAGGTAATAGTAAACTCCATTATTAATAAATAAATAAAGCTTGATTATTATTTGTAGATATTAGAAATAAATTTCTCCAAAACAAAGTTATAAATTATGTGAGACTAAACACTTGTTTATTTGAATAAACACTTTTGTGAGTTTTATTTATGAGTTTAATTCTTTAATAGTATATATATATATATATATTATAATAAATAATTAGCAATAGTTGAATTAGTTCGAATTAAATTTTGTGGTCACTTACAAATAAATGTTTTGTAAAATAGATTATTGTTTTATTTTCTAAATATTATAGTGTATAAATTTAATATACGATTTATTACTTCATAAATTTTAAGAGTTTAGTATTTATATAAATAGTGATTTTTATGAGAAGAATACATTTTTCTACGTCGTCGGTTTATTATATAAATATGCTAATAATTAATGGAGATAACGGGGAGTAATTTCAAATAAGACTTAAAGAAATTTTTTCATAGCGTACTTGCACACTTTGGATTTGTAATTAATTTAGGAAATTATAAATTGAAGGTGACGAGTTCGTAGACGAGGGCTTCGTTTATCCGTATAGGCTTTGTTGTGCTAATTGTCTTGCTACTCGAGTGAGTAAATATGCCTTACCTAATGTGCCCGTCCTCCATTCGTGTCTAAATTTTTTTATGGTTTTATGTCTCAAAATGTGATTTGTGATATACGTGCTCGATTTGAGATTTCAAAAACTTGTCTAAATGATTATTTGGAAATTATCACTTGAAATTAATAACACGTAATAACGTAAAGTGGAAACAGTTGTGCGGGTGAACCTTATATACATTGTGGTTATGATTATCGGGATGGCACCGCCACCCGGCTTATTATGATATTTTGCTCGGTTGCGATTTGCCCCGGGCTGCTCCCTGTACTCACCTCTCTGGCCGCAAGAGTCATAGGGGGGTGCCGGCACTTAAGGTCTTGGATGCATGCGAGATGGTTGGTTCTATATTATTGGATTGGTTCATTCCCCGCTACAACTAAAATAATAAATATGGATTTTTCATATGAGAAACAAAAGCAACTGTTGCTTTCAAATTATGGAATGATTTGAGATTGCTAAGTAAAGATTTGGAATATTCATATCTACGCTTTCGCAATAAGAAGATGGTTTACTTCCATATTATTCCTCTTTATTTAAAAGTGAAAATATGCCTCTTTCCTGTTTACACGTTTGGGTGTTTACTTGCTGAGCATTTTGTGCTGACTTTGGAAAAACTGCGATCTGTTTCTTTCCCCCGCAGGTCTAGGTGAAGGAAGCTCGGATTAAGGGAAATACGGACTCACCTAGTTATGTTATTGTTAAATAAATGATCCACCTAGACAATGATCATCATGTTTAGTAGTATGTCATGTATCATGTTGAGACAGTCATGTTTATGTAATATATTAAGTATGGATGTTTTGTTTCACGATTTCCGCCGATTCATTTATTTGAATGGCACCCTCTCGAGCTCTCCGGTCCGGAACGGAAGGCTCAGAATCAGGGGGTGTCACATCCAGTCTGCTTCTTGTAAAGCTTCTTTCATAGTTTTTGGTTCTAGAAGAGAGATAAAAGCATTAAAAGCACATAAGTCCTTCAACTGTGATCTAGTTTGTGTACCAGTGGTTGGATATGAGATGATATTTTCAACAGGATGAGATGAGAGATATTTGAATCTCTTTCTTGGATACCATGGTTCAGGTTCTCCATATATCTTCTCTGGTCTTGAAGTAGTGGCTTTGTCACTTGTATCCTTCTGATCATCTTTTTCAAGGATTTGAGGCTTATTTTCAAGGCCTTGAGCACAATTTCAAGGTCTTGAAAATGTCTTCTGTTTTCTTCTGAGCCTTTCTTGAATCCCATTGGATTCTCAGTCTCTTCCTCTGATTCATGCTTGTTCAAATTCAAGTCTGAAAAACTTTCACTCAAAGAACCATCATAGCTTTCATAAAAAATAACATGAATGCTCTCTTCAACTAGTTTGGTTCTTTTATTGTAAACTCTATAAGCTTTTCTATTCAGAGAGTAACCAAGAAATATACCTTCATCACTTCTTGCATCAAACTTATCAAGATTGTCTTTTCCATTGTTGTGGATAAAAAAAGTACATCCAAAGGGTCTGAAGTATGAAATGTTTGGCTTCCTCCCTTTGAATAGTTCATAGGGAGTCTTCTTCAAAATAGGTCTGATCAAGCACCTCTTCAGTATATAGTTTGTTGTATTCACAACTTCTACCCAATAATGTTTTGGCAGCTTGTTCTCAAGAAGCATTGTCCTTGACATATCTTCAGGAGTCATGTTCTTTCTTTCAACAACACCATTCTGTTGAGGAGCTCTTGGAGCAGAAAAGTTGTGAGTAATACCATGCTTATCACAGAACAAATCGAATTCTAATTGATCAAATTCTCTACCATGATCACTTCTAATTGAAGCTACATGCAGGTTTTTCATAGTTTGAAGTCCTCTACAAAGCTTTGAAAATTCAGAGAATGCTTCAGATTTTTCTTTGAGAAACATAACCCACGTATATCTAGAAAAATCATCTACAACAACTAGCATATACCTTTTATCTTTTGGATTAGGAGTTCTCATAGGACCACAGAGATCCATATAAAGCAGTTCAATGGGTCTAGTTGTACTTACAAACTTCTTTGGCTTGAAGTAACTTCTGGTCTGTTTTCCTTGAGCACATGCTTTGCACATTTCATCTTCTTTTAACTTAATGGATGGCAATCATCTTACCAAGTCTTTGGAAATCAACTTGTTCAAAGTGTGCAAACTAATATGACCAAGCTTCCTGTGCCAAAGCTTTGAATCCTCTTTCAAGGCCTCGAGACACTTCAAACTTTCATCTGCAACTTTGTTAGTCTGAAAAGTATAAACATTGTTTGATCTAGAGGCTTGAAAGAATGCAATCTCCTGATTTCTCATTTTGCACCACACACTTCTCTTTATCAAAGATAACTTTTCTTCCATTGTCACAAAGTTGAGATACACTAAGCAAGTTAAATTTCAAACCTTCAACTAAATACACATCAGAAATAGAGTTTTCAGAATTTTTACCAACTTTACCAATATCAAGAATATTTCATTTGCCTTTGTCACCAAGTGTAATTGAACCTTCAGATTGCTCTTTCAATTCTGAGAATAGAGATCTTTTTCCACTCATGTGTCTTGAGCCACCACTGTCCATAAATCACTTATGTTCTTTGATGCTGGTGAATCCTGCAAACACTAATCACTGCCTTACCCAACTGTTAGACCAAGTGTGGAATTTGGATTCATATTCAGGATCAACCATGTTAGATGGTCTAACCCCTTTAGGAACCCAAATCTTCTTAACTTGTCCTTTGAGTTGAAAAAGAAAGGTGTTCCTCATTATGTGAGGGTCTCTTCTTTTGAAAGGACAAGTCATCTTAACATTACCAGTTTTACAGCAGTAATGACATTTAGGAGAAGTTTTGTTTCCAGCTTTCACAAATCTGCTATTGTTTTTCCTTGGGAAATTTGGATTGAATCCAATACCAGCTTTGTGAACTGACTGTGAACTTCCTCCAAGAATCAAGTTCAACTTGTGTTCTGATCTAGAAAGCTTGACTTTGACCAATTCAGATCTTGTAGTTTCTCAGTAAGAGTAGTCTTTTTTTTATCTAATTCATCAACCTGATGTCTTAGATTGACAAGGTTGTTACTCATTAATGAGTTTTCAGTGACTACTTCCTTGCCTTGTGTTTTCAAGGCTTTGAAACTGGTTTTCAATGCCTTGAAATCACTGTCTGTTTTCTTCAGAGAGATTTCAAGATTCTGATTTAGACAAACAAGTTGTAAGTTTTCTTTTGCTTGCTCATGAACTTTTTCTTTCAAAAGTCTGATCTCTTTCAAATAATCTTCCTCATTTAAAAGCATTGTTCTGAGATATTCTGAAAGAGCTTGTTTTGGTTTTGAAATCAGACAGTTTACCATTGCCTCAATGTTCTTCTCTGAATTTTCATCATGTTTGGCCATGAAGCATAGGTTGGCATGTTCTTCTTCACATTCAGATTCACTAGAGCTATCGGAATCACTCCATGAAGCTATCATAGCTTTATTTCTTCTGTCATGGTCTTTCTTTTGAAAGCTCTTTCTTTTCTAGTGTGGACAATATCTTATCAAATGTCCTGCATCACCACATTCAAAGCAGTTCATAACTTTTGATTTATTTTGTGAATAAGATTTACCTTTGTAGTCGCTGCTACTGGATGGTCTATGCCTTTCTCTGTTGAAGTCTCTGTTTCCAAAGTTTTTCTTCATTTTTAGAATCATTGTCAAGGCTTTGGAGATTAAGGCAATTGGATCTTTATCATTACCATCCTCAGTTTCAAGGCTTTGGTTTCTCTCATTTTCCTTTGCTTTGAGAGCTAAGTTCTTGAAACTTTCTGGTAGCTCTCCATCAACTTCATTCATAGGTATTTCATGTGTCAGAAGTTCCCTTGTAGGTCATCAAGTTGTAGAGTTGAGAGATTCTGAGCTTCTTCAATTGGTGTGGTCTTTGGTTCCCACTTTTCCTTTGGAAGACTTCTTAGAATCTTCCTTACCTTTTCTTCATTGGAAAAATGTTTTCCCAGTGAATCAAGGTTGTTGACAATGTCTGTGAATCTCTTGAACATGTCTCTGATGGACTCATATGCATTCATCTTAAACATCTCATATTGCCTGAGATAGAAGTTGATCTTGGTTTGCTTCACTTGACTGGTTCCTTCAAAAGTAACCACAAGTTTATCCCAGATTTCTTTGGAAGTAATGCAGCCTGAAATCCTTTTGAATTCATCTGTACTCAAAGCACAATATAAGATGTTAATAGCTTTGTAATTCTTAGAGTATTGCTCTTATTCTGAAGAGGAGAGTAAGTCTTCAGATTTGGGATTTCTATTCCCATCTTTCTCTGTGTAGAAAGTGTGAGGTCCATTCTGTATAATGGTCCAAAGCTCCATGTCTTGATCAATGATGAACATTTTCATCAAAGTTTTCCAGTGAGCAAAATTTTCTCCACAGAATAGAGGAGGTCTGTTAGCAGCTCTTCCCTGTGACAGACCACCATCACCTGCAGTACTCATGATCACCAGATGGTTAAACCTATACAGTGATACAAGCTCTGATACCAATTGAAAGTGTGAGTGTGCAGGTGTTAATGAATCTAAGATACTCTAGAAGGGGGTTGAATAGAGTATGCCAACTTTTTTGCAAAACTTGCTAGGAAGATAAAAACTTGTGAAAACAGTGAAGTTCAAGGCCTTGAAACAAATTCAATCCCTTGGAAGAGATGCAGTTTGTATAAAAAAAGTAAGCCTTTTTCAAGGTCTTGAAAACAAGTTTAAACCCTTGAAAATTAGACATTTTTGTGTGCTGCAAATACTATGAAAAACAATAAACTGTAAATGCAAGAGACAAGTGATTTATAGAGTTCAGTCCACTTGGACCTACGTATCTACCTCAGGGATTAGATCCCGGCAAGATTTTCAACACAATTCTTATTAATTTAAAGCTAAGCCCTAGAACTCAAGCACATAGAATTCCCTTACTCTGTTACATCTTGTGGTTTTCCCTAACCAGTGTAGTACCTGCTCTAGCCAACTGATTAAATAAGAATTATCTATTTTTCACTTTGAACAATCCTTGAGAATGAATATAGAGACAATACACAATTGATCTACCAATGGAGTACAATACAGAAGTACACTTAGAATAGAAAACTGCAGTGAATAATGCAGTGAACTTCTGTGGAATGGATTGTGAGATTGATGTTCTTCTTTGATGTTTTGTCAATCCAGAATCTGTCTTGCACTTTTGCCCATTGAGTGTCGTGTCTTGTTGCTTCAAAGTGCGCTCCTTTTATACTTCAAACAACTCTGCAAATCTTCCTTGATTTTCAGCAACAAACTTCCTATTTTGTAGGAAACAGATTTGACTTTTGACATCTTCTCCAACGGTTGGATGATCACAATCTTCAGAGACTTTGTAGTGATCTTTTGTTTAAACAACTTGATAAGATGTCATCCATGTCTGACTGATCACAGGATCAAAGTGTCCAATTGTTTCCAAATCTGCACAAGTTCAGTTTAGGAAACAATCCTGCAAAACTTGGAAATAAAATTTTCTGCAAAATCAAAGTCAACAGATGATATTCTATGTTCAAATGTGTTAGAATAATTTGTCTTTCGTCATATAATAACAGTGAATCAAACAAGTGAAAGATAGAGAGGGAAACAACTCAGAGAGTTTGCAGAAAAATCCCCCTGAGAATGTTCACACAGGTTAAGCAGTTTCAAGGCTTTGAATCAAGTTTCAAGGTCTTGAAAATAGCTAAATTATTTTCATGCCTCTGAGAACTGATTCAAGGCTTTGAAAGCTGGTTCAAGGCCTTGAAATAGCTAAACTATTCCAAGCCTTGCATAACCTGATCTTACACTTGTGTTATAGAAATGGCTCCCAAGAAGTCTCAGAAGGAAGCAGACGAGTTGCCTGAACTCTCCAAAGATATGTGGTGCAAAGCCCCTTACTTAGGCGGATATGAATTCTACTTGACTACCATGAAAGGTACCACTCTCCAGGAACCTCCGGTGAAAAATACCTTGCAGTTGGTGTCTGAGCCGGCGAGGGATGACTGGGACCTGGTAAGTGCTCAAGACGTGCAGCAACTAGGCCTCGAAGCTGGATTGTACCCCTTCACTGACGTTCTTCTTCAATCAATCATGGAGAAACTTGATTGGATGGATGACTGGACGGAGTACATCCTGGACAACTACGAAGAAGAATTGAAGAACGCTGGGATATACAATGCCGTTCGCGCGACGATGGTACTTAGCATCAGGTGCGACCATGACATGCTGAGGGTCGTATTCTCGAGGTACTCCAAGAAAACTCACACCTTCCACTTCTCTACCGGCGAGCCTGGGCCAGCCCTCAAGGATACATAAATCTTGCTGGAACTTCCTAGTATGCGAGCTGTAGATCATCTGACTCCGCTAGATTCTAATGATGAGCTCACACTCTTCGAGCAAATGAGAGAGTGCATCGCTGATATGAATAAGTTAGCCTCGAGATGGTACCTAAACACCAACACCTATGCTGACACATACATGTCCGTTTCATCAGGCGCGAAGAACATCTGGTCCAAATGGGTCATGTACTTCTTCAGATATTACGCAAAGCCAAAAGTTGCCCAGGAGTTGGCGGAGGAGGAACCATATGCGATAATCTCCCTTGAGGGAAAGGGTGCTGCCTGGACTTTCTGTGGTTTTCTTTGCGTTTGGTTGTCACGCTACCTCATTGACGGGCACCCTCGTGATGGATTTTTTACTCACGTCCTCGCGCTCGCGGTCAAGCTTTCTCTTGGCCAGAAGGTGGCTTTGGTTCCTTTAGTCTTAGGTTCTCTGTATCACCATCTGGATTTGGCCGCGACACACGTTGAGCAATCACAAGGCAGGGTTGATATCGTTTCCTTTGTCAACATCGCGTTTCTGACGATGTGGGTTTGGGATAGGTGGCCCAAGTACGCTCCCATCCCATCTCCTGTGGAGCTGTGGAACGCGCCTAATGCTACGAGAAAGATCCTCAGCCCTCGAACATGGCGTTGGTATAAAAATAAACCCGTTCAACGCCCATTCTCATTGGTGTGCGACGATATTAACTGCTTCGAGGCGAGACCTTATGTTGTCAACCTGGATAACATCGTCTGTCATGACAGCATGTATCCAGAGGTGGACACTAAGTATAGACGTCAGCACATTACCAAAGGAGCCAGGCATTACGGGAGGTTTGTCAACTGGTGTATGAGGGGATACTTTCCTGCTCTTCCCGAGCATGTGACTAACCCCGAGACCTCAAGCTATGAACTCATAACGGTTCATCGTGATCCGATTCTGGTGAGCCCCCAGCTTGGCTTCGACGCTGTCGCGCCACCTATGTGGTCGGACTCAATCACAAAGGGCTGCTACAATGGGTTTCTTTACGGAAGAAGCAATCGTCTGTTGGTTGCTGAGATTCCATTGACTCAACCTTCCAGGAAACGGCGAGGGAAGCATAGTCGAATTTGGATTTCTTTTTGGAATACACATATGCATCTTCTTGTGAGATCTCAGGCTCAGCTTCAACCAAGCAAAGCCCCCGCGCTTATGATAAAAGACTATCCGTTCAAATCAAACTACTCTCGGTACGCGTCTCAATATGGTTTTTATTCTCTATTGAATAAAGACCATCACTTGTGCGCCCAATTGATTCTTGATAAGAAGGCTGTCGTAGTGAAGAAGAATACCTTCAACGCGAGGAGGCAATACGCGGATGACTTCAAGCAGGTATAGTTAAACACATTTTCTTTATTTTTTTTAATAAACAATGCAACGCCTAACTTGTCTTCTCATGATAGTGCTGTTTGAGACGGTTCGCATCTGGGGATCGCAGCATTGGCTTCATTGACTTTTGCCGCCCGAAAAAGATCAAACTGATGCCCCTGTTACTCCAGGGATTCCAATGAACCAAGAAGTCCAAACTTTGGTCTCAGAAGCGCTTGAGGCCTTTCTCGCACCGCTAATCACAACTTCAAAGAAGAAGAGAGCTGCTGATGAGCCTGCATCGGACGCGACTGGTACCTTGGCAAATCATCCATCAAAGCGTCCCAGAAACAACCGTCCAGCTGCGAAGAAAATCCATGCTCCTCCTCCAACTGCGAAGAATGCTGCGGCCAATAAGACAGCAAATGTGCGACGAAGTACTGTCGAAGATTTGGTGGAGATCGATTCAGACACCGCAGATGCCACGTTTGTTGCAAGAGGAGGTATTCAAACATATTCCTGTTAGAATTATGATCAATTATATCCTCTAGAAAATACTCAATTCTCGCCTTTGTTACAGATAGCGATAGCCCAGTTCAAGAGCGAGAAGGTCTGACTGAGGAGGAGGCAATTGCAGAGTCGAAAGCGTGGCTGAAGAGAGAGAGAGAGAGAGAGAGAAACTTAAAGCTGGTAGAAGATGCCAATTTCAAGAAGCCTTGCAGAAGGGTCTTGAAGATCAAGAGCAACGCTCGCGCTCAATTGCTAATCAGATGCAGCAGGCACAAAAGAACTTCCATGATCTCGTTGGCGATGAGGATGAAGAAGGTACTATTTTAAAATTCGCTTTATTACACCATGAACTTATCTTACGCGCATTATACCATGGGGTGTCTAGGAGTGATATTCGCAAATGGATAGTAGATCAATGCGGAGAACCCTCAGTTACATCTACTTCCTCAGTGCTGCCATGCTTCATTTTACCTTCTTCCGATAACGATGATAGTGTTTCACACATGATAACAATATTCGACACCCAATCAGGTCACGCGAAATTAAAAGTAATTGATGATAACCTTTGCACAGATGCCCCATATGAAAGTGGAGGTCTTTTCATCACTGCTCCTTAAGCTTTTGGTAGCATGCTTCATGCTTTTTTTATTTAATGGAACTGTGATTTTTTTTTGCCTTGTAGCAGATGCAGAGCCATTGATAAAGATATCTCGCCGGCTTCGCAGCGCTGTTCTGCGCGTGCCTCAGTCTGTCATTGAGGCTAACCAGGAAAGCTAAGAAGTCATGCCTTTGGGAGAAAAACCTGATGTCGCGCCTTAAAGGCCTATCAATGCTGAAATGGCTAATCCTGAAAGCGAGCGTCTCGAACTCATCATTGAGAATGAGCAAGAGGAAGAAGCTTTAGCAAGAGAAGGAGCAAAGTGCTGAACATGCCGATCAAGGTCTATCTCACCAGGAGAGAATCACCTCTCTTCCTGAAACTGATTCGCGCGCTGCAAGCGAAGCTTCCCAGAGAGTTAATGCCTCTGAGGAAAGTACATCTCCAACTGAAACTCAAAGGGAAGCAACCACTACTCCTGAGGTTCCATCGAGTGCCACTCCTGCAACTGCGTTGCCAACTGAGGCCCCTATTGGAAGCATCGATTAAGCTGAAATTGGTCAAGGAATGGTGATTTCAAATCCCATGTCCCAAAATATGTCAGAAGCTCCGGAAGCTAATCAAGTTAATATCGCTTCCGAGGGTGCAATGCCAGCCGATGAGAGAAGAGTCGAACATGAATCGAACGCAGCAGTGGCGTGCTAGATCAAGACATGGAAGATGCTCAATTGAAAAACCCTGAAACTGACACTGTTGCAGCTCCTGGAACACAACACAACGTCGCACATGAAAATGTGCCAGAACTTGCAGAGTCTGCGCCAAGTTTGGCCGAAGCAGGAAAAGAAAGGAGTGAAGACGCAGTCATGGCTGAGCCTCATCAAGATGAAACGTCGAAGACAAACACTCCGGTGGCTGCGAATGAGATGCCAGCAAGAATCACTTCACTTGTGACAATTCCAAACACTTCAAGAAGTGCTGCATCCTCAGAGGGCCCTAGTGAAAACCTTTCGCTTGCTGGGGAACCCCGTGATGTGGACGGTTCATCTGGTCTTGATCTGGAAGCGCTCTTTGCTCAAAATCCATGGAAAGATTGGTCTAGTGCAGCTCTTAAGGCTATCGAAGGTGAAGAAGAATATGTCATCCCCGAGGAATACTTCACGCAAGAAGCTCTCACCGATCAGCAATTAGCTGAGACTGAAGCTTCTAACAATGCCCAAGCAGCGCTCCCCATTCCTTCCTTATGCGAGATAGTTGGGGGCACTGGTAAGCTTTTCACTTTCGTTGAAAATGTATAATTATGACAAGGCATGTACCCTTGTTTTCCTTTGAAATTTACGCGTGCCTTTTGAAAATGCAGGGATCAAGCAATCGTCTTTCAAGTAGCTCATGAAGATGCGCATCTCATATCCCCAAGACTTTTTTATAGGGCGATGGAGATGCTTGCTAAGGATAGAAAGGATCTCCTCACAGAGATATCTGACCTTATGGAGAAGATAAGCAAGACCACGCCGGCCACTATTCCCCTTACAAACCCGCAGCATTTCTTGAAAAGTGTGCATGGTGTTCAACACGTGGCACACAACCGCCTCAACTTCAATTTTGTCATCCAAAGGTTGAAGAGGATCAGCAAATCCATCAAGCTTTGTTTTGGCTTTGAAAATTACCACTTAGAGAGCACCCAACTTCGAACCCAAAGAGAAGCGATTGTGAAGGCAATAGCCAAGTACGAGGAAGCAAAAGGGAATCATGAAGATCATAGAAAGAAGCTCGATCAGTGGTCTGGCAACTCTATTCAGCTTGCAGCTCAAGACTCACTTTTCAAGGGTCTGTTTGGGGAAAATGAGTAACCATGTAGTATCTTTGAGATGTAAACTTTGAATTTCTTGTTTTTTTCTGCCACCTTGCTTTGTAATTCGAACATCATTTGTACTTCGAACTATGTGCTTGAATCTTGTTGTATGAAATCGTGAAGTTTTGGCTCTATGAGCATTCTCTATGATGTGTCTAAACTCATGTATTTGGACTTTTCTATCGTTTAGATAAGCTCTTGATTATGTATCGTTGCTATCCAAGAGAATAGGCTCGATAGTGGATGATTTTCATCTCAAGAGACGGATCAAATACTCGCGCATTAGCACTACAAGAGCAGATATGATTTTTAAGTTTTGCCATTATACAAAAATGGGCTTAGGCAAGAAAACTGCTATCCACACAGACAGGCTTAATTCTTGCGCATTTATGTTGTCTAGAGACAAACTGAGATTTTATCACTTAGACAGGTAGGCTTGTACTGGACTTCATCACTATCTAAACAGACAGACTTAAGTTCGCTTGTGGCTTCTATCTAGGCAGATAGGATTTAGCTTTGTTGTTTTCTAAAAAGATAGTCTTAAGTTCGTGTATGGCTGCTATCTAGACAGATGGGCTTTGTAAGTTGCTATCTAATCACATATGCTTACATTCGCATATGGCTGCTTCTAGACAGATAGGCTTTAGTTTTACGTTGCGGCTATCTAGACATATAGGCTTTAGTAGGAGAGAGATGCATTTACTGCTATTTAGACAGATAGGCTTAATTTGCATGTGATTTATGTCTAGACAGATAGGCTTAAAAACATGAAGCAGTTGACTGTCAGTCTTAACAAGCATTGCAATAACAAAGTAAAATCAGCAGTTGATAAAATATCTCTCATATTGGAGAGTCATTATCATTAATCGAATCCTCATATGGGAGGATGTGAGCGAAATACAATGTAAATGGAAAGTATAAAGAGAAGGCTAAGGATAGTACTTCTTGAGCCATCGCATATTAATTGGAGTAGGATTCGTGGCAGTCCCATGACAACGTAGGATAGTGCAATAGTTACTATCAAAGACTTCTTTTACTTCGAAAGGGCCTTCCCAATTAGCGGCAAATTTGGGATGAGATTCTTCGCGCATGCAGTGATTAGAGGCTCGCAGGACTAAATCTCCCTCCGCCAAGTCTCAGTGCTGGACAGTCTTATTGTAGGACCGAGAGATTCTCTCCCTGTACTTTGTATTTGCCCTCTTGGCTTGTTCACGCTTCTCTTTTACTAAGATAAGGTCATGATCGCGCTCATTATCGTACAAAGTACTGAAGGCTAGCCTTACAGAACTGACCTTGACCTCAGTGGGAACCACTGCTTCATCTCTCCATAACAAAGTAGAAAAGGAGAACCCCCAATAGGATTCCTTAGTGACATGCGATAGGCCCATAACGCCAAGTCCAAGGAATATGACCACATCTTATGATCATCTGTGACCATCTTGCTTAAGATCCTTAGCAGAGTTTTATTCATGGCTTCAGCTTGCCCATTTCCCTTCCGATAGTAAGGCGTCGAGCATACTTGTCTGACATTGTATTCCATAAGCTTTGCAGCGACTTGGCGATTGACAAAAGGCGTCCCATTATCAGACAAGATCGTATTGATAATTCCAAAGCGATAGATGATATTCTACTGGATGAAACCAATGCATTTGCTTTCTTGAGTGGGAATGCTTGACCCATTTGGTAAATTTTTCCGATCCAGTCAGCATGAACTGATTTCCGCGTGATGGAGGACGAATGGGACCAATAAAGTCTAGAGACCAAGTGTGAAATGGCCAAGGGGTTCCCAATGCGTGGAGGTTAACTGCAGGATCATGAACTAAGTTTCCATGGAACTAGCATTGCTGGCATCTTCTAACCTTTGTGCGACAATCATCCTCCATAGTTGGCAAGAAATAGCCAACAGTCAGGAGCTGCCTACAAAGCTTTGCACCTCCTTGATGTTCCACTTGATGAGACATTTCCATAACTTCTTGCGTTTCTTGGCCATTCAAGCATCTAAGCAAGTTTCCTTCATGTCCCTTTCGCCATAGCAAATTTTCCTTTAGCACGTACCGGGCTAATTACCTTTTGAGCTTCTCACCCTCCTTTTTGTTGTCCGGTGAGATCCCATCTTGCAGATAGTCAATCAAAGGCTTCCTCCAGTCGAATTCGTCATCAATCGCAGCCAATTCCAGGGAATCCTTTATCAATGCACACTTCTCACAATTATTTTTCACGATCGCGGCATAATACGACATCTGCGACAATTAATTCCATATCTCTGTGATTTCCTGTAAATAGAAACTTCATTCTCTCCGCAAGAATGCTGATGGATTTTCTCTAACAATGTTCGACCTTCCTCCTCTGTGACACATCGCATCAAGATTCCTCCAGGATCTTTGTGGTAGAGCAAGCTATCATGTATGCAGAACCCCTTTGTAGAGACCCAGCTTTCCTTGCTTGTTCCTTCAGCCATTGCGCGCATGATAGGTGTTCTCCAATCATCGACTTCTATGAAATCATCTTCGCACAGATCCCCTATCGGGGATGGAGTAGTTTTGACCTCGATTGAGATGGTTGCTGGACATTTATCAGAGCTGATTTTCGACCCCAAAGTAGCCAGGGCATCTGCATGTCGATTGTCAGATCTTGGGGTGTGTTCATACTTGATGGAATCGAAATTCTGAACTAGCTTCTGCACAATCGACCTGCAGCTTAGTAAGCTAACCTATTTTAGACCATATTCGCCTGAGGCTTGCTTCACTATCAGCTTGGAATCTCCCATCACTATCAGATTTTGCACTTCCAGAGCCTTGGTCGCGAGGAGACCAGCAATCAAAGCCTCATTTTCAACTTCGTTCTTTGTTAGTGCAAAGGCGAGCTTGTTTGACATCTGGATAATTTCTCCATTGGGTATGGTCAGTATGATTCCAGTTCCTCCCCCTGAAATGGTCGACGATCCATCGAAAAGCAGCTTCCAGTACGGTGACTCCGTTGCGTAGACTTCCGGACCCTCGAGATCTTCTTCCACCATAGGCTCATAATTCTCATCTGGGAACTGTGCCAACAGGTCCGCCACCGCCTGAGCCTTTGGGCGCGCGCATGTTATATCATACTCTGATATAGTCATGTACCACTTTTCCAATCTCCCACAAGGAGTAGGGTGTCCCAACAGATAACGAATGGGATCGATTTTGGTTATGATCACAACTTTGTGGGAGGCTAAGTAATGCTTTAATTTTCTTATGACAAAGAATAAAGCAGGGCAATGGTATTCAATATCTGTGTACCTAGACTCGGCAGACTGTACCACACGCGAGATGTAGTAGATGGGCCTCTCCCTTCCTTCAAATTCTTGAGCTAACAGTGCTCCGATGGACTTCTTTGTTCAAGTAAGGTAAAAAAGCAGTGGAGATCCTAGTTGAGGCGCGATCATGACCCGTGGAGATGTCAACAGATG
This sequence comes from Linanthus parryae, assembly GCA_023055425.1. Lineage (NCBI taxonomy): Eukaryota > Viridiplantae > Streptophyta > Magnoliopsida > Ericales > Polemoniaceae > Linanthus > Linanthus parryae. The sequence continues at coordinate 5,208,753 of JALGPY010000019.1, read as the reverse complement.
ATTCAGCTTTTTCGAACGCGACCTGGTGTTCTGCTGTCTAAGCATACGTTGCATTCTTCTTAAGTAGATTGCCAAAATATAATGTCAATTCTGCTATTGCTGGTATGAACCTTCTCAGATAGGAGAGCTTTCCCAAGAACCTCTTCAACGCACTCTGAGTCCGAGGCACTGGCAGCCTAGTAATGGCTGAGACCTTCGCGTGATCAGGCTCAATACCATGTCGATGGATCACACACCCCCAAGAACTTCCCTGAGGTCACCCCGAACGCGCACTTCATACGATTCATCTTCATTTGGAATTTTTTGCACCTTTCAAATACCTTCTTCAAATCCTTCAAGTGTTCTACCTTCTGCCTTAATTTGATGAACAGATCATTCACGTAGAATTAAACCTATTGATGCATCATATCATGAAAGAGTGCCATCATCACACGTTGATAGGTTGCACCCGCATTCTTCAAGCCAAAGGGCATAACTGTGTAGTGGAACACTCCCACAGGTGTGATGAAAATTGTCTTCTTCGCATCTTCAGGGGCCATCTTGATCTGATTGTAACTACTGAATCCATCCATGAAGTTGAACATGTGATGGCCCGCAGTAGAGTTAATCAACATATCTATGTTTGGAAATCGGAAATCATCCGTTGGGCAAAACCGGTTCAATTCCCTGAAGTCAACGCATACGCGAAGGCTTCCATTCTTCTTCAGCACAAGTATAATGTTAGCAAGATAGGTGGGATGGTGATTGGGCTCGATGAACTTTGCATTGAGCAGTTTCACTATCTCTTCCTTTATCTTTCCATTGATCTCTGGGCGAAAGTTTCTCGCGCTCTGCTTGACTGGATTCAACCCTGGAATAACATACAGTCTATGCATAGTAACCACTCTGTCCAAGACTGGCATTTCATCATAATCTGCGAAAACATCCTTGTATTCTTCCAGCAACTTCAGCAAACCTCACTCCTCCTCGACATCGAGATCCGCTCTTAGGAAGACTGGTCTTTTATTCTCCTTTGTTGGGCTCGAGAATACTTCCTTCAATTCCTGCTTCTGGGGTTTTGGACGATCTTCAATTCATTCATGAGCTTCTTTCAACTCCTCAAGTGGTTCCTCCTTGTCATCCTTGCTTGGAGCCTTTGTCAGATCGCAAATTTGCTCAGGGAAATCTTCGATAGGAGGGGACGAAGATGACCCGCACACCTTCAGATGCGATATCACTTCTTCCCATTGGCATAGAAACTGTTTATCTCCTTGCCTTCGCCATTGTGCTCGACCACTCTTTTGAGGGTGTAAACGCTCTTCTTCTGGTAAGTAACTTTCGGCCTCGCTTCCTATGAAGGTTGCTCCTTTTGAGGTTCTCTCATCACCATTACTCCTGTTGGTGAATGCTCTTTGATATCCTCCCACTTGGGCAGAGGAGTGGGTTTGAATAGTGCTGGTATTTCCTCATCTTCCATCTCTGTGAACCATACTGCCTCAGTTGGGTGTGCTTCATTAAGGTTGAATGGATTTACTGAAGCTGGTATATCCACCACCCTGTCTTTCCAGATGGCCTTCATCATATGGTGGGCTGTGGATGGCACATCATCGAAGCGATGAATCCATGCTCGACCAATGATCATATGGTAGGTGGTATTGGCATCAATGACATGAAACTTGCATATCACTTAATTTGGCCAATCTGGATTCCTAGGCGGATCCATCCAACAGTCATCCACGAGTCGCTCCCAAAGCCCATCAGAGGCGATGGCCGCTTGATGATCTTGCTCTCCGAGATTCCTGCCAACTCAAGAGTGCTGAGCGGTATCACATTCATTGCGGCTCCTCCATCGATGAAAGCTCTCTTGAACTCAACCCCATTGACTACTGCTGTCACATACATTGGTCTTTGGTGGGTGGCATCTGTCTTCTTATCTGCTTGCGTGAAGGTCATTTCCAAGCCAGTGGATCGCGCAGCCATGATAACTTCTCCATTTGAAACTAACAATTATTCTCTAAAGTCTCCATCCACTCTTAGGATTGCCTTTTTCATCTCCTGTCGGCACTTGCTGGAGAAATTCATATCATCGAAAAACTTCTCGAACTTGTGCGATCCCGACATTCGTTCAACTCGAGAGTCTTCGAGTAATCCTCATCTTCGCATATCTCAACTATGACTGGGATACCCTCTTCTGCGACCTCCTCATAATCGCAGATGGATATCATTGCTATCTTCTTCCCTTTGGGCTCTTGTTGAGAATGATAAGGCAACGAATTATTGCGTACATCTTTTGGCTCATCAATGACCATCTTTCCCTCCTTAATTTTCCTATCTACGAGCCACCCAAATTTCTTGCACTCTTTAGTTGGGTGCATGACTTGTCCTTGACATTCACACCATCTGGGGTCTCGCAGCTGTTCTCCCATTGGCTTGTGCTCCAATGGAGGAAGGACCCCCACTGCTTGCATAAGCCTGTGGCCTCTGCGATCGAACATGGTAGTGGAGGCGGCTCCTTAGATGGTCCTCGCGGTTGTTTTTGAGCAAAAAATGCATTAACATCATGCTCACATCCTCGCTTGTAGCTAAGCCGCCCCATCTTGAAGCCAGAACTTACTGGTGCACGTTCATTCGTGTACCTCTTCTTCTGCCTCTCCACCAGTGGCTCGATGTTCCTGGTGCAGTTAATAAACTTTGAAAAAGTAGGCATGTTCATATTGATTAGCATACCTTTATACTCGTCGCGCATTCCCTGGAGACATATCTCCACAAGACGACTCTCAGCCACTTCGTTGACGCTTTCCAGTGACCTAGTCCTGAACTTTTTGATGAATGCGACGCGTTCCTCGTCGTGCTTCTGGTACATGCGCGGCAGGTGACTTTTCGTAACCTTCTCCTCTACTTGAAAGAATTTGGTATAGAAATTCTTGACCACATCCTCCCAAGTCTTAATCAAGCCTGCTTCCAGGGTCCTGATCCATTTGTATGCGACCGTTCCCAAAGACTTCGGGAATTCACGCATCAGCAACCTGGTGTCGATCCCATGCGGGTCCATCAGATCAACGAACCGCATCACGTGATCCTGCGCGTTCCCGCTGACTTCATCAAACTTCTCCCACTCGGGTGCCTTGTACCCAGCAGGATTTGACATTAAGTAAATGTCGCGCGGGATTGGTGGCGCGCTATCAACCTTTGGGATAATAGTGTCTGCGAAGCACTGATTCACAATAAGATTGTCTAGGCTTTGCTCCAGGGCTGTCACATTAGAGGGTGTGATTCCTCCTGGGGTCGACGATGGGATCGCGACAGGCCCAGGAATGTAGGGCATGTTGGGATCATAGGGAGGTGTGTGTGTAGCTAGCTTGGACCCCAGTCGCATATGACGAAAATACGGGGTACGAGGATGTGTTCCCAGCAGTTGCACGCTCTGGCTGATAGCTAGGCACGAGTGATGGCTCTGACGGCAATCTTGGCTGCTGGGGTGCAGGGCCCTGAGGAAGAGGAGGCTGCAAGCCAGCTGATGGGTTCGATTGAACAAAATTATGTGGCGCCTGTAACATGGTTGCCCCTTGAAGAATTGGAGCCCCTTGAGTAGCATTTTGGGCAAGCCCCCACCAAGACGGCCATAATCTCGGCTATCTTGGCAGATTGGGCTTGCATAGCCTTGGCTTGGCTCGGGATTGTGGTGTTCAACATCTCCAGGGAGGGGTTGCTCCCAGAAGTAGTCTGAGCCTGGACATTGGTATTGGTGGTGATGTTGAGTGTGTTCTCCTCTCTCGAGATATCATCTGTTAAGGGAGACTGGTTGCCTTCATGGGGGTTGGTTTCTTGAGACATGGTAGCCAAGATCTGGAAAAGCTTGAAGGTGATGTTCACGTCGCGTTCACCAAATGTGTACAAGGAAATCCTAGAGGAAGATCCAAGTGTACACCTGTAACAGAGAAACAGAACAAGAACACAGAGAGTTTGTAGGTTGGCGTAGGGGAAAGAGTTAGCACTTGCTAACTGTTTTTGAGAGAGAGACAGTATAACAAAATTGGCTAAGAGATTCAAGAAGTTACCATAGAAGGCTAACGTTCCTATATATAGTAGGGAAAGTGACCATTATGAGGGGTTAATCCGCCCATAAATGGCGGCTTAATGTTAGCCTCGTAACGGCACGTTCGACCGTATATATAGGGCATGTTACGCACTCATCCGCATAAGTAGGGGACCGTTATGAGATCGACCGCATTTATGGGACACGTAGGCATTAAATCTCACAAACAGTTACCAAGGGTCGCGCGCGAGCGTGGTTGTTGCTCTCGCGTGACGTTCCTTACTCTAGCCTCCAAGCCACTAAGTCCCTACGACTCCCGTGTGGTTAGCATCGCGGGTGACCCTGTCTCACAGCCCCCAAATGGATAAGCTCGCATATAAGCATATGCAAAGCAGATGTGATGGAGTGTATACGGAGTACCATTAGATATGATGGACGGCTACCACGTGGACGATGGTTGATCTGCTCAGAATGCACTGTCTACACCTAGCTGTTGCATAAGAAACAACGCTAGAAGCAATCTCCTTACTCAAAGAGTTAATTAACCAGGAAATAACTATTCTATCACAAAGTTTATATAGCTCAGAGGTCTTCTGCGGCTCAAAAATCACTCCAGTCACAAAATCCAACTTGTTCTTAGCTTCTAAAGAAACAATCAAGGATCTATACCAAAGATTAAAGTTATCGCCAGTGAGTACCTGTGAAACCAAAATCATCCCTGGAGAATCAGAGTTGTGGAGAAAATACGGCGAAGATCCATCAATCGAAGATCGTGATCCAAGATCACCAGAAACCCTAGACGTATCTTCTGGAAGTAACATCCTGGTGAATACTAGATCGGCTAAAACAGAGCAGCCCTAGCAACTTCAGACGACGAATCGAGATACAAAAGAAGGAAATCGAAAGCCTATGGCTCTGATACCATATTAAGAAACTGGAAGAAGAATCAAAAGAGAGAAAGGGGAGATAAAATAGATGAAGAAAAACTCAGAAATGATTTTCTTAGATTCAATACAGAGCAAATTGGGTATATCTCACGAGTGAGGAAACAACCAATAGTTCAGGGGCTAAAAGGAAATAAAAGGAACTTCCACAACTCATTGACTTAGAACCAACGAATAAGATGGTGCCACGTCCACCTAATACGCATGACTCAGCCAACAAATTAACAAAACAAATAAAAACTGTTAATACGAAACAAAGACGACATCGTTCCACTAGAAATTCAAAACAAACGTTCAGAATAAAATCAACGATCAAGATTAGAAGCTCTCTGAAGCATCGAACGGCAGCTGCTACATCTTGGACTATTGTTCATTTGGTAATACAATTACCAAATGAACAGTAACTTGATCAACTTCAAAGATCTCCAGATGCTTCTGATCTTCAACAATAAATCGTCAATAATCCATAATAAAACTGCTCATTGTCTCATACTATTAATAGACAATAAAGTAGATATACAATAAGTGCAAAATGTATTTTTTCATAAATCAGGGGGCAAAATGCCTTTTCTCCATAATCGGGGGTGGAAAATGTCTTTTACCCTTTACACAAATCAAAATTTAATATCACCACTTCTAAAAAAAATTAATATCACTAAAATCACTTGTTGGCATAATTTAGATGATATCAATTTCATGTACATTAATAAAAAAATAACAATTAGCCCACAATATTTTTATGAGTCCTATAAAAATTATATTTTCTATATTACAACACCTTTATATAACCTCAAATTAATAGTTTCAAGATCATTTTATGTGAATAAGTATTTGTGTCTTGGACTTGAATTTATTTGTGTCTTGGACTTGAATTTATTTGTGTCTTGGACTTGGACTTGAGTTTATTTGTGTTGGAATGTCAACCGAGACTCCATGGTTGTATAACTCTCAAGGTGGACATGTCGAAAGCGTACGACCGAGTAGAGTGGCCTTTCCTCAAGGAAACCCTACTCAAGATGGGCTTCGGTACTAGAATTACTTCGGTTATTATGCGCTGTGTGACTACGGTGGAATACGAATTTGTCCGTGATGGCTCCCTCACAGGGAAGATAATCCCAGAAAGGGGTTTGAGGCAAGGGTGTCCTCTATCACCTTACCTCTTTGTGCTATGCTCAGAAGTACTATTGAGTGCTATTACGTCCGCCATACAGTCTAAACAACTGACGGGCGTAACAGCATCTCGGGGAGGACCAGTGGTCTCCCACCTATTTTTTGCTGACGATTCAATCTTCTTTTTACAGGCTACAACGAAGGAAATTACACAATTACAAGAAATTTTGGCGATTTACTGTAAAGCTTCGGGCCAGCTAATAAACTTCGACAAGTCGGCAGTTGTGTTCTCCCCCAATGTGCCATCTGACAGGAAGGAGGAAATCAAAAGCTTATGCGGTGTACCTGAAACAGAGAAACACGAGAAGTACCTTGGGTTACCAACGACGATCGGCAGGCAAAAAGTTACTACTTTCTATTATCTCCTGGATAGAATTGACAGTAAACTCAAAGGGTGGAAGGAAAAAGCACTTTCGATAGGTGGCAAAGAGGTACTAATTAAAGTAGTGGCTAATGCAGTTCCAAGCTATGCGATGTCATGTTTCAGATTGCCAGATGGTATATGCAACAAGATAGAAAGCAAAATTCGACAATTTTGGTGGAGCAATTCAAAGAAAGACAGAGGGATATGCTGGCTGGCGTGGAATAAAATGCAGAAACCGATGGATAAGGGGGGATTAGCCTTCAGAGATTTCAAAACATTCAACCAAGCGATGCTAGCAAAGCAAGCGTGGAGAATTTATGATAACCCCAACTCGCTGGTAAGTAAACTACTGAAAGCTAAATATTTCGATAACTGTAATTTTTTGGAAGCCAAAGAAGGAAACGCACCAAGTTTCGCCTGGAGAAGCATCATCTTCGGAAGACAACTGCTGTTGAAAGGATTGAGGTGGCAAATTGGAGATGGGAAAAAAGCGGGCATGATATCCCCCTGGTTATGCAGGAAACCAACCTTTAAGATAATTATCGATAATAGTATGCTCAACACTATGAAGGTTGCTGATTTTATCGATGAAAGTACTAAGCAATGGAACGAGGAAAAATTGAGAAGGTACCTGACAGACGTAGATATACAGGAAATTATGCAAACCCGCATCCCAGAGAATCAAGCCATCGACACAATTAGGTGGCACTACACGGACACGGAACTTACTCAGTTAGATCTGGGTACTGGCTAGGCATGGACATCAAAACAAAACAAGAAGGAGGAGGAGAAAGCTCGGAACAGAAACAGTGTACCTTGACGAACTTCTGGAAACAGAAACTAGAAAGGAAAATCAAGCATTTGGTTTGGAGAGCAGCCCAAGACATCATTCCCACAACCGATAATCTGAGACGAAGAGGGGTCAAAATTGAGGACAACTGCAGCTCCTGCGGGGAAGGATCGGAGACAACTATCCACGCTCTTTTCGATTGCACGGCAGCAGCAGCAACTTGGGATCTAACGAATGGCCGACGACTCCTACAAAAAACCAACACAAGAGGTTCAGAAAGGATTAAAGCAGACTTAATGCGCCTAAAAGGCACAGATCTGATGCAGTATTGTGTTACAATCTGGGGGATTTGGCAAGGGAGAAATGCAAGGATTTTCAAGAATCAAAACCCAGATCCATCCAATATAGTTCAACTAATTCAAAGAAAGATCTCAGAACAAGAGATTTGCAACAAGGAAGCACTCATCTTGGAAACCCCAAAGAGAGGATACCCCGAACAGACGATCTCCGAGCAGTTGACCGACGAGCTCCTTCTACACTTCGACGCGAGCTGGGACTGTTCCACCGGCAGAACCACAGTGGGCTTCATTCTCCGGTCCAAGGACGGGAACTGCCTCATGGCCGGAGCAAGGCCAGGACCCAGATGCGAGAGCGCCCGGCACGCTGAAACAGAGGCCTGCTTACAAGCGATGAAAGCCAGCCTCCAATGGCGAGCACGAAGGATTAAACTACTGGGTGACTCTCTGCAAGTAATCACAGAGATTAGCCAGGGAAGAGAAGGCAGAAGAGCGAGAGAAGAGGGAGGAGTCAAACAGACGATGAATGAGCTTCTCGGCGTTATCAACAACTTCGTCCATCTCGAGGTAGAAGCAGTTCCAAGAGACCGAAACGTCGTGGCACATAGATTAGCCCAACACGTGTTGGGAGACGGAACAGATGATGTATGGATAGAAGAGATACCTAGCTGGATCCTTAAATGGGTAGATAAAGATGTAATCCTCCTTCTTTAGTGCCTCTTTAATGAATGAAGTTTCTCAAAAAAAAAAAAAAAAAGCTATACGAAGCACAGTAGGCCTTGTACGAGACCTCGAAAAGAAATACTTACGCGTGACGTATATCCAAATGGATTACTACATTTCACTCAAATCAATGTAGCATCTTGTCTTTCTTGACTTGAGAGAGACCCTCCCTCCGATTTGTAGGGTCTGATGGAACGCTGTCGCATTTGCCACTTCAACGCCGGCGATATGAATCTTACAGTCCCCGCCGTCTCCGGCCTCACTTCTACTCATCTTAGTTCCCTGAACTTCCGCCAGCGCCGACTGCCTGCTGCCACCAATATTTCCGGCTCAGGTTTCGGTTTCTTGCCTCATAGAAAGAAACACTTCTTCCAGCGGTCTAGCTCTGCAGTCACTGCCGACTTCTCAAAGCCCTTCTCTGTAAACGCGCCCTTCGATTCCCAGGTAAATGTGTCTTTGATGATCTTCATTGAAATTTGAGAAATTGACTGGTTGTTTCTTTATACTATTTGTCCTCTTTATTTCAAAAAGTGGGCCTGAATTACATTTGCATTTGACAATTTGAAATTTGAAGGTTCAAACTTGTTAATAACAGATTATGATTGTGTAATGATCCAAAATTATGGGATTCGGGATTTCAGGGTGCTGCCAAACTCACACCATTAAATTGCCACCCGTAATCAAATTTCTATTACTCCCATTGAATTTGGATTTGTACCACACTACCAGTTGTCCCCTTATCAACATCTCGAGTGCATAACTAAGATTGATTTGTGAAAAGAGATTGATTCTTACAAAGCAGAAAATTATTCTTACAAAGCCACTAACATTATTTATGCATCTAATGACCAATGAAATTGCACAAATGATATTAGTGGCTTTGTAAGAATCATTTTCTGCTTTGTAAGAATCATTGCCCTTTGTGAAATGCCCATATACACTTAAAACCCAAACCGAAGCTTCTCTGTTAGTGTTTCAAAAAAAAAAAAAAAAGCTTCTCTGTTAGGACTAAGTTACGTGATACCTAGTATCTTCTGATTCATGTGCTAGTCTTTCCATACTTCGCCTCTAATAGAAAGCTTTACCCAATGATCAACACGAGTTTCTTGTGAGTGCACCGGACCACAATCATCTTTCTGAACACCCGGGCCTATATTGTTATTTGACTGCCTATGGGAATACATGGCCCACAGACATAACTATTTATGGGCGACATGGTGCCCTCAGCCCCACTTTGATTCCCTCACGGCACCTCAGAGTTATCTGCTTTAATATCACTTGCCTGAAGATTGATGTATCCGTAACACGGTGCAAGATTCTATGATTTGGAACTCATACTTATCAAAAGTTCTTACAAGTTTTAGTCCTTGCTCTACACTAACCACTCATATGATAACTCACTGCCTCCTGCTTGATGTTTCAGTCCTTTTACTTGTTCCTTAACATGCATCACATTTCGTGTCCTTATGCAAAATTGCTGGGTTAGTGGCCATTTCACAACTTAAAGACTTAATTTATTATGTACATCTGTGATTTTCTACATTTCCTCTCTATTGATGAACAATAAGGGAAATCTATCAATTTGACCAAACGAAAATAGCAATGCTAGCTAGGGGTTTAAACAAAATTAAGCCTCTCAATGTTGTTTTGTTAAATATTTAGCTGGATCAAGTTCATGTTCGGTCGCTCGCCATAAGTTGCATAGCCATGCTTAAGTAGACCGTTCCAATCTAGTTCAAGCTTTAAGGAGCCTATGGGTTCACTAGTTTTTGTTCAGAAATATAAAAATTGAATTGTAAAATGCTCTTTTGTTTGTAACTAGTGCATATCCCGTGCCCGAGGGCACGATCACAATAAAAGTATGATAATTCCCTAAGTTTCAATGGCTGAGATTGTAAGTATTTAGCTCTTAGGATGTAGTGGGGATAAGCTATTCCATATGTCACATTTTAGGGATGGCTTATTCCTCGTAACAGCTTATTATATAGATGGGATAAGCTATTCCACATGTCAAATTTTGGGGGATAGCTTATTCCCCATAGCAGTTTATTATGTAGATAAGTCACTCCGAGACTCCATGGTTGTATAACTCTCGAGTTATTAAATAGACAAGCTCGCAAGTCTCATGCAGATGAGTCTATGTATATTCATGTTTGAGTTGTTTACCTGTGGAGCTTCAGCGTCAGGCTCATGTTTGGCTTAGAAACTTCACAATCTTGAAGAAAAAGTTACACTCCTCACACCTGCTGGTTAGATGCATCATTTTTAATATTCTATTTTCGAGAAATAATTTTATTACACAAACACTGGTTTTAAATGGGTTATTCCTTGAAACAATATCATCCTTATTTCTTGCTTGGTGCCACTTGACATTTCACACATCCACCCTTCAAACTCAAAATGGTAAAATGGAAATCGACTTAGTTCTAAAATGATTTTTCTATACACATTGCTGATTTGTCTTAATTCAAGTTCTAGCAGCACCTGGATTAGGCTTTGTTCTTCTTCCTTTTATATCATATAAATGCTATAATTTTCTCCTTTACGATGTTTTACAGCTTTGGTTTCCAGTGGTAAAAGTATCTCTTTTCTTGATTCAACTAATACGTAATGGGTTATTATTTTCTTTATCTAAAATAGGAGCTATGTGCTTCTCCTAATACTTAACAAGCATCAAGTCAGCTCATCAAGCTTTCCATTGATCTTATGGCCGAGCTTGATATCTAACAGTATAGACTGAGCCACTGTTGACCCCCTTGTTTATGATTAATGAAATGCCTCTTGAATATCAGATTTGACAAATGTTCTGTGTGGTCTCGTACTATTTTATTTGAACCTGAAGACCTTATGTTCCCAGGATCTAGAGCTTCTACCTTGGATTGGTCCAGTTCCTGGGGATATTGCTGAAGTTGAGGCTTACTGTCGGATTTTTAGAGCTGCTGAGGGATTCCATAGTGCACTAATGGAAATGTTGTGCGATCCATTGACAGGTGAATGCAATGTTTCTTATGATTTACCCTCGGGGGATAGTCCATCAGTGGAAGATAAAATAGTGTCAATTCTCGGTTGCATGGTTTGTCTTATGAAAAAAGGAAAGGGGGACGTTCTTGCTGGAAGATTCTCCCTTATTGGTCCATCCCCTGTCGGAGATGTAAAAGAAATAAATGATCTACTTCCACCACTTGCAACGTTTAGGGGTGAGCTGAAGACATATTGTGAGAGCTTATGTGCTGCTCTTGATATGTATTTAGTGACTGATGATGAGAGGAGCAGAAATGTATGGAGGAAATTGCAGAGATTGATGAATGTTTGTTATGATTCTGGCCATCTTCGCCGGGATAGTGATCCTTCTCATACCCTGTTGGCAAACTGGAATCGTGTTTATTTACCCAGACAAGAAGATGGTTTTGAGTCCTCAGATTCAGAGGTTGCTTTCTTCACTGGTAGCCAGGTCACAGTAGAAGGTCTGGAATGGCTGATTGGAAATGGTCTTAAGACTATCATAGATCTAAGAGCAGAAGTGGTAACAGATAACTTCTATGAATCAGCATTAAAAGATGCTATTGTTTCTGGGAATGTGGAACTAGTGAAGCTTCCTGTGGAAGTTGGTGCTGCACCTTCGATGGAGCAGGTCAAGAAGTTTGCATCTATAGTTTCACAATCAAGCAATAATTCTGTATATCTCCATAGTAAAGAAGGAGTTTGGAGGACTTCTGCTATGGTCTCCAGATGGAAGCAGTATGTCGTCCTGTTGTCTTCACATTTTATCTCCCATCAGATGAACACTTCCAGTGTTCTGCTCGAAGATGCAATCATAACGGAACAATTGAGCTCCTCAAGTTTCAATGATGAAAGTACGTCAGCCTTTGAAAAGTTCTATATGATTAATAGTTCATCTTTTGAGTTTCCTAATCACATCTCTCTTGCCGATGACTTGGTTTGTGATGCCACAACACTGACACCAGATAATTACAGAATTGAATCTTTGAGTTATGTCCAAGCTGATGTTAGTCCCTTTGAGTCTCAGATACCTTCATGTAATGTTTTCTCCAAGAAAGACATGTCCTTGTTTTTGAGAGATAAGAAGATCCGTTCTTGTTCTCACTTCACTTATCAACAAAGAACGCTGGGTTCGTTATATGATCTAAGAAAGAGTTATGGAGGGAAACTTTCAAGAAGTGAAGTGGCAAGCACTAGCCACGAGTTGAAGCCTATAAAATATGGAAATATAGATGTATCCAAGACCAGTAATAGATTAACTTTGGAGCCTCTGAGATCCTCAACTAATAGTGTGTCTTGTCTGCCTGATAAAAGTAATATCTCAAGCAGTCAAGACCTGGATGAGTTAGATTGTCAAGTCACAGAGGTCAAGAGGAGGAATAATGATGCTTCCGTAGATCCACTTGATGATAGTACGGAGCTGAATGAAGGACACATGTGTGCTTCTGCAACTGGTGTAGTGCGGTTGCAGTCAAGAAAGAAAGCAGAATTGTTTTTAGTCCGAACAGATGGATTTTCTTGCATTAGAGAACAGGTATCTGAGTCTTCATTGGCTTTCACCCATCCAAGCACCCAACAGCAGATGCTTATGTGGAAATCATTGCCAAAGACTGTGCTGTTATTGAAGAAGTTGGGCAAAGATCTAATTGAAGAAGCTAAAGAGGTATTACATGAAGGTCTTGTTTTAAGTACTGGAATACTACTTCCCGTGTGTTTTAGCATGCTTTTCTTCTTCCTCTTGCTAGTGCATAAATACTTATGGACACAATGTTGCCTCTATGACAAGAATCAGAAATCGGCTACATACTAGATCACCTGGAGCAGGAGCCGAAGAGTGGCTAACTTCTGGAGGATTGCATTTGAGAGCGCTAAGCGCCTAATTGTTAAATTCATTTGATGCAAATACATTTTTTTATGTGAGAAAAGATAAAAAGTCACACACTCTCGTGAGGTATTTAGTATACTAAAAGATTAGAATGACAAATCTTCAAATCTAAACTAAATTTCCTCTTCCTAAATTAGAAAATATAGATTGCCTAAGAGAGGATAGACCAACAGAACAATGAATTGGTAATATTATTTGTGCACGTCCGAAATTGGGAGGAGTTCGCTCTCTTGTAATTGGTCCTCTATACATACACACTTGAGTTAATTTTTTTTTGCAATGAAGCAATTTGTCCCTTATTGGATACAAGTACCTTCAATTCCCTGGAAAACCTACTTAAAGAGCTTCAGTAATACGTTCTAAATCTGTTCGCTTCAGCTTTTTTGGTTCGCCATAGAGTGGGCTTTACTTAAAATGTCCGTCAAGCTATGGGGGTTGCAGTATTTATGCCAGCCAAACCACCGGGGCAGGCTTTCAAAGTCAGCGCAGTGTGTATTTTGTTTGGAACGTTCATGAACCATGCTCACACTATCATAGTCTGCGTTTTTCAGTGAACTGGCTCTTACGTTTAGCCATCGTTCTTCGAACGTAGTAGCACACGAGTTTTCAAAGTTTGGGCTTTCTGCTCCAAAGTCCAAACAAACATGTATGGCTAGATTTAACTCCAAGTTGGGCTCTCCAGTTTCTTCAAAACGATGTAACTAGGGATCAACATCCCTCACTTTTGCATTAATAAGAAACTGCTTTTCTTCTAAAAAATAAATAAAAAAATCGAACATTGCCATACAGTCTGGCAAACTATATGTTCTTACATCTTACCTTAATATTATATCTGATTCTAAATTCTAATATTTGTCTTTATATGATTTCAGTTATATCATTATTAGGGATAATTATAATCAAGGCAGAAAATCAAAATGTATTTACTGTTATTGCGGAAAACAATAAAATATTTATTATAAGATGCAATTTTAAGAGACTATTTATTAAGAAGGCAGAATTTTTGATTTTTCACTTCAAATGTCACTTACAACCTACGTAAGTTAAATTATACAAACTACAAATGCAAATTGTTCCTTTCATTCATTTGGAGGGAAAGTATTATAACTACTTAACAACCCACGATTAAATCAATTACATTTAAATTTAAGATTTTGATTTTGTTCTCTCATGATCTCCCACCCATACCCCATCACCATGAAACCATCATTGAGTTACATTCAAACGGCGGGGTTTCAATTTTCATTGTCTAAAATTTGAATTAGTTGGATGGACATGATGATCCTGAAGTCATCAATTTCTAGCACTCATGCAGTTTGGTTTTCGGAAGATCATGGTACTTATAGTTCAAACAATTTATTTACATCACGGTCAACAATACGCGATATTGATATCGTTGTTCAACAATGATTCCTTATTCTTTGATTCTTTCTCACGAATTTAGTTTACCAATCGATAAAACCTTTGGTTTTCTGCTTTGTTTACCACCTTCCGAGAGAGTTCCTCTGTCAAGTCACTTTTCCTCTTCCGATCTCTAATATGGGTTCATGAGACCATGAACACATATGGAATAATCTGCCCTGTTTTTCTCATCATTGTTCAGAGAGATGGGGGAGAGGGAGAGCCTTTGCAGCTAAATTAACTATTTAACATATTGCAATATCACTAATTAATTTCCCTTGAGTTTCTAATTTGTGTTTTTAGTTTGTGGCTGAAGTTATGCGGTTCTAGAAAGAGAACAATACAGGCATCTTCTCTATTAGCATAAAGAGAGTGAAAAGATCGCAGATATATAATGAAACTAGTATTCTAAAACTATACAGGCATCTTCTTAATAAATTGTTCTAAAACAATATTTGTTTTTAATGAATTTTTTAGTTTTCTTCCTGAATGGTAAATACTTTCTAATTTTCTGCCTTAATTATACTAATCCCTTATTATTTTTATGATGATGGTGATGATGATGATGAGGACGACGATGACGATGATGGTGATGATGATGTGTGATCATTTCTCTTAACCCATCAAACATTGCCATTTAGTCTGGCAAACTATATGTTCTGGCATCTCACTGTAATATTGGATCAGATACTCTACAATTCTAGTATTTGTGCTTATATGATTTCAACATCTTGCTCCTTCGATGAATTTGTTAAGATTCCTTCTTCATCATATCGTTTTTACAGTAAATATTTGCTTCATGTGTACTATCAACACCATATGTATTTATGTTTGATCACTTGACAGTGAGAGTGACTGCAGGTTTGTTTATTTGAAACGTCAGATTTCTAATAGCACATCTTATTCCAAGTGCAGATTTCCTCTTTCTTATATCACGAAGAGAAAATGAATGTTCTCGTTGAACCTGAATTACATGACATATTTGCGAGCATTCCTGGGTTTGGTTTCATTCAGACTTTCTATAGTCAAGATATCAGGTACTGGAACTTATGGTTTTAAGAGAGTAGATTTTTGTTTCCTACATGTCAAACAAACTAAATGATGTTCCTACTGCAGTAATCTTCATGAAAGGATTGACTTTGTGGCATGTTTGGGAGGTGATGGGGTCATATTGCATGCGTCAAACTTATTCATAGGTGCTGTTCCACCTGTAGTGTCATTTAATCTTGGATCCCTTGGATTTCTCACTGCCCATCACGTAGGCAGCGCAACCTTACTCTTGACATTAAACTTAAGTTTTATAATGCATAATTTATCTCTTCCGCATTTCTTTTCTTGTAGTTTGAGAATTACAGGAATGACTTGAGACAACTGATCCTAGATGGTGTTTATATAACTCTACGGATGCGACTTCGATGTGAAATTTTCCGTAAAGGGGAAGCAATGCCTGGGAAAGTTTTTGATGTCCTCAACGAGGTTGTGGTTGAACGCGGTTCCAATCCTTACCTTTCTAAAATTGAATGTTACGAACAAGACCGCCTTATAACCAAGGTATGGTCACAAATAAGTTCTTCATGATATCTTTTCAGACTACTTTTAAGACTATTTTATCTCTCAAGTTATTGGACCAAAATCATTTTCTTATTTCACAAAATCATTCAAAGTCCAAATTACATTCGGTTGACCTATTTGGCTGGAAGTTGTTGATAATCCGGTTCAATAAAATGCTTTATGACATCCAAACATCCATATGGACCAAATCTGCTTTAAAACCAACAGTTAAACCTATCTCTCCGCACATCAAATTGGAACTGCAATTAGATTTAGAACTATTTAATCCTCTTTATTTGGTATTTTCCTCGGACTCTTATATTTGACGGAGCTTCTTAAGTTACTATAAGTGACTACTTGTGCAGAAAAAAAAATCCCATGGATTTGAATTGGTACTTGATTAAAGTTAGTTTTGTAAGACTGAGGGCTAAGTTGATGCAAATAATCTTCAAGGGAATTAGTAATGTTTGTTAATAGCTGAAGGGAAATATATATATATATATATAATGGTACAAATGAAGGGCTACATTGTCTTCCTATGCAAGAACTTTCTCCATTTTTTGCAATAAACCTTCCCAAGACCACCACCAAACTACCACTTCCAGCAACCAATACCTAACTACCTATCTCTTGCGCTGTCCTCTCTAATATTTCACCATTTTTTGTATTATTTTATTGTTTTTTTGGTATAGACATGGTGGTAAATCACAATGTCAGTGAACTAAAGTACAAAAGTAGAACTCTTTGACACTTGCAAAACCAAGATTTAAAGTATTCATATTATGGGGAAAATAATTACAATTACAGTGTAGATCCCAATATATAGGCAAATAATGAGCTTTTCCTAGCTAAGCTGAAATCCTTTACTAAAATCCTGAAAACGATAAAAACAAAATGATACAGACAGAATATGTATCCTATCCTCCACCATGCCATAAATGCTTCATTCATATTTATGTCAACCGACAATAAGGACCGAAATAGGATCAACCCATGACAAACTATAATCCACCACACACACGGGTACGCCAAGACTAAAACCTTTCTTCTCTGACTCTACACTCGCTGGAAAAGCAAAACCAGTACGAACTATGGAGACAACTTGAACTACGCGATAATAGATGGTGGTTTACTGATGTATCTTAATGAGCTTTAGGATATTTTTCTTGATTTCAAGCTTGAAAATCCTACAATTCGCCTCTTTTTTAAATAAGAAAAAGGAAAGAACAATGAATAATTCGGGTACTGGGTCTCACTCATTACTTTTTACTCTTTTTTAGGTTCTTGGCATCCTACTTTGGACAATGTTGGATATGTTCTTATTTTAGTGATTGTATGTAGTGTATATAGCTGAAGAGTTTTATATTCTGTGTTTGGTGTTGTTCTATTTGTACAGTCTACTACCAATTTTTTGTATGGAATGTAATACTCTTACGTAGTACACGGTCTTCTGTAGTTTGTTACTTAATTGAGTTACATGAACTTTGCGAAAATCCCTGAACATTTCCGAGTCATCTAATACTCTCACATTCAATACTTATGTGTTAGATCTTACTGTTTGATATTTTAATTGAAGCAACGGATGTGCATGTGTAATCAACTTTGGGATTTTGGTTGCAGACTAGGGTGTTCTTTGATTTTGGAACCTGGTATAGAATTTTTTTCTTAACTTAGACTTGGATTTTGGAACCTTAATGAATACGCCTCCCTATATCGTACGGGTCATATGACAAACCTACTAGAAGTGGGTTATAAGACGTCCACGGCTTTGGGGTTAAGTGATAATATGTTGGGTTGAAGCCCTGGTTCATGGGCGACCCGTTTTTATGAATCGACCCGGTTCATGTTTTGCTACGACCCGAAAAGGGAGACATGATTCGTGGAGCGAAGACTTGGGCCGGTAGGACCCGTTTAGGCTTGGATCCGGCCCGGTTTGATAGGTCGTCTATTTATAGATTTCTTAGGGTTCGTAGCATGTTATGTTGAGCGTTCTGATTTCGCTTGTAATTCTCTCTGAGACGCTGTTTTAGTGAATTCTCTGCAACTCCGTGGATGTAGGCTGATTTGCCGAACCACGTAAATCTGTGTGTTCAGTTCTTTATTTCTGCATATTTCGTTTTTCACAACAACTGGTATCAGAGCCAGGTTCGCTAGGGTTTGGGAAAAACGATGGCAGATGAGATGAAGGGGTCTGGAATTGAAAAGTTCGACGGTACAGATTATGCGTACTGGAAGATGTAGATAGAGGACTATCTGTATGGGAAGAAGCTGCATGCTCCACTGGACGGGGTAAAGCCTGAAGCCATGAAGGAGGAAGACTTGAAGGTTATGGATCGACAGGTTTTGGGCATCGTTCGGTTGACGCTGTCAAGGTCGGTTGCGCATAACGTTATTAAGGAGACTACTACAGCTTCGCTGATAAAGGCATTGTCAGAAATGTACGAGACTCCGTCAGCTAATAAGAAGGTGTACTTGATGAAGCGTCTGTTCAATCTGAAGATGACAGAAGGTATGTTGGTTGCTCAACATCTTACTGATTTCAATACAATTACGAATCAGTTGTCTGCCGTTGATATCGATTTGATGATGAGGTTAGGGCTTTGATACTGTTAGCGTCATTACCTAATAGTTGGGAATCTATGCGAACTGCTATTAGTAATTCTGCTGGAAAAGAAAAGTTGAAGTATGATAACATGCGTGATTTAATTCTGGCTGAGGAAGTGCGTCGTAGAGATTCCGGTGAACCTTCGGGTTCAGCCTTTAATATTGATAATCGTGGCAGAAGTAATGAAAGGAATGATACCAATAATCGGGGAAGATCAAAATCTAAGCATAGAGGTACCAGTCGTGGAAAATCGCAGACAAGGGATGGAAACTCGGGTCATTGCTGGAACTGTGTTAAATCTGGTCACTTAAAGAGTGATTGTAAGGCACCGAAGAAAAACAGAGGAAAGTCTGGGAATTCGGTTAATGCAGTCAGTGATGAAATTCAAGATGCTTTACTTCTTGCTGTGTATAGTCCCGTTGATGATTGGATATTAGATTCGGGTGCTTCTTTTCATACTACCTCGCACCGTGAAATTATGCAGAACTATACTGCTGGGGATTTCGGAAAGGTGTACTTGGCAGATGGGGAGCCGCTGAATATTGTTGGTCAAGGTGATGCTGATGTCAAGCTTGCAAGTAGCGTCGCTAGGAGGATCTCAATACTATGTCACTTTCATTGATGATTTCAGTAGGAAAGTATGGGTTTATTTTATGAAAAATAAATCTGATGTGTTTGAAACTTTTAAGAAGTGGAAAGCCATGGTTGAGACAGAAACAGGTTTGAAATTGACGTGTTTGAGATCTGATAATGGTGGAGAATACATTGATGGTGGACTTAAAGATTATTGTGCTACCGAAAATACTCTTCCAGGGACACCACAACAGAGTGGTGTGGCTGAGCGCATGAATATGACTACTAATGAGAGAGCTAGAAGCATGAGGCTTTGTTCTGGGTTACCGAAGACTTTCTGGGCAGATGCAGTTAGCACAGCGGTTTATTGCTTAAACCGTGGACCTTCAGTTCCGTTGGAATTCAGATTGCCTGAAGAAGTATGGAGCGGAAAAGATGTTAGTTTTGATCACGTGAAAATTTCGGTTTTGTTTCTTATGTTCATATTGATGCTGCCAGACGTAGTAAGCTAGATGCGAAATCCAAGATTTGCTTCTTTATTGGCTATGGAGATGCACAGTTTGGTTACAGATTCTGGGATGCTGAGAACAGGAAAATTATAAGAAGCAGATATGTGATCTTCAATGAGAAGATGATGTATAAGGATAGGGCGAGTGTTGATATTGATACAGAGGATAAAGTCTCAGTTACTCCTCAGTATGTTTGTCCTGATATTCTTGAGGATGTCACTTCCAGTGATGATGTTCCGCAGGATCAGTCTAGTGTGCCTGACACTACCGAGTCACAGCCAGTTGTAAAGGACAAGAACACTCTTCTGAAGACTTATGTTAGAACTCGAGTGGGGACTAGGAACAGAAAGGTCCCTGAGCGTTACTCCCCTAGTCTTAATTATATATTGTTGACTGATGCTGGTGAGCCTGAGACTTTGCAGGATGTTAACTCTAGCAAGTGGGAGTCAGCTATGAATGATGTGATCGAATCTTTGCTTGGGAATCAGACATGGGAATTAACTGAACTTCCAACAGGGAAGAGGGCACTTCATAACAAGTGGGTATATCGTGTGAAGAATGAACCTGATGGAAGTAAACGCTATAAGGCAAGGCTTGTTGTGAAGGGGTACCAGCAGAAGCAGGGAATTGATTATTCTGAGATATTTTCACCTGTGGTGAAGCTTACAACTATCAGGTTGGTGCTGAGTATGGTTGCTCAAGAAGACTTACATCTTGAACAGTTAGATGTAAAGACTGCATTCCTTCATGGTGACTTGGAGGAAGAATATGCATCAGCCAGAGGGTTTCGAGGTACAGGGAAATGAGAATCTTGTGTGCAGGTTGAAGAAGAGATGGTCTGAAACAAGCTCCTCGGCAGTGGAACAAGAAATTTGATAGTTTTATGTGCAGCTTAAAGTACACGAGATGTCATGCAGACCATTGTTGCTATGTTAGACAGTTTGATGGCTCCTACATTATCTTGTTGTTATACGTTGATGATATGCTGATCAGGTTCATTCTTGAAGAAGAAATTGTCTACACAGTTTGCCATGAAGGACTTGGGCCCTGCAAGTCAGATTCTTGGCATGAGGATAGTCAGAGATAGAGCCAGAGGTACTCTGTATTTGTCCCAGACAGAGTATGTGAAGAAGGTACTAAGCAGATTCAGCATGGATCAGGCTAAGCCTGTGAACACTCCGTTGGGAGGTCATTTTAGATTGAGTAAAGATGATTCACCAAAGACAGTTGAAGAACGGGAACACATGGGTAAGACTCCATATGCCTCAGCTATTCGTTCGTTGATGTATGCTATGGTTTGTACTATGCCAGATATTTCCCATGCAGTGGGAGTTGTGAGCAGGTACATGAGTAATCCAGGCAAGCAACATTGGGAGGCAGTTAAATAGATCTTAAGATACTTGAGAGGTTCTTCAGACACGTGCTTATGTTTCGGTGGAGATGTTTTGAAACTTAAGGGTTTTGTTGATGCTGATCTTGCTGGTGATCTTGATAAAAGGAAGAGTACTACAGGGTATGGGTGGTACGGCAGTGTCATGGGGTTCTAACTTGCAGAAGGTTGTTGCTCTTTCAACAACGGAAGCTGAGTATATTTCTATCACGGAAGCTGCAAAAGAGATGGTATGGTTGCAGAGGTTCTTAGGAGAGTTGGGGAAGATACAGGAGAATGGCACGCTTCACAATGACAGTAAGAGTGCTATTTCTCTTGCTAAAAATCCAGCGTTCCATTCTAAGACCAAGCATATTGAGACAAAGTATCATTTCATTCGTGAGTTACTTGATGATGGTCAGGTACAGCTTGAGAAGATTTGTGAAGAGAGAACCCAGCAGACATGTTCACAAAGGTTGTTACTGTTGAGAAGCTGAATCTGTGCGCAGCTTCAGTGGGTCTTCTTTCTTGAAGAAGATGAGTCGAGTTGCAGGGATGGAGCTTGATTATGTTAGGGGATGTGGTTCTGGTACATGATGTTGAACCAGTCTCCAAGTGGGAGAATTGTTGGGTTGGAGCCCTGGTTCATGGGCGACCCGGTTCATGTTTTGCTACGACCCGAAAAGGGAGACATGATTCGTGGAGCGAAGGCTTGGGCCGGTAGGACCCGTTTGGGCTTGGATCCGGCCCAGTTTGATAGGTTGTTTATTCATAGAGTTCTTAGAGTTCGTAGCATGTTATGTTGAGCGTTCTGATTTCGCTTGTAATTCTCTCTGAGACGTTTCGTCTGTTTTAGTGAAATCTCTGCAACTCCGTGGATGTAGGCTGATTTGCCGAACCACGTAAATCTGTGTGTTTAGTTCTTCCTTTCTGCATATTTCGTTTTTCACAACATAATAAAGCCGAGAAAATAGTGTTTAAGCTTCCTTAAAAAGCGCTTCACTTTACTCTATATTTGAGATTGAGAGACCGAACTTGGATCATCTTTTTTTGGGTTCAGTTTCCGGAAGGACACCTGAAATTTGGTTCTAGTTTCAATTTAGTGTCCATATAATTTTTGCTTCTGTACACTGTGTCTTCTAATTATTCCAAATAGGTCCAGCCGTTAGCTTCCACCAGGTAGTGGTGGTGTGTGTGGACTGTAGAACATCCAGCACCCTTGTTTCCGTCCAGTTCTTATGACAATCTAATGAATGTACTCATAGTAATTGATTTTGTTCCTTTCCGGGCCAGACAGTCTGGAAGATTATCTATTTTCGTGAAGTACAGAAAGTGCACATTTTATTAGATGGAACACTTCTACTAGTTGGTAAAAGTCTCAACTTAGATACAAGAAGATTCAAACCTTGTTGACTTTCTTAGTTTACCCATGACACACGATTGAATGTGGGACTTCTAAATTATTCGTGCTTCCATACCTTTAATTAAAATGTATTTGGCTTTCATATTCATGGGTCATGACAATAAGTCAGAAAAAGACCATCGCAAGATTCGCCGCATTTTGTATGAGTATGGTCCATATAGGGCAGAAATAGAACTCTCGCTGAAATTGAATTGATGAGTAGAGATGAATATCATGGAACAAATTTTGAAACCCAGATACTGTAGCAAAATCAATTGTGAGTTTTGAAGCCAACCAAGATGACATAGGCACATTTTTCGTATTTGGAACCATGTTTTCGTTTCAAATATTTACACATGGACAATCAAGCCAAATTGTTGCTCGTCATTTTCAAGCTAAACCATAGAGTTCATTATACATCAGTGAATGGTTGGTTAAATAAGTTCTGTGCTTTGTTTGAGCATTTCCGTAGCTCTCTAATGGCATGAATCTTTCATCGTCAAGTGGTACTGCTAAAGTTCAATCTCGAAACAACACATTATTTTTCTGATTACAATATTTTTGTACATTTATCTCAAAGGTACAAGGGGATGGAGTCATAGTTGCCACCCCTACTGGAAGCACGGCTTATTCTACTGCTGCAGGAGGCTCCATGGTAGGACATTTTTTTCCTGATGTGTTCTAGATCCATCTGTTTGACTTTGAACTCTTTATAGAGGTATTGAATGCATTTGGAGCTTTTTGAAGATATATCCATATTTTCTTCTATTCCGGTGTTTTTCTAATACATACACTCATACAGGCTTTCTTTACAAAATATGTGACAGTTTTGCGACTGTTGCAACTCAACACATCTTTGTTGCTTTCATCAGTTCCTTACCACGGTCTCAATCTTTAGTTTGAAAGTGAAATGGCATACTACTTGTTTCAGTTGAAAGAAAATATCCAGTTTTGCATTCTCCCTTCATTGCATTCCATGCCTGTTATGCTCTTTCCACCATTGGAATATGGCTTGTACACAACGAAGCTTTATACATCACTTAGACATTCTGTACTTAACGGTGAACGATCTTCTATACAGGTTCATCCAAATGTTCCTTGCATGCTGTTTACACCAATCTGCCCGCACTCCCTCTCATTCAGACCTGTCATTCTTCCAGATTCTGCAATGCTAGAGCTAAAGGTAAAATAAATTTCTTGCATGCAGGTTTAAGCATTTTAGAAAAAAATTGTGATCAAGCCCTGTTATCAAGTGAAATGTCTTGAACTTTTCACTAAACCCATATTTTACCCATACTGTCTAGTAGTATCCCTGCATGTAGGTGACGGTTGGTTGAAATCAGAAGTGTGGAGGATGTCAATGTTGTAGAACTTCTATAAAGGTGATTAATGCTGACGGGCTCGTTGGTGGCCATTGGTCAAAGCAGCATTGATGGCAGTTTACTCCTGTAAGAATCCTCGTGAAAGACAAAGGTCTTAACATACAGTTAACAAGTTTGTGAAAGAAACAAATACGTGAATTTATAGTGTTTCCGAAAACAACTTTGAATTGTTGAAAAGGTAGTTAAGATATACCAGTAAAAGCTTGAGTTAGATGCATAATATCAGACAAAGAAAATTACATACAATAAAAAATGTAAAGCAATAACATAACTATGTCGTGAGAAAAATGATTGTCTTAACAGTATATTTTCTTTTTAGAAAACAACTTCACGCTGTTGAAAAGGTAATTTTAATGAACTGATAAATGTAAACATAAACATAAGATAACAAGACTGCAATAAAAATAATAGAATAGGCAGCTAAATGAGCAAAAGTTCAAATTGTAAAAAAAAAAAACAAAAAAAGACGGATTAAAAACTTGCAAGATATAATAGGTACTTTCTTTTTTGGATATACAAACTAAATTGCATGCCTAATCTCCTTTCTAGTACGGCTCAAGTCATGTACAGTAGGAATGCTCCTATACAAGAGTCCAAATTGGTCTTGGGCTTTTGGTTTCTTTATGAGTTCCTTGCAACCATCCAACAGAGCATCGCTTGCGGAGTTTAACTTGTGGTTGCCAATGAAATTTGCGATCCACATCCGTAAGTATGTATTCACCACCCTGTACTTGACTTGAGGCTCCAGAATAAAAGACCTCAAATGCTTCAGAAAGAAGCAGGCATAAGCTCCACAGTCCAATCTGAACAGAAACGAAGAGCATAATTGGAAAGCAACAAATTAGTAAGAAGACATTTTAAAGTAGATATGCTCTGTTGTACTAAAAAGCACACAATAACATATTTTCCTGTGAAGGCATACTGTCCAGTAAAATAACTCTTGGCCCTTATATCGAGCTTTCCAGTGTCCAGGGTGTCTCACACTGGTACAATGTTGCTGTGCACGGACTGTTTCGTTGTCGTCAAGTCAACCAAGTTACCCAATACATACACCATGTTGTGGTTGAAGCTCAGCACAATAAGGAAGTGATTTGGAAGGACGTTCTTTTCAAGACACAAAAGAAAAGACAAACAGAGATAAGACTGAATTCTGAAGTAATGTGTATAACAGTAAAGGGAAGACTCTTACCATTTCCGTCTCCTCCTAGACTCCGAAGTTCATTGGTCAATTTCACAAGCATTACTGGCAATAGACTCACGAATGTAAATTAAGTAGGTATCCTTATTATAACATAGTTCATTTGTGAAAAGACGAAACTAGTTTACAAGCTGCAGAGAAATTGAGTGGGATGTAACAGGAGACGCTAGCAAAAAATTTCAATCAAACTCTCCTGTTAAGTTTATTTCTACTTCTTCGGTTCCATTCTATATTTCTTTTTGACTAAACAACCCAATAACTGTTAATTTCTTTGTAATATGTTTTCTTCGTGCACTAAGTAAAAAGAAGATTTTCATTTAAATTTGTATTTACTTAATGATAGTGATGATATCAACCATATTCTGAATTTGGGATGTCGCTACATATGCAGATTCCAGATGATGCAAGAAGCAACGCTTGGGTGTCATTTGATGGGAAGAGAAGGCAACAACTTTCACGAGGCGATTCTGTTAGGATATGCATGAGCCAGCATCCCCTTCCAACAGTGAATAAGTCTGACCAAACGTGTGAGTGGTTTCATAGTTTGATTCGCTGCTTGAATTGGAATGAAAGACTGGATCAGAAAGCATTCTGAAGTCTCAACCTACTCTTTCATTGGTGGGCATTGGGGTAACCATGTAAGTTATGTGTACAGTTTTTGAAAGACTATAGGCAATTAATTACAGGAGTAGTGTTTACTATTTATCCTTCAAATAAATTCTCATTTAAGGAGGTATTTTGCCTTGCTTTCTTTGGCTCATTGCTAATTATATTGATCTTTAGTTATGCTGTATCTCGGAACAACTTCCATGTTAAAATTTGACTGTGTAATGTTTTGCGCTTTGCTGCACTGAAAGGTATCTCTCTTTTGTTCACTTTGAATATCTGAGCTGTACTCTCAAGCTCTGTTATATTGAAATAATATACTCCCTCCGTCTGCTTTTATGTGTCCTACTATTTAGACCAAGCTGAAGAAGCATTTTGAGAAGGTTATTTGACAAGTCAAACGATGTTAAAACTTGTACATTTTTATAATATTGTAGAGTGATTGTAGCTCTACAAAATTACAAAAGATCCATCATTCTTGTATCATTTGGCTAATTAAACAACCTCCCCAAAATGCTTCGTCAACTTGATCAAAAAAACATGACACAGAAAAGCAGACGGAGGGAGTATATAGTTAGATCTAGGGTAGCTGAAATCTATCTCATCTTGAAAATAGCAGATCATCAATAGTTCCGAGTAACAAAATTGCATTGTTAATCTTTTACCAAAATCACACAACACCACTCCACCATAGAACACCATCTTTACTATCTGTTTCTTTCATTTGTAGCAACACCTATCACAATGTTTTCTCCTGGCCAACTTGCATGCACCTCGACTATTTATACACAGATGTATAACTGCTTTTGAGACGCAGTTATGGTGTTAACTTTCTGAGATTTTATTTTGTATATATGTCCAACAACCAACATTAGGACTTATAATTAAACTCAAGTATTACAGTGACTCGTCCTGAATGGTAGATCGATATGACTCTCGAGTGTGAAACATATTATGCAATTTGAAGAGAAAAAGGATCCTAATTACACTATCAACTCTTTTCTAATTTGAATATACTAAGAACTAGGATTTGACCTTGAAGGTATGGAGAAAACATTGTGATCTCGAGTGCGTAACTGTGTACAAGAAAGTAGCAGTTACGCCAACATCTATTGACCTATGCTAAAGTTAGAAACTCAAGTTATGTGAATGAACTCTTCCTGAAGGCTATTTCGACTTGTTAACATGATAGTATAGAAATAAGAAAAGCTCGTTTCAAAAAATCAAAATTATACCTGAAGGCATTGAATAAGGGGGGTGGGATTGCTTGTAACTGTGTACCAACTCTTGAGGTAGGAAGCAATTAAAATTTTCATTATGATTATGACCTTGATAAATTTCGAAGCAACCATTTAAAAAGTAAAGAAAAAAAATATCCGTAGTAAAAATTCGGGTAAAAGACAAAAACCACCCCTTGAGTATGGGTTATATACAAAAACATCCCTCGTGTTTGGGGATATACAAAAACCACCCCTGTCGAGACAAAAACCACCCCTGTCTGTGGATGGACGTTAGACGAAAAGCACCCTTGTGCTACAATCAATTAATATGGGGGTGGAATCTGTCTTTTTTATGACCATTTTGCCATTAGTTGTATATTTTTGTTATTTTGGTCATGTTCTTGATGTTCTTGGTGTTGTTGACAACCGCCACCACTACCATCACATCCCCCACCTCCACCACCACCACATCCCCACCACCACATCCGCAAGGAAACCCAGTAACTACGAATCAAAAGCAAGTAGCACAGCTTATCAGGAGCATTTTCCATCAAAATCTTAGGAGAATCTTAGACCAATATGAAAAATAAATTTCTAGAAAACACATAAACAGTCCAACTTTCACAGAGTTGATGTGTACAACAGAGAAATTTCAGAAATTGTTGAAGCCCAATTTGAAGAAATTCGGACTCTCTCCTGCACTGAAATTTCTAGTCTTGCTTCTTCTTCTACTACTTCTTCAACTCTTCAAACCCAGACCCAACCTAAACCCCTCCCAAACCCACCGGATCTGGAAAGTTTCAGTCCAGATGAGAGAAAGAGGGACAGAGAAATAGAAGAAGAAGAAGAAGGGGGCAGAGGAAGGGCCAGGATCCACCACAGCGGCCACAGCCACCAACACCGCCATTGTCGGCCACCACCAACGAAGGCCACTGCAGATCGGAGCCTCCAGGGAACAGCTCTGTGGCCAAATCACGAAAATGTTGAACATTTAGAGAACAAAAATTGGGGGAAATGGCTAAAACCCTATATTGGGGGACATCACTCAGACTTGAAGAACCAAACCAAGAATGTGCACGAATCAGAATATTCATGAACCCAGATCACGAAAATGGCAGATTATTAGTACCATCCATTTTTACATGGATACATGTGTCTGATTTGCGATACCACATCAACATAGTGAACAATTGACAAAACCCTAAATCCCAAAATCACAGAAATTGGGGGAAATCAGTCAGCCCCATGAGGCCAAATCACGAAAATATCGAACATTTAGAGAACAAAAAATTAGGGGAAATGGCTAAAACCCTAGAATCCAAATCACAAAAGGGACAAAAATTGTGGGAAATCACTCAGACTTGAAGAAGACCCTAACCAAGAATGTGCACGAATCAGAGCCGGTGCATCGGAGAGCTCTCGTTCCGAATCTACAACTGCGACCCCTTCCGCGAGATCTTCCGATGCGATTTCGACCACGGCGGCGGAATCGGCACCGTCGAGATGCTTTTCCGGTGCAATATCCTCGCCTTCATCGGCGGCGGACACGACCCGAAATACCCACCGAACAAAGTATGATCTGGGACGGCCACCAGAGCCGGTGCATCGGAGAGCTCTCGTTCTGGTTGGAGGTTCACATCGTCCAGCTCCGATGAGATGAAGAAGAAGAGAGATAGAGGCGGAAGAGAAAGTAGTGGACTGGTGGACTGGGTTGTGTCGGGGAGAGAAGAGAGGAGGAAGAGAGATGAAGAGATACGTTAGATTTAGGAAATGAAGAGGAGAAGGGAAGGTGGGCTTTATAGTGGGAAATTTTGTCAAATTTTAGGGGTGTTTTAGTCTTTTCGTTCCTCCGTTAGTGTACTGTTATCTCCTTCTTCTGACAGGAATGGTTTTTGTATATCCCCAAACACGAGGGGTGTTTTTGTATATAACCCATATTCAAGGGGTGGTTTTTGTCTTTTACCCTAAAAACTATACATTACACAACTTTCATTTGTCATAGTATTACATTCCATTCTTAAGAGAAATGGATGTTAACAGTGGTGTATGAGATGGTTTAGTATTTATCCTCAGGAAAGTGACAAGGGCAGTAAATTTTAACATTATAAGCCATGTGAAGAGAAAATATTGAAAAACTTGAATATTATTTCTTGTCTCTCTTTGTTTCCTTCCAGGAGGCCTTGTGAAAAGTATGACACTGGAAGTTTGTCGTTTAATCCATGACTGCCTTTGTGTTAGTTATTGTTGTGTCTGCCTATTGCGGCAGAAAATCTTTTCATCTGTTGTTACTAAATATTATGTGCACCTTTCTTTGACTGGATCTGCGGTGCATGCATTTGAACACTTTGATCATGTTTGTTTGTTCCATATACACCTTAAATCTTCATTTATTAGTAACTGTCTACATGTTATTTGTGCATAGCGATTTGTGATATTATGCTCTGCACATTTATTTTGTATTAGTGATTGTCGTAGAATGGACTAGCACATGGTTACCCAGTGAGAGGTCATAAAGAACAAGTTTTTAATGAAAAGAGTTGTTTAAAGGAGCTGGAGTTGCAATTTTTTTTTAACCATCTGCAATCAACAGATGTTGCAAGTACAGCTTGTAAGGTACTAACTAATGTACAAAGGAAACATTAACAGGTTTAAGAACCCAATTTTACCCATAAAACGACAAGAAAAAACACCACCATCTAAAGAATACAAATTAACAGAAGCTCCATAGTCTCAAGCTCCCTAACCTTAAAATAGTAATAAGTCGCATCAGTTCTGCCATCTTTGGCGAACTTCGATTGCTACAAACCTCGGTATCCATGTTTGGTTTCATGGCCTTCACTGCATGAAATCTAGGTTCCTCAGGGAGGAACTTCTGTTCGGCATAAACAGACATGTAGTCACCAAACACAACCTTAGGATAAACTTGGTCAGCTTATTCCTGATTTACCCTTTCCATGAGCTCTGGTGCTGTGCTATGGTAGCCTTGAAGGATGGATTATAGAAGGAAGCAATAGACCTCCTGTGCCCATCCGGCTTAGCCAGGACGCGGTGCCAGACACTCTTGTATCGTCCATTGCTCAAGACCTCAATCTGGTCACCAGTATTGATGACAATAGCATTGGGTATCGGCTGGACATCGATCCGCTCTCCGTCTTTCAGGATCTGAAGGCCTCCAACCTTGTCGTCCTGGAAGAGTAGGATGACTCCTCCAGCGTCAGTGTGAGCGCTGAGACCATTCACCATCTCAGGGTGAGGACATGGTGGGTAGTGGCTCACTTTGGTCCCAAAGAAGGCACTTTCTCCTTCTCCGCCATTGAATGCCTTCTTGATGTATTCCTTTGGTAGGCCCAGGTTCTCATCCATCACTTCCATGATCTTCTCAGCCAAGTTCCTCAATTCACACTGGTATTCAGCCATTGTTTCCCTGTTTTCATTAGTTGCAGAAGTCAGATAATGTGTACAGTTTCTGAAAGACTATAGCCAATTCATTACAGGAGTATTGTTAACTATTTACTCTTCGAATAAATTATCGTTTAAGAAGGTATTTCGCCTTGCTTTCTTTGGCTCATTGCTAATTATTTTGATCTTCAATTATGCTGTATCTTGGGACAAATACCATGTTTAA
The DNA here is from genome assembly GCA_023055425.1 of Linanthus parryae. Classification (NCBI taxonomy): domain Eukaryota; kingdom Viridiplantae; phylum Streptophyta; class Magnoliopsida; order Ericales; family Polemoniaceae; genus Linanthus; species Linanthus parryae. The sequence continues at coordinate 5,178,125 of JALGPY010000019.1, read as the reverse complement.
AATTGACTGTGTAACGTTTTGAGCTTTGCTGCTCTGAAAGGTATTTCTCGTTTGTTCACTTTGACTATCTGAGCTGTACTCTCAAGCTCGTTATATAGAAATAATATATATATATATACACAGAGAGAGAGAGAGAGAGAGAGAGAGAGAGAGAGAGAGTAGCTGCAATTTATCTCATCTTTTTTTAGATTTTTTTTTTGAGAACATTATCTCATCTTGAAAATAACAGATCATCAATAGTTCCGAGTAACAAAATTGCATTGATAATCTTTTACCAAAATCATACAACACCACTCCACCATAGAACCTCGACTATATCACGGGACCCTAAAGTGGCCCAGAGGGAGAATGGCTTTCGGAGGATTGAAACTTGATACCTCAAGGGGTCAAACCCTTGGATCATAAGTCTTCACCATTAGGCCAACCCCTTGAGGTCAACCCATCCCCTTTTGTCTCTCCAGAGATCCAAGCACGGCACACCACCATTGCGAACGCATCCCTCTGCATCCGGCATCACCACACAGCCACAATTTGTTTGTTAGCGATAGCAAGGCTGGTTTGGTATTGCTTCTGCTGTCGGCCAAGCAACTTTTTCTAGTAAACAAAATTGTCCAATATGTACAGCAACTGCTTCATGGGCCACAAAAGGATGTCTAACGAAAGCTTTTGAGATGCAGTTATGGTGTTAACATTCTGAGAGTTTTTTTTTTCCAATAACCAACATTACAAGTAAACTCAAGTATCAGAATGTACGGTGACTCGTCTTCAGGGGTACATCGATATGACTCTCGTGTCTTGAGTGTGAAACATAGTACGCAATTTGAAAGTAGCAGCTATGCCAACACCTATTGATATGCTAAAGTTAGAGACTCAAGTTATGTGGATGAACTCTTCCTGAAGGCTATTTTGACTTGTTAACACGATTGTATAGAAACAAGAACAGCTCTTTTCAAAAAGTCAAAATTATACCTGAAGGCATTGAATAGGGGGGGGGGGGGGGGGGGGAGGGTCGTTATTGCTTCTAACTGTGTACCAACTATTGAGATAGGAAGCAATTAAAATTTTCAATATGATTATGACCTTGATAAATTTCAAAGCAACCATGTAAAAAGAAAAGAAAAAAAAAACAGCCGTAGTAAAAACTATACATTACACAACTTCCATTTGTCATAGTTATTCTTACATTTGAGATGGTTTATTATTTATCCTCCGGCAGGTGACAAGGGCGGTAAATTATAATATAAGCCATGGGAAGAGAAAATATTGAAAAACTTGAATAATTATTTCTTGTCTGTCTTTGTTTCCTGCCAGGAGGCCTTGTAGAAAAGTATGACACTGGAAGTTTGTCGTTTAATCCATGACTGCCTTTGTGTTAGTTATTGTTGTGTCTGCCTAGTGCGGCAGAAAATCCTTTCATCTGTTTTTACTAAATATTATGTGCACCCTGCTTTGGCTGCATCTGCGGTTCATGCATTTGAACACTTTGATCATGTTTGTTTGTTTGTTCCATATGCACCTTAAATCTCAATTTGTTAGTAACTGTCTACATGTTATTTGTGCATAGAGATTTGTGCTATTATGCTCTGCATATTGATTTTGTATTAGTGATTGTCTTAAAATGGATTAGCACATGGTTACCTAGTGAGAAGGTATAAGCAATAAGTTTTTAATGAGAAGAGTTGTTTAAAGGAGTTTTTTTACCATCTGCAGTCAACAGATGTTGCAAGTACAGCTTGTAAGTACTAATGTACAAAGGAAACATTAACAGGTTTAAGAACCCAATTTTACACATAAATGACAAAAAATACCACCATCTAGAGAATACAAATTAACAGAAGCTCCATATGCTTAAGCTCCCTAACCATAAAAGAGTAATAAGTCACTTTGGCGAACTTTGATTGCTACGTAGTACGAACCATAAACTCACTGCTGAAACATCTGCCAGGTTTGTGAGTGTCGATATCCATGTTTGGTTACATGGCCTTCACTGCGTGAAACCTGGGTTCCTTAGGGAGGAACTTCTGTTCGGCATAAACCGACATGTAGTCACCAAAAACAAACTTAGGATAAACTTGATCAGTTTCTTCCTGGTTTACCTTTTCCATGAGCTCTGGTGCTGGGGCTATGGTAGCCTTGAAGGATGGATTGTAGAAGGAAGCAATAGACCTCCTGTTCCCGTCCAGTTTAGCCAGGACGCGGTGCCACACACTCTTGTATCGTCCATTGCTCAAGACCTCAATCTGGTCACCGGTATTGATGACAATAGCATTGGGTATCGGCTGGACATCGATCCACTCTCCGTCTTTCAGGATCTGAAGGCCTCCAACCTTGTCGTCCTGGAAGAGTAGGATGACTCCTCCAGCGTCAGTGTGAGCGCGGAGACCATTCACCATCTCAGGGTGAGGACAGGGTGGGTAGTGGCTCACTTTGGTCCCAAAGAAGGCACTTTCTCCTTCTCCACCATTGAAGGCCTTTTTGATGTATTCCTTTGGTAGGCCCAGGTTCTCATCCATCACTTCCATGATCATCTCAGCCAAGTTCCTTAATTCACACCGGTATTCAGCCATTGTTTCCCTGTTTTTCATCAGGTGCAGAAGTCAGATAATGTCCCTACTCTGTCTGTGTGCGTGAGAGAGAGAGAGAGAGAGAGAGAGAGAGAGAGAGAGAGAGAGAGAGAGAGAGAGAGAGAGAGAGAGGGAGGGAGGGAGGGAGGGAGGGAGGGAGGGAGGGAGGGAGGGAGGGAGGGAGAGAGAGAGAGAGAGAGAGAGAGAGAGAGAGAGAGAGAGAGAGAGAGAGAGAGAGAGAGAGAGCTTACTTGAATCCTGGAGTCTTTGATGGCCATTCATTGTCATCTGAAAGTAGGAAAACATCTTCCCAGTCCACATTCTCCAGCTTCTCCTCACTCTTCTTCTCCACCAATTCGTCCAGCATCTTCACTTTGGCTGAGTTCTTGAATTCTTCTTCTCTCTCCAGCTTATAGCACTCAGCAGAAACCTTCTTCACCCTCTCCAGGAGCTCCTCTGGAATCCCGTGATTCACCAACTGTACAATATTTGAGAGATAAACAGTTTAGTCCGAAAACATACATTGGTTGTCTAGAAACACCTCAAAACCAACCTACATGTGTTATTAGATACACACGGTAAATGAGACACAGATGAATCTGAAAAGACGTGTTTCAGAAAATGTTTACCAATGCATAACAATGGCAAATATGGGTTAGCACGCAAAGGTGCTGAATTGTGTTAAGAACATAAAACTTCAGGACTAGTAACCTGTAGTTTAAACTTTAAAACGCTTTTGCCTGTTATGAGCTATGTAGATCATGCTCAGTACCTGAAAAAATCCGTATTCTTCACACCCATTGGCAATCTGAGCCAAAGCCGTTGCCCTTTCTTCTCCATGGATCTTTGAGAAATCAATCACTGGGATCGCCATTGAAATGAGAGAGAGAGAGAGAGAGAGAGAGAGAGAGAGAGAGAGAGAGAGAGAGATGTTTTCCTCTTTTGTTATGTTGGTGTTATGGTGAAGGGGTGGCTATTTATAATCCTATTTTTCCCGCCATCTTGGATGTCAACTCTCTCTAGTTTCTTTTCTCTGAATTGAATATGAAGTAACCATTAGGGGTAAGGTCTACGTTGGACGGTGACGCTTGCATTAACTTACAAAAATGTCAATGATCTTGACCTACAGCCAACCCCACCCACAACAGAAGAAGCATACTCCCCCGAGTGATGCATCTCATGTTGAATTATAGCATTCACATATCTTCCATCTGGGTTGCTGCCATGTGTTGTGGCTAACCCTTACATACCCTAATAGCATACCATTAATATGGACATTTTCTCTAGAGTTGCAATCTTACTCAAAATATAATGCTTTTTTTTCTCATCCCCGTGTCTCTAAGTGGCTGCAATTTTACCCTAGTTGATTTGGTACAAACTACATCACTCCTGTGGTGATGCCTATGGCTTAAAAAGAACATAATATATATTTTTAAAGGTACTAGTGAAAAAATGTGAACTCACCCGAGACATTTGTATATTTGTTAAAGGATGTTATTGGTCAAATGTTATAATAATAGGGGTAAAAATGCGATTTTGTAAAAATGAGGGGTGAGAATTGGCATCCCTTGTCCCTTAGTAGCTGCGCCACTGGTAAGATTATAGGGTTCCCATGCTCATCCCGCTCCATCAAAGATAGTTAGATGGCATGTGGTATTGATCATAACTTGATTTGTGCACCAATTATTAGTCTGATCTTCTATTGTAATGAACTATAGACATGAAATTTGAGGTCTTTGCGGAACCGCGTTGGTCTTAGTTATTCAGATCTTACTTTTGGTCGTGTTAATTTTACTTAAAACTCAAATCTCTGCCGACTACCACAAATTACATCTTGCCATCCCAACCCTCTGTACCTTTTGACTTTGCACATAGATGACGCAGTTAAAGTGATAAACGCTGATTTAACGGCTTAGTTTGAGGGCTAAGGAAGAAGATGACTTGAATAAACAAAGCTATCTTCAAGCCATAATTTTATTGTACTATTGTCAACTCCATATATAATAATGTATCTGATCATTTGAGGGATGATCTGTAAAGTATTAAGTAGTTAGCCTTTCTGTAGTTACACTTGGCATGCCATTAACCATTGATATGATTCTGATTGTCTGAGTATTAGGATACATTTTATAGCACAACAGGTAATATTGACAGTGTGATTAAGAACAAGAACCAGTCAATCATAGGTGGTACTTTGTAGTACTTCAATCACAGCCATTTGTAGAGGGTGGTCTATGTTTAGAAATTTGAGAGTTGAGATCTTGTGGGTCAATCCTAATATATTGTGCCATGTTACCAGGTTTTTTATGGGCCTTGAAGTGGTTAAGTTGCCATAATTGAAAGAAGAGCATATATTTGAATTATGGGAGGGAAGTATTACTCTGTCGCGTTGGACTGGAGAATTGAGATCAGATACGACTCCTAATACTTGTATTGGACTGTCTTTGTTGGTTGATTTTGGACTGGTGATCTTCTTGAACCGCAGAAACAAAATGGACTGAATTGTTGATCTTGCTTACCTACTTAATTTCCACGAAGAAATAAGGAAAAAGTCATGGGCAACCTTGTTAAAACCAATGGGCATCCGAATAGGGAAACTATTCCAATTTTGGAGGTAACAATTTTGATTGTCTAAGGAATTTTATCACCCAACCGGATTGTTATTTATATGAGCTTGCAGGGGTAAAAAGGCTACTCAACCCTCACTAAAACCTATACTTCTCTGGTTGCCAACACCATGTTGCACTTGCAGGCTGGTTATGATAATTGGCTCTAGGTGTAGTATGTTATTATGTGAACACTATTCTAGATGCTCAAACTCAAATTGTTACTAAAAACTTGGCCTTTAGCCTAGACTGGCGGTACCCAGTATTCTACAAAAGTCTACAACATATAGAGCTAATTTTAGTTCAATATTGTTCTCCTGATGATGCACAATATGCCTCATCAGGCACAATTACGTTGATAATTTTGTTTATCTGTTTATCTTTACTTTGATAGCCTGCTCGCTACCCTGGGTATTCTTGTTGCCCTTCTATCACACTGTATAGTTAGTTCGATGGGTACATTTTCTGTTCTTCAGATCTTTAAATATTCTCCAGCCTTCTGCTTAAACTACCTTACTTTCTAAGTATTCTGAGAGCAAATGAGTGTACATTGTTTTTAGGTTTCAGTGAGTTGACAGTATCATGCAGTGATGGTGCTTTTCAAAACAGGCAAGGAGGCAATGGGATTGCCAAAAATAGAAATAAATGAGGACAGAGGAGTACTCCACTAGCAATTGTTTCTTTGTTCTGGCGCTTGCTTCGCCAAGTTGATTCTTTTTCCTTGCAGATTGTTGGAGTTTCTTATTTTCCAAAACACAGCAATTGTATTGAGATTGACTGTCAACTCACTTGACATATAACCGGAAGCTTGACAAAATTGCTCTCTCTCTATTTTCTTTATCGAGTCGCACCCTTCCACATCTTCGAACGAGCTTAAAGAGAAAGCCCAGGATAGTTTAGTTTAGCAACACCTTGTTCTACTCTTCGTGTACGTCTCATTTTGTTCAAATCTCAAATTTTTCGTATAATTTAACAAGTCAAACTAAGCTTTATAATTAATTTGACTTTGCCTTTTCACTGGCTTAAAAGCCAGCCATGTGGAGTCCTTCCTACTCATAGAATTTGTATCTCTTTGCTTTTTTTGACTTGCCTTAACTAACACATTGTTGACTAGCTAGCACTTTTCTATCAGCAGCCAATTATTTTAAAGCTCTTCTACCAGTTGTAGTCCCCCATCAGAACTGTTTCAACTTTCATCCCATCACATGGATTCAATCCAACACATTGTCCCTGGATTGAAGGAGTGTTGGGAGAGATGAAATATGTCACATTCATGCATGCTGTTGTTCCCTTTCAGTTTCCAAATCTCTCTCTCTCTCTCTCCTTCAAGCAAACACATGTTGCTGACAACGAACTGCTATAGGGTGCGTGTATTTGGCCTTCATTTACTTTCATCCGATCTACCTTAGATTTTTTGAGACCACAAAATGGTTTACTATCTCAACTTGTTAACATTATAATAGTACTAATGTTTTTTATTTTTGAAGCAATTCAACATGGTATACTCTTCTTTTGCATATGCAAAAGAGCTACTACAGTAAACTTAACTCTATCATAAATATGGGGGGTAAAAGACACTGTCACACATCAAGCTTGATGCAAAGACACTTTCACCCTTTCAGTTTGGGACATGACACCATTTCCCCTTAAGTATGCAGAGTTTTAGGCACCTATATTTCCAAATAGTGACGCAATTATTCTGGGTGGGAGTCCGTCACTGATAGTAGTTTCTGGGACAATTTTGCCCTCTTAGACTTAGAGTATGGAATGCACAATCGAGAGTGTGTAAGTGTCCTGAAGTTCAACAAAACGAAAGAGTTATGTGTCCTTTCATAAACAAGAAGGGGTGGAAGTGTCTTTCTGTTAAACCTGAGCGGGTGAAAGTGTCTTTTACCCTAAAAATGGCGATATTTAGTTCAGAAGTACTTGTCCATGTGATGATGATCTAATTAGTGTTAACTTCTCTAAGAGGTCGCTCCTTCCTATATTTAGTTAATTAACTACCTGATTATGTTAAAATAATGTCGCGTAACTTTGACGCGATTGTAAGTCTTATGTGATACATGCCACTCATGTAGATTAATTTATCTACCCGTACTTTCAAGGCCTGCATTATTTTTCGGAGTTTTAAAAGAAGATCCAACCACAATTTTGCAATAATCAAAGTCGTTAAGTGTTTGTTTGAATTGACTAAATAGATACTAAAATTCAGTTCATTCTTGAATGATAAAATATCAAGCACCAGGGGATTGCCCGTGCCCGAGGGCACTACCCAAAAAACACGTTTCACGGCCTATTGTAATATCATAAATAAAATAAGTATTTTTATCTACAAACATGGGCAGAAAACGAAGACAACATAAATTATTGTATTAAATAATCAGAAACAAAAGAAGTTCCTTTTTTATAATTATGATAAAAGGAGTGGGTAGTTAAGTGGGTAGTTAAGTAGTGGATAGTTAAGGGGTGGTAGATGAGATCTAAGAGCTGTGGTTAATTCAATTTAATAGTCTAAAAGACATTTTAAAGTCAACCATCCTAGTTTGTAATATAGATGTCTGCAGTTGAAGGCTAAACATATGAATTAGACAAGAGGCGCGAGCAACTCGTAACACATGGATTCAACCACAGTTAGTATGATCACTGCATTTGTCGTGTCTACACCACCAAGAGCATCATATTTGTGCATTTGGAAGTGTGAAACGTCATTCTGCAAGGTTCAACACAGTGGAATGTTAAATGGTACACTGAGTTGAGCAGTATCAAGAAAGAAATGTCAAAGAAATTTCGATGAAAAATGTGTTTCATCAAAAGTAATCTTAACAGATTCATCGTAATTTGTGTGGTTAAAGCCATCTCCTCAAGGGGTTGGCCCAATGGGTAAGGTTTGAGGATTAAGGGTTTGCTCCCTTTAAGGTCTCAGGTTCAAATTCCATGACAGTCTATAATCCTTGAGATCACGTGGATGTAGTTCAGGTAAATGCAAGTTGGCCTGGACACCACTATTATCTCAAAAGAAGAAAATTGTTCCATCTACGCCGGAGAGGGTTTGTGGTGTCATATATAACAAACTTACAAGATCCGCATATATAGATATTGTTGTTAAAATCATAATATTAAGGGTGTTAGCGAAATTTTGGAAAATTCAAGAGGTTATTGCCACCCATTGTAGCGAGAAACATTGGGCCTGTTTGGATACGTTGGTTGGGGGGGTTGGGTTAACCAAACTTGGGTGGTGTTTGGGTAGAGTGGTTTAGTAACACTATTTACCCGGGCACCGCCTGAACCCACCCGGACACCGGTCCATTATCTCTCCTCTCTCTCTCTTCTTCACCTTCACGTGCACTCACTTCACTCTCTCTCTTCTCTTCACCAATTTTCTCACCCGGCCCCACTCTCTCCTCTCTCTCTCTTTCCCTCTCTCTTCTTCACGTGCTCCCTTCACTTCTCTCTCTCCTCTCCTCTCTCTTCTGCTTAGTAGCCGGGCACCGTCCACATGGGCGGTACCCGTGTAATTATTATTATTATTATTATTATTTTTTATTTCTTGTGGGTGGGTTGTGTTTGTTGATGGATGTAATATTTTGGAAAAAAAAAACAAACTCTCAAACCTCTATTTAAACACAGCTTTACCCTTTCATTTTTTGTGCTACCATCTTCTTTCTCAAACATATTTGACCTTTCAGAAGAAAATCTTGTACATCAAGGTTTGGAAATTTTTCTTTCATTTATTTATGTTCATTGTTTAAGAAGTGATTTTGCTATGTTGTACAAAATTTTTCATAACATCTTCTACATTACGATTTTTTCAAATTTTCCGTCATATATTTGTTCATATATTACGAAATTATTTTGCTATTCTAACTAATTTTTCTTCGTAGGCCTGAGTAATGAACAAAAATGGTGCGCCTCCTCGACTGTCCAGGAACGCAAGAATGAGGGTGCACGCCTACCGCGATCGTTGGGGCCGGGATGAATGGTGTTTGTTCATCATGCTATTGATCGAGGAGAAACAGCGTATGAACCTTCGCAGAATGTTACAATCAACTCTGGCTTACAGTCGTGTTAGTGAAACCTGGTTCCTAAACACCGACGAGTTCATGACTCGGACCGTTTATGATAACCAGTTCCAGTTGCTCACTCGTGAGTTCAAAAAATGGGTTCGTTCGGTTGCCGCCCCTGAACTGCTTGGCGAAGAAGATAACGGTGCCGATGTCGAGGACAGGCGCGCTGTGATAATTCAGGGCAATGAAGCTCGCCTGTGCGATCTCTTCGATATGCCGTATCATGATGGTTTGCCTCATCCCCCGACCCTGAATCGCAATGTCGTCCCGGACGAGACTGTCCCGAACCCTAATGGCGACTAAAACTAGCAGGAAATATGTGGAACAACATAAACTGTAATACGGTCAACCTCGTATCGTGACGCTACTTATTTTTTTCTTAAAATGTATGGTTGTACTTTACTTTCAACTGTAATGTTCAATAAATTGACCGAGTTTCTGTGTTCGAAATAAACGCCTCATTGTGATCAACGATTACTGGTGTGTTATGTACTATATTTTTATTTAAAATTCGTGTCACATATAACGCAACTATTAATAGGGTTTAAAGCCTTAATTATATCTACACAGGCGTAAATGTAGATGCCGTTACAATCTACTTCAAAGTTTACGTAAAATTTAATACAAATTGTCAGTCAAGTCTATTACGGATACAATGCTGCTATTTCATAAAACAGGAAGACCAGAGACTCGCGTGCATCAATAATCTTATAAGATCAGAGATTCGCCTGCAGCAATATAATTTCATTGAAGCAATAATTGTTGGAGTGGTGAGTAGTCCACATCATGGTGGTCAAGATGCAGCAACATTTATTTGGACAGAGTTGCAGAGTGGATACAGTAATACAATAATGCACAAAGTTGCAGCGTGAGTAGTGAGTAGTCAATATCTGTCAGTAACATTTATTTATCAGAGATGCAGTTGGCGTGCGAATATGTTTTTGTTTATTTACTTTTAAAAAGCAACATCATGTAACATCACATCAATCTTTTTACTTTTGTTTTTTTGCTTTTATCATATCTGACATACTGCAACTTGCAACTGGGTTGCTTTTCCTTTACCCCGTTCAAATAATTCACTCCTCAATAATTCATCTGGTGCGTTCAAAAAAATAGAGTAGCAAAACCAGTATAAATAGGTTCCAAACACATGACTGTTTTCAATTCACAGTCTCCCTTTCCAAACACATCACACATTCTTCCTACACCCACTGCAAGTCTGGTTTGTAAGTATGAATCTGATTTTTCTGTTTACAATTAATATATGTTTAACGATATTGTTATTATTACTTCTATGTTCTAATTAGTTGTCTCTTCTCCAGAATATGTCGTGGAGCAACAATCCCGATGACGAAGAGCCGCCACCGCCTGCTTATCCAGCAGGTACTCTCGCTGACCTTCACAAGTTCTTCTGGCCCCCAGGCGCGATACCCCAAAGTAGAGTAGAATGGGACACTGACAAAACTGAATTATTTCTGAACCTTGTTAAAGCTGAAAAATATAAAGGCAACTTTAGGGGTAAAGATTTGAACCAGACAGGTTATAACAACATAATCGCTGAATTTTATGATAAGACTGATTTATTTTTCACGCATCAACAATTTAAGAATAAGTACGAGAATATGCGGAAATTGTTTAAGGTTTGGGTTAAGATAAACAACACAGAGACTGGTTTGGGGTGGGACCCTCGTCGAAATACGTGGTCGCTGTCTGATCAACGATGGGCTGCACTCATTCAGGTACGGACGTTATATTTTTTTCATAACTTTAATATTTTTGAAAATGTGAACAAATAATGACTTACACGCGTGGTATTTTTGGGTTGTTCAGAAAATTCCTCTGGCGAAGAAATTTCAACAAGGTGGTCTGCCACACCGTGAGCTGCAGTTTCAAATTTTTGGAGATATCACAGAGACTGGTGAACACGCATGGAAGGCGAAATTCCAGGCAGTATATTCGTCGCCAAGTAGTGCTTAAGAAGGCGAAATTCCGGCTTAATGTCACTACTCGTAATAGACCTCCCAAGGTCCCTCGACGTACAGAACGCGCCATAGTAGTCTCCAAGATTTTCCTCCCCCCCAATGTTGGCGAGAAGACCTTCGAAGTGCCTGAAGTAGGTAAATGATCCTTCGGGGGATAGGCGTAGAGCTTGCACGAGGTGATAGGGGGTAGCGAAAACAGGCCTTCCTTTCACAACACCGAAAAGTTGTTGTTCGCCGTTATACATACGCCACTCTAGGGTAGCGTAAAATAATTTCACTAAAACTGGGAAATACATCGTTGGTAGGATGGTGAGAGACTCACAACCAAGGAATACCAAATGATCGTAGAGATACTCCTTGAATTCGTCACCGAGGAGTAGCGACCTCCCGGAAGCAATTGGACGGCGCTGCATTCCATCAAATCGTGCGGCGTCTATAGTATTTGCGAACGCTTTTGCGCCCTCAGTGATGTGTTGCAGTAGTTGATTGGAAGGACGTCTGGGATCGTCAGAATCAAGACCTTCGTATGAAGGAATAAGACTCGACATTTTTGTTAAAAATAAATGGTAGAAGAAGAGAAAGTGTGAAGATGATGTTCTGTATTGAGGAGGAATGAAAGTTGGGAAGACAGCAAATGACCAAGTTGTGAAGACAGGAGAAGAGAAAAATGTGAAGGAAGATGGTAGAAAAGATTACTCAATTTAAAGAATTGTTGGGGAGAGTCACGAGCAATTTGACGTGCACTGCATAAAAAAACAAACCATCTGACAAATAATTTTGTCTTCTCCTTCACGTGACAATTACAAACCCCACAATCTTTTCTCTCCCACAATCTTTTCTCTCTCACACTCACGGGACTCTCTCTCTCTCCTGCTACACCCGTCCACCGCCCCCCACTACCCCCATCCCTCTCTCTCTCTCTCTCCTGCCACACCCGTGCCCGCTTCTCTCTCCCTCTCTCTCTCACTCTCTCTCTCTCTCTCCTGCCACACCCGGGCACCGCCCGCTTCTCTCTCCCTCCCTCTCTCTATCTCACTCTCTCTCTCTCTCCTGCCACACCCGGGCACCGCCCGCTTCTCTCTCCCTCTTTCTCTCTCACTCTCTCTCTCCTGCCACACCCGGGCACCGCCCGCTTCTCTCTCCCTCTCTCTCTCTCTCTCTCTCCTGCAACACCCGGGCACCGCCCCTTCTTCTCTCTCCCTCCCTCCCACTCACTCTCTGCACAAACACCAACCCGGACACCGCCCTAAACCACCAGTCCACCGGCTCTCTCTTTCCCTCTCTCTCCCACATGTTTCTTCTCTCTCTTTCCCTCTCTCCTCCACGCACCCGGCCACCGCTACAACCACACCCGTCCACCGCCTGCTTCACCGAACCAAAAAATAGTTTGGTTTGGTCAGGGGTTAACGAAAACGGGCTATCCAAACAGCCCCATTAACTCAACCAGTGCATTTATGTATTAGTTACTAAAAGATCTTAATATTACAGGTACTAACGAAAATTTTAAAACACAGAGGCGATTGTCACGCCTTGCCCTTAGATTGCTCCACCTCTGCTTGTGCCACTGCCATCCCTTACGGTCCAAACTGAACTCAATAGGATAACCAAACCAAGATCTCCGATTTTTCAAAAGAAATATTATAAATTTTTATGAAGCGCCCTTGGAGCCACTGGACATAGTTCGACCACGTAATACCACACATGGAAAACATAGTATGTATTGTAATATCAGGTTTTTCAAGTTGTGAAGAGTCATGTTTCATTACAGCAACGAGTGCTCACTCAATTTCTACTGATAGTAAAAACGTAAATCGGTCTCAATTGAACACACTGTAAATTATGGAGTGATTAATACTCAAGTTTATGTACGTTTCACATCAAATTTTACATGTACGAAAAAAAAAACAATTGACAAATAAGTTACAATTATGAGTATATGCATAAATTTGTAGTAGGATTATAGTAGGAATTAGAAAATTGACAAATAATAGTAATATTTTTTTACTTGTAGGCCTTTCACGTGTTACTACTATAAACTACCTTAGTCATTTTTTTTTTGGTATCCTCAACCAATAGTTAGAGACTAATCTTCTGGAAGCATCATAGTAGTTGATCTTGCCTCTTCCAACAAAGTTTCTCCCCACAAACAAGCGTGAAAGTTCGATCTCTGGACCTCAAGTTAATGACCCAGCCATCTAGTACTAGTTATGCAAATACTTCTTGGTAGTCTGACTGCTCTTCAAGTCAAGAAAGAAAATGCTCTTTCTGGCAACTTTTTCATAATTTTAGATTTACACACAAATGTATAAAAATATATACTCCCCACTATTAAGGAACACCTCAATCAAGTTAAGCAAGGTTCAATGTTCCAACATAGCTATCCAATCATATCTATTATCTTCAAATGTTTTATTCTCTGTCCCACATTTCAAGTTAGTGACCAACCAGGAACCTCATCTATTTCTAAAAAACAACAGTGTAGCTGCAGCACTAAGCACATCAACATTTTTGTTCCTAAAATAGAATTTATCAGAAAAATATCCATAACCGGCATGTAGCGAAACATCCCAAAAGTTAGAGTTATATATTGACAAATACCATAGATGATTCAATGGAAAATACATTATCTCATCAAGTTAACTCACAATGGAAATTGCAACATGGATACAAGTATTTCTGCAGGATTACAGATATTGTTCCTATACTACTCCTTGCTCTTATTCTGCAGAAACATGTATCCTGCTACTCCTTTTTTTGCCTGATGAGGATAAAACAAATTATTAATAATAATCCCGCACTCGAATAAATAAACAAGAAAAATAATGGATAGATGAATTCCAATCGCAACAGCTGATGCCGGCTATTCTCACTCACACATAATGTTACAGAAAATTATGTGCAGCTCTGCGTCGTCATATCTTTGACAGCACAGAATGTATACCCAGACTCACCTTTCTAAGTTTCAACGTGTGGCCATGCTATCCGATTATACATATTGAAAAATTCACAAACCAAGGAGATTATCCCTCCTTTCTAATTCTAAGAATCAACTAATTCAATATAATCGAAGATCCATTAAGCGGAAAAGAAGATATGGAGAATGCCGAACAATTATTCATTTGATCCAAGGGATCTAAATGCCTCAATTTGGAAAGCTAAAATTGTGTCTAAAGGTTATCATAATAATTAAACAGAAGGACGCATGATCTCTACCTGGATCAGTTGACGAAAAAAAAAAAAAACTGTGTCTCAGAAGTAACTTAAGAGCCATTCTCAAAATCACCATAGATTCTATACGAAAAAGTTGCTGAATTCTGCAGTGATAATAGGATATAAAACTGAGTCATTAATAAAACTTCCAAGTGCCTACCAAAGCAAGAATTCTTAAGTTGCAAGAATGTCCCTCTATGAATGAAAGAGAAAACATGCTGAGTATTACTTTTGAATACCCAACTGGATCAACTGGGCTAGAAACAAGTTAATCCTTCATGTCATATTCATGAATTTGACATTGATAAGTTTGCCATAAACTCACACGTATGTCAAAAGAAATGCACGAAAAATATTATCTTTAGTGGCTGCAAAACATGCAATCCGATTGGTGTTGGCAAAAAATATGCATATGCAAAAAGAATCATGAAGTGAAGGTACTCCCTCAATCCCAAAATGAAAACCTGTTGACTAGTTCAAGTATTTTAAGAATGCGATTTCACTTGTAAAACGATATAAAAGCCTCCTATTATCCTCACAACATCCATAGTGTTAACATAACATTACGACATTATGAAAACATTAACAAGTTCTTGATTTATTTTACAGTGAAATCGCAACCTTAAATTACATGAAAAAAATCAACATGGCCATCATTTTTGGACCGAGGGCGTAGATATATGAAATCTTTTTTCTACATCATCACATTCACTTGAAATAGATATATGATATACTCAGAGATAAATAACTGTATCATGCACAGTCCAATGTTTTTTGACCTCCAGAAGTGCAAATTCTCTCTAAAGATTCATATTAGGTCTGCTTTTCCTCCAAGTTTAGATTTTGTATAAAGGCTAGTAGATGTACTATTTTATTATCCAGTAGAATAACACATTTATTTTCTCAAGAAAAAAAGCACATTTATTTTCTTCTCCCTAAACAGGAGTAAATTTGCAGATATAATTGATCAAAGTTCCTTCGCCTTTGTTTCTCACGGCCACCTAAGAAAAAGCTCAAAGACATACAGCGTTTGATTTTTTCAATCGGTGGACAATCAAGTGGTCCAAGTTGATCATTATGTGAGCCAGCTCATCGACAAAATCAATTACACGATGATTTCTAATCCTATTCGGATCGGTTTCACCCACATTTACTTGGGACAACAATGCAACGGAGAAGAAGATATCCAAATACCATTGTTCGACAATCTAGTGAATTTGTGCTTCGACTGTTTTGTGGACAACAAGTTTTACCATGGGATTTATACTAATAGATTTTTCCGGAGAAGATGAAACTACTATTGATGGGAAAAAGAAGAAGAAAACAGGGTGTAAAATATTGCAGAGCAGATGCCACGGAAGCAATTGTGCGTTAAGTTGGCCTGTTCTCTAGAAATAGAGTTATTCAAACCCATGGCAATAGATGTAATCATGTTTCAACTGATATCGATGAACCAAGGGTGGTTTTTCCGGACTTAGATTAGAGCAGTCTCTTCAGATTAAGAAAAAAAAAAAAAAAAAAAGATCTTCCATCAGAGTTTTATCGTTGTGCGAAAAAGCCTAGGATGCTCTTCAAATTGCGGTCACCTTCTGGGTTTATGGTGATTAAGTCAGATGATTCAACCTCGACAATTTGGTGGTTAATTTTAGAGTTTTATCGTTCTGCGAAAAAGCTTAGGATGCTCTTCAAATTGCGGTCACCTTATTGGTTTATGGTGATTGAGTCAGATGATTCAACCTCGACAATTTGGTGGTTAATTTTTAGTATTGTTATAATTTGGGGGTATTCGAGCAAGAACGAATAACACGTAGAAATCAAGAACGAGAAACTCAGAGATTTAACGTGGCTCACTAGCTATGAAACTAGCTGCATCTACGGCCTGAAAACCCTATACTTTATTGAGAGAGAACCCGATTACAATAAACACCGTGGCCACAAGGACCACGGTGACCACCCCGATACACCACACACAACCCACGTTCTTAACACTTATATAGACCTAAGGGTCCTCACTTGTGCCCAACAAGTATTATGCCTCCGCTTATTTCAGGTTGTGAGATTTCAAATGGTTCCTCTCAAGATTAGCAGCATTAGATTTCTAGTGGATTCAACGGGACTATGTTTGTGTTATGAATTTCTTGTTCCTTGATGTTGGTGATTTTAGTTTCACCGGTCATTTTGTGTAATCGGGTTTACTTATGACCAAAGTAGACATTGGCATATACATTGTACACGTTAGAAGGTGTGGAGTACACGTGTGCACACGACTATGCTAATGTCTTGGACGACGAACTCCCGGACGAGTGCAGGGGTTGGGGGGGCGGAGGCCCCGACTGGGGTCTGGGGGCAACGCCCCTGGATGCGGTCTTGAATCTCTCGAATTAAGTTGGTTTTTGGTCGAATTCAGAAACACAGAGAAAATCCATATTCGTTCTTGAATCTCTGTTTTATCCGATTATTGATTTCGTGTGTATACCACCGAAAGACTCTAATCTGAAAGCGATCCACACGACTCAAAGAGTATCCAAGTTCTATTAATTCATATACACACACCCAAATTTCCTACAGTTGATGCCTATACAACTTCACATAGGACATAGCTTACATTATGTCCCTTGATAACTAACAATAAACACAAATCAACCTCACTTCACTCACTTTTCAATTTTCGGGCCATTGATTAGTTAAAAGTGCTACGATCGTTCTTAAATTCAAAGCATAAACCATTCAAAACCATTGAAGAAAGCTTTTCGCACACAACGCGTGCCATTCAAAATTATTAAGAAAGTCATTCTGCAATAAACCAAAGTTAAAAATATAAAAACCCTCAAGCTCCAGATCTCCACAGCTAGCAACCACAGTCTACCATCAGTGATCAGCCAGCTCCGGCAACAATCCAAATACAGGTAGAAGCTATATGCTTCATGCCCCATAGAAGGAAAACACGAGACCAATTTTAGAGCTTTATGTTCCCTTAAGAAAACTAAATTTTTTAAATAAATCAACCGGAACTCTAGAGAGAATTAATAACACATAGAGTCTAGAGAAGCTTAAAGGATCTCAAAGGGACTCGCTGCCGCAAGGTATCGACAAAAGAATTAGGAACAACTAGAGCGAAATTCAATGTAAAAGTCAATAACATGAATAATAGTGCAAAGATTTCAAAAGAAATTAGCCAGTGCATTAGTGCAGTTAATAAAAAAATACCAGTAGTTTATTTTTCTTTTGTTTTTGAGAATCATACCACTAGGTTTTAAAAACACAATGAGGCAAGGACAAGGGAGGTCAACAACATGAGGCCATAAACCAAATTATAATATAGCAATTAACTAAATAGATCAACGACAGAGTATTGCGCAAAATGTGATATATTTATAGCATAAGAGCAGTGAAAACCCTAGCAAAATCAATCAAAAACTAAAACTATCTAGTACCACTACCCAATCATTCTATCATGAATTCATTCATTGAGGATCATCCACCATCAACTTGACACCCATCTCATAAGCAAGAAGAGCATCAAAAGTCCCATACAAAACCTTGTCATCACTCAGAAACTCCCTATCCCGATCTTTAAACCACGCAATACCCGCAGGCCTCACCACAGTCCACTCTTCTCCCAAAACAATCCTCCCCAACTTCTCCAAACCCACATCCTTTTTCACCCCTTTCACCAAACTCCTCAGCTCCACCGCCCTCGACATCGGCAACCCGTAATCCTCCTTCAGCTTCTTTGCCACCTTCTCCATCCCAACCCCCACCACCACCGTCCTATTATCCTGCAGAAAATCGCGGAGACACTTGGCCGGCAAATTATTCAGTTCGCGATCGTCCCAGTCCAATTCGTAGATTAGGCAGTGGTTGCCGATGCAGAGCTGGAGGACGTCGATCGGGTCCTTGGGCATCTTGGACCAAGGGTTGCGGTAGTGGCTGTTACCGTTGCGATAGTGCTTGCTGCTATCCGCAACCAGTCCCACGATTATGGACTTGTTCTTCTTGCCTTGTTTGTAGGTTTTGCTGATTTGGGTCAGCCAATCCTTCGTTAACGACTCCAAAACGCTTGATTCTGCCCATGTTGTTTGGATTCTTCGGTCGCCTATCGATATGTTGAACGTGCTTGGGTCCTTTCCGTTGTTCTCAATGCGGGTCTCCATAGCCGCAATAGCAGAATTCCAATTACACTTTTTTTTCTCTCCCAATTGGAATTGACAGTGATATATTTATAGGAAAAAAAGAAGATGAAAAACCCTACTATAATGCTTCTGTATAGCTTGTACCTCAAGTCATCTGCCTACCGGGTGGACACTTTGCAAGGAAAACCATTAATCGCTTACAAGCCTCAGACTGTAATATAGTATTGCTGGGCTTCCCCAAACTACACGTTCAAGTTCAAGTGAGTCCTCCAGACTTATAAGATATGTCAAATCAGTCCAAAAATTACCACGTCTTAAATATGGATGGCAACGGGTCGGATCCGGATCAGATCAGGCTAGATCCGATCCAGATCCGACTAGGAGAAATGAGATCCAGATCCGGTCCTGATCCGTTCGGATCATCATCGGATTCGGACCAGATCGGATCGGGTTTCATCCAGTTGATCCAAATCCGATCCGTAGATCCATATAATACGTGGTCGGATCGGATTCGGATCGGATCCGACCTGGATTTGCAATAAAATACAAAAAATAACATAAGAAATAAACACTATTTCATACGCTAAGGCATGTTCACAAGTTATGAAGCCTGAAACACAACATAAATAGCTTTGTAGGTTGGAATTACTATTGTATTCTTCTTGAAAGTCAAAGTGGGGAGGTAATATGAATATATTTGTAAAGCACACATGTATGTCGGATCGGATCGGGTCAGAACCCGGTGGATCTGCCCTTAGATCCAAATCCAGATCGAAATTCGATCGGATCTGGCTTTCCAGATCCAAATCCGATCCATTTTCAATTGGATCGGATTCGGATCTGATCCATTCGGCCCGGATCGCTCGGATCACAGATCGGATCAGACCATATTGCCATCCCTAGTCTTAAACTTCTTAAAAAAATACTGAACAACTAGGCGATGCCACCTGCGGTGCAGTGTACTTTTGTTTTTATATGAAAAGTTGTGGTACTTCTTGTTTTTATATACCACTCCGTCCAAACTCTTTCTATCCATTTCTTTTTTTGTTTGTCCCAACTCTTTCTACCCATTTTCTTTTTAGGTAACCTTAATTTGTTGAAATGTCAATTTTACCCTCTTCGGTAATACCCCACCCGCTTTTTCCTATTCCCAACCCCACCCACTTACATCAAATCTTATCCTCTCATCCTCACAAAAGGACTCAGAACACCACACGTTAGAGACAGAAAGAGAGGGAGAGAGATAGACACTCGTGGAGATGGAGAAATGGAAGGGGGTGAGGACGCCGGTGTTTGGCGGGGAGGACGCCAGTCTTTGCGGCAATGGCGACGCAGGTGAGGACACCGGTTTGTGGTAGTGGTGAGGCGGCGGACGACGGCGGCGACGGCAGTGGAGGGCGACCCTGTACCAGATATGTTCTCTCTCTCTCTTTCTCGATCTGTCTGCCTCTGTTTCTTCTTCTTCTTCTTCTTCTTCTTCTTCTTCTGATGATGATTCTGATTCTAATTTTTTCGCATTAATAGGGTGCGGCGATGGTTATGGTGGAAGACGGGCGAAGAGACGACGGAGTGGAGGACAGGCTCGTTGCTGGTGGAAGATGACGGCAAGGACGACGGAAAGGACGCCGGCCACAGTGGAGGCATCGGATCTGTTTGTGCTCGCCGGCGACACCCACAACACTCTTCTTCTTCTTCTTCTTCTTCTTCTTCTTCTTCTTCTTCTTCTTCTTCTTCTTTTCTACACCCTCTTGTAAATTTTTTGAGATCTGTACATTTTTAGTACAGATCTGTATTTTTTGGTACATAAATGGTTAAATTTGTTGTGTTTGGTTGTGTTCTTGTTTCTGGTGGCATAATGGTGGTGTTGATGGTGGCAGGTGGTGGTGTTGATGGTGGCTGGTAGAGAGTGTTGAGGGTGGTGGTGGTGGTGGTTTTAATGTTGGGAGACAGCTAGTGACAGATTTGTAATTCAAAAACTATGGTAGGGGAAAAATAGACTTCCCGCCCCTACTCTTAAAACCCGTGCCCAACCGCAATGGGTAGTAAGAGCTGGGACGGAGTGGTAGTTCTTTAATTTTTTGATTTGATAATAATGTTCTCTTGAAAAAAACAAAAAATCAAATGGGTGCTAATTCAAGTGGTAGAGCATTTAAAAGTCCTTGCATGAAGTCATGGGTTCGAACCCAGTAGACGACAAACAGTTAAGTCTAAAAAAAAAAACCCCAAAATAATGTTCATGCTCCCAATATCCTCAAAAAGAATGTAATGTTTATGTTAGATCAATCAAGATATTCATTACATAGTATACCGTCCCTGTAACTGAAAAGAAAAACCTTGATTATCTTACTTGTATCCTAAGTCATACTACGTTTCTTCTCTTTCACGCCTGTTTGAAAAAAACTGCGAGGTTTTGCTACCCAAATCACCGGGTCAAAGCGACTAAGTGAATAGTGATAAAAGTCAAACAGGTGTGATAGAGAAGAAACGGAGGTAGTATGATTGAAGAATTAGATCGGTTTGACATGTCATAACTTGATTTCGTATTTATTGCGGATTATCTTTATATTGGTCCTCAAAATCTTTTTCTCGTGGACCGTTCGATTGAATTATTGGTAGCAGTTGGACCAAGAAAATTGGAGAGAATACACGTTGTTGGGTATTGAATTCCGAAAGTCACCTAAAACCCTCATCGCCGTTGGCCTCGCTCTCACCCACATTCTTCGTTTCTTACTTTCTCCCTCCAATCTCCAACCCTTGATTTCAATAGCCTAACCTTCAGCGCTGTACAAAGAGAATAAACTAAGAGTCTCGTATCTATAATGAATTGGCCAAATACCTGCTTATGTGGTCCTCTTGCGTCTGATCCACTGTCCTATAGGACGGGTGCCTCTATGAGTCCATCAGCTTCGCTCGCTTTCATATCCATCCAGCTTCTTTGCAAGTCCAACCTCCGGCAAGCTTTTTCGCTGTCTTGATCCTTTGTTTTGTGTGTATTGTTCTTCATTTTCGGGTTTCACAATGTTATAGTTTTGAGCTATCTAATATTTTTTTATCATGTTTGTGTGGTTTTGTGTAGAAACTGAAGATTCTGATCCAAAATCACACAGAAGAGAGAGAAGAGAAAGAGGAAGAAGATGAATAAGAAGAAGATGAACAGAGTGCAAAACTAACTTTCATTAATTACCTAACAAACTTGTTAGGCGCACATATATATGCAGCTGTTAGCTACTTTACATAATTGCAAAACATTCCCCAATAGTTTTACTTAATACAACTTCTCTAATACACACCCAACTTTACTAAACTAAAACGCATCCCCAACAATTCTAAACTTCTAGTACACACTCAACTTTACTAAACTACAAACACATCCCCAACATTGATAAACTTCAGGAAACTAGAACAGAGGCAAAATACCAATTCTCTTCTGAAGATCCTAAAATCTTTGAGAAGATAGTGGTTTGGTAAACACATCGGTAAGATGATCACTAGTAGAGACATGTGCTAGTTGAAGAAGCTTGGATCGAGCTTTCTCTCTTACAAAGTGAAAATCTATCTCATTGTGATTAGTTCTGGCATGAAACACTGGGTGTTTATCTAGTGATAAAGCAAACATATTATCAGAACAAAGAGCAATATCAAGGCAGAGATCATGTAAAATGTAACCTAACCATTTTAATTCTGCAACAGTTGTAGCCATGGATCTGTACTCAGCCCCTGTAGATGATCTGAATACTGTGTGTTACTTCCGTGAGCACCATGAAACTAGTGTATCACCTGAGTAGATACATAAGCCAGATGTAGATCTTCTATCTTGAGAAGAGCCAGCCCAGTCAGCATCTGTGAAACCACATAAGAGCTCTGTTGAGTTTCCTATATGAAGACCATGAGAGATGGTGCCTTTAACATATCTAATAACCCTTTTTGAGAGCCACATAGTCTCTGTTTGTAGGAAGATGCATCTTTTGACAGAGACTGTTAACTGCAAACTGTAGATCAGCTGTAGTGATAGTAAGGTACTTCAAAGCCCCTACCAAGATTCTGAAGTGTGAGACATTTTAGAAAGTAAGGTCACCATCCTTCATAACTGGTGCTTTGACAGAAACTGGAGAATTACAAGGCTTGCACTCTTGAAGCCCAGGCTTCTTTAATAAGTCAGTTGCATACTTGGTTTGATGAAGATGCATAGAGGTAGAACTTCTAGTGACTTCAGTACCCAAAAAAAATGATAATGAACCCAGATCTTTAAGTGCAAAGACTGTCTGCATATGAGTAATCAATGAAGCAATGTGTTCATTATTTGTTCCAGTAACCAGTATGTCATCCACATAAACTAAAAGTTTGTTGCAGAAAGAGAGAAGCATCTGCACCAGAAGCTTTAAATCCTTGTCTAATCAGGTAAGAAGAGAACAAGAAGAACCATGCTCTAGGAGCTTGTTTCAAGCCATAAAGAGACTTGTGTAACTTGCACACTAAGCCCTGAGAGGCAGCAAATCCAGGAGGTTGTTGCATATACACCTATTCTTGTAGTAACCCATGCAAGAAAGCATTTGAGACATCCAATTGTTTGATATTACAATGAAACTTGACTTCCATAGTTAACACAACCATGATGGTTTGATGTTTAACTACTGGGCTAAAGGTCTCTGAGTAGTCAACACCTTCTCTTTGATGAAACCCTTTGGCCACTAACCTTGCCTTGTATCTAGCAATAGTTCCATCTGCATTTTTCTAGAGTCTAAACACCCATTTGTAGCCAATAGCCATTCTACCAGAAGGAAGAGGGACTAATGTACAGGATTGCTGCTTCTTTAATGCTTGATATTCCTCATTCATTGGTGCAAGCCATTGTAGGACTAAGTGACGCTTCTGTAAAAGAGGTGGGATCAGATTGGGTAGAACAAAAAGTGGAAGAGTTGCAGTATTTGGGATTAGGTTTGGTGATTCCCCATTTTAGATCTGGTTATCATGGGATGAGGTGGAGGTGAAGGAATGGAGATATCAGAAGATGAAGTGGAGGATGGTGAATATAATGGTGTAGGTGATGGAACAGGAGATGGGGTAGTTAAAGTGATAGGTGATGAAGGTGATGTATGAGTAGGATTTCATGAGTATGGTGTGGTATTGGAGTGACTTAGAAATATTGGAGTAAGAAAGCTCCAATCTGAAGTATAATTGGTGGTATGAAAAGAAGAAGATGGTGTAGAGAAATTTGAGGCAAATGGGAAAATAGATTCATCAAACACAACATGTCTAGACACAAAGATGACCTTGGTTTTGAGGTCCATACACCTGTAACCTTTTCTTGCTAGACAATATCCAAGAAATACACTTGGTGTAGGTCTTGTATGAAGTTTACTAGGTGCATATGGTCTTAACTAAGGATAGCACAATAAACAAAAGGTCTATAGGAGAGAGTAATCATGCTGGTGTTTATAGAGAAGAAAATGAGGAGATTGATGTTTAAGTGAGGTTTTAGGAAGTTTGTTAATCAAGTAATTGGCTATAGTGATGGCTTCTAACCAATAGGTAGGTGGTAAGTGAGCTTGAGTGAGACGGGTGATGGCTATTTCCACAAGATGTATTTGCTTTCTTTATGCTTTCCCTTTTGTTATGGGGTATAAGTGCAAGTAGTTTGATGCACTGAACCTTGGGATTGCAGAAAGAGAGCAAAATCCTGATTAAGGTACTCAGTACCATTTTCAGTTCTAAAGGTTTTGACAACAGCATAAAACTGAGTTTTAATAAGAGCTGTAATATGCAAAAATGTAGCATAAGCTTGATCTTTGGTCTTTAGAGGGTACAGCCAAGTAAATTTGGTGTAGTCATCAAGAAAAATGATATAAAACTTGTAATTTTGAAAAGATGTAAATGGAGATGGACCCCACACATCAGAATGTACAAGTTGAAATGGTGTTATAGACACAGATACACTAGTAGGAAACGACAGTTTATGTGACTTAGAAACAGCACAAGAATTACACAAGGAATTAGAATGATGAAATTTGACACAAGGAGTAGTTGCTTAAGACTGCAACACATAAGCATTTGGATGACCAAGTCTCTTGCGCCACAGAGTAGTAGCAGCTTCAGTGAGTGATGTAAAAAGAGCAGCTGGAGTGGTGGAAGCTGAAGGTGTGCTGGAAAGGGAATACAGTCCATTGCTACATGGGCCTTGGTGAATTATAGTCAGAGTAGCATTGTCCTTTATGAAGAAACCCTTAGAATTAAAAGACACTGTGCAGTTTTTGTTAGTGGAAAATTGGTGGACAGGTAGTAAGTTGTGAGAAAAATGAGGTGAATATAAGATGTTGGATAGATTAAATGATAAGAGAGGAAGATGAATATTACGAGAACCACTGCACTCAATTGGAATTTCTGAGTCATCACCAATGTGAATAGAATCACTTCCTTGATAAGGTGTAGGAGAAATCATGAGGGAGAGGTTGTTAGACACATGATGTGTAGCACTAGAGTCCAAGAGCCAAGGTTTATTAGGTGGTGTTTGTTGAGAAGAGCTGAATACCCATATAGTACCAATAACAGACTGATTTCTTGGTGGAGGAACTAGATTCCAAACCATGTTCATTTCAAACTCATTAAGTTCACTTTTTATAGATATGATCCAGTCTTCTCTTGTAGTGCTTCCTTCACAGTTTGGGTTCTACAAGAGAAATAAAAGCATTAAAAGCACAAAGATTATTAAACTGTGATCTAGTTTGTGTACCAGTGGTTAGATCAGAAAGAATGTTATCAGTAGGTTGAGATGAGAGATATTTAAATATCTTCCTTGGTGTCCAACGTTCAGGCTCTCCAATTTGTTTTTCAAGTCTTTGAGAACTTAAGTAGTGGTTTGATCAGCTGTCTTTTCTGGAGAATTTGTTTCAAGGCTTTGAAACTCATTCTCAAGGCCTTGAAAATGCCTTTTGTGTTCCTGTAAGTTTTCCTTGGAATCTTTTGAGAAGTCCTCTTCATTATCTGAATCATGCTTGTTCAGATTAAGATCTGCGAAACCATCACTCAAAGAACCATCATCATAACTTTCATCAAATATGACATGAATACATTCTTCAACAAGCTTGGTTCTCTTATTTTAAACTCTATAGGCTTTGCTTGTATTTGAATAACCAAGAAAAATACATTCATCACTTCTTGCATCAAACTTACCAAGATTGTCCTTACCTTTATTATGAACATAGCAGGTGCAACCAAATGAGTTGAAGTAAGAAATGTTTGGCTTTCTTCCTTTAAACAACTCATAAGTAGTCTTCTTCAATATGTCTGATCAAGCACCTGTTGAGAATATAGTTTGCAGTATTCACAGCTTCTACCCAATAGTATTTTGGCATTTTGTTCTCCAAAAGCACTGTTCTTGACATGTCTTCAAGTGTCCTGTTCTTTCTTTCAACAACTCCATTCAGTTGAGGAGTTCTAGGAGCAGAAAAGTTGTGAGAGATGCCACGCTTAGAACAAAATAAATCGAACTCAAGTTGATCAAAATATCTACCATGATCACTCTAATTGAAGCAATAGGTAGGCTTTTCAAGGTTTGAAGTTCTCTACAAATCTTTGAAAAATCAGAGAGCGCTTCAGATTTTTCTCTAAGAAACATAAACCAAGTAAATCTAGAGAAATCATCTACAATAACAAGCATGTACTTCTTACCCTTTGGAATTGGAGTTCTCATACCACAGAGATCCATGTGCATCAATTCAATGGGTCTAGTAGTACTTACAAAGTTCTTTGGTTTGAATGAGCTTCTGGTCTGCTTGCCTTGTGCACAGGCTTTGCATACTTCTTCATCTTTGAACTTGATAGAGGGTAAACCTCTTACTAATTTCTTCGAGATCAGCTTGTTCAAAGTATGCAAGCTAATGTGTTCTAACTTTCTGTTCCAAAGCTTTGAATCTTCTTTCAAAGCCTTGAGACACTTCAAGTTTTCTCCTGCAACTTTCTTAGTTCGAAAAGTATAGACATTGTTTGACCTAGAGGCTGTGAGGATGCAATTTCCATATTTCTCATTTTGAATCACACATTTCTCTTTGTCAAAATACTTTATTACCATTATCACAAAGCTGAGATACACTAAGCAAGTTAAATTTCAAACTATCAACTAAATATACATCAGAAGTAGAGTTTTCAGAATTTGTACCAACTTTATCAATACCTAGAATGTTGCATTTTCCTTTGTCACCAATTGTGACTGAACCTTCAGATTGCTCTTTAGACTCTGAGAATAAAGATCTATTTGCACACATGTCTGGAGCAACCACTCTCCATAAACCATCTATGTTCTTTGGTCTTGGTGACAACTTGCAAACACCATTCACTGCCTTACCCAACTCTTAGACCACGTGTGGAATTTAGATTCATACTCAGGGCCAACCACGTTATCTGGTCTAACCCCTTTAGGAACCCAAATATGTCTAAATTTTCCTTTGAGTTGAACTGGAAAAATATTCCTCATTATGTGAGGGTCTCTTCTTCTAAAAGGACAAGTCACGTTAACATGACCAATTTTATTGTAGTAATGGAATTTAGGAGATTTTATGCTTCCAGCTTTCACAAATCTGGTATTTTTCTTTCCTGGGAAAAATTGGATTGTATCCAATACCAGTTTTGTGAACATACTTTAAGCTACCTCCAAAAATCAAATTCGAGTAGGGCTGTAAATGAACCAAGCCGTTCGTGAACAACTCGCGTTCGGTTTGGTAAAAGCTCGTTCGTGTTTGATTCGACTTATTAATCAAACAAACTTAAACATGAAAATGTGTTCGTTTTCTAAACGAGCCGAACACGAGCCGAACAAGGAGCTCGTTCGTTAGTGTTTGCGAACAAATTGTAGCAGTATATATGCATATATAGTAAGAAACAACTAAACTATTCTGTCTTATTTATGAGTAATTTTTTCAAATCTAATTAGTGTAGGACCTCTATTTAATAGAGTTTGACATCTTAAATATGATTTTAAAAGGTAATTCTATAATTTATAATACCATAAATATTACTATATAAAAATAAATTTGGATACTTTGAATCTATCACTGAAACTAATAAAGCATATCTCTATACTAATAAATTCTATGTTATTTGTTTCCTGTAAGAATTATCTTAATTAAAAACACGTGATACTTTAATTAAAAAATTATCTATTATCATATCTATCGAAAATAAATACAAGTTCGTCGAACCGAATTCGAGCCCGTAAACGAGCTGGTTAAACAAGCCACGAGCCGAACAACGAACAACTCGAGCCCTAAACGAGCCGAACTCAAAAAAGGTTTTTCTGTTCGACTCGAGTTCGTGTTCAAATCGTTTAGAAACCTAGTTAAACGATCCTAACTCAAACAAGCAATATTCGGTTCGATTCGGCTCGTTTACAGCCCTAAATTCAAGTTGTGTTCTGAGCCAGCAAGTTTTGTTATGGTTGATTCAGATTCTTGAAGTTTCTCATTTAGAGTAGTCTTTTGTTTATCCAATTCATCAACTTGATGCCTCAGATTAACAATGTTGTCACTCAGAAGAGAGTTCTCAGTGACTCCTTCATTGACTTGTGTTTTCAAGGCTTTGAAATCACTGTCTGATTTCTTTTGAGAAATTTCAAGGTTCTGATTCAGACAAACAAGATGCAAGTTTTCTTTTCCCTGCTCATGAAATTTTTCTTTCAAAACTCTGATCTCGTTCAGATAGTCCTCTTCATTTAAAAGCATTGTTCTAAGATAATCAGAGAGGGCTTCTTTTGGTTTTAAAATTAAGCAGTTTCCATTACCTCAATGTTATTTTCAAAACTTTCATCATGCTTGGCCATAAAGCATAGGTTGACATATTCTTCTTCAGATTCAGATTCTCTTGAAGATTCAGAATCACTCCAGGAAGCTATCATAGCTTTCTTTCTTCTGTCATGGTCTTTATTTCGAAAGTTTTTGCTTTTCTTGTGTGGAAAGTCTCTAATAAAATGTCCTCCACCACCACACTCAAAGCAATTCATTACTTTAGGCTTATTACCATGTGAAAAAGATTTACCTTTGTAGTCTTTGCTACTGGAGGATTTGTGTCTGTCTCTGTTGATGTCCTTGTTTCCAAAGTTTTTCTTCATTTTGAGGATTCTGGTCAAGGCTTTGGAAATCAAAGAAAAAGGATCTTCATCATCATCATCATCATCATCATCATCATCATCATCAATTTCAAGGCTTTAAGATGGCTCATTCTCCTTTGCTTTGAGAGCTAAGTTCTTGACACCTTCTGGTAACTCTCCATCAACTTCATTCATGGATGTTTCATGTGTGAGGAGTTTAACTTGTAGATCATCAAGTTGAAGTTATGATAGATCTTTAGCTTCTTCAATAGCAGTAGTCTTTGGTTCCCATTTTGCTCTAGGATGACTTCTCAAAATCTTTCTAGCCTTTTCTTCATTGGAAATGTGTTTTACCAATGAACATGTCTTTGATTAACTCAAATCCATTCATCTTGAATAGATCATATTGCCTGAGATGTATGTTGATCTTGGTTTCCTTGACTTAGATGGTTTCTTCAAAAGTCACCACAAGCTTATCCCAGATCTCTTTAGCAGTTTTGCAACCTGAAATCTGTTGAATTCATCAAAGCATAATATAAGAGATTCATAGCTTTATAATTTTTGAATAATTGTTCCAGTTCAGAAATAGAGAGTGAGTCTTCAGTTTTGGGATTTCTAATCCCATCTTTCTATGTGTAGAAAGTGTGAGGACCATTTTTTATGATAGTCCAAAGCTCTATGTCTTGATCAATGATGAACATTTTCATCAAGGCTTTCCAGTGAACAAAGTTATCACCACAGAAGAGAGGAGTTCTGTTAGCAGCTCTTCCCTGAGAGAGACCACCATCACCTACAGTACTCATAATCACAAGATGGTTAAATCTATGCAGTGATACAAGCTCTGATACCAATTGAATGAGTGTACAGTAGGCAGAAAACAGGATCAAAAGTATTCCAACTTTTTCTAAACTTGTAAGAGGAGTGGTTTCAAAAAGTTTTGTAATGATTAAAGAGTATTTCAAGGCCTTGAAACGAGTTTCAAGTCATTGGAATCAAAACAATTGTTTTAGAAAAGCTAAGTCTATTTCAAGGCCTTGAAATGAGTTTCAAACCCTTGAAATAAAACCTATTTTGTTTGCTCCAAATAAGCTAAGTATAAAACTGAAAAGTAAATGCAAGAGACACAAGATATATAGAGTTCATACCACTTGGACCCACATCTCTACCTTAGGGACCTTCCCTGCAGGATTTTCAACTCAATTCTTATTAACCAAAAGCTAATCCGTAGATCTCAAGAACAGAGAGATGCCTTACTCTGTTACAGCTTGTGGTTCTCACTAACCTATCTAGTACCTGCTCTAGCAAACTGATTAACTAAGAATTATCTATTGTTCACTTTGAACAATCCACGAGCATAACAAATAGAAGTATTATCAGACTGATATACAAATAAAAGCTCAGACTAGAAGAACACTAGAACTAAGTCTGCAGTGAATATGCAGTGTTCTTCAGATGCTTGGATTGAGAGGAATGAATCTGCTTCTTTTTTTCTTGTCAATCCTGAATGTTGTTTGAATGTCTTTGTATCTCGTGCTCTGTTGTTTCTAAGAAATTTTTCATCCAAATTCCTTCTTATGCATCTAGTTTGAATTGCAAATCTTCAATATCTTTTCATAACCAACTTTCATGTTTTGTAGCTGCATTGTTGACTTCTGTAACTGCTTCTCCGAACGGATAGTTGCTCAATATCTTCAGAGATACTGATTTGATCTTGTTTAGAATTATGTTGGGAAGCTTTCAAACAAAGTAGATTGATCACATAATCAAATCATCAAGCAGTTTCCTCTTAGGAAACAGTTCCTACAAAATAGGAGATGCAATATCTCTGCATAAAATGAGTCAAACAAACGAATTAGTCACAGTTTAGAGTGTCACGAAAATTTTTCTTTCATCAATAATAAATGTATAATCAAGTATTGGAGTTTAGGAGTTGGAATACAATCAGTAAACTCCCCCAAAGTTCATGCTTGAACTGCAGTGTCTGGTTCAAAGCTTTGAAAGTTGTTTCAAGTCCTTGAAATAGTCTGGCTATTTCAAGCATTTGAAACCATGCTTGAACTTACAACTCCCCCTTGATGAAAGATAAACCAAAATCAGTTAAGGACTAGGTTTCTGCAAAAAAATACTTGTTAGAGCATAGCAGTAAATTATAACAATAAATTGTAACACAAGATTTCCAAATAGTCCAACTTATTAAGCAGCTAAGTAGCATCAAAGTTCTAAGATAATCCTATTGACCAAAACCAGGTCTCTAAACCAGAATAAAAAATAATCACCTAAAATTTCTCCTCCTTTTTGACTTTCATCAAAAAAGGCAGAGAACATGTTGGATCAATGTTTTCGAAAAAGTAAAGAAAAATTGTCTGAAAGGATAGAAGTTTTTCAAGACTTTGAAAAGGATTTCAAGGCCTTGAAGAAGATAGAAAGAATATGCAAGAGCTAATTGGTTGGATCTCCGCCTCCTTGTTGCTCTGCATCTTCTTCCTCACTATCTTCTTCATCATTCTCATCATTATGATCTTCTTCTGGAGCCACTTTATCACCACCTTAACCTTGTTCCTCAAAAAACATAGTTTCAGTCATTGTTTCTGGAATGGTTGTCTTCTTTGACTTCTTCTTGAGATCTCTAAGCAGTATTCATGAATCTGGACTGTCAGCTTCATCTTGTTCTTGATCTTCATCACCCTATTCCCTATCCACTTGCTTACCCTTATCCTTCACTCCAGCAGTCTAATCCTGAGTTGTATGGTCACTGAAGAGTTCTTTGGTTGATCCAGCCTTTTGGTTCCCTCTGCAGCTTGAGAAACTTCTTCAGGCACATCAAACACATTCATGCTCTTGAATATGTTTTCAACCATGTACTTCATTTGTTTAAACTCAGTTCCATACTCATGTTGATTCTCCTTCAGTTCATTCATGTCCTTCTCAAGTCCATCAAGTTTCTGAAGAACTAAGGAGAGGTCTTGAGGCTGAGGGGTTTGGCTTGAGGTAGGGGTTAAGGACTTAGGTTTGAGAAACTTCTTGGAGCTCAGCTCTTCTTCGGTCATATCTGAGTACAACTTCCAAGTCTTAGCACTGGTTTTTACTACACCAATTTTCTCAAATGCTTTCTCATCAAGCATACCAAAACCAGTAGTAATAATAGTTTCTTCCATGTCAATTGGAATTTCAAGGTGTTGAAAGAATGAGGTGAGCAGATTAGAAAATGGCAAAGGATGCTTTCTCTGATTGGTTTGGCAACAAATCATGTGTTCCATCATAATTTTTGGAAGATCAACCTCATAACCATGCATAACCAAGTACATCAAGTATAGCACTCTTTCAGTTATCAACTCCTTTGAGTTCTCCCATGGTACAACAAATCTCATCAAGATTGTAAACAAGACTTCAGCTTCAACAAATAGCAGAGAGTGTGTTAACTTCATGGATGTGGTAGTGGCGTTGGGTAGAAATAATTCTTCTATGACCAGTTTCAGGGCTTCACTCTTAGGAGGGTGATTGCTAGTGTCAAACCTCTTTGGACAGCCTAGAACATTGGCGAACTCAGAGTGATCTAATTCCATATTAGTGACATCAACTTTGGTTTGAATCACAAGGTTCACAATATTCTTGAGTTGTCTCATGTTTAGGTAGAAGAATCTAGTGAGTCTGGGGTAGGCTATCTATGGAGGGTTTAGAACAAACCAAATAGAGCTTTTCTTCAGCATCTTAATACACTCTAGATTCATACTATTCAACATGGAAACACTGACCATACTATAGTAAGAAACTGTTCTAGAAGCAAATCCATCTAGCCACTGACCTCTAGCAACATTTGTAATAGACCACTTGTTAACAAGGGCTGAGTTCTTACGAGTTGATTTCTTCTTTTCTGAATAGACCTGCAGTGCCTTCTCAATGTTCTCTTCTGGCTTATGCTCTGTTATTTTTCCTTTACCCTTGTTTGCTTTAGTAGGCTTCTTCTTCAACTTCTTAGGGCTAGTAATATGTGTCTCTGGAGAAGATTCAACTTCATTCATCTTCCTTTTCTTGCTGGAAGTGGGCGTCTGATCTTTCTTTGCCTTCTTCTTGGGAGGAGGAGGGGCAATTTCTTTAGCACTTGGAGTTCTTGAACTGGAATCACCACTAATGGTATGAACCTCTTACTTAGTAGTCTTTCCTTTCTTTTCTTATCTGTAGCATCCTTTGAGCCACCAGCCATCTAGATTCGATCAGAGGCTCGTCTAGTGCTCATTAGGGTTCGGGATACAAAAGAGAAATTTAGGAGAGATACAAAGGAGAGAAAGAGAGAAGAAGATAAATACCGAAGAGTTTCAGTTTGAAAAGGAAACAAAATATTTTCCTAATCTTCTGAAGATTTGATGAATCAATTAGATTCAAAATTTGTGTGTGCCGTTGGAAGTAAATAATATAATACTATTTTGGCTGAAAAGGGGTTTTTGTAAAGAAATGGGCAATGTTAAGAAATTATCTAGGAAGATAACACCCAACATTGTAATATCCATATTATTGACTAACTAGCATAAAGTCTTATTTTCAAGGCTTTGTAGAGTATTTCAAGGCCTTGAAAAGCTGTATTGCACAAGCACATAAGATCAAAACTTTGAAAAGATTTTCAAGGCTTTGAAAATCAGCTCAAACCTTTGAAACACATAATACTTACCTTATACTTACCTGATACTCCCCCTAAACCAATGCTTCTTTATTTAACATACCAAATTCTAATCTCAAGGCTGAGAATCTTTCATCTCACAGTGGTTTAGTTAAGATATTTGCAAATTGCATGTTAGTATAAACAAATTCAAGAACAATATCACCTTTTTCAGCACGATCTCTGATGAAGTGATGTCTAACATCAATATGATTGGTTCTTGAATGCTGAACTGGATTCTTTGTGATGATATTGCACTTATATTGTCACACTTAATAGGTATATATCTGAACTCAAATCCAAGGTATCTCATTTATTGTGCTATCCATAACACTTGTGAACAGCAGGCTCCAGCTGCTATGTATTCAGCTTCTGCTGTTGATAATGCAACTGAATTTTGCTTCTTTCAATTCCAGCTGATTAATGATGTTCCAAGAAAACGGCAGCATCCTGATGCACTCTTTCTATCAACTTTATATCTTGCAAAGTCAGCATCTGAATAGCCACACAAAGAGAAATTATATTGTTTAGGATACCAAAGCCCTATGTCTTTGGTACCATTGAGATATCTAAAGATTCTTTTGACAGCACTCAAATGTGATTCTTTTGGATCAGCTTGAAATCTAGCACGCATACAAACACTGAACATGATATCTGGTCTGATAGCTGTGAGATATAATAATGATCAAATCATACCTCTATACTCTTTCACATTCACACTCTTACCAGATTCATCTTTGTCTAATGACAAGGTTGACCCCATGGGGGTCTTGATTTCTTTGGATTGAAAAATATTATATTTTCTCAGCAAGTCTCTTGTGTACTTGCTTTGATGTAGAAATATTCCCTTATTTATCTTATGTATTTGAATTCCGAGAAAATAAGTTCAACTCTCCCATTGAACTCATTTCAAATTCCCTGCTCATAAGACTTGAGAATTCCTTTCAAAAAAGGTCATTAGTAGCTCCAAACATTATATCATCAACATATATTTGAACTACAAGCATATCTTTCTCATGAGTCTTTATGAAAAGGTTTTTGTCCACTAATTCTCTTTTGAAATTATTTTCAAGTAAAAACTTTGACAATCTTTCATACCAAGCGCTTGGAGCATGTTTCGAACCAGTAAGAGCCTTATCGAGTTTATAAATTGGTCTGGAAACTTGTCATTTTCAAAACCTGGAGGTTGAGCAACATAAACCTCCTCTTGCAAATAACCATTTAAGAATGCATACTTCACATCCATTTGAAAGAGTTTCATGTTCTTGTGAGATGCAAATGAAAGTAGAATTCTAAATGATTCTAACCTGGCATCAGAAGCAAAAGTTTCCTCATAGTTAATACCTTCTTCTTGATTTTAGCCTTCAGCTACCAATCCAGCTTTCTTTCTGATTATCTTCCCATTCTCATCTAACTTGTTTCTGAATACCCATCTGGTACCAATAACAGACTGATTTCTTGGTGGAGGAACTAGATTTCAAACCTTGTTCCTTTCAAACTCATTGAGTTCACTTTGCATAGCAATGATCCAGTTTGCTTCTTGTAATGCTTCCTTCACCGTTTTGGGTTCTACAAGAGAAGTAAAAGCATTAAAAGAACAAAGATTCTGTAACTGTGATCTAGTTTGTGTACCAATAGTTAGAACTGAATGCATGTTATCAGCGGGATGAGATGAGAGATATTTAAATATCTTCCTTGGTTTCCAAGGTTCAGGCTCTCCAATCTGTTTTTCAAGTCTTTGAGAACTTGAAGTAGTGGTTTGATCAGCTGTCTTTTCTGGAGGATTTGTTTCAAGGCTTTGAAACTCATTTTCAAGGCCTTGAAAATGCCTTATGTGTTCCTGTAAGTTTTCCTTGGAACCTTTTGAGAAGTCCTCTTCATTATCTGAATCATGCTTGTTCAAATTAAGATATGCAAAACCATCACTCAAAGAACCATCATAGCTTTCATCAAATATGACATGAATACTTTCTTCAACAAGCTTGGTTCTATTATTATAAACTCTATAGGCTTTGCTTGTATTTGAATAAGCAAGAAATATAAATTCATCACTTCTTGCATCAAACTTACCAAGATTTTCCTTGCCATTATTATGAACATAGCAGGTACAACCAAATGGTTTGAAGTAAGAAATGTTTGGATTTATTCCTTTGAACATCTCATAAGGAGTCTTCTTCAAAATAGGTCTGATCAAGCACCTCTTGAGAATATAGTTCGAAGTATTCACAGCTTCTTCCCAATAGTATTTTGGCAGTTTGTTCTCAAAAAACATTTTTCTTGACATCTTAAAGTGTAATGTTCTTTCTATCAACAACTCCATTACGTTGAGGAGTTCTAGGAGCAGAAAAGTTGTGAGAGATGTCAGGCTTAGAAAAAATTAAATCAAAATCAAGTTAATCAAACTCGCTACCATTATCACTTCTAATTGAAGCAATATGTAGGCTTTTCAAGGTTTGAAGTCTCTACAAATCTTTGAAAACTCAGAGAGGGCTTCGAATTTTTCTCTAAGAAACATAACTAAGTAAATCAAGAGAAATCATCTACAATAAAAAGCATGTACTTCTTACCCTTTGGAGTTGGAGTTCTCATAGGACCACAGAGATCCATGTGAAGTAATTCAATGGGTCTTGTAGTACTTACAAAGTTCTTTGGTTTAAATGAGCTTCTGGTCTGCTTTCCTTGGTCACAGGCTTTGCATACTTCTTCATCTTTGATCTTGATAGAGGGTAGACCTCTTGCTATAAGCTGTGAGGATGCAATTGCCAGATTTCTCATTTTGCACCACTCATTTCTCTTTTTCAAAAATAACTTTATTACCATTATCAAAAAGCTGAGATACACTAAGCAAGTTGAATTTCAAACCATCAACTAAATATACATCAGAAATAGAGTTTTTTAGAATTTGTACCAACTTTACCAATACCTAGAATGCTGCGTTTTTCTTTGTCACCAAGTGTGATTGAACCTTCAGATTGCTCTTTCAACTCTGAGAATGAATATGTCTTTCCACTCATGTGTCTAGATCAACCACTTCCCATAAACCATTTCAGTTCTTTTGTCTTGGTGACAACCTGCAAAAACCATTAACTGTCTTACCCAGCTGTTAGACCAAGTGTGGAATTTAGATTCATACTCACGGTCAACCATGTTAGGTGGTCTAACCCCTTTAGGAACCCAAATCTTTCTAAATTGTGATTTTAGTTGAAGGAAAAGTATTCCTCATTATGTGAGGTTCTTTTCTTCTGAAAGGACAAGTCACATTAAAATGATCAATTTTATTATAGTAATGGAATTTAGGAGATGTTCTGATTCCATCTTTCATAAATCTGATATTGTTCTTTCTAGAAAATTTGGATTGTATCCAATACCAGTTTTGTGAACAGACTTTAAGCTACCTCCAAGAATCAAATTCAAGTTGTGTTCTGAGCCAGCAAGTTTTGTTATGGTTGATTCAGATTCTTGAAGTTTCTTAGTTAGAGTAGTCTTTTGTTTATCCAATTCATCAACTTGATGCCTTAGATTAACAATGTTGTCACTCAGAAGGGAGTTCTCAGTGACTAATTCCTTGACTTGTGTTTTCAAGGCTTTGAAATTGGTTTTCAAGGCTTTAAAATCATTGTCAGATTTCTTTTGAGAAATTTCAAGGTTCTAATTCAGACAAACAAGATGCAAGTTTTTTTTTGCCTGCTCATGAACTTTTTCTCTCAAAACTCTGATCTCTTTCTGATAGTCCTCTTTATTTAAAAGCATTGTTCTAAGATAATCAGAGAGGGCTTCTTTTGGTTTTGAAATTAAGCAGTTTCCATTACCTCAATGTTCTTTTCAAAACTTTCATCATGCTTGGCCATAAAGCATTGGTTGGCATGTTCTTCAGATTCAAGGTCACTTGAAGATTTAGAATCACTCCAGGAAGCTATCATTGCTTTCTTTCTTATGTCATGGTATTCATTTGAAAGTTTTTGCTTTTCTTGTGTGGACAGTTTCTAATCAAATGTCCTGCATCACCACACTCAAAGCAATTCATTATTTTAGGCTTATTACCATCTGAAAAAGATTTACCTTTTTAGTCTTTGCTACTGGAGGATATGTGTCTGTCTCTGTTGAAGTCATTGTTTCCAAAGTTTTTCTTCATTTTGAGGATTCTGGTCAAGGCTTTGGAAATCAAAGCAAAAGGATCTTCATCATCATCTTCTTCAATTCCAAGGCTTTGAGATTACTCATTCTCCTTTGCGTTGGGAGCTAAATTCTTGACACATTCTGGTAACTCTCCATCAACTTCATTAATGGATATTGCATGTGTGAGGAGTTTTCCTTGCAGATCATCAAGTTGAAGTGATGATAGATCTTGAGATTATTCAATAGCAGTAGTCTTTGGTTCCCATTTTGCTACAGGAAGACAACTCAGAATCTTTCTAACCTTTTTCTTCATTGGAAATGTTTTTCCCAATGAATCAAGATTGTTGACAATATCAGTGAATATTTTGAACATGTCTTTGATTGACTCATGTCCATTCATCTTGAATAGCTCATATTTCCTGAGATATGTGTGTATCTTGGTTTGCTTGACTTGTCTGGTTCCTCCAAAAGTCACCACAAGCTTATCCCATATCTCTTTAGCAGTTTTGCAACCAGAAATCCTGTTGAATTCATCTGCACTCAAAGCAAAATATAAGAGATTCATATCTATATAATTTTTTGAAAATTGTTCCAGTTCAGAAGCTGAGAGTGATTCTTCAGTTTTGGGAGTTCTTATCTTATCTTTCTCTATGTAGAAAGTGTGATGACCATTCTGTATGATAGTCCAAAGCTCTATGTCTTGATCAATGACGAACATTTTCATCAAGGCTTTCCGGTGAACAAAGTTATCACCACAGAAGAGAGGAGGTCTGTTAGCAGCTCTTCCCAGAGAGAAACCACCATCACCTACAGTACTCATAATCACAAGATGGTTAAATCTATGCAGTGATACAAGCTCTGATACCAATTGAAGGAGTGTACAGTAGGCAGAAAGCAAGATCAAAAGTATGCCAACTTTTGCTAAACTTGTAAGAAGAGTTGTTTCAAAAAGATTTGTAATGAGTAAAGAGTATTTCAAGGCCTTGAAATGAGTTTGAAGTCCTTGTAATCGAAACAGTTGTTGTCGAAAAGCTAAGTCTAATTTAAAGCCTTGAAATGAGTTTCAAACCCTTGAAGTAAAACATGTTTTGTTTGCTCCAAGTAAGCTAAGTATAAAACTGAAAATTAAATGAAAGATACACTAGATATATACAGTTCAGTCCATTTGGACCAACGTCTCTACCTCATGGATCTTCTCCCTGCAGGATTTTCAACTCAATTCTTATTAATCAAAAGCTAACCCCTAGATCTCAAGCACAGAGAGATGCCTTACTCTTTTACAGCTTGTGGTTCTCACTAACCTATCTAGGACCTACTCTAGCTAATTGATTAACTAAGAATTCTCTATTGTTCACTTTGAACAATCCACGAGAATAACAACTAGAAGTTTTGTCAGAATGATATAAAAATAAAAGCTCATAATAGAAGCACACTAGAACTAAGTCTGCAGTGAATATGCAATGTTCTTGAGATGCTTGGATTGAGAGGAATGAATCTTCTTCTTTGTTTCTTGTCAATCCTGAATGTTGTTTGAATGTCTCTGTATCTTGTGCTATGTTGTGTCTACCCAATTCTTCATCCGAATTCCTTTTTATGCAGCTAGTTTGAATTGCAGATCTTCAGGATCTTTTCATAACCAACTTTTCTATTTTGTAGCTGCATTGTTGACTTCTTTAACTGCTTCTCCCAACGGATAGTTTCTCTGTATCTTCAGAGATACTGATTGATCTTTTTTAGAAACATGTTGGGAAGCTTTCAAACAAACTAGATTGATCACAGAATCAAATCATTAAGCAATTTCCTTTCCTACAAAACATAAGTTAGGAAACAGTTCCTGCAAAATATGAGATGCAATATCTCTGCATAAAAGGAGTCTAAAAAACGAATTAGTCACAGTTTAGAGTTTCTCCTTAGTTAATGCTTGAACTGCACTATCTAGTTCAAAGCTTTGAAATTTTTTTCAAGGCCTTGAAATAGTCTAGCTATTTCAAGCCTTTGAAACCATGCTTGAACTTACATGACACAGTTTGAGAAGATAAATATGGGATCTGGACAAGGAAGCATAGCGAGTTTCTAATGTGTTCCAGATATGATGAGCATGAGAAAGATGCAAGATTATTGGTAGTAAAGAAGTAGAAATTGAAGCTAGCAAGGCACTTTTCAGGTGTTGATCTATCATTAACCACTGTGTGTAGAGTGGATTTACCGAAGAAGCAGAAAAATCAGCAGAGCTAGGGTTCGTAAATTGGGGCGAAATGTTCTTACCAAGAACATGATCAAGAAGATCATTTGCTTGAGGAATTGTTTGCAACTGAGCTTTCTAGATGATATAATTCGCACCATCGAGACGCACCTGAACCAGAGAATTGTGATTGGAGATGAAAAACTTCAATCCAGCAGGAATGGTGAAATCGGAGGACAACGAAGACAAATCCTTCATGACAACACAATTGAAGATCTCTGAGCGCGAAGATGAAACCAAAGAGGATCGATAAAGGAGCGACGAGCTTCAGAAAGGCTGTGGTACCATGTAGAAACTGAAGATTCTGAACCAAAATCACACATAAGAGAGAGAAGAGAAAGGGGAAGAAGATGAAGAAGAAGATGAACAGAGTGCAAAACTAACTTTCATTAATTACCTAACAAACTTGTTAGGGGCACATATATGTTGAAGGGAAAACTCGAAGAGATTTATCCCGTACCACGTGATTTATTAAGAGAATTAATCATAGGCATTCAAAAATTATTGTGGTAAGTTAACTTGCGAATAAAACTTACCACAGTCCATCCGAATTGGTACGACGCGATTCTCAAAACTTTGACCAGATTCTGGTAGTGTTGTGTTCTGAATCTGATTACGGGACCTATTCCATTGGATCCGTCTCATCGAGATACACGATTTTCATAAATGACTCGTCTTCATCCGACTTTTTTAGCTCCAGTTATGCTCCAAAACCCGAATTCAGATCTTGTTGAAAATCAACTGCGGACCAGAAAATTTGACCAGCGATATCTGGAGTTCAAAAACCCCGATCGACGCGCCGTCTCATCTTGTATCTTATTTTTTCCGAGATATACAACTTTCGAGTTTTACCATAAACTATTCGAGATCGTTATCTAGGACTAAACACCCAAAATCCGAATCTGGTGTGTTCAGAAGCATTCCGACGTATGATCCAAGCTCCGGTTCAAGTTCAATGGTGATTTCGAACACGAAAAGTCCATGGATGCACAGCTAGGATTTTCTCTCTTGTTTGGAAAAGATGTAAGATCAATCATCATTACTTAAGAACTATCGTGGACTATTTATAGAGACATATTACTAACCCTAATATTAGGAATACCCATTGTTGCACACAAGTCCATTGTAGGAAAACTGTACATAGAAAGTCCCTCCTTACAAACTTTAGTGTAGCTTGCAATTAAGTTGTAATCATATGTTTTATAATAATACCCATCAACTATAAAATACCAAACATAATCTCAATTTACATTCTACACACATGAGACTCAAAAACACTTGTAAATCACATGATCACACTTATGTTGGACTACGTCGGGGAGCTCTAGAGAAAATAAATGAATCGGCTCCCAATAATATATTTGAACTCATAATTCAACCCGAATTAAATTCAAAACTAATTATTAATTACAGTTTACTCCACCATAAAACTATAATTTCACTCCGACATTTATTCTCATCATTATGTATGAGCTCCTGTTATTAATATCAGATAACTCCCCACGTTAAGATTACAGACCCGTTAATGCTGATCTACTCTTGCTGACAATTTCGATCTCATAAACATCTTATGTATTCCCTGATCTAAATCGCTCAACCTTTATTCGTTATTGTTGGAATTGTGCCCCAGAGGCAATCAATTTGTCGTGAAATTTAATGGACTTACTATTCATTATGTTATCGATATGGAGATATGCTAACGTGAATGAAGTCCTTAGAATATAAATGTTATATTCTTAAATATCCCTAGTCCGGTACTACAGTTAATAGGACAAATGTATTGCATAGAGACTAGTATGTGGGTAGATTGATACGGGGATATAAAGTCTAACACATGGGTACGTCTTATGAGTAATGGCGTACTGGATTAACCCACCATGAGAAGGCTACATGGGAGTTATGTGAATGTCACAAGCGCTTATCATAGTGACAATGGTGTTGTGATCCTTAGACTTGAAGTCACTAGATATTCTAATTGTGAAATATCATGCTTTGATATTATCAAACGTTGTGCCTTAACCGGGTAACTATAAGATAGTTTTCGGGCATGATAGGAGTAAATATACACGACCACTCGATGAGTAAGACTTAAGAAAATGCATGGCCATGCTCAAATAAATAAATATGAGATATGATGTTATTTGTTTATCTAAGTCTACTCATAGATCGAGAAACTATGGATTGGATATACAAGTGTGACATTCCATGTCTTGTGTCCAATCCATATAGATTAGACAAAGGGATTATACAACACGGTAACATTTATCAAAGAGGTTAGTCAGATCACTGAGATTCCTATTACTTGGGAACATTGATGTATTGCTAGATCCC
Organism: Linanthus parryae; assembly: GCA_023055425.1. Lineage (NCBI taxonomy): Eukaryota > Viridiplantae > Streptophyta > Magnoliopsida > Ericales > Polemoniaceae > Linanthus > Linanthus parryae. Next base: position 5,136,151 of record JALGPY010000019.1, on the reverse strand, counting down.
GCTCAATGATAGTAATAATTATTATTACTGCCACGTAATTAGGAACTTACAGGGTCACACACAATAATAGATCAAGCTGGGATTATTGCTAATTAGTTAGAATAAATAGCAATAATGAGTTAATTGGACTAAAGCGTAAACTGTGCTCATTAGTTGGACTAAAGGGTAATTGTGGGCTAGAATGTAACTAGTCCCACATTGTTGGATTTATTGGTAAAGAGGAATTTATCTAGCTATAAATATGACTTATATGCTATGAGAATTCATGCTTAACTAATTCCTACACAACACAGTTTACTAGAGAGCTAGAGAGAAAAGAGAAAATGAGTTTTTCACCCAACTAGGGTACGGCCGCCAAGGTGGTGCCGCCCTTTTGAAGAAATTGGCCATGGAGATGGCCGCCCCCTTCTCCGCTGCCCACGGCCAAGTGTTGGCCGCCCCTCTCTCTTCCTTTGTCACGTTGATCGATGAGATCTAGCCCGTGCACGTCCAAGTTCATCATTCTTCTCAGATTGCTAGCACCACTGGAGAATAAGCCCGGTCGAGGTCTATTCGTGTGGATACCGTAGAGACAAAGATACTATTCTTTGTATGTGATCGTCCCAGCCTGGTATGGCTGAGGTAACCTTTCTTCCTTCATCATGTTATGATGCTTCACCTGTGATCCTTGGAGGGATTTGAGCATGATTAAACTTTTGTTATTTCGATGCGTAACCTGCATCAAAACCCAACAGTGGTATCAGAGCCTGGTAGATAGCGCAAAACATAATTTTATGTGGTTATATGTTTTATCAGTTTTACACCGTTCTGTCAGATTGACTGTAAACTATAGTAAAACTGATATTCGTATTATGATGCGCCATGAATGTGATTCATGTGGAGATTCAATTAGTTTACATATGATGTGAAAATAATGAATTTTCAGGTGTATATTTGATATACTAATTTTATCAGTTTGGACTGTTTCTTTCAGTTTAACCGTAAACTGTAATAAAATTTATATGCGTATTTTGATACACCATGAATACGATTCAAGAGGAAATCAGCTAATTTTACATATAATGTGAAAATTAGTGTTTTTCATGTATATATGATGTACAAATTAATTGGTGACATAAAGCTAGGGTTTGGGCACAATGTTGGGACAAAAATGGGGTTTGGCCATGAAGAGAAGGTGAAAATTTTGTTTTTAACCCACATGGGGTGCGGCCTAGAGACCCGTCCCATCCCTTTGGAGAACCGACCCATGCCAACCGGCCTTGGTCCGACCGGGTGGGCCCGGTTTGGCGGGTCAGCTCGGTTCGGCTAGTTGGACTAGCGCGACCGTTTTGACTATTTTGCCCCTAGTGTCCCAATTTAACTAATTAAATTGAACAAGCGCGTTAAAAATTGGTTTTAACTGTATTATGTGCTTTATTGCATGGTGAATGGATATGGCCTAGGTTGTGGATATTTACTTTGTGGTGTGGTTTACGGCCTGGTAGCTTATCAAATTAATGTTATAGCTAATTAAGGTTTTACGTCCTGCGAGCTGATCATCTTCTCGACATGTGAGGTTTTATTTATTTATGTATTTATTTAATTTATATTCTATCTAGAATTAGATAATTAGATGATAGCCAAGAGCATGGAGAAAAAGACCAGAGAACCAAGAAGCCACAAAGACGGTGGAGGACTTGCACACCTAGGACGCGCAACTATGGTGGAGGCACATGGAGATGAGCTTGTCACTTTAGGGCACATATATATTATCAATGGCTTGGTAATATCTTAGTCTTAGGGGCCATATTCATGCCACGTTAATTTTTATTTTGTGGATGTTTATTATTTATGTCTTGTTTTATTTTGATGTATGGATGATGCATGCAAAACGTAACAAGATAATCATAAACAAGTTTGATCTTTTATTGTGGATTTCCCAATCCAAATAAGTACATCTTGTTGATAAGGTCAACCAAACAATTAAGTAATGACACAAAAAATCCCTCAAAAGAAATATTACGTTTTATCCTTCTCTTATTTTGACACCCTTCATGATCAGTGTTTATTAATTTCGAGCTTGCCAAATCAAGGTGATTTTAATTTACCATGGTGTGATGCGGCAACACAAGCAAGTAATGTGTGGTCGTTAAAGTAAGAGGTTAAACGTAACTAAGTAGTTTCAATTGGATTGATGACTAAGAGGAATGGCAATTGAGCTTATATAAATAAAGAGTTATTTGCCCGGTTGCACCAAGAGTTGCATATGGATGCAATTGGAAGGGGTTCATACCTAAATAACCAATTATTGGGTGATGTGCCAAAGCAGGCTCAAGAAGAGGTGAAATATGGATCTTGGCCCACTAGAAAGTATATGATATTTTCCGCATTAATGGTGAGGGCTTTTAATCCGAAAAAAATAGTGGGAGCTATATTTAATAATTTAAGTCCTTGTTAAACATAGTTCAAATGTCACAATATTTTGCATAATCATTTTGTGTTGAATACCTATGGCATTAAACCAACAAACTCGACTTTATCGTTATGTCCTTAGGACGAACAGATGATGCGTTTTTTAGCGTACTATTCGCAAGTATACGAATCAAGTAATATAGAGAGTATTTTCAACTCGCATTATAGATCCCACAGGGACTTTGCAGGTTTTTCTAGTAATCAGTTTTAACGAACAGAGTGTAAAAAGGATGAATATTTTGAGAGTTTGCTTACTAACTAAAACTGGAAGTAAATAACTGAAACGTAAATCTTTTTGTGAGAATTTTCTGAATAATCTTAAGGTTGTAAAACTAGGTTTTGAGATACTAGATTCCAGGATCCCCTAGGGTCTCTTTAGATTTTCGTTCTAGTTTGATATGAAAACACACAGGAGTCTAGTTATCCGTGCCACGTACCAGTTGCGCAGTATCTATTCTTTTCCTACACGTTATCACGATTATGGAGACATTCGGATTCCTGTTAAGCTGCCTAAGTTTATAGTCTCGTTCTAAGTCTGCTAGGGTTTCTAACCTGTCCTGATGGCCCAGGTCAGATTCTCTAACAGTTGGTCTAACGATTTCAGGCTAGTCCTAACTCCCTTTCTCTGTTCGGTCCATCGGGGTAAGGTGCTAAATTATGTCTTCTCTTCCTAACCCTAGCTAGACGTTTTCACCTACCGGCTCGGGTCTGTAGCAATTCTGGGTGCTAAAGCCGAGCATGCATGAACAGTAAAATTCAAAGAGAGAATAACGAATAAAGCTGCTGAAATTAAGATACTGCAATCATGAATTCATAGTCAAAACATAGAACTAATGTCTGAGTAAGAAACCCTAGGTTCACCGAGAACCTAGGTAAAAAGTTTAGCTACTGAAATTCAGAACGAAATAACACCGTTTTTGAATAAAAGAGAGAAGAAGAGCAAACGAGTGTCTTGAAATCTGGATTCGCGCTTTCTTGCTCTCCGGGGATTCTTAGACTTCTCCTTCGTTGTGTTGATGTTTTAAAACGAACCATGGACGAGTCTTTATATAGTGCTGGAGAAGTTTCTGGAAACTGACTATATTTACGAAACTGCCACCGGCCAAAACAGTCTCGGTATACGCGCTGTGTGCGTATAATACGCATACCGTATAATACGATGTGCGTCTGTCTCTCTTGATGTGCGTATTTTACTTCATGTGTGTGTATAATACGCTGCGTGCGTAAATACGCACACAGTGCACAATGTCTCCTAATTTCTTCTCTTTGTGCGTATTTTTCCCCCTATGTGCGTATAATACGCACAAGGTGTGTGTAAAATACGCACACAGTGCCTCAGTTCTTCCAGAATCAACCCCTTTGCATATAATACGCATAGGGTGTGCGTAAAATACGTACACTGTGCTCTTGACTGGCCCTCTGTCTTGTACTCTCTTCCTGCGTTTTGACATGAAGTTTGTCGAAATTACCAAAATACCCCCGGGTCAAAATCGCTTAAAATTATGCCCAATACCGACTTTGGTCCTAGAAAGATTGCTGACTGAATCGGGGTGCCAAAATCGAAACTCGACTTCCGAAAGCCCGGGCACGGTACCAAAATGACCAAAATACCCCTAGGTCAGTATTGTCCCGGAAATCGTCACGAACATGAAACAGCTGATCGCGACTCCGAACACCGGGACCCGAGACTCCTACTTGGGTGTGGCCTGTCTGGGACCCACACTTGGCAGGATGTCGGTTTTTTGGTCAGACTCCGTTTTATCATTATGACCTGTTTTCGGAAATCCCTTGACGTTTTCTTTCTTCCTCCCCTGGTTTCACTTCAAAACTCCAAGTATTGCTTAAAATATTGTCAACTGAGCGTATCCCGGTCATTCTTGGTTCTGGCGTTTTCAACATCCTCGGCTCTCGCCCCTGCAATCCTGCTTCATTCCCGGCTCCTGCACAAGTCTTGTCCCTGCGTAGACAACACGAACAAAAACTCGTGATCATATCTCGAAATGCGCAAAATAAGCAGAAATTCATGAAGAGTTTATAACATCTCGTTCTAATTTCTGAGGCTCTCTAGGGGTAAATTCTAGCTAAAACACAGTTTTCCGACACAAACGCACATCATATCAGGCTCAAAGATAACTCCTACAGGGGAGTTATCAAATACCCCTGCACTAAACATTGCTTGTCCCGAGCAACCCCTTGCATACTGTCCCGATTGCATACATATCTGTCTTGCAAAACGACCTTGTTGTGCAAACAACTGCCTCCACATACCACTTGTGATTGCATACTTTTCTGACCCAAACTTAAACCAGACGGCTCAATAGAAAACCTACTCAGAAAGAATATACAGACTCATATGTAAACTCTATCTTAAAAAGACACAAATATATTTTTAGTGTGAGATTGGGCAATATCCTTAACGCAAAACGGAGCAGTAACAAAATTTCTCCGTCTTACCAAGAAGTACCTTCCCACACATGATCGGTGAATCTAACAGATTATACGAGTGGATGTATAGCTCAGGCACGTAGTACTGTTACTTCCGTTCTCAATCAGGGCAAATCCCTAGCATACCTACCTTCCGAGCTATTTCCGAATCAGGGATCCTAAGTCTAACAGGCAGGATTTATATGTATAAATCAAGGTATGGCATGTTCCCACTTGTTACTACATTCTCACTGTTCCCAACTCACACCCCTCACCAAGTTCCCGAAACTGACCAATACACCTAAGTTTCTGCAACTCAATTCCCAGTCCCCTAGGTGTCCTTGCCGTTCTTGCGGCCAAAAACGTGAAGCGATGTCGAATTCGGAACATAACACCTACTCTGCTTTTAAACTAAATAATTATGTACAAGCTAAAACGGAGACTTTAAAATAGAACCTTCTTCTTTCTTTCTTTCTTTCTTTTTTCGTTCTTTTTTTTTCTCCTTTTTTCTCTTTTTTTTTGTTTTTTTTTTAAGATAACTGATAATAATGAATACAGAACGATAATACAAAATGGAATAAAGCTGAGTAATTAAAATTAAAACAATGTCATGGGGTACGAAAGATGTCCTCACCTGTAGTACTCCCACACTAATCCTAAAGCGCAGATCCTGTAGTTGAAAAGATATTGTGCAGTCCCACAAAACCTCCTCTTCACCAAAGATGTAGAAACCCAGCACGACCCCCAATTAACCCAACAACCCCCGGTACCCCATTTTGTGCGTAAGATGCCTCGCACGCGACTCTCCACCTGTGATCACTATGTAGTGCAGTGAATCACCTCCTCAAATCAATGCAGTCGCCTCTAACTCACCCTGTCCAACCCTCGATAAGCGTGTAATATGTCAAACCGTCCACAATAATCTGTCATGAAGCTCTCTCTGTCAGAAACCCTCCCTAACTCACTCCTCCGTCATAACGCGCAGGAACAACCAACTACGCAAGTGATGAAGGTCACAAAGAAGGCTTCCTAGGCTACAGGGGCTGTGAATAAAAGGGGTAAACGGTTTCAAACGGGGTTACTAAGTGGACCTAGGGTTAAGAAATAGGATGTTAGGTCCGTTATGAGCCAACCACTCCACCGAAAGATGCGATGACCGTGATGGCGCCCGTAGGCGGGTAGTCGACTACCTAAGTGACGGCGGTGTGGCAACTAGTCGAATTCTCGCCCAAGTGATAACTACTCGCGGATTCCTACGCACACTTGCTCTCACTCAATCCACTACACCTCGGTATGGTTTTTCTTTCCTGTTCGAAGATTATCATCGGTTTCTGCCCAGCCTTTTGTTAATTAAATTGCCCTTTCTAAAAAAAAATTGATTTTTCGATTTTTATGATTTTCTATATTTTTTATAATAATTATATGAAATGAAAGGCTCTGTGGTGGGTCAACTCAAACAAAGAAATCGTGCAAACTCAAAAAATAAAATAAAAACTGCAAATTAATACGAAAAAACGTGCATACCGGGTTAATGCATACACGACTCCCACCCCCACACTAAGAGGTGGCATGCCCTCATGGCACAAACTGATCTGGTCCAAAATTTGGGTCTGTCACGGTTTCCGAGGAATCGGGTATGCTACTGGTAGAACTGATGCTGGTACTGGTCGGGTCACCATGAGGCAGAAAAATAAAGAAGAAAAATTATGTAAAAATTAAAGTAAATTACATGCCTGTGATGTGTGCGTCTTAGCAAATAACCTCCTAAAAGTACCAGGGGTTCTACCACAGTCGGCACGGGAACCGAGAAAAACGCAGAAAAATCTCGACCAAGGAACGGGCTCGTGCCTAAAGCGCAAAATAAAGCGAAGGAAGGGAATGTGGACCTGAGCACCCGGAGCAAGTCTTACAGGGGTTGAATTTTCTGCATATTCAGGCAGAGAAGGACGGTTGACCGGTCGCCGGAAAATTTCTCGACGGAAGTTGTCAACCTCCCGGGCTCTGCATGCGCTCTTCAAGTTTGCAATCCTCTAGCACCTTTGTGTGTGAAAATGTGATCCCATATGGTTGAGTGTATTTTCGTACATCGGGGTCGATTTCTCTATTCTGCAGAAAAACGGTTCCTGAAAAATCCCCAACTCGTACGAGTCCCTGTGATGGTCGAGTGTGCCAGAGCGCACCGAGGTCGATTTTTCAAGTTTTCATAAATCTGTCTTTTCTCTCTTCTTTCTCCTTTCCTTGTACGAAATTTTCTGAATTTTCTTCAAACTCCACAGATTTGCGTTTTCCCTTAAGAACACCTCTCGGTTTTCTTCAACCCCTACACTAGCTCGGTGCAAGTTTCTGAAAACCGACGGTATGATGATAATCCTTGCGGTGAGAGGAACTAAGTAATGTCTTCAATTCTTGATTCTGATTCCTTTTGAAAAATAGTTTTCTTGGAGATGGAGAGCAATGGAGGTAGAGAGAGAGAGAGAGAAATGGCCAAAAATTGCTTCCCACCCGGTGGCCGTCATATTTAACCTACTTTTCCAAAATTATGAAAATTCCCCGCTCTTAAAGTTTGAAAAAAATTGAATTTGTGTGCGTATTATACGCATATTGTGCGTATTATACACACACAGTGGCATTGGGCCGAAAATTTTCAAAACTAAAATAATTTAAACTAACTTACTACGTTGGGTTGCCTCCCAACCAGTGCTTGTAGTTTAAGGTCGACGGCCCAACCCAGTTACCTCATGTTTGCTCAAGGGACGTCAAAACCGCCAGGGTCTACCTTGAGGTCTGTTTTCAGGTCCATATATGGCTTGAACCGGTTTCCGTCCATCCTGAAAGTTCAACTCCTGGATCTCAATTTTACCGGGAAAAACTGCTTTCGAGAATCGAAGAGAAGTACTTCCTGCCCTACTTGAAACTGCTTTGGTTGTGCTGAACTTTGATGGCTCGGGAGCGGTTTCAGCTCTAGAGTTGGTGGCTCTTTGAGTGACGGGACCATGGCCAATTTCTGCCCACTTTTTTCGTCTAGCTGTAAAGTAGTCCGGTTTTCAGCTTGCATGGCCTGCTCCTCCTGGAATCTCTTCTCGTTCTCTCTGTCCACTCTGTCAATCTCTGCCCATAGCTGATCTGTCTCCTCGTTCTCCCATCCTTCTTCGACTACCTCCACTGCGAAGATGTCTTCATGCTCGTAATAATTTGGTAGTTGCATATTTTTCAAAACGTTGAACTTCACCATGTCTTCATTAATCTGCATGGTCAGTTCTCCGCTTTTGAAGTTTATCATGGCTTCTCCAGTGGCCAGAAATGGTTTGCCCAGAATGAGTGGTACGTCTCCTGCCTCCATGTCCAGAATTACAAAATCTGCCGGAAAAATCAATTCTCCGAATTTTACCAAAATATCTCAATGATCCCGTAAGCATTCTTCACGGATCTGACCGCCATCTGCAGCTTGATTCTGGTGGGCCTGAGTTCACCGAATTTCAAAGTTTTGAAAATTGACAAGGGCATCAAATTGATACTGGCCCCTAGGTCACAAAGAGCCTTTCATGTGTAAGCATTACCTAGGGTCACCAGGAAGACAAAACTGCCACGGTCCTTCCTCTTCCTCGGTAGCCCATTCTTCACACAGTTGCTTACTTCTGCCGTCAGATTTATTTTCTCGACATCACTCATACGCCTCCTTCCATACAGAATGTCCTTGAGGAATTTGGCATAAGTGGGCATCTTTGCTAACGCCTCAGCAAACAGAATGTTGAACTGAGCTGTTTGAACATCTCGAGAAATCTGGCGTAGTCCTTGCTATCATCCCTCTTCTGTGTCTTCAAAGGATACGGCACCTCCGAAGAGATAGGTACCGTTAAAGCTTCCTTTTCATTCTGCACTGCATCCTGCTCAACCGAGCCCTTCGGCTGGGGGCCTACGGCTGAACTATTATCCTGGCCAAAGACCTGTGTTCGATTTCCTTTGACTTTTATGCACGTGCATGGCTAGGGTACTGCGGATCTTGTAGTGCAAGTCCACTCCGAGTGGTGATGGCATTGATCTGAGCATGTGGATTATTAACAATGGTCGAGGGTAAGTTCCCTCGTGCTCTCTCAGCTGCTGTGCTAACTGCCCTACTTGCACCTCCAAAGTGCGCAGTGATGTTTTGGTAGCTTGTAGGTCAGCTGCAAAGGCGTCCATATGTGAAAACCGGGATTCCAAAGTCTGAAACATGGACTCAACTTTCTTCATCTGAGCATCATTGTAATACCCCGTATTTAAGTTGGGGTTATTTGGTCATTTGGAAAAATATTTGAAAATTTTGAGAAATTTATATTTCAAACTTTTTCTTGACTTCTTCGTAGTTTTAAAGTATAAGGGTGTCATTCGGAATATATGATTATATAAAATTTCATTTTGAGTATTTTGTAGTTTTTGAAAACTTGGATAATACGATATGAAATTCATTTTATATACTTGGGAGATACTTGTAGTTTTCTAAAAAATGAATTTTGACATTTATTAACGAAGTGATTTATTTGGAAATTATTTGGCAATTTTATAATTTATGAAAATTAACTTTTATGTGTCAGCTATTAAATAGAAATCTTATTTTACCCCTTAATTTTTTTGTATCTTCTACCCCTCTTGTATATGAAATTTTCTGTTACCCTCAATTCTGGTATTTGCATGTCACCCTTCATTTTCTTGTTATTCCAATTTCTACCCCAACTATGGTATTGCGAGACTTTTTAATTGCATTTCTTTTACCCCTTAATTGTTGGCTATCAATTCTTTAGCTCCATCCACAACTCTTCTAATTTTGTTCTAATTACAACCAACTACCCCCCGTCCATCACTTTGGTCAACACCAATAAAATAATTCATTTTCATTTCTACTCCTATTAAAATAACACCACTACCATCCTCATTACACATAATGAACCACCAACACTACCATCTCCATCAAGCCCATCATTCCCCATCTCTATCTTCACTTCTTTACATCATTTCTCCTCAAGAACACTCATGCAAGCTATTCTTTCTTCTCCAAACTTTAAACCCGTTTTTGGGTGTTGACCTCACCAAAACTTCATCAAAACTCACTTTTCTAGTCTCCAAATCATAGAAAAATTGAGTCCAAGCTTGGTAGGATCATGGTAGGGGGTTCTTCCACCATTCTTCTCAAGGATTGAAGGCCAAATGCATTCTTTTCCTCATCATCTTCTTGAATCTTGGGGTAAAGTTTCTTCAGTCTTTAATTGATGCTTGCATGTCCATCTTTATCTTTGATTGATGAAATTTCATCTTTGATTTCTTCAATTCCATGCTTAGTTCATCATATCCATGGTTAGATCATGTATTTGACTTCAAATTTTAGATTATTTCATGAAACTCAAACTACAATACTAGAAATCTTAGTAAATACCACACGTTATTTGTACCATTTGAACAAATGCGGTAATTGATACCCTAAAGCAGCATTAGTATTTGCAAAGTAAATGCTGTAATATTGCAACATTAATCCAATAATGCTGCAATGTTTGACTAAACATGATACAAATTGCAGCATTAATCACATTAATGCTGATTTTTTACAAATTCAATGTTTTACTTTGCAGCATTAACGAACTAATGCTGCAATCAAAAAAAGAAAAAAAATACAATGCAGCATTAAAGTGTGTAAATGCTGCTTTTTACAAAAAATTGCTATTCTAAAAAAATGATTAGTATTGCAGCATTATCACAAAAAATTGTGGGGGGACATTCAAAATTTCACTAAAAATTTGGGGGGAATTGAAAATTTCACAAAACACAAACCCTATCTCTTCTTTTACCCACCCCAACTGCCCAACCCACATCCACACGATGAATACACACACACAGAGAGAGAGAGACAGACAAACAGACAGAGATGAGGAAGAGAGGGAGAGAGAGAGAGAGAGAGAGAGAGAGAGAGGGAGACAGAGATGGAGATGAGGAAGATATCGAGAGGGAGAGGGTGAAGAGGAGGAGGCGGAGAAAGATGAGGAAGAAGAAGAGGCGGAGAAGGACGCCGTCCTTTCATCGGCGCCGTCTCGGTGTCTCCTTCGGCGTCCCCGTCGCCATTAATCACGAACAGAGGCGGAGAACCACGGATTAGGGCTTCCTGTCCCCGTCGGCAAAGTTAAAAACCCCAGATCCGAGTTTCCCCTCGCTGTTTTGCTCTGTTTTGCTCGGTAAATTTCCATTTTTCCTCTCCCTCTCTCTCTCTTTATATTCTTCCTCTGTTCTTCTGTTTCTTCTTCTTAATCTACTGTTTTGATCTGTTTATTCTACATATCTACTCCTATTTGCCGGAGATAGGCCTGAAAAATAGAGGCGGTGGCGGTGATTTCGGCAGTGTTGTTCGGCGATGGCGGTTGAAGATCGAGGGACGGTGTCTCATCAATTTTTTGTTCTTGTAATTTTTATTCTTTACCAGATCTGCAAGTTAATGTAATTTTTATTCTTTTTCTTCTTCCTCTTGTAATTTTTCCCAGACTTCTGTTAATTTCAGAGAGATTAGTTGCTTCCCTTTTCTCGTGTTTAGATCTGCGCTGTTGGTGGTGGTTGTGTTTCATCAAATTTGTAATTTTTATGTTGAATATAGTGTTTCTATTATTGTGTTGATGATGGACTGTTCATGCTGCTCTTGTTATTGTTTATGTTATTTTTTAGATCTCTTCTTGTTCTTGTTGTGGAAAATCAGTAAATAGAAGAAAGAAGATAAAGAGGGAAGTATGCAAAATGCAGCATTAATCTATAATAATGCTGCAAATTAATATGTAAAATGCAGCATTAATCTATAGTAATGCTGCAAAATTATGTGTAAAAATGCAGCATTAAAGTCTAATAATGCTGTAATTTGATTCCAAATGCAGCATTAATGTGTAAATGTTGCAAGGTGTTATTATAGCTATGCAGCATTAGTTAATGCTGCAATGTAATGCTGCTTCTGCTTGCAGCATTAGCTTATTGCAGCAAAGCGAAAAGAAGAACTCGCTAATGCAGCATTAGCACTAATGCTGCAATTAATGCTATTTTTGCTAAATACAGCATCAAACTGAGCAAAAACAGCATTATTGTAGTGACGCTTTTGCTAAGATTTCTAGTAGTGCTAGAACCCACATGCACTTTGTGTGTTTCTTGTTAGTTACACTTGAATCTCAAGAACATTTTGATAATTGGTGAAAGATCATGTAAATATCTTACTTCATGCCTATAATGATGTTATTTCGGTGAAAATCAAGTCTCCCAAAGTTGCATGTATCATTTGAACCAAACTTGTTGATTTTTGGAAAAATTGCATATTTTTACAATCTGACCAGTTTGTGAAAAATGTACATTATCTCTAAATTTTGTCCCTGTGGAATTTTTAAATCTTACATATTCTGAAACAAGACTCAAAGAGGGTCATTTTGAAAAAAAAAAATCAAATTCATAGCCTTTTTGGTTTGGGAGATAAGCACATTCTAAGTTGTATGTTTTCTGAAAATCCGTTTCTGGACCACTCTTGCCATTTTTCTTAAAAACTCCATTTTCAGAAACCTATGGCATCTCATATTTATTGTGATTAAATTAGACAAATCGAGGGTCAATGATGGAGAAGATGAGATTTATTTCTATTCTCCAAGTGGTAGTAATCACCTTGCAAAGTTGAAATGATTTTCCGACCTCTTCTCTGCGTAGCAGTATTTGTTATTTTTGTAAATTGAGTTTTATAATTGATATTCAAAATTTTATTGATGTTTATGAAATTAGAAACATGTAGGTTGACCATTAATTTTAAGGTTTTACGAGATGCTTTGATATGGTAAATATGCCTCTAAATTCAGAGCTACAATTCTGTCCAGAATTGTAATTTCACCGTTTTTAAAAAACTTGAATTTTTTTGAAATTTGAAATTCTAAGTGTATGGTTTGATTTATTTTGATAAGTGAACATCATTATATGTGCATTGGTGACATATATGACTATGTGGAATGTAGGTTTGCATTTGTATTATGCATGCATAAATTAGTTGTAACGAGCACGCTATACGTGTGATTGTAGACCTCAACTTCGTAGGGAGAGTGGTTCTCGTTGGAGTGCTCGGATTACTTTGTTGATTTTCCTTGTGATTCATATCAGTGGTAAGTACATATGTGCGACTTTTACTTATCACAATGTGAGTGTTTTTTTATGTCTTTAATGAATATTCGTTGACTTAAAAAGTATGCAAAGCATGATTTAATACTCGAAATTGTTTGGATATAAATTGAATCCTCTTTACATGTCCTGGAACTTTACTTGTGATAAGTTGATAATCTGATTTTTTCTATGGTAAAGAGAAAAAATAAATACATATGTGCGAACTTTAATTACCACATGGTGCCCATGTGTGTGACGTTTCAAATGAATATCGTCTTATTTGGCAGAGTATGAAAAGCATGATTTTTACTGAAAAATTCCGATTATTGATTTATACTGAGAACTCTTGGAATGAATTGTGAAGATTTGTATACAAACTTTGTTTATGAAAAATAAAGGTAATAAGATACCTCTAATAGATTTAGGACGATGTACAGAGTTGTGTTATTAATGGGAGGCGCCAAGCGATCCTCCATTTTCTTATGGCTAAGACAATTGAAGCAATAATACTTATTATTAGATAGAGCTTAATTGTTCACAAATCCGCCCCTGATGAGCCAAAATGTACCAAGGTATTGCGACCAAGGGATTTTCAGAGCTATAGAGTGCTACTTATACTTTTAAGGGTCACTACGGTATATGGGTGTCGATACTTAAGGCCTTTTAGCTAATGTTGTGAGCGGGGTTGACGAATGGGCTCCCTTAACGCTCGGGTGAAATAGGGTTTGATAGACTCTAGAAGGAACCATTTGTGATTACTTCGTGAGCCCTCTGTCTACATCGATCCTGCTGGTGGCTCTGGACATGCCTTAGCTAAACTTAACGGTTAAATTGGAATTCAAAGAAATTTTGATTACTCTATTGATGTTGTTTGTGGCTCTTGATTGCCTAATCAAATGAAATGAATTGAAAAGCATATGCTACTCGTGAATTAATATTGTTTTCAGTTCAAATGGACTTGTTTACTGTTGACACTTTACTTGGCTAACAATATCTTGAATACTCGTAATTTATAAATGATTTAAAGTTGAGAGTTCACGCTACGCGATTAATTATAATTGTTCCAAATTGTCCCCAACTCTATTACTTATGATTCTTTCAAATCTATTGATTTATTTCAACTCATACCTATGTGCCACTCGTTGCTTTACATGTAGTAGTGTGTATTTACTCAGTTTTTACTGATCATTTTCTTCAAAACTGCGTCTGCTTTTGCCATTTTAAAACTGCATGTTAGCAATCAAGGTGGGTTATGGGAACGCAGATCGAGACGAATACGTTTGATCACTTAGTAGATCGCATAGCTTATTTCACGCATTGTTTTTGTAAACTTATCGTCTCAAAATTTTTTGTATTAAATAAATTGTAATATTTTTAAATATAGTTCTACTTTTGGTTATCGATTGTCGCATTAACCCTGAACCGAGATCTCGGGTTGTTTCAGCTGGTATCAGAGCATCGGTTCTCCGGTTAATGAGACTTTTCGATTTCCTTAAGTAGAAAGTTAAGACACTGAAAAAAATTTCGAAATTTAAAATTGATTAGAATAACCCAATTTGATAATAATGAAGTAAACAAGCCGCCGGGAAGTTTGGTACTTACATATATTTCTTGTTAAACTTGATTTGTACCTGACTTGTTGATTAACTGTTAACTGCTTATTGATATGTGATCCATGCAAAAGCTACTAGCTTATTTATATGTTGGTTATTTGATGAGCATGTTTGCTTACTATATAGAAATGATTTGTCATTCTCGTGTGATGCATATGCACGTTCCCTTAATTGGTTATGTTATTTTGTCGGCATGAGAGTATCGACGTTTTGACTTAGAATACCTTGAGACCATTCCTTTCATACCTTTGAGTGTGACTTTTAAGATAATACTATGTTTTGTTTCAGTTTCAGTTAATTTGACTTGGTCGTTTCCAAAATTAGAAAGTTTTGACAAAAAAAAAGTATTTAAAAAAAAATAGGTTTGAAAAAGATTGTTGGGTGTCGAGATACCAAATGCCAAGTGATATGGCCCACTTTGTTTAGCAATCCACTGGCGTGACTCTTAGTACGACGGTACTATGAGTTGTACCCGCTGTGTAGACTAAGTTGGAACATTTGAAACACATTCGAATTGTGATGGATAGACACGTTGTGTGACGACACATAGTGTTGTTTTCCCCTCGTATGCGTGGAACACTTGAGGTGATTGATTTATCAAACCCAACACAGGTAAGACAACATTTTTCATACGGATGAACCAAGCAAAATGACGTCTTAGTTTCGATCAAATTATTTTGTGTTTATAAATTCCAATATTTGTTTAAACGCTAGAAAATTTTCGAATTATCTTGTAAACGTGAGACCTTGTAAGTTGCTCTAGACCTATCAAAATTTGGTGCCGACCTTTTACTTGGGATAATTGTATTTGAATCCCTACTATGATACAAGTGAGAAGACACTTTACCGACCGAGAGCCCGTTCCCGTTAATATAAGTTATGCATGTGCATTAGCATTGCATACAACTCTCATGTGCATTAGTTGCATTCTCGTGAAGCATGTCGTAGTTTTATAAAAAGTTTTTCTTAAGATTTGGGGACGAAGCTTCATTTTAAGGAGTATATAATGTAATACCTCGTATTTAAGTTGGGGGTTATATGGTCATTTTCGGAAAAATATTTGAAAATTTTGAGAAATTTATATTTCAAACTTTTTCTTGACTTCTTCTTAGTTTTAAAGTATAAAGGTGTCATTTGGCATATATGATTATATAAAATTTCATTTTGAGGTTATTTTGTAGTTTTTGAAAACTTGGATAATACGATATGAAACTCATTTTATATACATGGGAGATACTTGTAATTTTCTAAAAATTGGATTTTGAAATTTATTAACAAAGTGATTTATTTGGAAATTATTTGGCAATTTTATAATTTATGAAAATTAACTTTTATGTGTTAGCTATTACATAGAAATCTTATTTTTACCCCTTAACTTTTTTGTATCTTCTATTTATACCCCTCTTGTATATGAAATTTTAGAGTTACCCACAATTTCTATTATCTGCATGTCACCCTTCATTTTCTTGTTATTCCAATTTCTACCCCAACTATGGTATTGCGAGACTTTTTTATTGCATTTCTTTTACCCCTTAATTGTTGGCTATCAATTCTTTAGCTCCATCCACAACTCTTCTAATTTTGTTCTAATTACAACCAACTACCCCCCGTTCATCACTTTGGTCAACACCAATAAAATAATTCATTTTCATTTCTACTCCTATTAAAATAACACCACTACCATCCTCATTACACTCAATGAACCACCAACACTACCATCTCTATCAAGTCCATCCTTCCCCATCTCCATCACTTCACTTCTTTACATCATTTCTCCTCAATAACACTCATGCAAGCTTTTCTTCCTTTTCTCCAAACTTCAAACCCGTTTTTGGGTGTTGAACTCACCAAAACTTCATCCAAACTAACTTTTCTAGTCTCCAAATCATGGAAAAATTGAGTCCAAGCTTGGTAGGATCATGGTAGGGGGTTCTTCCACCATTCTTCTCAAGGATTGAATGCCAAATGCATTCTTTTCCTCATCATCTTCTTGAATCTTGGGTAAAGTTTCTTCTAGTCTTTAATTGATGCTTGCATGTCCATCTTTACCTTTGATTGATGAAATTTCATCTTTGATTTCTTCAAATCCATTCTTAGTTCTTCCTCTCCATGGTTAGATCATGTGTTTGACTTCAAATTTTAGATTGTTTCATGAAACTCAAACTAGAACCCACATGCACTTTGTGTGTTTCTTATTAGTTACACTTGAATCTCAAGAAAATGGTGTCAAGATCATGTAAATATCTTAATTCATGCCTAAAATTATGTTATTTGGGTGAAAATCCAGTCTCCCTAAGTTGCATGTATCATTTGAACCAAACTTGTTGATTTTTGGAAAAGTTGCATATTTTTACAATCTGACCAGTTTGTGAAAAATGTATATTATCTCTAAATTTTGTCTCTGTGGAATTTTTAAATCTTACATATTCTGAAACAAGACTCAAAGAGGGTCATTTTGAAGAAAAAAAAAATCAACTTCATAGCCTTTTCTGGTTTGGGAGATAAGCTCATTCTATGTTGTATGTTTTCTGAAAGTCCATTTCTGGACCACTCTTGCCATTTTTGTTAAAAACTCCATTTTCAGAAACCTATGGAATCTCATATTTCTTGTGATTAAATTATACAATTCGAGGGTCAATGATGGAGAAGATGAGATTTATTTCTATTCTCCAAGTGGTAGTAATCACCTTGCAAAGTTGAAATGTTTTTCCGACCTCTTCTCTGCGTAGCAGTATTTGTTATTTTTGTAAATTGTGTTTTATAATTGATATTCATGATTTTATTGATGTTTATGAAATTAGACACACGTAGGTTGATCATACATTAATTTCAAGATTTTACGAGATGTTTTGATATGGTAAATATGCCTCTAAAGTCAGAGCTACAATTCTGTCCAGAATTGTAGTTTCACCGTTTTTAGAAAACTTGAATTTTTGAAATTCTAAGTGTATGGTTTGATTTATTTTGATAAGTGAACATCATTACATGTGCATTGGAAACATATATGACTATGTGGAATGTAGGTTTGCATTTGTATTATGAATGCGTAAATTAGTTGTAACGAGTACGCTATACGTGTGATTGTAGACTTCAACTTCGTAGGAAGAGTGGTTCTCGTTGGAGTGCTCGGATTACTTTGTTGATTTTCTTGTGATTCATATCAGTGGTAAGTACATATGTGCGTATTTTACTAATCAAAATGTGAGTGTTTTTTATGTCTCGAATGAATATTCGTTGACTAAAAATGTATGCAAACCATGGTTTAATACTCAAAATTGTTTGGATATAAATTGAAATCTCTTTACATGTCCTCGAACTTTACTTGTGATAAGTTGATAATCTGATTTTGTCTATGGTACAGAGAAGAAAAAAAATACATATGTGCGAACTTTAATTACCACATTGTGCCCATGTGTGTGACGTTTCAAATGAATATCGTCTTATTTGGAAGAGTATGAAAAGCATGACTTTTACTGAAAAATCCCGATTATTGATTTATACTGAGAACTCTTGGAATGACTTGTGAAGATTTGTATACAAACTTTGGTTATGAAAAATAAAGGTAATAAGATACCTCTAATAGATTTAGGACGACGTACAGAGTTGTGTTATTAATGGGGGGCGCCAAACGATCCTCAATTTTCTTATGGCTAAGACCATTGAAGCAATTCTTCTTATTATTGGATAGAACTTAATTGTTCACAAATCCTCCCCCGATGAGCCAAAATGTACCAAGTTATTGTGGCCAAGAGTTTGTTAGAGATATAGAGTGCTACTTGTACTTGTAAGGGTCACTACGGTATAGGGGTGTCGACACTTAAGGCCTTTTAGCTAATGTTGTGAGCGGGGTTGACGAATGGGCTCCCTTAACGCTCGGGTGAAATTGGGTTTGATAGACCCTAGAAGGAACCCTTTGTGATTACTTCGTGATCCCTATGTCTACATCGATCCTGCTGGTGGCTCTGGACATGCCTCAGCTAAACTTAACGGTTAAATTGGAAATGAAAGAAAGTTTGATTACTCCTTTTATGTTGTTTGTGTCTCTTGATTTCCTAATCTAATGAAATGAACTGAAAAGAATATGCTACTCGTGAATTAATATTGTTTTCAGTTCAAATGGACTTGTTTACTATTGACACTTTACTTGGCTAAGAATATCTTGAATACTCGTGATTTATAAACGTTTTAAAGTTGAGAGTTCACGCTACGCGATTAATTATAATTGTTCCAAATTGTCCCCAACTCTATTACTTATGACTCTTTCAAATCCCTTGATTTATTTCAACTCATACCTATGTGCCACTCGTTGCTTTACATGTCGTAGTGTGTATTTTCTCAGTTTTTACTAATCATTTTCTTCAAAACTGCGTCGGCTTTTGCTATTTTAAAACCGCAGGTCATCAATCAAGGTGGGGTTATGGGAACGCGGATCGAGACGAAGACGTTTTCAGTTAGTAGATCACATAGCTTATTTCACACATTGCTTTTGTAAACTTATCGTCTCAAAGATTTTTGTATTAAATAAATTGTAATATTTGTAAATATAGTTCTAATTTTAGTTATCGATTTTCGCATTAACCCCGAACCGAGATCTCGGGTTGTTTCAATCGTATTGTTGTGCTAATGGTCTTGGTTGAACCTGCGGTACCGGTGCGGCCTGCTGAGCCGGTGGCCTGTGCTGGAATCCTGGTGCATAAATTGCAGAATTCGGGTTTTCGTACCGGAACCCGGAATGATCTCTCGTGCCCGGTCTGTACCGGATCGGGTCCCACTGCTGTTGTATGCAATTGGTATCTTCGGTCCTGAGCTCCTCAATGGCTGCGTCCAAATCTGGTCTCCTACTGCTGCAACGACCTTCTTTTCCGAGTAGACTTTCTTAACCAAGCTTGCACGATCTTGGCCAGATTATCTATCCGGTCGTCTCCTGCAGGCTCGGTTGGGGCCGCTATCCTGCTATCGTCATACAGTCGAGTGTCTTGCTTGGCTAACTGTTTCATCATCTCATAGGCACCGCCTTTGTCCACATGGTACAAGAAGTTTCCTTCGGCTTCTCTGTCAATCCTGTCAGCACTCTCCCTGTCTAGGGCATGGTAGAATACCTGCAGGATCTTCGCGTCTCCAAAACCGTGGTTCAGGCATCTCTTCACCAATCTCATCAATCTGTTCCATGCGTCTACCACCGTTTCCCCCATCTTCTGCTTGAATGAAAAAATCTCGCTTTGTAGTTTAATGACTCGGGAGGCGGGATAAAACTTGGCCAGAAATTCGAAACGCACCCTTCCCACGTGGTGATGGATTTAGGTGGTCGGGATTCTAACCAATCTTTGGCTATTCCGTAAAGGCAGTAAGGGAAAAGGATCAACATCAGTACCTCAGCTTCGACTCCCTTGTACCGAACTTTGTTGCAGTAGTCCTCGAATTTCCCGATGAAGTCGTTCGGGTCTTCGTCAGCTTTGCCATGGCATGGGCAGAGGGTCTTAATAGTCTGGATGGCGGAGGGTTTTATATCAAAGTGCTCTGCGGTGATCTCGGGCACCACAATAGCTGACTCGTGTCCTCCCGTCGGGACCTCGAAATTCTCCACCAACGCCTTCCCAAACCGGTTATATGTCCTCTGGTTGTTTCGGGAAGCAAAACCTACTGCGATCAGATCCTCGATGTACCGAGCCATCTGGGCTGGGGTACGTGTCTCGGGAAGTTCTGGCATTCCTTCAGTATTGTCGCCCATCCTGAAAAAGAAAAACTCTAAAAATTATTCGTGACTACTACATAAACCGTTCAAAGTCCCCGGAAACGGCGTCAAAAACTTGATGCGCTTTTTAGCGTACTATTCGCAAGTATACGAATCAAGTAATATAGAGAGTATTTTCAACTCGGATGACTGATCCCACAGGAACTTTGCAGGTTTTTCTAGTAATCAGTTTTAACGAACAGAGTGTAAAAATGAGGAATATTTTGAGAGTTTGCTTACTAACTAAAATTGAAAGTAAATAACCGAAACGTAAATCTTTTTGTGAGAATTTTTTGAATAATCTTAAGGTTGTAAAAATAGGGTTTGAGATACTAGATTCCAGGATCCCCTAGGGTCTCTTCAGATTTTCGTTCTAGTTTGACATGAAAACACACAACAGTCTAGTTATCTGTGCCACGTACCAGTTGCGCAGTATCTATTCTTTTCCTACACGTTATCACGATTCTGGAGACATTCGGATTCCTGTTAAGCTGCCTAAGTTTGCAGTCTCGTTCTAAGTCTGCTAGGGTTTCTAACATGTCCTTAGGGCCCGGGTCAGATTCTCTAACAGTTGGTCTAACGATTTCAGGCTAGTCCTAACTCCCCTTCTCTGTTCGGTCCATCGGGGCAAGGTGCTAAATTATGTCTTCTCTTCCTAACCCTAGCTAGACGTCTTCACCTATCGGCTCGGGTCTGTAGCAATTCTGGGTGATAAAGTCGAGCATGCATGAACAGTAAATTTCAAAGACAGAATAACGAATAAAGCTGCTGAAATTAAGATACTGCAATCATGAATTCATAGTCAAAACATAGAAGTAATGTCTCAGTAAGAAACCCTAGGTTCATAGAGAACCTAGGTAAAAAGTTTAGCTTCTGAAATTCAGAACTAAATAACACAGTTTTTGAATAAAAGAGAGAAGAAGAGCAAACGAGTGTCTTGAAATCTGGATTCGCGCTTTCGTGCTCTCCGGGGATTCTTAGACTTATCCTTTGTTGTCTTGATGTCTTAAAACGAACCCTGGACGAGTCTTTATATAGTGCAGGAGAAGTTTCTGGAAACTGCCTATATTTACGAAACTGCCACCGGCCAAAACTGTCTCGGTATATGCGCTGTGTGCGTATAATACGCACAGGATATGCGTATAATACGCACACCGTGGCCCTGGGTGTGTCTGTCTCTCTCCTCATGTGCGTATTTTACTTCCTGTGTGCGTAAAATACGCACAGGGTGTGCGTAAAATACGCACAAAGTGCACACTGTCTCTTGATTTCTTCTTTTGTTGCGTATTTTGCCCCCCTGTGTGCGTATAATACGCACAGGGAGTGCGTAAAATACGCACACAGTGCCTCTGTTCTGCTAGAATCAACCCCTTTCCTTGTTGTGTGCTTAAAATACGCATAGGGTGTGCGTAAAATACGCACACCGTGCTCCTGACTGGCCCTCTGTCTTGTACAGTCTTCCTGCGTTTTGACCTGAAACTTGTCGAAATTACCAAAATAACCTTGGGTCAAAACCGCTCCAAATTCTGCCTAATCCCGACTCTGGTCCTAAAAAGACTGCTAACTAAATCGGTGCGCCAAAATCCAAACTCAACTTCCGAAAAACACGGGCCCGGTGCTTAAATGACCAAAATACCCCTGGTTCAGAACTGTCTCGGAAATCGTCACGAACATGAAACAGTTGATCGCGACTCCGGACACCGGGACCCGAGACTCCTACTTGGGTGCGGCCTGTCTGGGTTCACACTTGGCGGGATGTCGGTTTTTCGGCCGGACTCCGTTTTAGCATTATGACCTGTTTTCGGAAAGCCCTTGGCGTCTTCTTTCTTCTGTTGCTAGTTTCACTTCAAAACTCCAAGTAGTGCTCAAGATATTGTCAACCGAGCGTATCCCGGTCATTCTCGGTTCTGGCGTTTTCAGTATCCTCGGCTCTCGCCCCTGCAATCCTGCTTCATTCCCGGCTCTTGCACAAGTCTTTTCCCTGCAACACGAACAAAAACCCGTGATGATATCTCGAAATGCGAAAAATAAGCAAAAATTCATGAAGAGCTTATAAACATCTCGTTCTAATTTCTGAGGCTTTTTAGGGGGTAAATTCTGGCTAAAACACAGTTTTCCGACACAACGCACATCATATCAGGCTCAAAGATAAATCCTACTGAGGAGTTATCAACAGATTGTCTGGAAACTGTTTTTATAAACTGGTATAAAATTGAGAATTGTTCTCAAATAATAGGAAAAATGTTGTATATCCTAGAGCATAAAGTTTCCTTCTACCAACTACCAGAGCACACTAAAACCTATTGGAAGGAACATCAAAGAATGGTTCTTTGGATGTGACATGCCTCATGTTATCTAGCATGAACTCTCAGATTTTGAATCAAGATGACAACATGGAGGCGTATGTTATGATCCTACATTTAAAGCATCTCTTTTCAAGATTCGGCTATACATGAAAGGTTTGTAGTATTGCTCCATTTGCGTTTTACCTTCTCTTGCTTAGCACTCGTGATGATCAAGATGTAATCAAGCTCGGGCTTTCCAAAGCAAGGCGACTTGAATCATGGTGGCTAGAGATGGTTTTGGTACTCCATCATATTTACTTATTCTGTAGATATGGATTTGGGTCTTATGAAGAACAAATCATAATCCTCTGAAAATTTCAAGGAATTCAGGAATGAAGTACAAAACTAGCTTGGCAAGAGTATCAAGACTCTACGATTAGATCGTGGATGAAGATGCTTAAGTCAAGAGTTTGACAAGTATCTAAAGAATGTTGGATATGAACCAAACTCACTCCACCAAGAAAACCATTAAGGAATGGCGTGTCTAGATGGATAAATCGGACCTTGTTGGACACGGTTTGGTTATGATATGTCAAACATAATTTCCAACTTACTTTTGGGGCTATGCTCTACTTATGGCAATTTTGCCCTTAACCTTGTTCCATCAAAACAGTTATGAAATACACCCTATGTGATATGGACTGAGAGGTGTCCTAGTATTTCATAAATATTTGGAATTGTGAAGTTTATGTAAAGCGTATACAGATAAAGTTAGACCCAATCCGGATAAGTGTATCTTGTGGAATATTCGAAAGGATATTGTTTCTACAATTCAGTCGAGGACAAAGCGTTTGTTGATCGAACCGCTGTGTTTATAGAAAGAGATTATCTCTAAAAGAAACAGTGGGAGGATAGTAGAACTTGAAGGAGTTCAAGAACCACAATAAAACAATTATCTTTTGATGGTTCATGAATATGGTCACAAGGCATTGTGGAGCAACCTACTCAAGTAGCACAAGAACCTTGTAGGTCAAGAAGGATATGTCAAGGAGATATGGAAATATCAATTTCTCATAACCCTGTGATATATTGCTCATGAAGATTAGCCTACAACCTATGAGGTGACCGCGAGTGGGTCAGACTCTCAGAAATGGCTTAAGGCCATGAGATATAAAATGGATTCCATGTATACCAACAAAGTATGGGCATTGTTTGAACTACCTAAAGGGTATGACCCATAGGGTGCAAGTGGGTTTTAAGGAAAACTAACATGGATGGTAATATGATTAATTTTAAGGGAAAATTGGTGGCTAAAGGTTTCCTGTGAGTTCATAGTATAGACTATGACTAACCTTTTTCCCCAGTTGCGATACTTGAATCCATTCACATCTTGCTTGTAGGAATCTATAGATGGATAGAATCAAGCTTCTTGGAGTTGTAAGCTTTGACTCAATGATGAAATCAAAAGGGTTTAATTCCATCAAGAATGAAGATGAATCTTGTGTTTACAAGAAGGTTAGTTGGAGCGCAGTTATATTTCTAGTCTTTTATGTGGTTGACATACCATTCATTGGGAATGATGTCCCTACTCTACAATCTTGTGAAGATTGGCTAGGAAATCGATTTTCAATGAAGGATTTAAGTGATGCAACCTATAAAGTCGATGGAGATAGATTAAGTAAGTTGTTTGGCTTAATTCGAAGTACATATAATGACAAAGGTGTTGAAACGGTTCAACATGCAATAATATGGATTCTTACCTATGTCACGTGGATTAGTCTTTGGAAGACTAATTGTCTTCCCAATTAGATTGTGAGGGACCATATGAATAAGATTCATAGTATACGCCATGTTATGTGCAAATGCCAGACATGTCATTTGAGAATGACATCATGATACCAGTCATATCCATATGTTTGACCCTTTACAAACATATGTCCTCACAAATTATCAGTCTCTCTCTCTCTCTCTCTCTCTCTCTCTCTCTCTCTCTTTCTCTCTCTCTCTCTCTCTCTATCAGTCTCAATTTGGGTTCTGAGTTTCAATTGATTGTGCATGCAATTGAGTTGGTTCTTGAGCTTAGATCCAACAAGGCCTTTTCATTTCTAGGAATCAAATAGATTAATTATTTGATATGTATTTGTAGAGCTCCATCTTTCATGCTTCTAGTTTCTATGTGGTTTAATTTTACTGTGATATATACAAAGAGTTTAATTGTGGGCAAATCATGTGTTCGGATCTGCTGAGTAGAATGTCCTTTTACAATGTACGTGAAGTTAATAATTTTTCTCACATAACCAAGTAATTGATGTTAATTGATTAGAAAGTGTGTATTCATGGGTTGAATGATATATATAAGCGCAACATACTGATAGAAATGTGTGTTTTCATGTTTGATAATTTGGCTAGTTGAATATGATGTTGATGAAAACCGAGGTAGCTGAAAATGTACATGTCTCCCAATTTATATTTACGATATTATGTTTTTAAGTACCATGTGTCATTGCTTCCACTTGATAATTTGATTTGTCCAAACTTTCAATTGTGTAAGAAGTCGTGATTACATGGATCTATCGAATTCACTTCTTGAAGTTGTTATAGTGTAATATATAAATTATTTTTGCAAATTATTTTTGCAGCATGCTGTGATCATCTCTTATATGTTTTAATGAATATTTATATGATCCTATTGAAGAGGCCGTGATGATATGTATCTATCGAATTCACTCGTTCTAGCCGGTAGAGTGTGATATGCATGGCGAGGCAAAATCCTTTTGCATCATGTGATCATCGCTCTCTGATCAGGTTTTCATGAATACTGATCTGACCCTCGTTTCGTATTTCCCTCTCTTCATTCCATGCTTATTATTTGTTATTTTTTTATTTTCTCTGTTCAACCTCTCCATTCTGGGGTGAGTTGTGAAGGTTATTTTGACACGCTGATAATGTTGGCAAAATGATGCAAACATTTGTGCATAAAAATCGGGTCAATGTGGCCTTCACAGCTACTCGCAGACGGTAGAGGATGAATGGATGAATTAGCAATGAATGTTAGTTCATTAATAAGTCAGTATATTGTAAAAGAAAATTATCCATTAATAATGACACCTGGACATACATACATAGAAACAAAATATTAGAAAAATAAGAGAAAGATTAAACTCCACAGACAAGTGAAAAGCAACCAAGAAGCAGATCTACATCACTCAATCCAATCATATGAAGAACATTGAATTATCACAAAAGACTTTGTTCTCAGTGTTCTTCTCTTCTGTTTCATTTGTATATCTTTTTTATAATACTTCCAGTTCTTATTCTCGTGGATTGTTCAAGGTGAACAATAGATAATTCTTAGTTAATTAGTTAGCTAGAGCAGGTACTAGATAGGTTAATGAGAATCACAAGTTGTAACAGAGTAAGGCATCTCTCTGTGCTTGAGATCTAGGGCTTAGCTTTTGATTAATAAGAATTGAGTTGAAAATCTTGCAGAGATTAATTTCCTGAGGTAGAGACGTAGGTCTAAGTTAAATGAACTCTATTAATCACTGTGCCTCTTGCATTTACTTTGCTTCATATTACTTAGCTTATACTCTGCTCAAAACACGTTTGAGTTCAAGGGCTTGAAACCCATTTCAAGGCCTTCAAAACTATCATCTTTCTCTTTAATATATGTTTTGATTCCAAGGACTTGAAACTAAGTTCAAGACCTTGAAATACTTGCTGCACTTCACAAACTTCTTTGAAACTACTGTTTTATCAAAAGTCGCAAAAGTTGTCACCCCCCCCCCCCCTCTAGAGTATTAATCTTGTAGTTATTCCTACTATATAATCCTTCACTCTGGATCCACAAAACCCTCAGTTTGTGTCATGTACGCATCCACGAGGAGGTTTCCATACAGAATCGCTGTTTTGACATCCATTTGCCAAATCTCATAGTCGCAGTAAGCTGCAACAGCAAGTGAGATTTGGATGGATTTGATCATTGCGACTGGTGAAAAGATTTCATCATAGTCAACACCATGAATCTGTATGAATCCTTTTGCTACCTATCAGCCCTTATAGGTAATCACATTACCATCCATGCCGGTCTTCTTCTTGAAGACCAACTTGCACCTTATGAGCCTCGGTTCAACCAAAGTCCATATGGATTCCATCTCGGATCTCATGGATTGAAGCCACTTCTGAGAGTCTGGCCCTTTCATGGCCTCTCCATAGGTAGTAGGCTCATCATCTATGAGCAACGTGTCACCAAACTCATTCACGAGAAGTCCATACCTCTCTGGCTCATGGCGCACTCTACTCGACCTACGAAGTTCTTTTGTTACTTGAATAGGCTGCTCCACAACCTCTTGTGGCTCATGTTCATGTTCCATAGTAGGATTAATGCTTTGTGGTGCTTGAAATTCTTCAAGTTCTACTGTCCTCCCACTTGCTTCTTTAGAAACAAGTTCTCTTTCCAGAAATATGCCGTTCTGAACAACAAACACTTTGTTCTCGGTTGGATTGTAGAAATAATAACCCTTAGTTTCCTTAGGGTATCCCACAAACTTGCATTTATCCGACTTAGGTCCTAGCTTGTCTTGTTGTAAATATTTTACATACACATTGCAACCCCAAATCTTCATGAACGACACAGTCGAACGCCTCCCACTCCACATATCATATGGAGTCTTCATGACCGATTTAGATGGAACACGGTTAATGGTTAAAGCTCCACACAATAGAGCGCAACCCCAAAAGGATAATGGAAGATCAGTTTGACACATCATAGATCGAACCATGTCTAACGGTGTTCGATTCCTCCTCTTGGACACGCCATTCCATTGTGGCGTTCCAGGTAAAGTGAGATGGGATACTATCTCACACTCTCTAAGATAGTCGTAAATCTCTTGACTCAAGTATTCACCTCCGCGATCCGACCGTACAACCTTAATACTTTTGTCAAGTTGCTTCTCTACTTCATTCTTTAATTCTTTGAACCTTAAGGATTCGGATTTGGTCTTCATGAGGTATACAAATCCAAATCTACTGTAATCATCAGTAAACGTAATGACGTATACATAACCACCCTTGGAAGGCGTGGCAAATGGTCCACACACATCAGTATGTACGAGTGCCCATTGCTCACTAATCCTCTCTCCTTTTTTATTTAAATGGGACTTTATCATTTTTCCCAACAAACAAGCCCCACATGTCTCATATGATTCAAAATCGAATGAGTCTAGAAATCCATCCTTATGGAGTCTAGATACACGTTTCTCATTTATATGGCCTAAACGACAGTGCTATAAGTAAGCAGGATTTAAATCATTCATTTTAATCCTATTGGTATTTATTTTATAGATAGGATTACTTAGATTATGGATATACAATCCATTAAATAATTGCGCACTAAAATAGTGAATACTATCAAAATAAATGGAGCAACAATTGTCCTTTATTGAAATAGTAAAACCTTGTCCAAACAAGAAATAGAAATAATATTTCTGCTCATAGCAAGCATAAAATAGCAATTATTTTATTCTAAAACTGATCATGAAGGTAGAGACAGCTCGTACACGCCTACGGCCAGTGCATCAACCTTTGCTCCATTCCCAACGCGCAGTCCTATCTCCCCTTTAGCCAATCTTCTACTTCTCTTTAGATCCTGCACATTTCGACAAATGTGAGATCCACATGCAGTATCCAATACCTAAGATGAAGAGACAGTTAAATTTACATCTATAACAAAAATACCTGGTGGTAGTGGAATTACTATTCCAAGCCTTGTATCCTCCAGATACTTTGGCCATTTCCTCTTCCAGTGTCTAGGCTGACTACAGTAGTGACAATCACCTTTAGTCAAGCCCTTTGCGACTAACGGTTTTAAGGGCAGCTTCCTTGGATTTGGCAACTTCCTTGCCTTTCCTTTTAGAGGTAGAAGCAAACCTTTTTCCTTTCCCTGTCTGTACCATCATTATGCCCTTGTCCTTTCCCTTGTCGACTCTTTGTTCAGCTGTTCTCAACATATTGAGTAATTATGGCAGAGGTTTCAAGATCTCATACATTTTATAGTTCATGATGAACTGTCCATAACTCTTGGGCAACGATTGCAGAATGAGATCAGTGGTTATCTCATTGCCGACCGGAAACCCTAGACGTGCCAGATTCTTCAATTACCCGATCATACCAAGCATATGAGGTCCCACAGGGTTTCCCTCCGAAATATGACATTTGAACAATGCCTTGGAAACTTCATACCTGTCAACCCTATCCTGCTCTTGGAATAGCTCCTTCAAGTGTTCGATCATATCAAATGCAATCATGTTCTCGTGCTGCTTCTGAAGATCAGAGCTCATAGTGCAAAGCATAAGGCAGGCCGCATCATTAGCATCGTCAACGATCTTTTGATGCGCCTTTATGGTTGCGGCATAGTTATTTTCTGGACCCTCACTAACTTCCTCCTCTAGAGTGTATAGGTTCTTCTCTTGCTTGAGAACGATTCTCAAGTTTCTGTACCAATCTAGAAAGTTGGTTCCAGAAAGTTTGTCCTTCTCAGGAACAGCTCGTAGGGAATGTGATGAACTCGATGAGTTGTTTGTCATTGGTATTCTACAAAAAGATAAATATACAAGTTTTAGTATTTTGTGAACAAATGACTATATTTAATAATGGCTAGATTATTAAACATACCTCCCACTATTTTTCTCGATTAATAACCCTCCATATTAGTGCGGAAAATATCATTATATTTTCTAGTGGGCCAAGATCCATATTTCACTTCTTTTGAGCTTGCTTTGGCAAGTCACCCAAAATTAGCTATTTAGGTAGGAACCATTCCAATTGCATCCCTATGCAACTCTTGGTTCAATTGGACAAATAACTCATTATTTATCCATCTCATGGATAATCCCAATTGGTTGCCTCTAGGTGTTTTAATCTTATTAAAAATTACCCAGTTGCGTCCAACCTCTTACTCAAACAATTGCAAATTACTTGCTTGTGCCATGGCACCATATCATGATGAATCAAGTCGTCCTGCTTTGGCACGCACGAGTTTGAGACATCACGACTATGATGAGTGTTTGAATAACGAGAAGGCCAAGACGCGATATATAATATTTGAGTGATTTTTCTTTCAATTTTAATTGTTTTGTTGATCCATATCAACTAATCTACTTATTTGGGTTGGCCAATCCCACAATAAAAAACCTGGGTTGTTTAATTATCCTATTATCAATTTTGTATGCATCAACCATACACCAACAATAAATAATAAGACAATAAAATAAACAACCACAAAAGAAAAATTAACGTGATGTTGGATATGGCCTCTAAACTAAGATATTCCCAAGCTCTTGTGGAATGCTCCATAACTTTGTGGTTCTTCGGACTTCTTCTCCATGTCTTGACTATTATCTACTTTATCTAATACTATCTTGCATCTATACTAAATAGAGATATCTCACAACTTGTGAAGAAGACCGGCTTGCAGGCCGTAAATCCTAATTAACTATTACATTAATTTAATCAGGCCGCAAGCCGTAAACCAAACCACAAAATAAATATCCACAACAAACCACAACCTAAGTCCATATCCGATCACCATGCATATTGCACATAAACAGTTAAAATCCAATTTTAACGCGCTTGTTCAATTTTAGTTGATTTTGGACATACTAGGGTCAAAACGGTCCAAGCGGTCCACCATCTACATAGCCGAACCACCCAAAAGACTAACGCACGGCCTTGGGCCGGTCGGCCGAGCCCCACACACGGCCAAGCTGCGCGCTAGGCCGGCCCGAGCCCTTGGTCGTGCCCTAGCATGGGCGTCAAGGCAAGAGGGGCGGTCCCAAAGTGGGGGCCAAACCTCCTATGGAGTTGTTTCCAAAACAAATCCTTGCCTTTTTTCCCAAGTTTAGTTGTTTCCAAGTTTGAAAAAAAAACACATTTTTCTAACTTATGCCCAAAACCTAGTTCCTAGATCCAAAATTTTCACATCCTATGTGATCCAAACTCACTAACTCTTACATCTTATGTAAAATTAGGTCTTGTTTGGTTGAGTCATCTAATATGCTTAATATGTTCGTTTCACGTGATAAATAACAATTTAAAGTGTAAAACAACAAAAATGTAACACGTAAACAATGTTATGCTCTACGACCTGTGGCTCTGATACCACTGTAGGGTTTTGATAACGGATACGCATCGGAATAAACATAATTAATCTGTTCAAGACCCTCCAAGGATCACAGGAAGAGACAACATAACGATAGTAAGGGACTAAGTATCATAATACCTTTGGGTTCTCCTGTGATGACTTCATTCGTGAAAGTCCACTCCTAGGTTAGAATCCGGATCTTCCAAAACCTTGTGCTAGCTAGGAACGATGGAATAAAAATAAGAATATCACACAACGAACACCAAAAGAGGCGCTCAACCCTCTTGTTGTGGCCGACGTATAGGGCGGACCAAAGGGGGTTCGGCCTCCTTGGTTTTGCTCTCTCTCCTTGCTTTTCTCTCCCACTCAATGTATTATGACCATTAGTGTGGGAAGGAATCTAGGAGTGTCCAATATATAGTCCAACAACTCCTTGTTAACTAAATATTGTTCCATCTACTAATCATGTTCATACATGGATTAGTCCTTCTTGCAAATGAATCCTACTAAGTTTGAAAGTAGTTGCGTATGGATTCTTCTAAATAATACAATGAATATTCTAGTCGAAATAATGTTCATACTAAAAAGATATTGCCTCTAGGGAATCTATTCCGTTACTCGGCCCATAGGGTGCAAGTGGGTCTTCAAGTAGAAGACCAACATGGATGGCAATGTGATAGCCTATAAGGGTTGATTGGTAGCAAAAGGAGTCAGGCAAATTCATGGTATTGACTATGATGAAACATTTTCCCCATTCGCAATGACCAAATCCATTCTTATCTTGCTTGCTATTGCAGCTTATCACGACTAAGATTTGGCAAATGGATGTCAAAACAGCGCTTCTATATGGAAACCTCCTTGATGATGTGTACATGACACAACCAGAGGGTTTTGAAGATCCAAAGCATGCCACCAATCTGTAAGTTGCAACGATCCATTCATGGATTGCAGCAAGCTTCTAGGAGTTGGAATCTGCGTTTTGATGATGCAGTCAAAGAATTTGGCTTCATCAAGAACGAAGATGAAAATTATGTCTACAAGAAGGTTATTGTGATCTATGTTGTGTTTCTGGTCTTGTATGTGGATGACATACTACTCATTGGAAACGATGTCCCTACCTTGCAATCTGTTAAAGATTGGCTGGGGAAGTGTTTCTCAATGAAAGACTTAGGGGATGCGGCTTATATACTAGGTATCAAGATCTATAGGGATAGATAGAAGAAGTTGCTCAGCCTAATTCTAAATACATATATAGACGAGGAGTTGAAACGGTTCAACATGCAAGAATCGAAGAAAGGATTATTTCCCATGTCGCTTGGAGTCACCCTTATGAAGGCTGACTATCCTTCGAATCAGATTGTGAATAACCGCATGATTACGATCTCATATGTGTCGGCAGTTGGATCTATCATGTACGTCATGTTATGTACTAGACCATATGTGTCATACACGTTGAGTGTGGCAAGCAGATACCAGTCCAATCCAGGTGAGAGTCACTGGAATGCTGTCTAGAATATCCTTGAGTACTTGAGAAGAACTAAGGATGCATTCTTGATATATGGAGGGGAGGAAGAACTCAGTGTAATTGGTTACACTGACGCGAGATTCCAAACCAACAAGGGTGATTAAAGATCGCAGTTTGGTTATGTGTTTTGCCTGAATGGAGGAGCTGTGAGCTGGAAGAGTTCCAAGAAGGAGACATATTCTAATTCTACAACTGAAGCTGAGAACATTGCTACGTCGGGCGCAGCAAAGGAAGCTGTTTGGATTAAGAAGTTCATCACTGAGCTAGGTTTGGTTCCTACCATTGCGGATCCTATTGCGTTGTATTGTGAAAACATTGGAGCGATCACACAAGCCAAGGAACCCATCTTACACAAGAAAATCCAAGCACGTACTTAGGAGATTCCATCTCATTTGAGAAATCATCGATAGAGGATATGTGAAGATATGCAAGATTCCAACAGACAATAATTTTTCAGATCCACTTACAAAGTCTCTTGTTAAGTGAAAGCATGAAGGACACACTAGGTCTATAGGCATACGAGATGCACAAGATTGGCTCTAGTTCAAGTGGGAGACTATTGGAGTAGATTCCCTAGAGGCAATATTATTTTAGTATGAACAATGCGAGGACATTCATTTATTATTTATGGAGATATGTAATATAATGAAGTCCCTACATTACAATTCTTGTATATCTTAAATATCCCTAGTCAAGTATATATATTGATTAATATGACAGCAGTCACTATGCATGGAGGCAGTATGTGGGTAGATTGATATGGAGATATCAAGTCAACACATGGGTATGCATTAGGAGTAATGGCATACTTGATTGACCCACCATGAGAAGGATACATATAAATTATGTAAATGTCACAAGTGCTTCTCGTAGTGACAATGGTGTTGTAGTCCTTAGACTTGAAGTCACTAGATACTCTAGTTGTGAAATGTCATGTTTTGATCTCGTCAAACATTACAACGTAACTGGGTAACTATAAAGGCGGTAATGGGAAATGATAGGAAGCAAGCTGAGAGATTTTAGTGACGTAGAGGATTTGTCCCTCCCACATAATGGAGAAAATATCCACGGACACTCGAGCGATAGTGCTTGTGGAATGTCTGGCCAGACTCAGATAAATCAATGTGATATTGATGTTATCTGTACAGATAAGCCTATTACGAGGATGAGAAACTATGGATTGGATATACGAAACTATGGATTGGATATACGAGTGTGATGTTTATGTCTCGTGTCCAATCCGGATATAGAAACAAAGGGATATACACGGCACGGTAACATTGGGCACAAGGTTTGTCAGATCACAAACTATTTCTATTAGTTGGGTAGCATTGATGTGTTGCTAGATGATAGCTTATAAATGGAGTTAGTTTGGGACACCTTTTTACCATTGGTTCTGACCCTGTTGAGATTGATTTTGCCTATTTTCAGTCAATTTTCGCTTGATACGAGACAAAGACGCTGAGAGCATAATTGATAGATTTGAGTAATGTCATGCATAATTTTGTTTATTGGATATGATCGCGGGTACGTGTTGTTATGTGCAGGTAACAGGTACCAAGAAATGCATGAAAGAGGCTTGGAATGGAGGCAGCGTATCAAGGATTCAAGGTAGAAAAGACACAGAAAAAGCTAAGGTTGTGCGTTCAAACGCACAGTGTGCGTTGAGACGCACAACACTTAGCAGCAGAGAGAGGCAGGAGAAAACAGACAGAGAAATGACCAACTACGTGCGTTCAGACGCACACCCTGCGTTTGAACGCAGGAGACTTAAAATTTCAGAAAGGTCAGAAACAAGTGAGAATCAACCAGAAGACCAAGTAGTGCGTTCAGACGCACCTTGTGCGTTCAAACGCACAATCCAGGAAGACATCAAGGAAAATCCAAAAGTGAACACAAGGTTGTGCGTTCAGACGCAGGTGTTCTGTGTTCACACGCACGTGTGCGTTTAGACGCAGGGAGTCTGAGTTCACACGCATGTTAGGGTTTCCAGAAGCTTCCTGGAAGGGTTTAGAACGGGGGCAGAACAGGAATTTCAGGCATCAGTTTTAGAGACTGTGGCAGTATAAAAGGAGGCGTCCCAGCACAGAATTAGGTTACACAATCATCATCACAGCGACCAGTATCAGAGCCGTCAGTTTGGAGTAGAGCATAGATTGGAGCTGTTTTCAGTATTCAGCCATAAATCGTTTGATCTTTCTTCCTTCTTTTATGAAACAGTGTTTTTAATAATGTACGCTAGCTAAACCTTTTACCTAGGTTCTCGGTGAACCTAGGGTTTATGAATTCAGCGACATGGTTTGTTTTGATTCTCAGATGCATGACTATATTGAAGTCTTAATACAGTATTGGAATGTTTATTATTCTATCTTCGATTTTATATTTATGCATGAATGGCCTGATCACCCGGGAGTGCTACAGACAGGATCTAGTGGGCGAGAGTGGCCAGTGAGAGTTAGGAAGAGAAGACAGAATTTAGTACCCTTCCTTGATAGACTGAGAGGTGAAGAGAATGAGTGAACTAGCCCAAAAGCATTAGACCAACTGCTAGAAGTTTAGGGGGAGACCGAGAGGAGAACCTGTAACCCTAGCAGACTTAGAGCAAACCTGCAGATTGAGGTGAACTTCGGGGACCCGAAAATATGCAGGAGAGTGATAGATGCATGAGACCGAGAGGAGATTGTATCATAGGTATGCTGGCATAAACAATACCGCTGTGTGTTTGTAAAATCAAAGTAAATATAAGCTGAATAGTAACCCTAGGGGATCCTGGAACCTGGATCTTTAAATCATCAATTTTCATACTTAGAAAAATTCCCAGAACATCTGCATCAAAAACAATTTCCTTAATTACTATTTTATTTACTGCAATTTAGTCTATGTAAATCACACACAACTATTCCTCCTTTTTACAGCTTTGCATCTATTTCTGATTTCCAAGATTAAAACTTGTCATGTTCTCATGGGTTCGATAATCAGAGTCACAGATACGTACTCTATATTACTTGATCGTACACTTGCGAAAAAAAGCACATAGATTTACGCTGTCACTAGACACCGATCAATGTTTGTAATCGTTACTGCCAACTTAGTAGAAACCTACAGGGTCACACACCAAAAGGAATAAACTTGGTATGAATATTAATTATTTGCACTAATTAATTAAAAGGATCAAAACGCAACCACATGCAAAGTTATTTTGACTAAGTTGCAAAGCGGACTGATCCGTGTATGGACAGGATTAGTATTCGGGCAAGTTTGTAGATAATAAGGAGTTATTATCTATAAAAGGGGAACCCTAGCTCTAAAATTTCTAATTAGTTGTCATTAAGTGAAATAATAGAGCAAGTAAAGAGAGCCAAGATGTCGCCTGTCACCTACCCGTCGGCCACCAAGAGGTTCGGACCTCTTGTCCTGTTTTGTGTGATCGCTTGATCTCTTCTTCAACGTTGCTAGAACAAGGCGCAAAGGAGATTCCCTTTCTCAATCCCAAGGTGTGGATACCGTAGATACGAGGATGATATTCTTCGTAGTGATCATACAAACTTACAAGGTACACATATCTCCTTTATCACGTTATGATGGGTTTACCTGCGATTCATGGAGGGACTTGAACAGGAAATTTTAATAGTATTTTCGCTGTGCATCCTGCATCAACACCTTACACGAATCCACTCGTTCTAGTCGATAGAGTGTGATATGCATGGCGAGGCAATGCAGCATGTGATCATATATTCTTTAGTTTTCATGAGTACTGATCTGAGCCTATGAATTACACAGGACGCAATATTTGTACCTTTTTAGCTCAGAAATGCTAGTTTGCCCGGAATTCTCTAGTTTTACTTATGCAGTACGTATATGAGCCTATCGTTTCTCTTTATGATGTTCTTAATGTTTTCTACTTGTTTAGTGATTTCTCACTATAAGAAACCGTGATGATATGGATATACTAATTTACTATATTGTGTGTCAGTAACAGCAAATTTCCCTCGATGCGTTTATATGTGCTTTAGGCAAATTCTTGTGAAAATGAGGTTGTTTGATCTTTTGAACGACATGTGCAGTCCGGGCACTTTTGCGTTGATTTATGATACTTTATCACTTTTGATCTTCCGGTATGTTTTCGTGTCGTGGATTCACGGACCGGGAGTCAGAACGTGGCGTTGGAGCGAAGAGCAAACTTCAGAAAAGTAAGAACCTCAACGAATTTCTCAGGAATTGAAGACGGATGAGAAAAGGATCAAGAGAATGATGAAAAGAAGCCACTGCACAGAGGTGGTCGTACGATCACACGGAAGTGATCGTACGATCATCCTCCTTACCATGATTATATGTTTTGGGTTATTTAGTGATTATGTAATAGTTATGCCGTCGATTGTTTCCAAAACTATTAGTTAGACTTAGGAACGTGATCTTAATAAGACCTAGACTATGTCAGACTTCGTTGGAGCTTGCTTCGAGATTGGAGAAACATTGTTTGATCTCTTCTTCTCTCTTTTCTTTTGTTTTTTTATGATCATGGAAAACTTTTTATATATGATCATGAGTATTAGTAGTATTTAAGTTCGTAATCAAGATATCTAAAAGGTAGCTAGGTTTTAAGTCGTGTTTGGCGAATTTTGGATCATGATTCATGCGGTTTTGCTTAATTAGATGGAGTTCTTATTTGTCATGCTTGATTCACGTGCTTAATTCTATCGTTTCTATTGTTTGACGTCACAATAAAGAAGATCATAGATAGTGGTTGCTAGAGGAATTGGTAATTGCTACGCGGAACTTGAATCTTCCACTAGTCGTATCTATGCTAGAGAAATCAATTTAGTTAACTAGAACGTGAGTAGATACGATGATCTTAATACATATTTAGGATTAACATACGTTAGAGAATTCATTTTGCGTGTTTCTAGACGTAGAACTTTGTTAGAGGAATCGATAAAGTGTTAATGCTCGTTTGGAAAATAAGAATAGCATATGTGTTTCATGAAAGTAATTCTTTAACAGTAAATTTCCTAGTGATCACGAGAGATGTCCTGATATTTGTCTCATATTTGTAGTCTCACATCCTTAATCGTGTGATTATTAAAGCGATTAATTAAATTAGTTTGCCTTTTAGATTAGTAGAATTAGCAAAATCAACCTCAAATATTGGCCCACACAAGGTTATTAAGATTAATAGATTCACGAGAAGTCTCTTGGGATACGATAACCCTACTTTCATCTATTACTGCACGCAGCATCCATACACTTGGGAAAGTACGTGTCACTTAGGCATGTGTGGGATTTCGTGGATCTGTAGTAGATAATCTATTGTGATTGGTAATAGCATTCACTTTCTCATCGGGGTTATATACTGCGATGCTCGGTAGAATTTTGTGAAGACTATAGCTGGCCTGCATTGCAATCTCTCCAATGTGAACCTCTTGTGCTTTCACATATACATGTACAGAGGCAATTTCACCTTCTCTGCGGTCAAGATTTTCATTCATATTTTTCAGTAACTTAATCAACTCATGGTTGATTAATTGGTCTTGTTGTAGCGGAAAGTGATGTTGGGTTGGTGAGGGAGATAGCTGTGGGGCTACTTCTCGTTCATCTCAAAACTATTGCACTTTCACCGCCATGACTTAAATAGGTGCCTGATATATGTACTTAAATAGGTTCCTGATATATGTCCTCAACTCTAGTAGTCATCCTTGTTGCAGGATTATCGAGCAAGGTTATTGCACTATGATCATCCATACCCATGAAATTTCTCGCAGTTTCTTGATCTATGTCCTTCTCATACTCCCTATATAAGCAGGTATAAAATAGGTGAAAAAAATGAAACCAATGCAGAACATCAGTAGGAAATTTCCCCCAATGCCTTTCTAAATTGAATCAATTCCTCACCATAGTTTCTCCCTTGAGCTGCTAACATGGATTAATCTCTTCTATCAATTGTGAAACTCTCCATGGTGGGTACTCCCCGGATAATTTATATGTTAGCTCCTTCCAAGTGGTGATGGAATGATTAGGCAACTCGTCCATCCAAGTTGTAGCTTCCCCCTTTAATGAGAACGGGAATGGGATAAGTCTTACTTCTTCATCCGAGACCACTTGTTCCTTGAATGTAAAGCACAACTGCAAGAAAGTAGTCACATGCCCGTTGGGATCATCGGTATCTATCCCACTGAATTGGTAGTCATTACGAATGATCGTTGTCACCACAAGATTGATGGAGAAATTATCTACCTTCACATGGGGAATAGGGATGGAGGGTTGATAAGTGCACTTTGTAGCCCGATAGAGGCTCACCATAGGAGGGACTTTTGGCCTAGGTTCTTTTTCCAATGTTGGAGCATGTGGAGCATGTGATATTGTTGGTGTTAGTGGTGGAACCTGTTGTGCCTGTGTGGCCAGGGTGGCCAACTGAGCTCTCAGCGCCTCATTTTGCTTTTGGATTTTTTCCATAGCTTGTTCCGTGTAATCAACCATATCTAGTGTGGGCCTTGAATAGAGCTAGGAATATCAAGTGAGGAGAGATAGAAAAAAATAAAAATAAAAACAAAAATTTCAAAGGCTATAAATTTTAATTAACTAAACGAAGTCCCTGGCAACAATGCCAAGAACTTGACATGTTCCAACCGAAGTGCATGGTTGTTGGTGCAGTAATACTCGATAAATTTGGGTTTGTCGAACCCAAGGGCCTTCACAGTTAATTAATATTTGTTTTCTGAATATGGTTAGAAAGTTTGATTTGTGTTTTCTAATCTATGAATGAAAATTAATGAAAGCAAGAGAAATGTTAAGTAAACAGATTAAAATGTTAAGATTCAAATATGGGAGAAGTGATCAAGACATCTCGTTGGGAGTTTGCTAGGGTTTACTACATATAGTTTATTATGACTTATAAAACACTACTGCAATGTTCTTGTTAAATGAGAAGTCATGCGATAACAAGTTACCAAGCATCTACTTATTTTCCTAACGCCAGATAATACCGAGGTTACCAAGTATTTAACTAACCCTAGACCCTAGACAAGCTTTACAGTCTGAATTTCTACTCAAAGTTCATAATCGACAATGCCGAGTTACCAAGCAATTGATACAATTAGGTGAATGTTCTAATTTTTTCTATTAACAACTATCAAGTTACCAAACACTTGTTAATTAAGTCATATCTATTTAATCGGCACCCAACAACTAGATATAATGAAGAACTCAGAACATTCATAACAAGTACTCGCAACAATTAAGTTCAAAACATGAATTATAATCTCATAATATCCAAAATCGCAATAAAACCCTAATTCAAACTATGTTCCCAATCTAATGGGTTTAGCTACTCATAATACTGTAAAAAAAAATTATCATAGTAAAACTTCATAAGAGATAGGTAGAAAGAGTTTCGGAATATCAAACGATGAATCATAGCTCTATCGAGCTCCAAAGAATCCAAATCGTGTTCCTCCACGTCTCCTCCGCGTTTCTACATTGTATCCTCGTCTAGAAGCCCATCCTATGTCATAATGTAGTCATAGGAACTCATCCCCAACCTTAACTATCATTTATTTCACTATTTACACTCAAACTTGGTGGCTTTGTATAGCAGCTCGTGCGAGCTCTAGTGTAGCTCACGCGGGCTCTCCTGCTCCCAGCACTTTGCTGAACTTGTGTGGGCCTTATCTCCCTCATACGAACTCGTATTCGGGCGTACGACATATTGTTGGAAATAACTGAATGTATACTTTTCAATGGCACAGTCATTGCTCTAAATTTCCTTATGTAGCTCCAGATATAGCCATAAGAGTGCATACAGTCCAGTGCAACTTATTCAACTCTTCTTCGTTTCTGCATCTTCTTCGACGGACCATATCTTCCTCGTCCGACCTCTAATTTAGCTCCATGACCTACCAATGGAATTCAATTTGAGTATAATTTGATTTTCGATCGGTATTACTCCAAAATTCCTTGTAGACCTCAAGATATTGTCGAAATAGTAAAAAAGGATGGGCACTTTTACTCGTTCAACTTTTCTTCTCTCCATTCTCCTTTGCGATTCCCGAGCTTTTCTCATTTTCACAAGTTAGTTATGCTCTCCGAATAAACTCACCGAGCCTCGGTACATGAGGAACACAACACTAACATACCGGGATTATATCCAACGTATAAAATTCTCAAACTAATACGAAAAACGCCAGGACTACATGAGAATGCACATAAAGCTCTAATTCATGAATACTTCAACTATACGACAAATATCCTCTCAAACATCTCAGAAATCACGTAAATCGATAGTTTATCAATGTATAATATAACTCCGCTTACAGGGTTATCAAAATTTACGTCGAAGATAGCCGAGAATTAGAATCAGATGATGACTGATGTAGGAGGTGTCGTAGTTGTTCTCTCACCTCCAAACACTAGAATTTGTACCTCCGGGTTCTACAACTCCAACGTCAGTTGCGTATTAGGTACCCCAAATTGAGTGGAGGATGATGTAGGTCTTAGTGCTCTGAACTGGAGGAATCCAGCTACTACAAATGACGCCGGAGCTACTGCCACTATCTCGCATAGTCCGGAAGAGGAATACACTTTGGAGGAGCTTGGGGAGATGGTACAGAGTGGAACAGTGGCAAGGATGGTTCCAGGGACAAATATTTTGATACATTTATTAAAGAATACCCAAGAACTCCCATACCATTAAATTTTATGTGTCTCGTGTAAGAAGAGTTCACTGGAGACAATTACTAATGTGTAGTCGCATCTAGCCAAGTCCGTTGAACCTCTGGGACTGCATGCTTGAGAGGGATCGGTAAAGATCGAGGATTTTTCTAAATCTCTAGGTCTTATTCCCTATGTGTGTTGGTACGCTAAGCTTCCAAATGAGTTATCCACACTTGGGATGAGCTAGCAGTAAGTTCCATAAAAAAGTCTTCCAAGTTGAGGATATATTCTCTTTATTGGATCTACGAAGGAGATACAGAAGGAATGGAAGGACCTAGTGGACTTTTTCAAAATAATTCAGCACATGACAATTCAGTGCACGAATAACCAATCTGAGAGGGATTTGGTAGAGACCTGTAAACACTATTCCACATTGGAGTTCAAAATATAAATGTTGATGCATGTTGCACCAAACTTCTTTGCATTACTGGATTTGGAAAAAAATTGAGGGGGTTGACGATCCCTGCATCCAAGACAAATAGGGTAGGAAGTAAGGGCACATGTACCACCATGACTGCATGCATTGAAGAAAAGAAGCATTTTTGAGAAAAATACCAGTAGTGGGGGTAGATATTTTTTGTGCAGGGAACACTGGAAGAGGAGTTAATTACTTCAATGGTGGGAAGAGCTCTCCCAAGATACCTCCAGAGCTTCCAATTGATGAAAAGGAAGCTATGAAAATACTCAAAGAGCATGTACGCAAGGGAACTGTCTTGCTCCCTATGTCACTCATGAAGTCAAGAAGAACCCCATGTTCTATTATTACAGCAAGAAAGATAAGCATTCGCAGAAGGACTGCATGCCTTTTTGCTTTCCAGCAATGGATGGCCAACCGAGTAATTCGCCTGGGCAAGAAGGATGTTTGTGATAAACCATAGCCAAGACATGAAGAATTTTCCAATGGATATGAGTGATGCGACCGGTTTGTTACTATTTCCAAGGGTACGACGAAGAAGAGATTATCACATCTGAAGGATACTGATACGGTATCCGTATCAATATTAGCAGTTTATTTATTTATCAGTATTTAGGTTATTTAATAATTCGGGCTTGGCCCGTTAGGTCTAGGGTTAGGGTTAGAGTCCAGCAGTTTATCTATTTAAGTATTTGTAATCCCCCAACTTATTCATCAATCAAGAAATAATTCAGTCTCTCCCTTATCTCCTTTACTTTATCGTGTTTGTGTGCGTGTGTGTGCCCGATTCGTTACCCAGGGGGTAACAATTGGTTCTTTCATTGAGAGCGTCGGTCGGGCTTTTTGTTCGCGACGCTCGCCCCTGAACTCTATGGATCTCCCGTTCGCGATTGTCGATCTCAGTCGCAAAGGGGTCCAACTAGTGCTCTTCGATGAAATCGACGAGCTCTACCAGCAAGGTGAAACAATCAACTGTCTCACCTTGGCAGAATTGGAATACTTCCAAGCAAGAGGGTATCTTACCCCGTCAGATCTGGAATGCCTCAAAGCAAGTCGCAAAGAATTCCGATTTATTTCGACGGATGAATTTTGTCGCCTCCAACACATAATTAGAGACGGCGAACTGCCGCCATCGCAAGAACAACAGCAGCAGCTTGTTGTTACACCGGAATTTCAGCAGCAAAAAGCCCCCGCTGAAGAACAGCCGCCCTCCGTCATCATGATCTCCGACCAAAAACAGAGCCCCGCCACCTCCACCTGTGCCCAACCCGTCCCAGATCCAACAAACCCAGCCATCATCACCGCTACCGTCAAAACCACAACAACCACCACCATTGGTCTAGTTCCTGATCGGGCAACCACCACAACACCAGATCCGAACCTACCCGCTCACCAAATAGACACCACAGCCGCCGAGAAGAAAGCCTGCAACCTCCAATCGCCAAACCAGCAAGCCGTCGCCATTTATTTCGGCGAGCAACCAACACCAGACCCAAAGGGCGAGCTCCGTCCGTCTTTCCCAATCGCCGGTGACTTCGAACTCCAACCCGATCCCCCACCTCCGTCCTCGTTCCAGTCCGCTTCGGCACTGATATTGCCGCCGCCAAGACCTCCAGATCCGCCGCCACCTCTGCTCCGGTCATCTCTTTCGACGCCGGCGAAACAAACCCATAGGTCTCTGGCCTCTGTACCGACTCAGCAACAAACCGACCCCGTTCAGCCACCGTCGGCCACAATCTCAGGAGTCGCCGACGTCCTCCCTTCGCAGCCGCAAGATCCGGCCGCACCCGAGTCGCCAGAATTAGCCAGAGACCTCAACGCGACCAAAGCCTTCAACCATGGATGCTCACTGCAATTTCCGTCAACTGGAGATGGGGTTAGGTCTCAAAACCCAATTGGGTTGAGTTATTGTGGTGGGCTTGTTACTCATAATGGGCCTCAGCAGTTAAAAATTCTTGGGCCAACT
The DNA here is from genome assembly GCA_023055425.1 of Linanthus parryae. Classification (NCBI taxonomy): domain Eukaryota; kingdom Viridiplantae; phylum Streptophyta; class Magnoliopsida; order Ericales; family Polemoniaceae; genus Linanthus; species Linanthus parryae. The sequence goes on along the minus strand of JALGPY010000019.1, from coordinate 5,092,765 downwards.
TTCGATTTTATTTCACAGATATCTCTTGAACAGCCCACCCATTTACACCAAGCCACTGTTGGCGCAAATTTTTTAAATCCCCGAGTTGAATATTTTGCATGGGGTTATCTTCTTCAAGATGTTCGACGACAATTTGACCCAGGCAGTGGTAAGTTGAGATTACGATGTGGCGTTTTGAAGACCGTTCGACGACAATTCGATCCAGGCAAGAATAGAAGCAATTTTTCAGCGTCCGCCTTGAGGGCAAGGCGATTTTCAAGCGTGGGGGAGTTGATACTGTATCCCAATATTAGCAGTTTATTTATTTATCAGTATTTAGGTTATTTAATAATTCGGGCTTGGCCCGTTAGGTCTAGGGTTAGGGTTAGAGTCCAGCAGTTTATCTATTTAAGTATTTGTAATCCCCCAGCTTATTCATCAATCAAGAAATAATTCAGTCTCTCCCTTATCTCCTTTACTTTATCATGTTTGTGTGCGTGTGTGTGCCCGATTCGTTACCCAGGGGGTAACAGATACATGGACGAATAAGTTTGAAAGGGGTTGATCTGGAAAGGAGAGTGGCATTTGCAAAGCGGACTGCTGAAGCCTTGAAGACGTCCAAACGCTTCCAAGATTTCTTCTACAATATGGAGTTCATCGCAGAAGCTCATAGGCGGATTACTAGCTGTAGGGTTTTGATTCATGGATCGCGCAAACGGAAGCATAATCAAACAAACAACCATGCAAAACCCTCCAAGGATCACAAGTCTAGATGCATAACGATAGTGAAGGTAAGAAATCATAAACACACCTTTGGGTACTCCTTGATGACTTCAAACGCGAATAGTGTCACGTTCTCTATAGTTGATCCACGCCTAGAATTGATCCTAGATCTCCAATCTCCTTGGTGCTAGCCCGGAATGAAAGGAGGGTGAAGGAATCACGCAAAACGAGGCACAAAAGGGGTTCGGCCCCTTTGTGGCGTCGGGGACGAGTGGGCGGCGGCAAGGGGGCGGCGTCCCTCTTGTTGCTTGCTCTCTCTCTCCTTTTTTCTCTCCTACTCTTGTTATGTTCTCTTTAGAGCATAAGTTGTGTAGGGAAGGAAGGAGGAGGGTCCTTTATATAGTCCAACAACTCCTTGTTAACTACCTAAAGGACTTATTCTAGTCCTACTAGAATTCAATTTAGTCCCTTCCTTGCAAATTAGTCCCTACTAAGTTTGCAAGGGTTTGCAAAGTGATCCTTCTAATTAATTAATCCTATTAATTAATTCCCAAATCTAGTACAACTCTATATAGCGTGTGACCCCATAGGTTCTATCTAGTTGGTAGCAACTCTTTGCTAATATGGAGCGGTTTCTAGCAAAACATCCATTCTAGCCAACTAATAGAATAGTCATCTAGACAACCTTGTACAAGTAATTGTCTCATCCCTTTGCCTCCATATCCGGATTGGACACGAGACATACAAGTCACACTCGTATATCCAATCCCTAGTTTCTCGATCCATGGAATAGCCTTATTCGTGCAAATAACATCAATATCTCATATATTGATTTATTTGAGTCTGGCCAGACATTCTATAAGCACTATCCTCGAGTGGCCTTTGACATTTGCTCCCGTTATGTGGGAGGGGCAAATCCTCTCTACGTCCACTACGATCCCTAAGCTTGCTTCTCATTGTATCCAGTACACGCCTTTATAACTACCCAGTTACGGTGTAGCGTTTAACGCTACCAAGATCACAATGATCCACACCTAGAATATCTAGTGACTTCAAGTCTAAGGATGGCAATACCATTGTACCCGAGAAGCACTTGTGACTCAACATAACATGTATGTAGCCTTCTCGGTGATGGGTCAATCCAGTGCAACATTCCGTAATGCACACCCATGTGTTGGATCATGATATCTCCATATCAATCCAACCCCATACTAGTCTATAGATGATTGTCCCATTTAATCATTATACTCGACTAGGGATATTTAAGATAAACAACACGATTGTAAATCTAAGGACTTCATTATATTAAATATCCAATAAATAATAAATGAATTTCTAGCCAATTACAAATTCATACTAAACTAGATTGCCTCTAGGGCATCTATTCCAACAGTCTCCCACTTGCACTAGAGCCAATCTGGCGCATCTCGTATGCCCATACTCCTAGTGTGCCCTTCATGCTTCCACTGCGTGAGAGGCTTTGTAAGCGGGTCTGACAGATTATCATCTGTAGGAATCTTGCATATCCGAACGTCTCCTCTATCGATAATATCTCGAATCAGATGAAACTTCCTGAGCACGTGCTTGGACTTCTGGTGCGATCTTGGTTCCTTTGATTGCGCGATCGCCCCAGTGTTGTCACAATACAACTCCACTGGATCCGCAATGCTAGGGACCACACCAAGTTCAGAAACAAACTTTCTGATCCAAACAGCCTCCTTTGCTGCGCCATTTGCAGCAATGTACTCAGCCTCTGTTGTAGAATCAGCTACCGTCTCTTGCTTGGAACTCTTCCAGCTCACCGCTGCTCCATTCAGGCAAAACACATATCCCGACTGTGATCTGAAGTCATCTCTATCGGTTTGGAAGCTTGCATCAGTGTAACCCCTTACACGCAACTCTTCCTCACCGCCAAACATCAAGAAAGCATCCTTAGTTCTTCTCAAGTACTTTAGGATGTTCTTGACAGCAATCCAGTGACTCTCACCCGGATTGGATTGGTATCTGCTTGTCATACTCAAGGCATATGACACATCTGGTCTAGTACATAACATGGCGTACATGATAGATCCTATGGCCGAGGCATAGGGAATCCTACTCATGCGTTCCTTCTCAATCTCATTGGAAGGACATCCACTCTTCGAAAGAGTGATTCCATGTGACATGGGCAAGAATCCCTTCTTGGAATCTTGCACGTTGAACCGTTTCAACACCTTGTCAATATATGTACTTTGACTTAGGCCTAGCAACCTCTTAGATCTATCTCTATAGATCTTTATACCGAGTATATAGGCTGCTTCCCCTAAGTCCTTCATTGAGAAACACTTTCCTAGCCAATCTTTCACAGATTGTAGCATGGGAATGTTGTTTCCAATGAGTAGTATGTCATCCACATACAAGACCAGAAAAGCTACAGAGCTCCCACTAACCTTCTTGTAAACACAAGACTCATCTTCGTTTCTGATGAAGCCAAACTCTTTGACCACTTCATCAAAACGTCGATTCCAACTCCTAGAAGCTTGCTTCAATCCATAAATGGATCGTTGCAGCTTACAGACTTTGTTGGCTTGCTTTGGATCCTCAAAACCCTCCGGCTGTATCATATACACGTCCTCGAGGAGATTCCCATAAAGGAATGCTGTTTTGACATCCATCTGCCAAATCTCATAGTCGTAGTATGCTGCAATCGCAAGTAGGATTCGGATGGATTTGGTCATAGCGACTGGTGAAAAGGTTTCATCATAGTCAATACCATGAATCTGTCTGAATCCTTTAGCCACCAATCGGCCCTTATAGGTAATCACATTACCATCCATGTCGATCTTCTTCTTGAAGACCCACTTTCACCCTATGGGCCGCGCCCCATCAGGTGGTTCCACCAAAGTCCATACTTTGTTGGTATACATGGATTCCATCTCGGATCTCATGGCTTCAAGCCACTTCTGCGAGTCTGGGCCATTCATGGCTTCCTCATAGGTAGTAGGCTCATCATCTATGAGCATCGTGTCACCGGAATCAGTTACGAGAAGTCCGTACCTCTCGGGTTCCTGGCGCACTCTACTAGATCTACGAAGCTCTTGTGTTACCTGAACAGGTGGATCCACAACTGCTTGTGATTCCTGTTCATGTTCCATAATCGGTTCAGTGATTTGTGGTTCTTGAACTTCTTCAAGTTCTACATTCCTCCCACTTGCTTCTTTAGAGACAAACTCTCTTTCTAGAAACACGCCGGTCCGAGCAACAAACACTTTGTTCTCGGTTGGATTGTAGAAGTAGTATCCCTTAGTTTCCTTAGGGTACCCCACAAATTTACACTTATCCGATTTAGGCCCTAGCTTGTCTGATTGTAAACGTTTTACATAGACATCGCAGCCCCAAATCCTCATGAACGACAGTGTGGGACGCCTCCCACTCCACATCTCATATGGTGTCTTCATGACTGATTTAGATGGAACACGGTTAATGGTGAAAGCTGCACTTAATAGAGCGTAGCCCCAAAACGATAATGGAAGATCGGTTTGACACATCATAGACCGAACCATATCCAATAGGGTTCGGTTCCTCCTCTCGTGTCCAGGTTGACTACAGTAGTGACATTCACCCTTAGTCACGACCTTGGCAATGCCACCAACAGGCTTAAGGGCTTGTTCCTTGGACTTAGCAACTGACTTGCCTTTGCCCTTGGAGGAAGAGGCAAACTTTTTACCCTTTCCTTTATGCACCATCATTATGGCCTTGCCCTTACCCTTGTTGATGCTCTGTTCAGCCGTCCTCAACATGTTGAGCAAATCTGGCAGTGGTTTAACGATCTCGTTCATGTTATAGTTCATAATGAACTGTCCATAACTCTCGGGCAACGATTGCAACACGAGATCGGTTGCCAACTCTTGGCCGACCGGGAACCCCAGCCGGGCGAGATTCTCCAAGTACCCGATCATTCGGAGTACATGGGGTCCCACCGGGTTCCCTTCTACCAGATGACATTTGAACAGTGCCTTTGAGACCTCATACCTCTCTACCCTCGCCTGCTCTTGGAAGAGCTGCTTTAGATGTTCGATCATATCGACAGCATTCATGTTCTCATGTTGCTTCTGAAGCTCATAGGTCATGGTGCAAAGCATTAGGCAGGCCGCATCATTAGCGTCATCAACACGCTTTTGATACGCCTTTAAGGCAGCAGGTGTCTGATTCTCTGGACCTTCTGGAACTTGCTCCTCTATTGCGTACAGCTTCTTCTCTTGCTTGAGAACAATTCTCAAGTTTCTGTACCAATCAAGGAAGTTGGTTCCAGAGAGCTTATCCTTCTCAAGGACAGATCGTAGGGAATGTTGTGAACTCGATGAGTTGTTTGCCATTTGGAATTCTACAAAAAGGAAAATACGCAAGTTTTAGTATTTGTGAATTTTTGACTATATTTAATAATGGCTAGTTTATTAAATATAGCTCCCACTATTTTTCTACGGATTAATAACCCTCAAGATATTAATGCGGAAAATATCCTTATATTTTCTAGTGGGCCAAGATCCATCTTTTTCATCTCCTTATGAGCTTGCTTTGGCAAGTCACCCATAATTCGATTACTTCTTAGGTAGGAACGATTCCAATTGCATCCCATATGCAACTCTTGGTTCAATCGGGCAAATAACTCCTTATTTATCCATCCTTATGGATAATCCCAATTGATTGCCTCTAGGTTTCTTAATCAAATTAATAGCCTAGTTGTGTTCAACCTCTTATCTAAACAATTGCACATTGTTACGTGCCATCGCATTCCATCATTATGAACCAAGTCGCCATGCTTTGGCACGCACGAACTTGATAAATAATGATGATAATGAGTGTTTAAATAACGAGAAGGCAAAAACACAATATTTTAAAATTTGAGGGATTTTTCAATTTTAATTATTTTGTTGATCAATATCAACTAATCTATCTATTTGAGTTTGGGAACAACTTCAAATAATAGATCCGGGTTGTCTAATTATCTTATTATCCTAATTGCATGCATCATCCATACACCAACCACACAAATAATAAGACAATAAATAAACAACCACAAAACAGAAATTAAACGTGATGTGGATATGGCCTTTTCTAGACTAAGATAATTCCAAGCCAATGGAATTATCTATGAACCCTAAACAAACACATCTCCATGCGTCTTGATCTTTTGGTCCATCCTTCATAGTCATGTGGAATGCTCCATGCTCCATGCTCCATCTTTTGTGGCTTCTTTGGCTTTGGGCTTCTTTTCTCCAATCTTGGCTAACAATCTACTTTATCTAGCACTAGCTAATATCTATACTAAATAAAATAAATCTCACAAGTTGAGAAAAAAAATGGCACGCAGGCCATAAAACCCTAATTAATTATTACAATTAATTGATCAGCTCGCAGGCCGTAAAACCAAACCACAAAATTAAACATCCACATCAAACCACATCCTAAGGCCATATCCAATCACCATGCGATTTGCACATAAACAGTTAAAATCCAATTTTAACGCGCTTGGTCAATTTTAATTGATTTTAGGATTTCTAGGGTTAAAACGGTCCATGGGCCCAACAATCCAATTGCCCGGGCCCAAATAAGTGAACCATAAAGCCCTAGGGCCAGCCCGGCCCAAAACCCGCAAGCTAGGCCCGCGGGTTAGGGCCGCCCGGCCCCATAGGGCGCCAAGCTTGGGCGGCAAGCAAGGGGGCGGTCCCCTAGGGGGCCGAACCTCCTTGTGGAGGTTGTTTCCAAAACAACCTCCTTGCTTGGAGCCCAAGTTTGGTTGTTTCCTTGTTGTGGGAGAACTCCTTCTTCCCCAAGGATGCCCAAACCCTAGATCTAAGATCCTAAAATTTCTCAAACTCACCAATTCATGCATCCAATGCAATAATTGGGTCTTGTTATGATTAATTCTTTGACAAATTGCATCCAATGCTTGATTTGTCTTGTTTTACGCGATAAACAACAAATTAAGGTGTAAAACAACAAGAATGTAACACATAAACTACGTTTATGCTCTATGACCTGTGGCTCTGATACCACTGTTGGGTTTTGATTCATGGATCGCGCAAACGGAAGCATAATCAAACAAACAACCATGCAAAACCCTCCAAGGATCACAAGTCTAGATGCATAACGATAGTGAAGGTAAGAAATCATAAACACACCTTTGGGTACTCCTTGATGACTTCAAACGCGAATAGTGTCACGTTCTCTATAGTTGATCCACGCCTAGAGTTGATCCTAGATCTCCAATCTCCTTGGTGCTAGCCCGGAATGAAAGGAGGGTGAAGGAATCACGCAAAACGAGGCACAAAAGGGGTTCGGCCCCTTTGTGGCGTCGGGGACGAGTGGGCGGCGGCAAGGGGGCGGCGTCCCTCTTGTTGCTTGCTCTCTCTCTCCTTTGTTCTCTCCTACTCTTGTTATGTTCTCTTTAGAGCATAAGTTGTGTAGGGAAGGAAGGAGGAGGGTCCTTTATATAGTCCAACAACTCCTTGTTAACTACCTAAAGGACTTATTCTAGTCCTACTAGAATTCAATTTAGTCCCTTCCTTGCAAATTAGTCCCTACTAAGTTTGCAAGGGTTTGCAAAGTGATCCTTCTAATTAATTAATCCTATTAATTAATTCCCAAATCTAGTACAACTCTATATAGCGTGTGACCCCATAGGTTCTATCTAGTTGGTAGCAACTCTTTGCTAATATGGAGCGGTTTCTAGCAAAACATCCATTCTAGCCAACTAATAGAATAGTCATCTAGACAACCTTGTACAAGTAATTGTCTCATCCCTTTGCCTCCATATCCGGATTGGACACGAGACATACAAGTCACACTCGTATATCCAATCCCTAGTTTCTCGATCCATGGAATAGCCTTATTCGTGCAAATAACATCAATATCTCATATATTGATTTATTTGAGTCTGGCCAGACATTCTATAAGCACTATCCTCGAGTGGCCTTGGACATTTGCTCCCGTTATGTGGGAGGGGCAAATCCTCTCTACGTCCACTACGATCCCTAAGCTTGCTTCTCATTGTATCCAGTACACGCCTTTATAACTACCCAATTACGGTGTAGCGTTTAACGCTACCAAGATCACAATGATCCACAACTAGAATATCTAGTGACTTCAAGTCTAAGGATGACAATACCATTGTACCCGAGAAGCACTTGTGACTCAACATAACATGTATGTAGCCTTCTCGGTGATGGGTCAATCCAGTGCAACATTCCGTAATGCACACCCATGTGTTGGATCATGATATCTCCATATCAATCCAACCCCATACTAGTCTATAGATGATTGTCCCATTTAATCATTATACTCGACTAGGGATATTTAAGATAAACAACACGATTGTAAATCTAAGGACTTCATTATATTAAATATCCAATAAATAATAAATGAATTTCTAGCCAATTACAAATTCATACTAAACTAGATTGCCTCTAGGGCATCTATTCCAACACTAGCACCATCATGGAAACTAATGAGGGGTTGGGTCGGTTGGTTGGAGGGTGAGCAAGATAGTTCAGCAAAAGGTTGAGCCTATAACACCCTCGAGAAAAAATTGGGAAGTGCACTCCGCAACCAAACTTTCTCTTGGCTGTAAGGAGAATTCAGTAAAACAGAGACAAAGCTCAAACCAATTTGTGATTAAATAAACTTGACAAGCTTGAATTCCATAACTCAAATGAAGATTACGATAATTTGAATATTGTGGAAACTCTTTAATCCAACTACCACTTAATGAAAAAAAAAGTAAATTTGAGATGAAAGATCTGGTTAAGAAAAGAATTTGTCGTAATTTACTAATTTGACAGTTTCATGAAGGGTTCATACGTCAAATTATATAGAGACAGTCTTGAAGATATTTTGTATGGACAACCCCATTTGTTAGCCACCCCAGTAGAGGCTACGTTGCTTGATATAAGTAAAGATCAGTTTTACTCTGAAGAGAGCAATAAGAAATCACTTAGTCCTGCTTGATATAAGAAAAGATCAGTTTTACTCTGAAGAGAGCAATAAGAAATCACTTAGTCCTGAAGTATTATACCTTAGTGAAGTTGGTTCTTTGAGATTTTTGGCAAATGGAACAATGCCAGATGTTTGCATTTTATGTTAATCTTTTGGGTAGACACCATTCTTACTCTACTCGTAGACATTGGAAAACACATGGTGTATTTTCTATCCTCGTGGCTTAATTTCTTTTCTAATTAGATATGCTGATACTAAATTTGTATCAGACCTACACAAAGCAAAAACACAAACAGAATTATAGAGGAACAGCTCATGAGGATCAATGAAGTAAATAATAACAGCAAACTTCAAACCACTCTAATTCATTGTAATTCATGAAGTTGGCAGAGGTTTAATTTGAATGGTTAAGATAGCAAACCACTATAGTCAATATGCGAAGTCTATAATATCCAAAGTTAAGTACTTTCATCTACTACTGCTAGAGATATCCATAGTTCATGAAGTATAAGATCGAGATATCCAACTGCTACTATAGTCAATATCAAATAAAATTAATAAACTCCTACAATAAAAGCAGTGTAAGCCCTAACAAAATAAATCATAAACTAAAACTAGTAAATCAATACCCACCAATTAACTCATTGAGGATCATCCACCATCAACTTGACACCCATCTCATAAGTAAGAAGAGCATCAAAAGTTCCATACAAAACCTTATCATCACTCAAGTACAGATTCTCATGCATCCTCCAACTCCCATATCTCCACCACTTGATACCAGCAGGCCTCACCACACTCCACTCCTCCCCCAAAACCATCCTGCCCAACTTCTCCAAACCCACATCCTTCTTCACCCCTTTCACCAAACCCCTCAGCTCCACGGCCCTCCACGTCGGCAACCCGTAATCCTCCTCCAGCTGCTTCGCCACTTTCTCCATCCCAACCCCCACCACCACTGTCCTATTATCATGAAGAAAATCTCGGAGACACTTGGGCGGCTTCTCAACCATCCCTTCGCGGTCCAATTCGTAGATGAGGCAGTGGTTGCCGACGCAGAGCTGGAGGACGTCAATGGGGTCCTTTTTCGTGAAAATCGAGTAGTGGTTGCCGTCGCCGTAGTGCTTGCTCTTGTCCGCCGTCAAACCCACGATAAGGCTTTTGTTGTTCTTCTTGTTCTTCCGGTAGATTTTGTTGATTTGAGTCAGCCATTCCTTGGTTACAGACTCTGCTTTGCTTGACTCTGCCCATGTTGTTTGTATCCTCCGGTTGCCAATCGTTACGTAGTAGGTGTCCGGGTGCTTCTCGTCGTGCATGATTTCGGTCTCCATAGCTGCAAAAACCGCAAACTTACAATTGGTGGTGAATTGGAGATGGAATTTTATTCGGTTTTGGCTCCTTTTATAAGACCTGAAACCCCCGAATTTGGATGTTACCCACTAAAACAAACTTGTCCGACATTTCAAAAAACTTGTCCGACAAGTCACCCTCCACGCTGGTATAGTTTGGATCCGGGTTCTTCACTTGGGCATGTGATTTGATATATATGGCTTTTTATTTAGTTTGTTATTGAACTTTTTTTTTCCTTTTTTTTTTTTTGAGAAAAGTTTGTTCTTGAACTGAAGGATGAGCCCATGGGTTTGGTCTATGGTGCAATTTTTAGTTCCTGCAAGAGCACCATGTAAGCAAGACATTTGGTGCTCCACTCAATTCTTTAACTGAAACATGTTCTAATCAGTGTAATCACTAAATTGGAGTCCGATTTGACTATTTTCTCTCTCCCACTCAACATATTGTTATTTTATGAGTCAGAATGTGAATGGAATGGAACACCACGTGTAATTTTCTCTATAAACACCTAAGAATTGCTGGACTTTGCCCCTATTCCGCGTGTGGGCCGCATTCATCCTAAGGCCGAGGAGATGGCACAACACTTGAGAGGTATTCATGACCAGGTGAAGAGCAAGATTGAGGAGAATAACAGCAAGTACAAGGCTCGGGTGGACAAGCATCGTCGTCAGGTACTATTTGATGTTGGTGATTTTGTATGGGCTGTATTGACTCGTGATCGTTTCCCTGTTGGCGAGTACAATAAGCTCAAGGATCGGAAGATTGGGCCTTGTGAGATCGTGCAGAAGATCAATGATAATGCTTACAGGTTGAGGCTTCCCAGTCACCTGAAGACCTCGGACGTGTTCAATGTGAAGCATCTCACTCCTTGCTTTGTGGATTCTGAAGACATTGCTGTGAACTCGAGGACGAGTTCTTTCCAACCCGGGGAGACTGATGCAGGAGCAGACGATCCAGATGAAGCTGAACTGTCAGATGCGACTAATTTGGATATTCTCTACCATGAAATGGAAGATAAGCACAAGGGACGGAGGAAATTGCAGCTTTTGGCGTCGCCGCGCTGTTCGGGCCATAACTTTGGCTACGGGTATCAGAATGACGCGAGCTACCCCATTTCGGAAAGCTCTCGACGAGACGCACGACGTCCCGATGGAGCTACGGGGTCCATCTTCATCCCCAAATTCCGCTGTTTGACCCTTCAAACGAGCTTTTTAGTTATTTTTTACTATTTTTGGAAACATTTCTATTGCTTACTAGGACCTCAGTTTGAAACCGTTTTGGGTCAAACTTTCACGTACGTGTTTCTTTCAATAAGGCCAAACTGTCGTGCCAATTTCGGGATTTTGTCATTTTTGGCATATTTTATGATTTCAGCTATATATGCCCGGCTTGTGGGCAGAATTGAGCAGTTTTTGAGTTATTGATATTTTCTTCGAACCCTAGAGAGCCTCTCTACTGGTTTATGCCCTTTTATTCGTTGTTCTGCTGCGTTTGATCCCTCGCCTCGATTCAATTCGGCGTCAGGTTGGTATCAGAGCTCAGTTCGGCGTGGGAGGAAGATCACCATCGACGATGCCTCGTGGACGTGCTCGTGGTCGTGGGCAGCCTCCGGCTGAAGAAGCCCCCCAGCGAGAACGCAACGTGGAAGACGTGATGTTGATAGAGGATCTGCAACGGCAGGTCACAGAACTGACACGGCGCTTGGCGGCGCAAGATCTGCAGGAAGACGAAGCCTCAGACGACGCCTCTGTGTCGTCGTTTGAGAACCCCTACCATCGTGGACCACGCGTCCGGGAGCACCGCGGTCAGCACGAGAGTCGCGGAGGTCTAGGGTTCAAGGTGGAGTTGCCCAGATTTGAAGGTACGTTGAAAGCCGACGATTTCATCGAATGGCTAAACGAGGTGGATCGCATCTTTGAGTATAAGGAGGTTACGGATCGCGAGAAGGTGAAGCTAGTGGCCATCAAACTGAAGGGCAGAGCCTCTGCGTGGTGGGAGCAGTTGCGCCGTTCCCATGAAAGGCAGGGCAAGGCCAAGATCACGGACTGGGAGAAGATGAAGAAGAATATGAAGGCCCACTTTCTTCCATTCGGCTACACCCAAACCCTATTTCAGCGACTCCATACGCTGAGGCAGGGCGCCAAATCCGTTGACGATTACACGGAGGAGTTCTACCAGTTGATCGCCCGTAACGATCTATCGGAGACGGAGGAGCAGATGGTGGCTAGATATCTCGGAGGTTTGCGGCAGTCCTTGCAGGACGTCCTTAGCCTACACTCGCTGTGGACTGTCTCTGAAGCCTACCAGAGAGCACTTGCTTTGGAGAAGCAGCAGGGCAGGAAGCCCGTAGCGAGGAGCGATCAAAGCAATCGATCGGCCCGACCCCAAGAATATCGTCCTACCACGCAGGCAGCACAGGGCGCTTCCAACAGTGCTATCAAGTGCTATCGATGTGGTGAACCGGGGCATAGGGAAAACGAGTGCAGCAAGCCTGCTGTGCAAAGGGGTAAAGCACTATTTATCGAGAAAGGTGTGAATGAAGAGGTTGAAGGCACTGAAGATTTGAGTGAGCCCGTCTATGATGATTACGCAGACGATGAAGTTCTTTACGGGGATGGTCACGAGAATCTGGTCGTCCGCAAGAGTTTGCTGGCTCCAAAGGGCGATTCTGAAGATGATTGGTTGAGGACCAATATCTTTCACACCACCTGCACCATCGGAAACAAGTTCTGCAAGGTAATAGTGGACGGCGGTAGCTGTGACAACATAGTTTCTGAGGAAGCTGTCAAGAAACTGCAGTTGAAGACAGAGCGTCATCCTACACCCTACAAGCTGTCATGGCTGATTAAGGGGTCCGAGGTAACAGTTGATAAGAGATGTCTTGTTTCTTTTTCAATTGGTAACAAATATTACGACAGCCATTGGTGTGATGTGGTTAGAATGGATGCGTGTCACATGTTGTTGGGTAGGCCTTGGCAGTATGATCGCCATGTTTTCCATGATGGTCACAAGAACACCTACTCCTTTGTCATGAAGGGGAAGAAAATTGTATTGGCACCACGGCGAGAGGGGCCAACTCCAACCCCGACTGCTTCCACTACTAATCTTCTCTCGAGATCCTGGTTCTTGGAGGAGCTTGAGCATGAGAAGGTGGTATATGCTCTAGTGCATTCTACTAGTGATGCAGGTGATGAGGATGATGACTTACCGCAGGAGGTGCAGCAGTTATTAGCTGAGTTCTCTTACTTGATGCCAGAGGATCTTCCTCCTGGTTTGCCACCAATGAGAGACATTCAGCACCAGATTGACCTAGTGCCTGGATCAGTTCTACCTAACAGGCCAGCCTACTGTCTCAGCCCCAAGGAGGCAGAAGAGTTACAGCGGCAAGTTGTTGAGTTACTTGAGAGAGGCTACATCAGAGAGAGCATGAGCCCATGTGCAGTCCCTGCTCTGTTAGTGCCGAAGAAGGACGGTTCTTGGCGGATGTGTGTTGACAGTAAAGCCATCAACCGAATTACAGTGAAGTACAGATTTCCCATCCCGCGACTTGATGACATGCTAGACCAGCTATCCGGCTCTAAGATCTTCTCAAAAATTGATCTTAAGAGTGGATACCACCAGATTCGGATCAAGCCTGGAGATGAGTGGAAGACGGCGTTTAAGACCCAACATGGCTTGTACGAGTGGATGGTTATGCCTTTTGGGTTATCCAACGCACCCAGCACGTTCATGCGGTTTATGCATCAGGTATTGAGGCCTTTCATGGGAAAGTTTGTGGTCGTTTATTTCGACGATATTCTTATTTACAGTCCTACTTGGACTGCCCATTTTAATCATCTACGTGTTGTGTTTGAGGCACTAAAGGCGGAGAACTTTTTCATCAACAGAAAGAAGTGTTTCTTCTTTAGTACTTCTGTGCAGTTTTTGGGATTTGTGGTGTCTACTGATGGTGTTCATGCAGATCCTTCAAAGATTGAAGCGATTGTAGAATGGCCTAGGCCAAGGACGCTGCACGACATTCGCAGTTTCCATGGTTTGGCATCTTTTTATCGCAGGTTCATCAGAAAATTCAGCGCCTTGATTGCCCCCATCACCGAGTGTCTCAAGGGGCGTGATTTTCAGTGGTCTGATGAAGCCGAGTCCAGTTTTCAGGAAGTGAAGAAGAGTATGACTAAAGCACCAGTTCTAGCACTTCCCGATTTTGACAAAGTGTTTGAGGTTAATTGTGATGCATCGGGCATAGGCATTGGAGGTGTTCTTAGCCAGTCAGGGCGTCCGGTTGCATTCTTCAGTGAAAAGTTGTCAGGGTCCAAGAAGAATTACTCCACTTATGATCTGGAGTTCTACGCCATAGTTCAGTCTCTGAAGCATTGGCGCCATTACTTAATACAGAAGGAGTTTATTCTGTTCACTGATCATGAAGCCCTGAAGTACATCAACGGACAACACAAGCTTAGTCGGCGGCATGCCAAGTGGGTGGCGTACTTGCAGGAATTCACTTTCGCACTGAAGCACCAAGCGGGAAGTTTGAACCGCGTGGCAGATGCTTTGAGCCGTCGCAACGTGTTTCTCTCCACCATGAGCAGCCGTGTAGCTGGATTTGAGGCGTTCGCAGACATGTATGAGTCTCATCCTTCGTTTGGGAAGATATTTATGGAGGTAACTTCTGGTCAGCGCCATGATTTTATTGTTCATAATGGTTATCTGTTTCGGGGGCATCGGTTGTGTGTTCCAGACTGTTCCTTGCGACATCAGATTATCAGTGAGCTCCACAATGAAGGACACTTTGGCCGAGACAAGACCTTGGCTCTTGTATCTGCTGACTTTTACTGGCCAAAGTTGAGTAGTGACGTGGCCCATTATGTGGATCGATGCTATGTTTGCCACCGTTCGAAGGGAGTTCTCACTAATGCAGGTCTTTATACTCCATTACATGTCCCTGAAGCTCCTTGGTTTGATGTTAGCATGGATTTTGTGCTTGGCTTACCCCGCACACAAAGAGCGGCAGATTCTGTTCTTGTAGTTGTTGACAGGTTTTCCAAGATGGCACATTTTGTACCATGCAGGAAGACTATGGATGCTGTGCGGATTGCTCACCTTTATTTCAGGGAGATTGTGCGGTTGCATGGAGTTCCTCGTTCCATCACCTCAGACCGTGACACGAAGTTCATGAGCCAATTCTGGAAGAGTTTGTGGGAGAAGCTGGGAACTCAATTGAACTTCAGTAGCGCCTATCATCCTCAGACAGATGGTCAGACCGAAGTGGTGAATCGCAGTTTTGGCAACCTTCTCCGATGTTTGGCAGGATCTAAACCAAAGCAGTGGGACTTATCACTTCCTCAAGCAGAGTTTGCCTACAACAGATCGACGAGCAGGACCACTGGCTTGAGTCCATTTCAGGTTGTCAATGGTCAAAATCCATCAGGTGTGTTGGACTTAGCCCCTATTCCGCGTGTGGGCCGCATTCATCCTAAGGCCGAGGAGATGGCACAACACTTGAGAGGTATTCATGACCAGGTGAAGAGCAAGATTGAGGAGAATAACAGCAAGTACAAGGCTCGGGTGGACAAGCATCGTCGTCAGGTACTATTTGATGTTGGTGATTTTGTATGGGCTGTATTGACTCGTGATCGTTTCCCTGTTGGCGAGTACAATAAGCTCAAGGATCGGAAGATTGGGCCTTGTGAGATCGTGCAGAAGATCAATGATAATGCTTACAGGTTGAGGCTTCCCAGTCACCTGAAGACCTCGGACGTGTTCAATGTGAAGCATCTCACTCCTTGCTTTGTGGATTCTGAAGACATTGCTGTGAACTCGAGGACGAGTTCTTTCCAACCCGGGGAGACTGATGCAGGAGCAGACGATCCAGATGAAGCTGAACTGTCAGATGCGACTAATTTGGCTATTCTCTACCATGAAATGGAAGATAAGCACAAGGGACGGAGGAAATTGCAGCTTTTGGCGTCGCCGCGCTGTTCGGGCCATAACTTTGGCTACGGGTATCAGAATGACGCGAGCTACCCCATTTCGGAAAGCTCTCGACGAGACGCACGACGTCCCGATGGAGCTACGGGGTCCATCTTCATCCCCAAATTCCGCTGTTTGACCCTTCAAACGAGCTTTTTAGTTATTTTTTACTATTTTTGGAAACATTTCTATTGCTTACTAGGACCTCAGTTTGAAACCGTTTTGGGTCAAACTTTCACGTACGTGTTTCTTTCAATAAGGCCAAACTGTCGTGCCAATTTCGGGATTTTGTCATTTTTGGCATATTTTATGATTTCAGCTATATATGCCCGGCTTGTGGGCAGAATTGAGCAGTTTTTGAGTTATTGATATTTTCTTCGAACCCTAGAGAGCCTCTCTACTGGTTTATGCCCTTTTATTCGTTGTTCTGCTGCGTTTGATCCCTCGCCTCGATTCAATTCGGCGTCACACTCCTTCTCACCAATTGGATGGCAACATAAACCATAGAAAAGAAGTGAGGCTGGTGTGAAGATCTTCAGTCGGGAGGGAATTATTATCTCTACTATATAAAAGGTTGAAGTGGTTCCTAACCCAAAATTGTTCCTAACCTTTTTGAATTGCCAAAATTACCCTTAACTAAACCCTAAATTTACGGAATAACCACCACCAAATGCCCTAAAATGTACAGAGTTTTGCTAATACATGATACGTTGCCTCTTCTACCACACAGACGCAACGATCTGAAGCACTGGTTCATCCATACGGTAACATATATGATGGAGTTCATTAGGTTCTGCTTGCACCCATTCTGAAGAATCATCCACCATTAGAAATCCGATGAGGGGCACGTATTGGAATTGGAATAGTGAAATCGTTTATCTTCTCCTCTGTTGGAATTTTCATGTCGCAATTCCGCAGTTCCAGAGACAAAGCTCTTGTCCACTCGCTCTGTTCTGTGATGGACCTGGTAAGTAAACATCAATCAGCCCAAATAAACGTCTCTCTTGGTAAATTGAAAGGACAACTTTTGTGTTGACTATTAGGGTACTTTATGTCAGTTTCTTTTTCACGTATTGTAGTGTACTTTGTGGTGCACAGGAAAAATAATCAGAAACGTTGGTATTTATTTTCCAGAAAACTGAATTTTTTTGATTCATAATCATTAGGGTTATCTCAGTTAATAGAGAAAATAATCAGAAACGTTTTATCTATGCTCCAGAAAACTAAAGCTTTTTCATTCGTAATCAAATTTTGTTATCACAGCCAATAAGAGGAAATATTATTACGACTTATCGTCCATAAATCAAGGTTTGTTAATTTCTCAGCACTCCAATGGTTTGTTACATTGTTTGGCAGATATGGGTATGGACACACGTTTTGTTTGTTTCATATAAATTGAAAGAAGTTATCCAATTGTGCCCCTTCTTCGGTGATAACCCTTCACGCCTTAAATCATTCCACCAAACGAATCGGTGGCAACTATTCCCTCTGACGTACATTATGAAATATGTCCCGAAATTACAGCACAACATAACTCTCAGACTCTTGTATTCACAGTTGCATTGCAGCCAATAGACATCACCTCTTGCTTATCCTCGATTTAGTGCAAGCTGCATGATGTTTTTATCACATAACAATCTATCTCCTATTCGTTTTACAGGTAAGATGTTCCGATATCCTAATTTTCCAGAATAAGATGTACGGCATGTTTTCTGATATGCAATTAGTGAACACTCATTGGGCGTCGTGTATTATTCTTTATAGTAAATTTTTCCTTCCTAAATTGAGAAGCGATGTATTATTTACTTTATTCAGCGACACGAATTCATATATAAAATTTCATATATGTTCGCTTTGTTACGTTGATTATTGCATAGTAAAAAGCTTCATTAAGTTTGTGCAATTCCCATTTTAATTTCTATTCTTTGATGTCCTGTTATATATACTAGAACAAATATGTCTTCTATATGATTTCTGCATGTCATTGCTTGAAGGACGGGCTGAACTGCAATCATTATAATTCCATGTTTGAAACCATTAATAGTAGTTTAAGGAAGAAAATGATGCTCTTGTATTGTAATATTTTATCGATTTGGTTTCTGTACAACATCAGATGTGATCACACACTATTGTAAGGCAAGTAATCAGACACGGTAGTCCTGGAAAAGCTTTCGAGCTTTGCAGCATCAGATTGTAATGTCTTTAAGTTCACTAATTCTTGGCAGACTACACCCTGTGAGAGGCACTCCACGGAAAAGAGGGACTTGGAACTTTTGTAATAGTTAATGGAACACAATGAAAACTGGTTACCCAGCAGGCCGTGCTCTGTACAGAGAGGAGGTAACATACGTGCATTTGGGGGTAACTGGTTAGGAGTAAACCTACATACACTGGTATGTACATGTAACGATCCGTTGTCTAAAACATATATATGGAATTCATCAACTAATTCATATGCTTACAGAAAGTAGAAGTACTATAATGACTTTCAATTGATGAACTCGAAGGCGTAGTTATAATGAAAAATAGTCCAGATAAGGAAATTAGACATGAATACTTAACTAGGTTTTTACTTTTATTAATTATCAAGTTTGTTGTTCATTACATATGTTTCCTTGCATTTTTTTCGCATGCTTCTTCATTTCTTCAGGATTGTGTGCGGGTTTCACACTTCATTTTCGGTAACTAGGCCGGACATTGATTTTTTATAGCTGCTTAATAGTAGTAGGACTAATTTGTAATTAGTTTAGGACCAATTTGTAATTAGTGTTGTAAATTACATATTTAAAGGTCACTAATCAATAAAGAAGGACGGAAGAATTCTTCAAATCTCATGGTATTACGCCGACATCTTCACCAAGGGTCTTCCTCGGCCCTTGTTCCAGCGCTTCCGTTCCAGTCTCAGTGTTGGCACGCCTACAGTTTCGACTGCGGGGGCGTAATAGTAGTAGGACTAATTTGTAATTAGTTTAGGACCAATTTGTAATTAGTGTTGTAAATTACATATTTAAAGGTCACTAATCAATAAAGAAGGCACGGAAGAATTCTTCCACTCTCACTGCTATCATTTAGAAATTTAGCAACATTATCATGGACAAATAAGTAGAGCTATAAGTTGTTGTCTTTCGAGGATAGTATTTGAACATATGAGTACAAGTTGTACATGTATTTTGTGTCCTAACTTATCTTTTGAATCTTGTTAATGCGTCTCCATGCCCTTTCTTCAATTTTTTATCCAATCTTGCCAGATAAACAAGGACAAAATATTTGTAGTGAGGTAAGATAACTAACTATTTACTCTGTAAAATATGGGGCCTGGAAGGGGGGAGAGTGGAATCAATACCAGTGATATGTATTCTGGAATTAGTTTCTTTTACTATTTACATAGGGGTAAACATTTTGATGTTCTACTAATGTTATTTCATTTTCACATTTCATGTTAATACAGGTAATCATTACTAAATAAATCATTTACCTATTTATTTTCAAATCTTCCGGTCTCGCAGCCACCCAAAGCCCCACATTTTTCACGAATCTCTCACCTCATGGACATTGCTTTTGGCAGTGGATTGGTTAACGCTCGCTCTTAAAGTGCAATAAATTCAAGCACCAAACTTACTCTCTAACTTTTCAGCGCTAATTACTCTATCTGAGATTTTTAATCTCATCTTTCTTCTAGCAGAGTTTATCTAACTCGAAAAGAATCAGTGTTTTGAATTGACTGTGTGTATAGCCTTAGTATCACTGATTGAAGTCTTTCCAAGTAAAAGCACTTCATACATGTTCAGAATTGCCGATTTTGGTTAGATGCACTTCAGCATCCCAACCGGAGACCTACTATTCTCAATTGGGTTCATAGACCTTAGAAGAACATAGCAGTGTTGATAATTCTAGAATATAAGTTTTTACTTTTTGTGTACCCCTTATTTACTTCTTCCTATTGTTTTTTGACTTGATTCTTTGAGGGAAGGGACGTGGAACACCACCAGTTTTCAGAAGTCTCATTGCAGGGTTAGTACCATCTTTGAATGCATCTGGTCGATTTTTATATTCTTGCAAGAAACACAAGAAGTTTCACGCGTGCAACGCACGTGCTGCTTACTAGTTATTTTATAAGAACACAATCATGACACATCACAAAAACTCGGCCTGGTAAAGCACGTGAACTACCTCTATTTAGGAATATATTTATGTATAGCCAATATCTAGCATGTTGGAGTAATCTCTCTCTCTCTCTGCATAGAATTAGTAGCGCACTGCACTAAGTATTACAATATCTTTGAGGAGCAATGGATTATAGGTTACTTGTTACTGTGTTTGTTTCTATGGATTTTCCTTATCTTGCTTGACTTGCCAGATTATCACTTCCCGGTACTTGTTCAAAGAAGAGAACACAAACCAGAGGAGGAATTTCACTTTTCATTTACTCTCAGCACGCTAAAGTCTCTTCCTTGGTGGTAGTAGTAGTAGTAGTAGTAGTAGATCTTCCGAGAATTGCTTTATGTTGCACGATATACCCTTAAAAGATCTTCCAAGAATTGCTTTAGGTTGCACGGTCTAATGTTGCTGACATACTTTAGGTTGCACGGTCTAATGTTGCTGACATACTTTAGGTTGCACGGTCTAATGTTGCTGACATACTGTTATTAAACTCAGCTTTGGTACGTACAAACACTCTTGTCGGAGACAAACTAAGAATTCCTCCTACCTGTAATCAAAATAATTGTGTACAGATACTATAATGAATGCCTATCGACTACACCAAAATCCAATCTTAACGGTCAATAGATCTGGGACAACACATCCACATTCGGGAAATCAGTTGTCTTAGATGAGCACTTGGACTTGTTTATCAACTAGTGTCCACACTATGCAATTTTGTTCCAGCACCATGACAAGTCGGTCAGCTTCTTAACTATTTTCAATCCAATGAGAAATTCCATACACACAGGAAGAAGCTATAGCACAAATCAGCCAGCACAACTCTTTAAGATTATTGTGACTTTCTACAATTCTCTTCTATTGCACACACAGTGACACGGTGTACATGTTCCACTCTACAATACAATACATTGCACGACTCTGGAACAAGCTTGTTTCTCACATCTAATTTATCTTAACATCTACAAAAACGGTGCAAGCTTTGAATTTGACGTGCAGGATTGAACCTGTGAAGCCAGTGAACTCCAATGGGCATGTACAACATAGTTGAAGATTGCAAGAGAATACCCAACATGAATGGAATACCAAAGTCGTTAGGAGTACAATGGATTTTGGAACCACATTAATTATCATATTTCTTTTCAATTCAGATCGGCATTCACAACGGCAGCTTTTTTTTTTTTTTGCTTTCTGTGAGCACGAGTATGTCAGTATGTGAGTGTTTGTTGATCGCAAGCATGAAGAGAGAGTACATTTAACCCCATCTTGGACTCCAGCTTCATTCACACAAAGCTAGCCCGAGGAACTCAAGTCAATGACAATGTCCTTGTTCGAACTCTATCTATTATCATTTGCCTGCCCGACAAGTCTTCTTCATATCCAACAACCTGCATTTTAAACAGTGCAGTCATCAAAATGAAAATCTGACATTGAATATGATCAAACTAAGACGGACCAGTTGACAACGCGATTTTAATAGGCTCAAATTCATAATTTAAAGCACCTGGCCACGGGGGTCATGTCCTAGTTCAACTGTAATATGATTAATATCAGGATTATAGTGGGCATGAAGCTTACTCTTCAGCTCAGCATCCTCAAAAATAATTTTAGCAACTCCTGGTATCCCAGACATTCATACAGGAAAAATAAATAATAACAATAGGCATGTGGTGAAGGGATGAAACCTGCGACTCCGTCTGTGTTTCACTAAAGCCATCATACATGCCTACATGCCTTTCCTTCGATTTCTCGGGCATGTCTTCCTTTCTGTCAGCCCTAGAAAAAATAGCAACCCAAGTTAAGAATGCTGCCGTAAAGATATGCATCTCGTAGTCAAGATTGCATATTACAGGCTTGCATGCATCTACTGACATTATTAATGCCTACATGACCTAATGTATACTATTCTTTGGCTTAGTTTTTACACACAAAAGAATTCCCTCCCTCCAAACAGATACAAAATCAATCTTGGATAAAAATGCGGACAAACCTGTTAATCCACTGCTTGGATAACCCAAAAGCGGGGTGGGCATCTCCGTGATCTTTCCCAAGGATTGAACAGTCAGAAACGAAAAGCTATTTTGTAATCAAGGCATAACGGATAACAGTATAGTTGAACACAAATATGATTCGAGTAAGGAATTAGTTGAGCACAAATGACTCTCAAGAATTAGTTCAACACAAATGGCTCTCAAGGATACACTTTTTGCGCATTCTGCTCTCCGTGGGGACTTCTCTTGAATCTAACAGTAGAAATCAAGTTGCAGAAAAAGCAGTTAAAATCAAATAGCAACCTTTAATATATACATATAATACACATACACGCGCGCTCGCACGCGCATACGTTATACTTAACTATAAAAGCTTTACCTTACTACTCTCCTCCAACAAATCCTCAATAACTGCAGCGACGTCACGTTCAGCATGAGCACCTTCCCCAATATTCTGAAATTTATCGTCTACATTGGAAGTCTTCTTGGTAATGGTATCAGTTATTTCTGATCCAGAAGATAACAGACCCTTCTCGATACCGTATTCTGAAATCCTTGCCCTTTTACTAATGCTTGAAGGCCTTGATTCTTCCCTAGAGCAGTTGCTTTTAACATTATATTGAGCCTCAATATTATCCAGGACCTGAGACTGGCTGAGAAACTGGGATGCATTATCTACAGATGTTGTTATAGTAGCCTGCGTTGAATATTGGCTCACAGTGCAAAGTCCTGCTGCTTTATCTTGAGCAGTAGCTTCCTTGGGACGAAATTCGCTTCGTGGAACAACCTCATTCTGTGCCAGCACAAACGGTATGAAGACTGCATAAAACAAAGCAGGCAGACTATGGAGAGAGAGAGAGAGAGAGAGAGAGAGAGAGAGAGAGGACAAACCTGCTTAACACACTCATAAATCCATTCATGTGTAACTGATTCCAGGCCCCATTTACAAGCAGCATCATATTTCGGGCCACTGGTGAACTTGCAAATTAAGTGGGTGACTCTCTTGGTCAATTTCTCAGCAAATTTGGCTCCAAGAACAAAGCACAAATTTCTGAGTAGCTTTCTCTCCTTCTCGTCATACTGTGACACACAGAAACGGAACCTCTCGAAGCCAGGCAAAGGAATCTGGCATGGCAGAGGATAATAGAGTATGTAACTTCCAACCTCCAGCAAGCAGTCATCCTTCAAGAAAGAGTATTTGACTTGATTAGCATAGCTCCTAAACTAATGTCAGAATAGCCAGTTTGGGAAAGAACAAGCAAGATTGAATGAGTTTAGCTGCTCATTTGACATCTTTGCCTGATTAACGAAGAGCCAAATAGCAAACTGTGATAGTACAATAAGAGAAGCATCAGACAAAGATGTTTAATTAGAACTTCTATTTAAACAAAAATAAGAAAGAGAATGTAAAACTATACTACAGGAAAAGAATATGATCATTTTTGTGATAATGCATTCAGTTACCTAACATTGTTATACTAGACTTAGCAACCGTTTTCTCCAATAACTATACCCCAGTTACATGGATCAAGTTCTCTATGTCCAGGGACGGAACTACATGAAAGGTAGCATGGGCTGCGGGGGAGCCGGACCTTTGGCTTAGAAGTAGTAATGTAGTGGGGAAAAATCTCATACAACAACTAACTATTGCTGGTCCCCTCCAACTTTGAGATTGTTTACCTTGGCCCCCCTTGCAAAATATTTCTGGGTCTGTCCCTGTCTATGTCCCTTTTCTTTTTCTTTAATGATAATGGAGAACCCCTCCTAGACCAACCTCCTATTTGGAACTGGGCAGAAGGTAAACCAATGATACAAGAAATCACCCAAAAGCCACTCGTATCAATTTAGCCAGGAGCATCTCCAACGAGGTTCAGACTCATGATGAGGGTGTTTGGATAGGCAGATAAGTGGTTTTTGTTTTAGACTGTTTTGACAATTTGTGGGGAGGTGAGGAGAGAGAATTAGTTGAGGTGGGATTAGAATCTCAACCACATAGGTGACAAAGCCAGAAAACGGAAAACTATAAACCTACCTATCCAGACATGCTTGATGTGTTTCTTCCCGTTTTAACCGCTGGGCTACCCTGATGGTTTCTTTCCGTTGTTTTAAGTTTTCTGTTAGCCTAAAGAACAAAGACGAACCAGCATATGAAGGTGAAAGTAGAGCCGACAGGCACAGGCGAGTACGAGCTTGTGTACCGTTCTACACAGTTAAAGCACGCCGGATAAATAAAAACTTAAGAGCCGGGAAAAATCTCGCTATTTAGTAGAATAGAGGGTAGTCAAGAAAACAGATCTAAACTACTACAGCAGAGCTATAAGTGTAAAGATAAACAGTATAATGCTATGAACTGTGAGAATAAAGGACACCAGATTTTTTTGACGAGAAACATCTTCCTGGAACTCGGTACACTGAGAACCAGTAAGGTTAAAAACCCCATATGTCTGCACCAACTAGTGCGGGATGATTTATTTAAGAGAAATCGTCTGAACATGTTACAACGGTGTTAGGGCAAAAGCACCATAATCAAAGATTGCTACCTGCACTGTCTAGCTTCTGCAAATCATCGGGCACCCCGACTAGGTAATCCAAGACGCCTTCATGGATTCAGTTGACAACCAGCACCCTAAAACCCGTCTGGTTTAGAGACATGTATCACAAATGAAGGCCGCCTGTCTAAGGAGCAATACAGGATATTTGAGGACTGTTCTGCAAGGGTTCGTCAGTGAACTACTACTCTATGAATCTGGCTGGTACTGTGGCGTAGAACTCTAGGAATAGGATAGACCTAAGTCAAAGCTTATGGAACCTAGACCTAAGGGTTCTTGTATCAGCACACGATCAATTTCACAGAGCCTGATATGTATATCAATGTGATAGATACGGATCGACTAGCACAAGGTAGGGAGACTTTACTAGAATACCTAAAGCACATAGAGTCTATGGTTCAACCACATAGGATTTGGGACACCTAGGCGATGGGTGAGATAGGTTGTTGGTCACTAGGGCTGTGCAAAACCCGACAGACATGGTCTGAGTCAAACCGACCCAATAACTAACAAAGTGAATTAAATTGATTGTTTGTGGGTTGAGGTTTCTCAAACCCGACCAAACTCGGGTGATCCACGGGTTACATGACTTTTAACCCATTTGTACCCGGCCCTAACTGAACATATGTACGTCCCATATAAATACTAATATACACTCCATAGTCCATACCCACCCAGTTAATTTTGAGCCACTTTTGTATATCCATACCTACCCACTACCCAATTAACATCCAGCCATTCATTTCATTTCTTGTTTCTAGAGGGCGGGATGAGATGGGAAAGATAGAGGTGAGATCGGAGAAGTCAACAACACAGATGAAACATGGATAGAAGGATATGTATGATTCTTAAATCTTTAGCTACAACACCGATCAATATATAACAGTTCTGAGGAGGTCTAAGCACTTAAGGGGGACGATACAGGGAGGGATGGCCACCTAGGGGTTCGACTCCTACGGAGTTCGACAATCTACGAGTTCTTCTGGGATTTTTTGATTTGACTGACTCCTGTGGGTAGGATGTCTTCACTGAATCAAATCAAATGAACAACACAAAACTTCTTGGGCCGACCTAGAAAAGGTGTAGAAGAAGATAGGAGATCTAGACCTTAGGATGAAAACGAAGAACTAGATCTAACAAGATAAAGAATATCTACGTACCTTGCTAGGATTTGAATCTTGTTCTAGCTTCGAAGAAGAAAGAAAAGACCAAAGAAAGCGATGAACGCGATAAACAAAACCTCGAAGTTGTTCTTGGGAATTCGGCCACGAAGGGATGTGCGAGGAGGAGACACACCCCTCTCTCTCTCTCTCTCTCTCTCTCTCTCTCTCTCTCTCTCTCTCTCTCTCTCTCTCTCTCTCTCTCTCTCTCTCTCTGAGATATATATATATATATATTATAGTGTACAGAACTGACATTCTAAAGCCCGTGGAACTCTATTTACAGGCCTAGATAATTTGTGTTCGAAGTAAAAAAGTTTCCTACAAACATCTAACTTTTGGGAAATAAAAAATACTACCTCTGTTTCTTATCTTTCAGCCTACTTCACTTTTTGTCACTATTCACTGGGTCACTTTGACCCGGTGATTTGATTAGCAAAACGATACATGAATTTGGTAATCTTTGCTCTTGTAAAGTAAACTTTACTCCAAAATACAATGAAAAAAAATCAAAAACTTATATGGTTTTGCTATCAAATCACCGAGTCAAAGTAACCAATTACGGGTTAAAAAGTCAAAGTAAGACAATCCAGAAGAAACGGAGGTAGTATTAACACTACTAATTAATAATGCGGTAATAGTTAATTAATAGTAAAATGTTTATTTTTTCCAAAGTCTTAGATATGGAGAAGGATTCTTTTGAAGCAATATTTCTATTTAAGTATTATGGAAAATAACTAATAGCTCTCGCTTCAATATAAAAAAGCATTTGAAAAAGATTGAAGAGATATCACATTTTTTCATAAAAGGACTATAGAGTATAGAAGGATTTATATTCCCAGTGAAATTCATATTATCAAATAATACTTATATAGAAGTAATAGGAAGATTAATTCTCCGAGGATTCTTATTACTATGTTATAGATCATATAGGAATTCAAGACGGGAGAAAGATTTACACGAACTCGGAAAGGAATCCAGGAAGTATCTAGAAAGAGATCTAAGGAAATACTATGGGAGAATTCTAGATGGAACAAAACTTCCAAAAAACGAACAAGGAAACAAAAGTCAAAGGAGGTGGAAGACCATGCCCAAAGCCAGCGCGGTCAACCTGTTGACCGGCGGCTAAGACTGATTCGGCCACCCTCTTGGATTTTATTCTTTCACCGTTTTGACCATTATGCCTTCTCCTATTGGATGGACCGATGGACGCTAGACAGAACCCTCGAACTAAGAATAAGGTTGGAGAACTAGGAATTCAGACCTTAATACCCTTTAAGATAGTGTTCATAACTGAATCCAAGTTGTCTTGAACTACCTGCAAGAAAGGGTTAGCATCACAGGAGTATCTAAGAAGTAAAAGAACGTCATATCGTATATTCTAACCTATACGATAAACTATAACTGGGTCTTTGTACCTAAATGGACAAAGGTAGAAACAGTATGTTTCATGAACGAAACTTTCTGTTTTGTTTCAATATGCAAGCAGGGGCGGGAGCAACAGATCCACATCAGGTCAAGGGTGGTCACTTGCCCCTGGACTTCAATTTCCCTTATTTTCGTAAGTATCCCAACAATGTCTTCAAACGTTTATATGATGCACAACCGAACTGTGAACTTTTATTCATGTCTAAGAACTATTACAATATAAATAACTAAAATGTTGAGCAAAATATCTACATTGTGAAAAAGTAAAGTGAAAGTTCACAAATCTATAATCTGAGTAGGCTTAGATAAATTTTATAAATTCAAACAAATCATTGTGATTAAGATAACACCAGGCAAATCAAGAGCATCTATTGAAATTGTGGCTCACATATCTTATTGTTTCTGTAAACGCAATCTTCTCACCTCTTAATGATTTTCTAGCTCCGCCATTGACAACAAGCAATTTCCCATTAAAAAAGGAACATAAATTTGAGCAATCCTTTCCATCCCTTCGATCCGCTCATTAATGATTCTATCGAAACAGTAAAATGACTTGCCCATTCAAATCCACAAGGTTGATAATTGATACTTGGACTCTGCTGTTACTCACCCCCAATATGTGCCCCAAACCATATTTTGCTTCATTTCAGAACAAAATGGTTAATTTTGACTACAGTTTCCACTATGCTCTACAGTTTCTACTATGTTCGACAACCCACTACTGCAATCACAGTGGCTGCGATAGCAGTTAAATGGATGTAATGGATACTCTGTTCAGAAACCGGCAACTAAAAAATGTTAACAAATGCAAAAAGTAATACTGCTATACATTCTTTTAGCATTAACATATTTAAGTATACTTTTATTAGTTATCAAACAACAGTGAAAATCCAAATGACATGACTAAGAGGTTAAAACCTCCATGGTTTGTGATCCTCACCCTAGTACTTTATCTCTTCACTTTTATTTGCTTGGAATTTGTCACGAGTAGTGGCCCATTCTCTCCAATTTCGCACCGCTAATAAAACTAATGGAGTTTAACAGCCAAGGTATAAACTGGATTAACGACGTCGGAGCTCAGTCAATTGGTGGCGGCTTGCTTAAATCCAAAAGTCTTGTCACATTGCACGACATTTAAAACCAAGGTTCCCGCATCATCATGCAAAAAAAGAAGTTAGTTAGTACTCCCTCTATCCCCAGACGGATGTCATGTTTACGTAATTTGATAAGTCCATTTGACCAGTTAAACGACACAAGATTTTTTTTTTCACAATCTTTTAGTTTTAAGATAACACTTCAGCATTTCGGAAAGATTAGCAAGTTTGGGTGTCATTTTACAAGGCCAATTGGCTCTTCAAAATGTGTGAAAAAGTCAAACATGACATCCATTTGGGACGGAGGGAGAATATTTTATTCTGACATAGTTTCTTTTCTGCTTCATTACAGGGATTCTCAAATGCTCTTTTCTTTCCTTTGGTGAATTCAAATGCTCTATTCTTAAAAGGGTAAACCTACAACTAACGCAACCAGCCTTTTTTCAATCACATAAAAGTAGTTCAAGAATGGAGCTGAAACGAGAAAGTATGTACACTTAAACCTAAAGCTCGCACAACTGCAATATTGCTCTATATGGGTACTTATCCTTTCTACAGACTAAGACAGTGATAAGGACATTAGAACTGCTTCTAGCCGTCGTTTTCCTAAAAGTAACTTTTTAGTCATCATATCATTTTCGTTTTTCTCCTTGTCTCTCTCCTTAGGAAAAGTAAGTTCAAATATTTCAAGAATGGGGCACTTTTCAGCAATGCGACAGGAATGAGGAAATAAATTAAACAGTAAACAGCCTCACTGTCAGATTTCTTTTTAGTATAGTAATGGTCTATGGCCATCTATGATATAATTTCATGGCTCATACCATTTAGGGTAAATATTTTTACTAAATAATTTAAAAATAAATAAATAAATAAATAAATAAATAAATAAACGTACAAGTTATGCTTACTTCTGGAGTACTGGTACATTGGAGAGACATATGCTTCCATTTTTTTACATATTTTATTTCTCTCTACCTTAGTACAATGTTCCAGTTCTGTTTCATGGTGGTTGAACGAAACCAAGATACTTCATACACATACGATGCTTAGAGGAAATAGTTAGTTTCATCAATCCAGTGTGAAAGCATGAGCACATCTAATAAAACTAAAAGCAGAAATTCATGACCTGACGAAAGATATTTTAGCATCAGAGAGGTTTACCTCTAAACAAGATCTGATCCAGTGAGTGGAAATAGTGGTAGTTCCAGATGAATCATTAGGATTGGGTACAACACCATGGCACTCAATAGTATAGTGAACTCCTTGTTCAGTCTGATCACCCACTACCGCTCCTGCCCCTTCATTAACCCATTCAATAATTTCAGCTCTCTGGTAAAATGAAAAACCCAAGTCCTCGTCAGAATAATTTGATTCACAAATGGGAAGCAAACATGTAACTCAGACAAAAAAACATTCCGCTATTTGCATTATATCCAGTTTTCTTAAACTTCAGTTCAGAGAGAATTATCAAGGGTTCTTAAGACACCAAGATAACAGATACTTAAATTCTCTCAGAAACGAATCACAAGAAGCACATATTCAGATGACAGCATAAGGAGCATATCTCACAATCACATGAACATCCAAGAATTCCAATGTGACTGACAGGGAGCTGATTGTCAAACAATATGGACATGCGGATTCTTCTGTTTCGCCTGACCGTTTTATTGTTAGTAAAGTGTTCGTGATTATCATTTCAATTCGGAATTTAGAGGCGTTAATCAACTCATTATACTCAGTAATTGTGCGGATTGGCTGCACGACATAACATTGGTCAATAAGATGGTTGCCAGCGAGCAGGTAAAGGAGCACCAGAGTTACTAAGAAATTGCAGTAGTTGCACGATAGTTGAACCAATCAACTGGAACAGAAGCTTTGGGGTTCTATGTTCCCAAACAAGTTTGGTGTTTTTCCTTAGATGACCAAAGCTTTTCTTAGGTGAATTCCATGTCTGCAGCTAATCCTAATCACATATGGAGAAGTGGCAAATTATCCATAGATATCAGATAGTAACTACCGAAATCAAAAGTCATGAATGGAATATTCATTTTGTATCAGCAAGTTTGACCATTTAGAAATAATATATGCCTTGCTAATTCCATGAATGTTGATTCGTTTCTCTTGGCAGCGTCGTCAGGCATTGGATTTGTCCTTCGTATATTGACCCAGAGTAATATTAAACCATAAAAAATAGTGTTCAATGAACTTGTTCACCCCAGGACAAAATAAAAGAAAGGTGTACCACAAACTTCAAGAATTAGCCAAAATTTGTATCAAAGATTAAAATGTATACTCTCACCATTTCACGGTTTGTTCCATTCTGGATATCCCAAATATCTAAGGAGCCATGTATGATGACACTAAAATTTAAAATAAACGCACTTAACTTGTTTATTGCGCTTTATTATCACTTTTATCTACATTTAGTGACGAAATAGGATGAAACCTTTGAAAAATCATGAAATTTCATAAATTCTCAACCAAGATATCTACGATTTTGTGAATTTTGAGAAAAATGGGACAAACAAAGTAAACTATTGTAACTTACAAAAGCATTACAAAGATTTATAGCACATTAAAAAAATTCCAAGTCTTCTTCAAAAAAAAATCCATCTATACCATTTGTTAAAAACTATATTCACTCAACCAACATGAAAGATTAAGGAAGATAATTTTAGTTAATAGGATGGCGAAGATAATGATTTTAAACTTACCCTTTCTTTCGGAAAGGAGCTTGCAAACCGAAATAGTTTTCCTTTAAATACACCTAATGACTTCATATCCTCAACTTCATTGCGGGGATCAAGTTGTCTTTTCAGTTGATCCTTGTCTTTAGCAGTAAAAGAGTTCGACTGACTTGGCATATGAGATTTCACTTTTTCACTAAATGAGTTCTGTTCATGTTTGTCAACTTTCATGCCATAGCTTTTCTCTGATGAAATCCAAGATTGCGAATTCTTCACTCCTTGTAACTGATCATCCATGAAAACAGACGGTGCAATGGACTCTTTACAGTGTTTAGTTCCAGCTATCCCTGTCGTGGCTGCTTTATTTGGATACGCCTGATCTGTAGTTCAACTAACGCAGTTAAAAGCAAGACAATAGCAGATTAAGAGGCAGTTGTCAATTGCAACAACCAACCAAATAGCTTCAAAATTAATGTCACTGAATACACAGCTTGAGCTAACAAACAAAACAAACCCATAGATCATATATATAAGTTGTGAAACCTTTAGGAAGAAGTAAATCATTAGCAATGTGTCTCCTGGTTACAGGAACTTCCTTCTTTTGACGTTCACAGTCTTCAAGCCAATTTGTCCGAACCACAAAAATAACACCGGCAGCTGCAAGGCCTCGCACCTCCTTTTTCTCACTGCATAATAAGGGGATACACAGTTCCTAAACTTCAGACATGCATGGATATTCAATGATGATTAAAATAAATCTTACTTAAACTTTCGACATTTGAATATGCAAAAGTGTATTCTATCTCGAAATCATGCGTCAATCATACCATGTTATGAAGGAGACTTCTCCTTAGTAAATTAGTACAACAGTCACATGATGTCAGAACCCAATTAATAAATAGATTGATAACCTTTTCAAACTCCCATATCATTGACAGCCCCTAAGAAGCATGGGTACGGATACGGGTATTGGATACGATACGGAAACGGACACAGGATACGTCATTTTCTAAAAAAATGAGGATATGACACGGCACGGATACGTCAACATTATTATTATCTTTTTATGTAAAATATATTTGAATTTTTATACTACGAGATATGATAGAATATTGGTTCCAACTTCTTTATATTTTTATACTACGAATACGGCCCCTGTATTTTTCTCCAGTAACTACTCATACAGTGATGTTATTATGCCTTGAGAGCATTAATCCATAGTGAACTTCTATCTCATGATATAGTAATCATTCAGTATTTGTATGGAAATCACTTCAGTGAGAGAAAAATTCCAGTTCTTTCAATGTGAAGAAGCTGCTGATAAGAAATATTGTAACTGCAGCAATATAAACCACTGAACTTCCATCAAATAGGTCCAGCTACTTACAGATAACAAAAAAGCAGCACTTTCTTTCTTTCACTTTCTTTCAAAAGCCACAGGGTATATCAACAGTTTTATTTTTTAGCTCGAAGCTCACTGAGGTATGTTTCCATAACGTTTGAAGTGAAATATTACATGTCAACCATATAACATTTCCAGATAGTTGCATTAAGAAGATAACATTAGAATAGAACTTACGTCTCTGATGGATTACCAACAATCACATGCGTCAATTTTTCATTGGATGACATGTAACGAGAGCCACCGCCTTGGCGGATTATATTGACTAGCTTGCGCAATTCAGATGCATCAAAGCCAACAAGTAAAATCCTGCAATCTGACAAGTATAAATCATTGTCTTCGCTTTGAGAATCATCAGCTACACAACCATCAAAACCAGCATCGACGCCTGGTTCCTTGGCAGATGCTTCATTATCCTCCTTGACATTAACATTGACAGGAAAATCACATGTAGTAGATGTTGTCTGTGAGAGAGCAGCTCCGAAATCTAGATCTGCCATGTCAGAACACGATATAGTTTCCACGGCTGGATCTCTAGTTATAGAGGATGGATCATGTTGGGAATTTCGGAAGCCTTTGCCAGCGTTGTCCTGTCCAGACAAACTAGGTCGTATGCCTTTGATTGAAGATCTGGGAAAACTATGAACGGTATACGCCTCCTCATTAAGACACACTATTAAATCATCAATAAAACGGAAACAAGACAAGCATAATGTCAGGCACCACCATATGAGGGGAACAAACATGACAGAACGTTCATGCAGGGTAAAATTAGAACCCAATAATTTAGACAAGGTATCATTAATCATTACCTCTTCGAGCAACAGATTGATCGAACCAATTCCTGGTAACAATATGAATGGTACCCCATCTCTTTGCAACCTGGTATTTATCACCTTCAGGAGCTTACCACCAGTCAAGGAGACAAAGTTCTTTAACTTAAGATATTTCTTGAATTCCAGACTTGTCACATTTTAAAGGGTGAATAGACAAGTTTTAGAGTCATAAAATAAAAAATTTATCAGTCAAATTGAACAGTTCAATGAAAAAAATTGAAGACTGACTAGGAACAAGAATGGGGAAGATAAAACTTCTCATAATTTACTACCAAGAAAGAGAGTAACCATAACATGAAAGCTCAAAGCACTCTAGAAAGAAAGGATATTAATATGATACAATGAACAAACTGCGATGAAATTAAAGTCCTTGTGTATCTGAGTAAAAAATAATAGCTCAAGCTTCAGCATGTAGGAGAACGAAGATTAAAACCCATTAGTTACTTTAGCCATGACATCTGCTACAGATGCAGCCATCAAGTTTCATCTAATTTATAATATAGTTCACTCCTCTGGAGTACAACATGGATTGGGAAAGTCCACTGAAATTCAGATTGGGTCACAAATGGCCCCAAATTTTAAATATTCCTCGTGGAACTTCCCTTCTACTTTACATTCTCCATTTAAACTATACTTGTCACTTTCCTGTGATGAAACTGATAATAAGTTGTTTTTACACTAATATTATTTGTACATTTGAATTCGTGTATTTCAGTTACATAATTGCACTGCTACTAAAATGAAAGTTCCTCGACCAGATATAATTCCCCCCCCCCCCCCCACCAAAATTTCCGCAAGCCTACCACCTTGAGGGAGTCACCAGAAAAACATGAATCTCATTCTCAGTTGCTCCAAAACCTCAACCACCAATTAGGAAGCCAACCTATTACCTATTTCATCAGAAGATTTTAGCAGCCAAATCAAACATTATATTTGGATTCCTGGGCTAAATTACTGAGAAACAGTTATTTATCGTGGTGGAGATTGTATTGAAAGCAACTACCAAACTAGTATGTCTATGGGTGCTCAAAGTCATCAGAGGTCTAGTTAAGAGTTTAACTGATATAATTTGGTGCATTTTTTTCCCTCATAAGTCGTGGTAACAATCACTATCAAGAACTTTAGATTTTGTAGGTAGCTGCGCAGAAGATATCAGTCCTAGGTACAGTCTTTTAAAACATTTGTTGCATTTGCAGCTTCCGATGTTGATATCTAGTACTGTATCTTTGGTTAAAAATACTCAAACAACTCCCCCTTATTCTGACTCAATTCTTTATTCAAAATATAATAGGCAAGTAATATGAATGGTACCGATACAAGAACAAATGAAGTGTCACCCAATTCATCCAATATGAGGAGTTTGTGGGTGAGGTTTCACTTAATTAGTTCAGTAAGAACTTCAAAATTAGATTACTGACTCATCGGACGTAGCTACTATCGATACCTGGATCCAGTTTTCTCATGAGCGGCTCAGCTCGTTTAAACAGTGCAGAATAAATGCTGAAACTAAGCAAAAACAAACCAGAGCAACTTAAGGCATTTGATAAGAAAGCAACAGGTCATGCGCTAACTACGACAATATCAATAGCACTAAGACGGTGAAAAATAGGATATATCACAGATAAGATGAGTGCACTTCTTGGTCAGTTCAGCAGAATATTTGCCCCCATTTTGCAAAACCACCTTCTCCATCTCCTTTCGCTTGTCTGAGAATGCATAAGAATCATATTAAGTGAACTCTACTGGTAGCTTATCAGTATATAAAGCTAGCAGAATTTCTCTAACTGACACCTGCAGGAATTCTGGAAACACATATCCTCAATCCAGACATAGGAAGAACCCTGTATGACTCCTGAGGAACAACACGGTGTTCTTCCCAACACTGTTTTAACCAGCTTAAAGTGACGATTGGCTTCTTTAGAGTATTCAAAGCCCACTGCACTACCACCAAAAGGAATAACATGAATCAGGAGGGTCCTAGAAAGAAATAATAACACTCTTTGTCCACTAGGAGAGATAAGTTACCTATATGTAAGCAAAGTAAGAGGCTGCATAATGCATATAGTGCCTAACCATAAGAAATTTACATTGCCAATTCATTTAAACGTGTAGTCAAAAATAAAAGGCTTGCTGACCATTAACGTCCAGCATTCACAATTGGAAAGGGACATTATCCTTTTAAAATTGCAAGAAATAGCTCTCAAGTCTCAAGGGAATGCCTTATGGAAATCTAACACAGCGAACATGCTAAAAGACATGATTAACAAGGCTCCGAACATGGAAGCTGAAAAAACATACAGAATAGTACTGATTTATGTAATTCCGTTGACATTCACACTGGAAGTTACCAAGTACTTATTATACAGGAAGAAGAGAAGTGCATGGCAGCATGTACTAAAAATGGTGCAAGGAAATGTTTACTAGGTACAGAAACCAAAGAGGAAGTTTAAAAAGAGAAATCTAAACTAAAAAGTCAGAACCCGAAGAACAACTAAACCACAATAACGCATCAGGGTGACCCTGAAGTAACCGGTGAGACCTTACATGACCTACAAACCAGACATCGTGAGTTTGAACCACACCGGAGGAAGTACACGATAAACATACAAGTGGCTTGAGGGTATGGGAGAGATTATGCTCCCTAAAGTCATACTAACTCATATGTCCGATACTACAGAACTGCCGTTCATCGAAGTGTCCTGATAAGACAATTCCACTCATAGATGTCCAATCGAGATTCGGATCATGAATCGAAATTCAACTGTACTGAATCGTTAATTGAATCGTGAATCGTAAAGATCCGGTTCAAATCTTCATAAGCATATAGAATAACATATCCTTTAAATTTGTAAGCAAGTCTGAACAATACATTCATATCCCAACAATAAGTAAACACAAGTATCCGGAAAATTGCAGCCCTAATAAGTGATTAGGAGCTTTAGGGATCTATCTAAAAGATAGAATGGGCGAAGATATAAGGTTTGTATGCAGACCAAGGAAACATATGATACCAAGATAATGAGAATTAATAGGAAAACTAGTAGTCTTGGCCTTGAAGAAGTCGTACTACCTATTTAGAAACAAACATGACTTCTGTTGGTCTGAATCGCTACGAATCGCATGATTTAGGCTCTTGATACAGGAGTTGGATTAATTTTGTGTCATTTAAGATTTACAGAGGGATTCGCATAATTACATGGGTGAATCTAATCGTGAACAAACGTAAGCAACTCCAAAAACGTGTAATTCAGCAGAATATTTGGCCCCATTTTGCAAAACCACCTTCTCCGTCTCCTTCCACTTGTCTGAGAATGCATAAGAATCATATTAAGTGAACTCTAGTAGTAGCATATCAGTATATAAAGCTAGCAGAATTGCTCTAACTGACAACTGCGGGAATTCTGGAAACACATATCGTCAATCCAGACATAGGAAGACCCTTTTATGACTCCTGAGGAGCAACACGGTGCTCTTCCCAACACTGTTTACAACCAGCTTAAAGTGACGGTTGGCTTCTTTAAAGTATTCAAATCCCAATGCACTACCCCCAAAAGGGGTAATAAGAATCAGGAGGGTCCTAGAAAGAAATAATAAACACTCTCCAAGTAGTTTTGAAGCTTCTCGTCCCAAGGTTTAAAGCACGGTGTAATCATGTAACACTCCCATCTATTGCCATCGCTCTTAGTCAAACTTCTCCTTCCAGCTATTTTTAGTAGTATCTGCATAAATTTCCGAATAACTCATCTCAAACCTTAAATTTTCCCAAGAGCACCACTTGAGATTTTAATATTTCAATTCAGGTTTTAATTTTTCTTGAAATCCAATCCACTCCTCCAATATGACATAGCCTATTTAATGTTTCTGCAAAGTATTTTTACCCCCTTAATCTATTAAAACCAATGAAATAGAGTGTACTTATCATTATTTTAAAGCACAGTTGCAGGAGCCCTACCACCCATTACGTACATTTTCAACTATCAACACCTAACAGTTGCAACCTCTTCAGTTGCTTTTTCATACATTATACAAGTAGGGAGAAAGATTTGGTCAATGTCAGTCACTGAATTCATCAATTGGAATTTGGGAAAGAGATGTATGAGTGCATCATGTCACATGAAGTTTGATTCTTTAATTACCTATGGCGAGGGAAATTCATTACCTTTTATTATTAGCTATTAGAAGTTACAAGGAGAGCAAGAAGACAGAAAGTGGAGTAGTTGGACCTTAGCCACCAGAGATGAACACCGGCATGGTATTCACAGTTCATTCAAAATCAACATCTTAGAGAGCTGGTCTGGTAATTCTGGATCAGCTTCTATATCCCCTAACCAAACTTCGCACTATATAAGCAAGTGCAAGTCCAACATGTAATGTACATTTTGACTGAACAAACAAGACTTTAACTGTGCACCAGTTATTTAAAAGAAGGGGGGATTCTCTAGACTCCATTAACAGAAATGGTTAGACTCTTGACTTGCGTAAAGTTGCTCGCCATTAAAAGCGAGTAGTCATACGATATGGGAGTGAGAACTACTTCTCATTCAAGGATGTAGTGATGTGTGCCATGAGAAGTGCAAGGAAGATATTATTCTAAAGGCTAGGATTATTAGGGTAATTTGGTAGGTCTCTAGAATTTAGGTTATGGACCTAAGTTTGGCTCGGTGAGTGGAGGTTGGCGGTCTAACAATCTTGTTAGTCCGTTCGGGTTGTGGAAGGGCATCAGGGTTGGTTGGGGCCGCTTTGTGGAGAGGGCTCGAGTTAAATGGCCTAGGGGATCGTGTTTGTTTTCGGGAGGATTGTTGGATGGGGAGACACCTTTGTCGCATCAGTTTCCTTCCCTATAGCGCTTAGCCCAAGAGCCTTTAGCTCTCGTGAGTCAGTGCTGTAGTCAGGGGGCGAGGGTGGCGGTGTGGTGTGGGATTTTTGGTTAAGGCGATACTTGAATGAATGGGAGATCCCGTATTTACTCAATTTATTCGATTTTCTTCAATGTTTTGGAACTCCTCCTGGGGTAATGACCCTTCACCTGACAGGGTTGTTTTCCGGCCGATCCAATAATTCTGATTTGTGTGGGCCCCGTGTTGCCGTGCTTCTAGCTCTTTTGATCTGGAAAGTAGGAGCCTCTTTACGAGTCTCTTTTCTTGTCTGGTGCGCATCTCATGACAGAATCTTGACTATTGACAACTTGGTCGCCGCCGTCACGTGTACGTTAATTGGTGCTGTTTGTGCTGATCTAGTGCTAAATCGGTTAATGCTGCATTGTTCTGCTGTGCAGACGTGTCAGGGTTTCTTGTCACTTGGGATGGGGTTAAGGTTGACGGAGGGAGGAAGAAATTTTGGTGTTTGGCTCCTTGGTAGTCATGTGGATCATTTGGTGTGTGCAAACCTTTGTTGTAGGCTTCATCGTTGAGTTGCTTCTGGAGTGGCAATCAGAGGTGCCAATGACTTCTATGGATCATTTGCATGATTTCCTTGATTCACTGGCTTAGTTTGTTTTTAATTTGTTAGTT
Organism: Linanthus parryae; assembly: GCA_023055425.1. NCBI lineage: Eukaryota > Viridiplantae > Streptophyta > Magnoliopsida > Ericales > Polemoniaceae > Linanthus > Linanthus parryae. Next base: position 5,053,954 of record JALGPY010000019.1, on the reverse strand, counting down.
TCTTCTCTTGCTGCGTAGGTTATGATAGTATGACTTACCGGTTTCTATGTAAACTTTCTGTTCATTTTTATAAAATCTTTTATTACTTTTCAAAAAAATCACTCTGAGATGTTTAGGAGTTAGCCACTTTCACTGTCCCTGTCAGTGTTCCTTCACTTCGCTTTTTATAATTTAGTCATTAGAGAAGACGTTTGCCAAAGGAAACAGAAACTTTCAGAACAGCGGAGTGTGTGCCATTTGGCGCCTGTGGTTGTCATGTGGATCATTTGGAGGATGTCTAAAAGGAAGACTTTTGAGGAGATTAGCATGCCCGAATCTTTTATACGAGGTCTTATCCTTCAGTTGCTACTGGATGGGAATTTCGTGTGCTGCATGGCTCGTCAAATCACTTGTTGACCTTTTTGGCCTCTTTGGCTCAGTTGTCGTTGTCTTTTTTTCTTTCTTCTTTCATGTCTACGTTATGAGGGTATGACCTATCAGTTCTTCTGAAAACGTTCTTTTAACGTCTGACAAAATATTGATCACCTATCAAAAAAATTATCGTGCCTTCGTATCCAGGCCTTCTTGCTCGGTTTGCAGAAGGAGATAAAAATAAATTCAGAATAGACATAAAACCAGCTTTCTCTAGACTTTCATTTTGAACAAAACCAAATTGAGGGAACCACTAAGAATAAAGCAAAGTGCTACACGAATAAAAAAAAAAGTGTGGACACTTGTTCCATTGTGCATGTGTATAAAGAGAGTGCACGCGAGGGGCAGGAGCACTTGAACTTGGGAAAACTAACAAGGAAGACAGAAAACTCAAACCGTGTATTTTGCAGCCAAGACGTTCTTAACAATGACAAAGTTGACATCCATGGTTGCTTTAGCATGGAAAACTCCATTCATAGCAGTTACCATCTGTTCAATCTCCATCTGCCAGCCATATATATGATATAAGTGAACAACATAAACATAAACATTTGATAATAAATGGTTCCTTTTGAAATGTTCTTTTGCAAACACCTCATAAGTTCTGATATAAGCAGCATGTACAGGCAAAAGAAGATGCATTTTCTCTTTTGGAAGTAGTCTAGAAATTTGATAGACTACAACAATCCATCAAATAATGAATAAAACATATACCTTTTCATCCTTCTCAAAACCAGATGCCAGAACTTTAACTCCATCCATTGCGAGGCAGCAAGTAAAGCCCAGCTTGGGAAGAGGCTTACGTTCTTTTGCACAGGAAAGAACACACTGAGGACCTGACAAAGTACAAACAACTCAAGCAGTTGTCATAATTGGTAAGTTCTTGTGTATTAACCCGAGATTTGACATAAATATAAATGGGAAAGATAGATTATTTCCCTCTATCAAACATCTTGATGTACGAAAGCATACCACCAATTGTATCATTAATTCTCGAGAAACCCCCGAATCCCATAGAAGTGTAATCACTTGAAATATCAGAAATACAAAAGACATGACTGGAGATAGACAACACAAGCCGTACCTAGCAATTTACATCCCTTCTCTCGTAGTTCGTCGAACTTTTCCTGCAATTCAACGAAACCAAATCTCAAAAAGGTATATAGATCTCATCTAATTGGAGTAACGAGAGAGTGTGAAGCTGCAATTGAAGTGGAAGATGGTTACGTGTTTGTTAGAAGAAATGACATGGTAATCGTTGGGGCCGTTTCGCAAGGGGTTGCTGCAACAGACGACCTCGGCGCCGTTGTTCTTGAGAGCATCGTGCAGTGAATCGAAGGTCTCCGGCGGGACTAGTTTCCGGGACATGAACACCGTCGCTCCTTCGAACGTTTTCGACATCATCTTCACCAGATGCTCTGTGAATCACACGCTCGAATGCAGAATCGGACTGAACTTCTCTTGCATCTATTTGTGAGAAAGGGATTCGAGACCCTAGGTTTGCGCTGTGTATTGAAAATGAAGCTTTGACGCGGGAAGGTGTCCTAAATTGCTGATTGGTACAATTTCTTCAATTATTGAATTAATTCAAAAGCCTCTTTGGTGGATGATAATCCTAGCTTTTCAAACAAATGAAACCTTTAACAATAAAAATACCATTTTTTTATTTTTTTTTTTTTTTTTTTTTTTTTTGAGAAATCATACCATTTTATCTTTAATAAAAAAACATCCGCCTATTTTTATTTGGGCTTAACTAATCGGAATTAACTTAAGTAATCCTATTAATTGAGCCCAATTGGACTGATGGGAAAATTAAACTACTTAGCCCACACCCTAACCTACCCAAACCCACCTCCAATAGAACACATCTCACAGCCATGAGCCACCCATCTCCCTCTCCCTATCCGTTCTTCCTTCTCCCTCTCGATCTCCCTCTCCCGCTCTTCAATCTCTTCCATTTCTCTTTCCCTCTCCATCTTCGAGAGCGAAGAACAGATGCTTCACTTTAATAAAAAAGAAAAGATGCTTGACGACGACCCCGCCATCGCTGAGGGAACCGCAAACGTCGCCGTCGCCGTCGATGAAGGAACTGCCGACACCGCCACGGAAGAAGCAGAAGTCGTCGCCACTGTCACCTTAGCGTATGACTCCCCTCTCTCTCTCAAGCATCTAACTCCCTCCCTATCTCTATCTCTCCTCTCATCTCCTACACTATCAAATCCATTCATCCTCTCAAATCTTCATATTTGTGTTTTTGTTTGCAGCTCTTGGTGTGCTAGTTGCAGATCTAGACATGGAGGAAGAAGAGGGATTGGGTTCAAGAATTTTAGATATGGAGATGGATATGTAGATTGCGATGGAGATGGAGATGGTTGTGTAGAGATTAGGTGGATGTTAATTTTTCTCATTCTATTATTTTTTTCTATTATAAATTGATGATACAAATTTGTTCTTAGTTGTGTGTGTTGTGTTCTTGGTTGTGTGCATTTTTGGTTGTGTGTATTCGTGGTTGTGTTTGTAGGGTTTTGATCATGGATACGCAGCAGAAGAAAGAATTATCCATTCAAGACCCTCCAAGGATTATGAAGAGAATCATAACGATGGTAAGGGAAGAAACAAGTAACACACCTTAGAGGTCTCATGTGATGACTTGTAACGTGAATTATGTCACATCTCTACGGTTGATCCACGCCTAGAGGTGAGATCAAGATTTTCCAACTCCTTGTGCTAGCTAGGAAGAATGGAAGAGGATGAAGAAATCATGCAACCAATCACCAAGGAAGAGAGTTTGGACCCTCTTGGTGGCCGACGGGTAGAGGGGCGGCAATGGGAGGGCTTCGGCCTCCTTTGTTGCTTTCTCTCTCCTTACTTTATTCTCTTCTACTCTAAGTATGTAGAGATCTCTAGAGAAAATAAGCTAGGAGTGCTCTTTATATCGTCCAGGAACTCCTTGTCCTACTACATAAAGAACCCCTCTCCTAATCCTACTCAAATAAGGATTAGTCCGTTTTGCAAACTAGTCCTAATCATGTCCATACATGGATTAGTTCTCTTTGAAAATTAATCATAATCATGTCTCTACATGAATACGTCCACCTTGGCAAATCATAATCATGTCTATACATGAATTAGTCCAACTTGCATATTAGTCCTACTAAGTTTGCAAGTTGTTGCGATTTGATCATTCTAATTAATTAATCATATTAATTAATTAATTCTCAAGTCTAGTTCACCCCTATATGGCGTGTGACCCCATAGGTTCTATTTAGTTGGTAGTAACTATTTACTAATATGGAGCCACCTCTAGCAAGACATCCATTCTAGAATAGTCATCATGACAAACCTTGTGCAAGTATTGTCTCATCCCTTTGTCTCAATATCCAGATTGGACACGAGACATACAAGTCACACTCGTATATCCAATCCATAGTTTCTTGATCCTGGGAATAGCCTTATTCGTGCAAATAACATCAATATCATATATTGGTTTATTTGAGTCTGGCAAGACATTCTAAAGCACTATCCCTCGAGTGGCCTATGATATTTTCTCCGGTTATGTGGGAGGGACAAATTGTATACATCACTACGATATCTAAGCTTGCTTCCTATTGTGTCCAATACGCGCCTCTATGACTACCCAGTCACGGTGTAGTGTTTGACGCTACCAAAACACAATATTCCACAACTAGAAGATCTAGTGACTTTCAAGTCTAAGGATGACAATACCGTTTTAACCGCGAGAAGCACTTGGGACATTACATAACTTGTATGTAGCCTTCTCAGAGATGGGTCAATCCAGTATGCCATTACTCCTAATGCATACGCATGTGTTGGATCATGATATCCCCATATCAATCCAACCCCATACTAGTCTATAGATGATTGTCCCATTTAATCATTATAATGGACTAGGGATATTTTATAATATAACATTTATATTCTAAGAACTGCATTCATGTTATCATATCTCCATACCGATGACATAATGAATCGTAAATCCATATATTTGTCACAATAAATTGATTGTCTCTAGGGCACAATTCCAACAGTGTTACCACAGAGAAGAGTAGTGAAGGGACCGTGCAATTAGTCAAATGAAGGAGTGTGGAATTAGTGAAATGGTGAGGAGCAAAGTAGTCTTTACATGCTTCTTAATTTATGTGCTTCCAGTTTTTGTGAAGAAACTGGAGGAACGGAGGGAGTATAATCGGTTAATGTGTTGTATTCTAGACCCTACTAATAAGGTATTACTACTATATCCCTATCCTTGTCATAGTTTCTAAACCCAGTCCCAAGGCCGATGGCAATCGAACAGGTCAAGGCGTGGCTCACTACTTCAATGGTTGAGCCATGGGGTGAACTAATAAAAGTAAGATATAAAAGTAAATTCACGTTAAAAAAATTATACTACTCTCTAAAAGTGTGAATGTTTTAATGTTGGATAAAAGACATTTTTCGTCCCACCATTATGACTAAAATACAGATACCCCTGCACTATAGTTTAATACAGTTTGCTACCACGTCAGAGGTTGGAGGTAACGACACACTAACGGAAGGGCAAAAAGACAAACATACCCCTGAAATTTAACGAAGTTACCCCACTATAAATGCCATTTTCTTCCTTTCTCCTTTTCATTTTCTAACCCTAGCCAACCTTATCTCTTCCCCTCTCTCTCTTATCTTTATCTTTCTCTCCTGACAAAACCCACCTCCACCACCACTGATATCACCATCCAAAATCTCCACCAACAACCCACCCCATCTCCGTCCCTCTTTATGCCCCTCTCCTTCACTGACCCACGAAGCTGTAGCCACATTCTTCTTCTCCTCCTTCTCCGTTGGGATCCAATGCCAAAGTCAGGCAGCTGAAGTGGCGGATGAACTTGCTCTCCCTCTCCGTTATTTGTTGAAGTGCCAAATCGAACCGCTCCGGCGTCGTCCTCTGGCGTTTTCCCCATGGCAGCGGCGGTGCATCGGGACGGCGTCGACAGCTTCGTCTTCATCCTCTGTTACTGTCGTCTGCTTTTCTCTTCTCCTCCTGCTCTTCTTCTTCATCTCCTATTTTTTGCGTGTTTTTTTTATTTTATTTTTCTTTTTTTATTTGGGGTTTGTTCTGGGTTGAGTTTTGAGTTTTGTTCTGGGTTGTAGCTAGGTTGGATGTGAAATTGTAGATAATTGTATAGGATTGGGGCAGTGGGGTTGTAGAAGATGAAGATGAGATATGTAGGTGCGTGTTTTTGTGTGTGTGTGTATGTAGAAGATGAAGATGTTATACCAAGATGAAATAGGCATTATTGCCCATCTTGACTCCAATAGCTGGTGTTGAAAAACCTAATTTCATACCTGAAAATTAATTTTGACATTTTATTTTGTTTTGTTCGAAAAGGTATAGAAGATGTTCTCAGGAAAATGGAGGTAACAGAATCTGAATGATTTAGTTAAATAAGATTATTATTGTTATTGGTTGTTATGAGCTTTTAAAAGTGTAATATACTACCACTCCGTCTCTTCTCTTTAGCCCCATTTTCTATTTTGGGACGTCTCTTCTTTTTAGCCCCATTTCTTATTTGGGTAACGTTAAACAGTTGAAATGACCACAATACCCTCACAAATAATACCCACCTACTTTTTCCCCATCAAACCCTACCCATCTCACTACAACCTTATCCTTTCATTACATTCTTCCAACCACCAAAGAGAGAGAGAGCCACAGAAATAGAGAGAGAGAGAGAGACAGAGTAGTGCTCTGATCGTAAGAGGCGAAAATGATTTCCCTCTCAACTGACTAAACCCTCTCCTTGCTCCTCTCTGTTCCACCATCACCGGGAATTACCAAAAATCACCGATGTATTGACTGTTTATGTCAAAAAGGGCCTCGTCTGGTTGGCGGAGAGACCGTAAAACGAGAAAAAGAACTCGGTCAAAGGTCGAAGAAGCAAACGACGCGAACACGGCGCATAGAACGCTGATTTTGCCTCCGATCTGGTTGTGGAAGAGTCTGGTTCAATGCTCTCTCTCGCAGAGGTCGGCGATGCCTTTTCCTCTTCTATCACCTCTCTCTCTTCTCAGATCTAGGGTCGTCCTGAACGACGGCGGCTTCGTCGTCGTCATCCGCGTTCTTCTTCTTCTTATTATTCTTATTCTCTTTTTTCTGTTTTTATGTTAAGAGATGTAAATTTTTGTTTAGCTCTTAAATTTTGGTCCAGATTTATTAATTGATGGTGTGTTCTTGTTAAATTAGACATTTTGTGTTCTTGTTTTAGTCATTCTTTTCTTAAAAATCTACTCTTCTCCAAGTTCTTCCTTCTTCTAGTCCAAGCATCCAAGCATGTGCGTCTCATCCTTTGTTGCTTCAATGGAATAAATTGCCTCTAACTATCTATATAAATTTCTATGTAAAAACCTCACAAACGAGGGGATTTAGATAAGAAGAGAAAACATTTAGAATAAATAGAGAGGCGCAATACGCATGCCGTATTTTGATTACTTCAAAACCCATCAAAACAAAACCACAACAAACAGTCACACATCTAAGCCACATCCACGCACCATGCGATTAAACATCAAATAAGACGAATAAAATTAAGTTTTAATCGCACGTTTTTTATTGAACAGGTAATTGATAATTACCAAATGCGACTACCAGGTTATGAGGGGGGACGCCAACACCAACATGGCCGAAACCCTGGGACAGGGGAAAAAACATTTTTTTTTTCTTTCTCCCTAGTGTTGCCGAGCCTCTCTAGGAGAGAAAATCCAATTTTTCTTCTTCTTTTTCCCAAGCCCTAGCAGTTGGAGTACGTATATCATATATACAATTTTCCAATACACTACGTATGTTATATATACGATATTACAGTACATTACGTAGATTATATATACGATTTTAGAGCACACGACGTATATCAAATATGCAGTTTTACTGTACACTATGTATATCAAATATACAGTTTTACAGTACACTACGTATATCAAATATACTGTTTTACTTTACGCTACGTATATAATATATACAATTTTACTATAAATACGTATACATATGATTTTTCAATACACAACGTATATCATATATACGATTTTACAGTGCACTACGTATATCATATATGCAATTTTGCTAAACATCATATATATATATATATACATATATATATATACAGTACACCATATTGTATCATATACAAGTTTATGATTGTATCACATACAAATCACAATAAATCATATCATATATGATTTAACAGCTTATATCATAATTGCGTAAAATAGTAAAAACACATAATTAGATTATGGTTTCACAAGTGGCTCTGATACCACTATCGGGTTTTAGGTAATCAAAAGCAGCGGAAATAACAAAAATTATTTGCCAAAACCCACCAAGGACCCATGTGAATGAGCATAATCGGATGATTAGAGGTTTACCTCAGTCAAACTGACTGGTGTCGATCACTAGCGCAAATCAAAGGACTGCGCCTCTATGGTATCCACACGAACAGATCTAAACTGGACTTCGTATACTAGGTTGCTAGCCTCTTGAAGAAGAAGGATGATCTTGTCTTACAGGATTAATGAATATGGACTTGCAAGCGGATAGGATCCAATCAAAGGGTTGGCAACAAGAGAAGAGGTGGTACCACTGGTCGTGGGCTCCTAGAGGGGGCGGCTTTGATGGTGGCCGAACCCTAGATGGACAAGAAACCATTTTCTTCTCTTTCTATTTTCTCTCTAGTGTATGTGTGGGTGCGGGAATGTATTAAGACTGACTTTTCATAGCCTAGGAATTGACGGGCCTTAATTACGCGTATTGTACAAGTCTGCGATCAAGTAGTAAAATGGAGTGATTGAGACTTTGGATTGTCGAACCAACAGGGAATTGAACCACTATTGGTCAATCGTTAATCAACTAGTGAATACAAAGTAACCGGTAAAAATGTTTGTTTGAGTCTAAGTTAGCCACCCACAACCAAGTGTCTCTACGTAAGTTGGTGACTGCAAATATCTAAGGATATGAACTAATTATATGGAGAAACTAGGTGAGTTATGGTCCATAGGGTACTCAATTGCTTTCAGAATTCGTTCCACGACACTTTACTATTGCTTTCATAATACCTACTCTAGTTGTTCTCTCAAAATCATTAACAAAACCTCTCAGCTTGTCAATTTTATCAATCTGACGCGGATTACTAACGCGTATTACGCAAGCGCACGGTCAAGTAGTAAGAGTGGAGTATTTTTGGGACTCCGGGTTGTCGAACCCTCGAGGACAATCTCGCAACAAGTTTATATTTAACAAGATAGCGCAGTTCATTGAGTAACCGGAGTAAAAAGTGTGTGAATTGTGGTGTTGCCACCCCCAAACAAATGGCTGCGATCACTAATAAAAATAATAGTAAACTGGAATTAAGAAGAATTCTTAATCAATTAATGGAGAGGACTAGGCAATCTCGTTAATCACCTAGGGTTGTAAACGATGTCCGAATTATCTGAGCAACACGTTAACTATGTTCTAACTAAGCCGGGTAATAGCACTGACTATCTCCTATCGGTCTCAAGTCATTCTACTGCACGGTAGACTACAATCTCCTATCGGTCTCTTGTGTCTACCGGTCTGTTCTAGTAGGCTAACGACATGCACGACAACGGGTCTCGTCGGTCCACCGTTGCACGAAACAGTCGAATCTCACCTACCGAATCTACCCACATTAGCCAATCCTAACACGTCCCTTTTCAGTCTCAGTGATATGAGATTGATGTTCATGTCTCATCCTAGTTAGTTGGAATCACTATCGTGCATTCACTAACTAAGCAGTGTTTCCGATTAGCTACTCCATTAACACTGAGTATTAAGCAGAGTACAAGAACAATTAATTTAGAATAAAGCTAACTTTAAGCATGAATCAACTATTGAACAAACCCTAGTTCTTGAACCCTAGTTTTATCTCCTAATCGTGTCACTCAATTAGGATTACTAACATAAACACGAAACTAGAATTGATTCAAAATAAGAAATCAAGAAATCATGAAGCAAAGTTCTAATCTGAAAAAATATCATCGTTTACATGAACCCTAGGCTCTCAAATCGAGATGCCTGGCAAAAGTGCTTAGCTACTCATAGCAATATATGAAATACTCACGAGTTTCTCCATTAAAATTGATCAAGAAGAGTAGAAGAAATCAAACGCAAGAAGCTTCAATGGTGGCTTTGTCTTCTTCGTCTCCCCCTTCTTCTCACGTCTCTCTCTATTAGAATAACTCTCCTTGATTAATTGTAGTTTTAGCTCAAATAGGAGAAGCAACCCGTGCCTCTCTTGTTTTTCTTTCGTCCATGTATTTTTTCTTAAGTAGATCGCACGACCTCAGTAAAAGCTGATCGTGCGATCTGCTTCTCCTTTTGGCCCAGATCGTACGATATGCTTCTAAGGACCAAGTCAGGTCGCACGATCTGCAATATCAAGTCGTGCGACCTGACTAACTAATCGCATGATCAGTAACTCAAATCGTGATAACAGTGAGTTTGCTCAATTTTCTTCTCCGAATTTTTTCTAAGTCTTTCTCCAGATCGCACGACCTTAGTTTTGCAAGTCGTGTGATCTGCTGAACTTGTCTTCTTTCTTCTTTGCTTTCTTCTTTCTGCTGTGCCTACTTCCTCAATCCCGAGCTTTGTACCAATTTTCAAAGTTCGTTTCTCCTCTTCGTTCAGTCTCCGAGTTACGTTTCCTGTCAAAACAACACGAAACAAACCCGTGCGATCAAACGTGACAAAATATCATAAAATAATGCGAGAAACGCCCGGATTTACAATTTATCGCTCAAAGCTCAAGTTATTAAATCTCCTCAAGTTCATAGTGTATTTCTAATATAATCTACCCGAAATTCACACAAAATGGTACACAAAGGTAGAAGAAATATAAATCTAATACAGAGTTATCAAATCCCCCACACTACCTTTTTGCGCGTCCCGAGCAAAATCAATCCTCACACTACGTTTTAAATCCACCAAATCGCATACAACTTTACTAGCCATGTGAGACAAACAACACACACACCCAATGCAATCTACATGACTATAAACAATGCAACTCGATTATCAAACAATGCAAAAATTGAAACAACACAAATTTTTTTTTTCTCTTTTTAGTTAGAGATTGGGCAATCTCAAAAAGTAAACCGGCAAGTCATAAGGCTCTCATATTCCCTCGGAAATGCTATAACTTTGGTGATCGGTAGAACTTGCGGCCAGTTTCGTTAGACAGAACGGGCACAAACACTTAAGACATTTCTTCCGCACACTCATCAAACGTATCCCTAGCACTTACCTTCCGAGCTATTTATCCACGGGTTTACGCTGCTGACGTCTTAGGACGGGTAGGATAGGATATTTATAAGCGTAGTCCTAGACGTCATGATATAGCTCACAAAGACCCGATTTTCACACTCCCTCACCAAAATCCAAGGAACCCCACCGAATCTCACTACTCCGGACCTCATTCCCTCAATATTGGTGCAACGCCGTTCTCGCGGCCACGAATGTAAAAGAATGATCAAAATCCATAGCTAATCTCCCCGGTCTTCGAGAAATTCAATTTCAGCTCCTTATTCCCTTTCACTTTCAATTTATGTTTTTCTTTTTTTTCCTATTTCTTTTTTTTTCTTCTAACAAATTCCATGGAGCCAACAATAATGATAGTAATATCCTCGGAGATCCAAGTATCAAATACTGTGGGGGTGGAATGTGTCAAATCAGTAATGTAATCAAATATAATGTCGACACCCCCACACTCAATGTAAAGCATATCAAAAACCCGGTAGTCAATGTGTAAACGTGCTTTTCCAACCGATCCTCCTCATCACCTAAGATATAGAGAATATAAATGCATCACCAGCACAAAATCCTATAAGATCAACCAACCCCCACCCTATGACGTGCGGAAAGAATGTCACGCACTACGGTATTCCACATATGATCGTGGTGTAAGGACACGACTCACCGCCACACCGAAGTGTGCTACCGTCTCTAACTCACCCTCACATCCCCTCAAAATACGACTTGTAAGAGAATCCACGTAAGATGTATCAATTCAGCACACCCTCATCGAACCTCTCTAACTCGACTCCCTCTATCATGACGCATAGGAAAGGACCTTTCTAACTAGTGATGAAGTCACAATGAAAGGCTTCCTAGGCTAGAGGCTGTGAATAAAAGGGGTAAAAGGATCAATAGGGATAACTAGAGGACCTAGTGGAGACGGGACGTGAGGTCCCCATAAACATCACTCGCACAGCTGTTCCATTGCCACTACGAGGAGGGTTGACGACTACCCAAGTGACGGTGGTGTAGCGCTAGTAGGATAACCAGTCTGAGAGGCAGCTACTCGCATTTCTAATGTGCATTAGCCCTATAAGTCTTCCTACTCCAGATTCTCGCGTCTACCTCACCTCAAATTTTCATACTCCTAAGGAATGCTATCATTAAGCCCTCTCCACATTCACTCTCTTCGATTGCCCTTTCTCAAAAGTTTTAAATTTTTATGATTTTTGCATTTCTTTGTTTTTTTGATTTTTTTTTCATATTTTCCTAGACTCTATATGCTTTTGGCCAACTCGATTACGCACATGTTTTGGGTAGGGGACTCAATAATGTAAAAGTGCTAACAAACTGCATAAACTACACAATCCTACCACAAACCAACACAATACGAACACATAACTATATTAAACAACAAAGCGATGCAAACAGACATGGCTAGTGAAAGTAGATACAACCCCCCCCCCCCACACACTTAAGCGTTTCGTTGTCCTCAACGAATTTAGAGATAATGAAGGAGGACTCATCGCTTAAATGTGCAGGCGGTAGATTTCAACATTTATTGCTCAAAATGTAGATTAGAGAGAGTGTTAGAGGTACCTGGGTGCCCGGACCTACATGGGCATCGTTGCCGCGAAATTGCAATAAGAATGGGTCTTGTGGGCCGTTGAAAGTTTCCGGAAGCGTCTAACCTCGCGTCCGGATTCCGATGCGCCTACTCACATTCTCTATCGCACGCATCAAGAAGGGGAACCCGAAGCGTCTTTTGTACCAGTGCCCCTGGACATTGATTGGAAGTATTAAAGCAACTCTCTCTCACCCCTCATAGTCAAATATAGAGAAGTCATAAATAAATAAAAACAAAAACAAAAAGCATCCTACTCTACATTGGGTTGCCTCCCAAGCAGCGTTTGTAATTTAAGGTCGACAGCCCGACCCTATTACCTCTTCCACCTCACGAGGGTGGTCTGGCACATTGTGCCGCTTCCAACTTTGCTTTCCTGTGCTGAATTTCAAACACTGCTTGTGCTTGCACAACTGATGGCTTGTTCCTTTCCCAATAATCAGGTGGATCCCCTTGCGACAACTCTGGGATTTGGCGCTTCACTGGCACAGAAAATGAAACCCCTGGCTTATACTCCCACGGGTATTGGGGCGTCGGTTTGAAGACCCGAAACGTCTCCATGTCATCATTGACCCTCGTAATCAGCTCCGCAGTCTCTACGTCAATGAGAGTACGACCAGTCGCTAGGAACGGTCTACCCAGAATTATAGGCACATCACCTGCTGGCATGTCTAGTATGACAAAATCAGCCGAAATTATCAAGCTGTCAACTCTCACAAGGACATCATGTATCATCCCACAAGCTCTCTTGGATGATTTGTCTACAAATTAGAGAGTGATACAAGTTCTTGGAGGCTCCCCCACACTTAGCTTTTTGAATACCGAAAACGGCACCAAATTCACGCTCGCTCCCAGATCACAGAGAGTCCTTCCCGTGTAGGCGTCACCCAAGGTAGCTTCAATGACAAAACTACCTGGATCCTTCTTTTTCTTAGGTAGCCCATGCAAAACACATGAACTAACTGTTCATTTAAGTTCACTATTTGAAATTCATCCGCTGCTTTTTTTACCTAGGACTGCATCTTTAATAAACTTTGCATATTTTGGCATCTTTTGAAGTGCCTCAATCAACGGAATATTAATATGAAGTTTTGAAAATACGTTTAGAAAGCGCCTATATTCTTGAATCGTCCTTCTTCTTCCTAGTATGTAATGGAAATGGTAGTTCTGGAGAAGAAGAAGATGAATAAGAAGAAGAAGGAGATGGAAGTAGTACCTCAATAGATTTCTCTGCATCCTGGTGAATCATGCCCTTTGATTGGGGGATCATGACAGGTGTCTTCTTAGAATCGAAGACTTCATCTTCCTTTGCCTTAGATGTTGTAGCTCTGGCATGACTCGGATATGGTGGATCCTCAAGTGCAATACCACTTCGAGTTGTGATGGCTTGAGCTTGCTCCTTAGAAGTATGAACAATGTTGATTGGCGCTCTTTGTTCGATTTTCTCTTTCAGATCTTTTATTTCTCTTGAGCCACCTGAAGTGCAATTGCCAAAGAGCTGACATGTGTGGACATGTCCGTCATGTGCTGAGCCATTACCTTTATTATCCCTGTCATCTCGGTCAAATGGGAAAGTGGTACTGGCTGCTGCTGATGTATCTCTAGACTAGCTACTTCATGCACTACCTCCACCGCATTCACCTCAACCATGCTATGTGCCAGGGAGCTATGCTTCATCGGTTCTTGATGCTGGCACTCATAATCCAAGCTCTCCTCTTGCTCAATCACACGTCTTATCAACTCATATGCACCCTCCACATCGCATTTGAACAAGAAGCTACCTCTAGCTTCCAAATCGATCTTATTTTTATCAGCCTTGTCAAGCCCATTATAGAATACCTGAATGATATGAGCTCTGTAAATGCCATGATTGGGGCCTTTACGCAACAAGAAAGTGAGGCGCTCCCATGCTGTGACGAGTGATTCATTCTGCTTTTGCCTGAAATTCCATATCTCGTTCTGCAGCTGAATCATACGTGATATTGGAAAGAATTTGCACATAAAATGAGAGACACAATCTTCCCACGCTGTGATTGAGTTGGAAGGCAAAGAATCCAGCCAATCTTCAGCAGCTCCGGTGAAGCAATGAGGAAATAACAATAGTTTAAGTGATTCAGACCCCTTGTAGCGTATTACCTGGCATGTGTTCTGAAATTTTCCGATGAATGCATGAGGATCTTCATTATTTGTGCCAGAGTAGGTTCCCATCTCTTGTATGAACTGAATTGTGGACAGCTTGAGGCAGAAATTTTCTGCTTGAATTGGTGGCACCACGATAGCTAGCTCAGTTCCTTTCAGTTTCGCCTCAAATGTCTGGATGATCGTTTTCACTGACTTGTTATATGGCTTTGAGTATTGCCTAGCCATTGTTGCCCGCAGGTAATTTTTCAGCCTCAACTAACCTGGCTTCCACCTGTTCTCGGGTGGGGCTACTCGACTCTTCGCCCTCTGCCATCGTTACCTGAGATTACAGCACTAGCAAACCCGTGAGGTAACAGATAGTGAACAAAACAAAAATAAAAACTAAACTAAACTAATTGTTAATTAAAGACTTGTTAACTCTTTTCCCCACCAACGACGCCAAAAACTTGACGCAGATTACTAACGTGTATTACGCAAGCGCACGGTAAAGTAGTAAGAGTGGAGTATTTTTAGGACTCCGGGTTGTCGAACCCTCGAGGACAATCTCGCAACATGTTTATAATTAACAAGATAGCACAGTTCACTGAGTAACCGGAGTAAAAAGTGTGTGAATTGTGGTGTTGCCACCCCCAAACAAGTGGCTGCGATCAATAATAAAAATAATAGTAAACTGGAATTAAGAAGAATTCTTAAATCAATTAATGGAGAGGACTAGGAAATCTCGTTGATCACCTAGGGTTGTAAACGATGTCCGAATTATCTGAGCAACACGTTAACTATATTCTAACTAAGCCGGGTATTAGCACTGTCTATCTCCCATCGGTCTCAAGTCATTCTACTTCACGGTAGACTACAATCTCCTATCTGTCTCTTTTGTCTACCGGTCCGTTCTAGTAGGATAACGACATGCACGACAACGGGTCCTGTCGGTCCACCGTTGCACGAAACAGTCGAATCTCACCTACCGAATCTACCCACACTAGCCAATCCTAACACGTCTCTTCTCGGTCTCAATGATACGGGATTGATGTTCATGTCTCATCCTAGTTAGTTGGAATCACTATCGTGCATTCACTAACTAAGCAGTGTTTTCGGTTAGCTACTCCATTAACACTGAGTATTAAGCATAGTACAAGAACAATTAATTTAGAATAAAGCTAACTTTAAGCATGAATCAACTGTTGAACAAACCCTAGTTCTTGAACCCTAGTTTTATCTCCTAATCGTGTCACTCAATTAGGATTACTAACATAAACAAGAAACTAGAGTTGATTCAAAAGAAAAAATCAAGAAATCATGAAGCAAAGTTCAAATCTGGAATAATATCATCGTTTACATGAACCCTAGGCTCTCAAATCGAGATGCCTGGCAAAAGTGCTTAGCTACTCATAACAATATATGAAATACTCATGAGTTTCTCCATTAAAATTGATCAAGAAGAGTAGAAGAAATCAAACGCAAGAAGCATCAATGGTGGCTTTGTCTTCTTCCTCTCCTCCTTCTTCTCACGTCTCTCTCTATTAGAATAACTCTCCTTGATTAATTGTAGTTTTAGGTCAAGTAGGAGAAGCAACCCGTGCCTCTCTTGTTTTTCTTTCGTCCATGTATTTTTTCTTAAGTAGATCGCACGACCTTAGTAAAGCTGATCGTGCGATCTGCTTCTTCTTTTGCCCCAGATCGTACGATATGCTTCTAAGGACCAAGTCAGGTCGCACGATCTGCAATATCAAGTCGTGCGACCTGATTAACTAATCGCATGATCAGTAACTCAGATCGTGATAACAGTGAGTTTGCTCAATTTTCTTCTCCGAATTTTTTCTAAGTCTTGCTCCAGATCGCACGACCTCAGTTTTGCAAGTCGTGTGATCTGCTGAACTTATCTTCTTTCTTCTTTTCTTTCTTCTTTCTGATGTGCCTACTTCCTCAATCCCGAGCTCTGTCTCTATTTCCAAAGTTCGTTTCTCCTCTTCGTTCAGTCTCCGAGTTACGTTTCTTGTCAAAACAACATGAAACACACCCGTGCGATCAAACGTGACAAAATATCATAAAATAATGCGAGAAAAGTCCGGATTTACAATTTATCGCTCAAATCTCAAGTTATTAAATCTCCTCAAGTTCATAGTGTATTTCTAATATAATCTACCCGAAATTCACACAAAACGGTACTCAAACGTAGAAGAAATATAACTCTAATACAGAGTCATCAAAATCCTAACACTAACAACCGAAACACACCTTGAATGGTCATTCTCATTTTTTTACTTTTCAGTCTCAAGAACATCAAGAATGTCTTCCTACTCTTCACGAACCTAGGGTTGAGTTATTTTCATACACTCATCTAGATAACTAACATGATATGGGTGATCAAGCCTCACATACTAAGGATTAAGAACTCGAGTAGAAGAATCATGAAAATCAAGAGTAAAATTAAGAATTAAACATGAAGTGAAATCATGAGTTGGAAATCAACCAAGAAACCCTAGTTCTCCACAAAACTCTAGCTATGAGTTTAGCTAGACATTGAATAGTTTAACATCATGTTAATCTCCATGAGAATAGTACAAGAGAGGGAAGAAGAGTTATCAAACGATGAAATCTCCACAAGGGATTGGCTTTCGTCTTCTCCTTGTGCTCCTAGAGTCGTTTTCCTCTTTTTCTCCCGTGTGTTATGCTCTCTTTCTTCCCAGAAATGTCTAAGTTGGCTCCAATTCGTCATAAGTTGGCTCTAATTGCTTTCGAGCCACAAAATTTTTGCCTCCGTCCGCGATATTCGCACTAATATAATTCCTATTTGTATTAATACTATTCGTATGAATACAAATTAAATTCATGCGAATAGATTCTGCAATTCACCTTCAAACTTCCTCCATATCCTCTCTTCTTCTCTTTGGATCTTCTATCCTTGTATCTTCTGCTTCCGAAGTTCACGTCCTTCTAAATTCCTCACGATGTGTCCTGTCAAACAACGAAAAGTACACCCCGCGATCAAATTCAACAAATATTAGGCTAAATCATAATCAAACATGCCCGAACTATCTTTCTACTAGCTCAATACAACTGGCAGAACATTCATTCAAATTCACCTTTAAGATCCAACACTCCAACATTTATCCTCAAAACACTGGCCAAATATGCTCAAGACATAGCACTTAAAATGTGCTATCAGGAATCCTAATTATAGACTACAGAAATTGATCTTGCCTTTTAATCCTACCACTTAGGATTAGTTTGTATTCTAGTCCACAATTGCTCTTAGCCCAACTAATGAGAACAATTTACACTTTAGTCCAAATAATTTGTTATTGCTCTTTAGTCCAACTAATGAGCAACTAATTCCTATTACATACATTCTATGTGTGTGACCCATTAGGTTCCTAAGTACGTTGGCAGTAACAATTACAAACATTGAGCGATATCAAGTAGTACATCAATGCTACCCAAGTAATAGGAATGTCTGTGATCTGACTAACCTCTATGACCAATGTTACCGTGTCGTATAATCCCTTTGTCACTTCTATCCAGATTAGACACAAGAAATGGTGTGTCACACTTGTATATCCAATCTATGATTTCACGATCTATTAGTAGACTTGGAAAAACAAATAACATCAATATCTCATATTTATTTATTTCAGCATGGCCATGCATTTCCCTAAGTCTCACTCATCGAGTGGTTGTGGATACGTACTCCTGTTATGTAGTAGGGACAAATCCTATCTACATCACTCACATCTCTCAGCATGTTTCATAGCATGTCCAATTACCGTTTTATAATCACCTCGTTACAGCGTGATGTTTTTTTTATATCAAAACATGATAATTCACATCTAGAGAATGTAGTAACTTCAAGTCTAATGATCACAACACCATTTTCACTATGAGAAGCACTTTTGACATTCACATAACTCCCATGTAGCCTTCTCATTGCGGGTCTCCAGTACGCCATTACTCCTAATGTGCACCCATGTGTTAGACTTGATATCCCCATATAAATCCACCCACATACTAGTCTCGATGCAATATATTCGTCCTAATTAACTGTAGTACTCTACTATGGATATTTAAGAATACAACATTTATATTCTAAGGACTTCATTTAAGTTAACATACCTACATATCGATAACACAATGAATAGTGATTTCATATAAATGTTATATTATAGTAAGTCCATATAGTTGAACCAAATGATGAATAATACCCAAAATAGAACTAATTGGGCAAAGAATGTAGCTGATATGAAACATGGAAGCTTCATGGGCAACGAATATCTGATAGAACTTGAGGTATAGATCGACGAGGTGGAAAAAGTTCTTAAAACCGTCGAATTCCATGAAGATCGCAAGGTTAATTGCGCAGTAATTTACCTTAATAGTGAGGAAATTTTGTGGTGGAAGGGTTTGAAACGGACTTCATTGAACCAACCCAATTTCGACTAGAAGCACTACAAACAGCTCTGAAGGACAGTACAGTATGAATAACTACAGGATCAATACTCTAGAAGCGTGGGGGGGGGGGTTGAATAGAGTATGGAAACTTTTTTCAACTTATGCCAAAAGAGTGGTTACAAAGAAGTTTGTGAAATAGAAATGATATTTCAAGGCCTTGAAATGAGTTTCAAGTCCTTGGAATCAAAACAGATAGTGAAAAGAAAGCTGATATATTTTCAAGGCCTTGAAATGGGTTTCAAGCCCTTGAACTAAAAACTCTTTTGAGCAGTATATAAGTTAAGTAAAATGAAGTAAATTAAATGCAAGAGACACAGTGATTTATAGAGTTCAGTACACTTGGACCTACGTCTCTACCTCAGGGACTTGATCCCTGCAGGATTTTCAACTCAATTCTTATTAATCAAAAGCTAAACCCTAGATCTCAAGCACAGAGAGATGCCTTACTTTGTTACAGCTTGTGGCTCTCACTAACCTATCTAGTACCTGCTCTAGCTAATTGATTAACTAATAATTCTCTACTGTTCACCTTGAACAATCCACGAGAATAAGAACTGGAAGTATTATCTTAATGATATACAAATTAAGATCAGAAGAGAAGAAAACTGAGAGCTAAGTCATCAGTGAATGTACAATATTCTTCAGAAGATTGGATTGAGTAATGCGGATCTGCTTCTTGGTTGCTTGTCAATCCTCTGTAAAGTTTGAATGTCTCTATATGTATCGCTCTGTCGTGTCTTCGAAATTCTTCATTCAAAAACGCTTTTATGCAGCTGGGTTGAATTGAAGATATGCAGGATCTTCATTAACAAACTTTCCTAAAAATCAGCTGCAATTCTTTGACTCTTCAAACAGCTCTCCCAATGGATAATTGCTCAGTATCTTCAAAGATACTGACTTCATCTTGTTTGTTAGAAGGTTGGGAAGCTTTAGATGCAGCAGATCAATGTGTATAATAACTTTGACAGATTGATTTTCATCATGCATTCAAATAGATTATGAAACTATTCTGCAAAATAGGAAACTATATATCGCTGCAAGAACTGAGTCAAACACATAAATTAATTACAGTTTAGAATAGAATAATGATTTGTCTTTCATCATCAAGTAACATATAATGAATCATAAGAGATTAGGAGTTAGAATAAGATCAAACTCTCCCCCTAAGTTCATGCCAGAATCTGCAGTGCTAGTTTCAAAACCTTTAAATCAGGTTCACGGCTTTGAAACAGACAAGCTGTTTCAAGCCTTTGAAACAGGCTGAACTTACAATTTCCCCCTTGATGAAAGAAAAAACCAAAATCCATTTTGGAATTAATTCTCTTCAAAAAAAAATTCATTAGAGCATAGCAGAATCCATGATAGTAAAATCTAACACAAGATATCCAAGTGATCTAACTTATTAGCAACAAAAATAGTAGCAAAGTTAACCAGCAAATCTTATTAATCTTAACTAGATCTCTAAGCCAGAAAACAAATAAAACTCCTAAATTTCTCCCCCTTTTTGACTTTCATAAAGAAAGAATGAGAAAATTTTGGATCAAATTTCGGAAAACTTAAGTAATTTTTTTTGAAAAGATAAAAAAATTCAAGACATTGAAGAGGAATTCAATGCCTTGAAAAGAAATAAAGAAGAGGCAAGAGTTAGGGGGTTGGGTCTCCATCTCCCTTGGGCTCAACATCTTCTTCACCACTATCTTCTTAATCATCCCCATCATCTTGTTGCTCTTCTTGATCTCAGGGCCGTCTCAAGAGATTTTGAGGTCTTAGGCAGAAAATTTAATTGAGGCCTTGATGAATATTATAGTATTAATTAAACTTCACTTTTCATACTTTCTTAGATGCAAATATGTTTATTAAAGCTTTAAAATCAAAATTTTTTAACATGTCCTTTTCAATCGATAGTGTAGCAAGTCCAGTTAGTCGCTCTTGTGAAATGGAAGACCGCAAGTAAGATTTTATTAGTTTCAATATTGAGAAACATCGCTCTGCCGAAGCAACAGTTACTGGTATAGTCAATAATATTCTATAAGCAATACAAGCAATTGGAAAAGAATCCAGTCTCTTTATGTAATTAAGAACATCAACCGGTTCAATTATACCATGAGGTAAAGTCTCTTTCAAAATTAAAAGTTCTGATTAATAAATTCAAACCATCTATATCAGAAAATAAGTCATGTTTCAAATAGCCTTCAAGTTTTAAACACTTTTGTTTTAAAATTTCGTTGCATAATGATCTCATTTTTTCTATACTGAATAGAAATCCAAATTGCTCTTCATAAATATTAAATTGCTCAAACATACTTTCTATTTAACTTATGGCCCGATCCATTATGTACAAAAAGTAATCTCTTTTAAAGCATTCTTCGGCTGATTTAGATAAGTCATCATCCCCACTCTCATCTAATTCCTTCTTTCTTTCTTTTCTTTTTTCTCTTTTCAACAAACATGGGTTCAATTTCTATTTTTCTGCAATGATTTTGCGAAATCGATCGCAACAATATATTCATTCTTCTTGTACTTCTCCAAAACATATAGTAGACATTTTAAGAGATCAATAGATTTATCAATATGCATATATTCATATTGTAGACTCTTACTAACCGTATTAACTGCTGATAAGATATCATACCAAATATTCATACCTACTAAGAACTCGTAGTTCTCTAACTCGGATGTCGCTAAACATATAGCCTCACTTCTTATTTGTGTTCTCCACTATCCTTGGCTAGTTGAAGTAAATCATCAATATTTTCTAATGTTTGAAATTTTATGGCTTTAACACTTTCAACACGACTTTTCCCAATGTGTTGTGATAGTCATTTTAGAGTTAAATATGGATTATGATCTTGTAAAACTTTTCCATACTTTTTTCGAAGAAGAGAATAGCGTATTGAAGGGGTGTACAGTAGGCAGAAATACAGGATTAGTACTCTAGAAGATGGGGGAGGGGTTGAATAGAGTATGCCAACTTTTGCTAAACTTGCAAGAAGAGTGGTTTCAAAAAATAATTGTAATGAGTGAAGAGTATTTCAAGACATTGAAATGAATTTCAAGCCCTTGTGATGAGAACAATTGAAGTATGAAGAGATAAGTCTATTTCAAGGCCTTGAAATGAGTTTCAAACCCTTGAAATGAAACTGTTTTGTTTGTTGCAAAAGAACTAAGTATAGAACTGAAAAGTAAATGCAAGAGACACAAGATATATAGATTTCAGTCCACTTGGACCTACGTCTCTACCTCAGGGATCTTCTCCCTGCATGATTTTCAACTCAATTCTTATTAATCAAAAGCCAAGCCCTAGATCTCAAGCACAGAGAGATGCCTTACTCTGTTACAGCTTGTGGTTTTCACTAATCTATCTAGTACCTGCTCTAGTTAACTGACTAACTAAGATTTCTCTATTGTTCACCTTGAACAATCCACGAGAATAAGAACTAGAAGTATTATCATAATGGTAAACAAATAAAGCTCAGAATAGAAGATCACTAACTAAGTCTGCAATGAGTTTGCAGTGTTCTTCAGATGCTTAGATTGAGAGAAATGGATCTGCTTCTTTGTTGCTTGTCAATCCCTGAATGTGCTTGAGTGTCTCCGTGAATTTCTCTGTGTTTTTGTATTCGAATTCCTTCAGCAATTCTCTTTTTAAACACCCAGTTTGAATTGAAGATCGTCAGAATCTTCTCAACAAACATTTATTAAAACTAGCTTCAAATCTTGACTCTTCTAATAGCTTCCTCCAACAGCTAGTTGCTCAGTATCGTCAAGGATACTGTCTTGAATTTGTTTAGGAGTAATTTAGGAAGGTCTAGATCAGATTTGAATCACCACGAAATCATATCTACAGCTCAGTTTCCTTTCATGCAACATTCATAATTAGAAACTGATTCCTGCAAAATAGGCAACTGTATATCCCTGCAATACTTAGTCAAAAAGATGAATTAACCATAGTTTAGAATGTCAAAATACTTTGTCTTTCAACATCAAATAACAACTGATCAAGCACAAGGGTTTAGGAGTTGAATCAAGATAAGAAACTCCCCCTAAGTTCATGCATATAAAGCATAACTAGTTTCTCTCTGAAAGCTGTTTCAAGGCCTTGAAATAGACAAGCCTTTGAAACTGAGTTGAACTTACAAGTAAAAATGCGTTGAACTACTAAAAAGAATGAATACACTTGAGGACAAGATTCTGCCATGTCACAAAGTACTAAATTAAGACTATGACTACCACATGGTGTGAAATCTCTTGGATTTATATCTAAAAGCATTTTTGTACACCTTGATGTTTTCCTTTCATATTAGGCCCGTCATCGTAACATTTCCCTCTTACATCTTTGATATCGAGTGAATAACTTTCAACAATGCATAAAAGCTAATACCTTTTCCTTATGTGTCATCCACTTTTAAAAATTCTAAAAAATACTCTTATATTTTTATTGGTATCGTGGAAACATCAACACACCTCAAAATAATAGACATTTGTTCATGATGACTTGTATCAGGAGTGCAATCCAATATCACAGAAAAGTATTTTGCTTCTTTAACCCTTTCTATAATTTTTTCTTAGTTTCAGATGATAACATTTGTAAAATTTCATTCTGTATGTTATGTCCAAGGTAATGATTATGAATCTCTTCATGTTGGATGCTTCGAATATGAATTTCAGATGATAACATTTGTAAAATTTTGCAATTGCCTCTATAAAACTTAAAAAAAAAACCATTATTATTTTCAAAAACTTTCTCATTTGTTCCACGAAAAGCCAAGTTAGTTTTCGCTTGGGTTTTGACAACCGCATTAAATCTGATTAGTATGTTCTTCCAATGCTCCTTCTCTTTTCTTATTTGCTCTTGAACATTTTTATCAATTGTTTTATTTTTCGAAAATCTGGATTCTAATTGTAACCACTTCTCCATATTGGTTATGCTCAGTAGATGTCTCATAATTTTTCAGCTTATTGATAATATTGTGCCAATCACTTGTTCCTTCATTAACGAGTTGAGTAGTACTAGGTGCTGAATTGAAGAGCTTACAATAAAAGCGGAACACTTTATCTAAATATTTTGAGTATACAAGCCACTTCCTATCATGCTTCTCTCCATTTGATAGTATACGGGTGTAATATTTGACAGAGAAATGTCTCAATTCACTATCTTTAGGGAAGTTAATATTGCTTTCTCTAAGTGGACCTCTTTCAATAAGTAAATCTCGTAATTTTGTATCTACGCTCTTCCAATTTCCAGAATCATACATATCTATAGATTGTTGCTCTTCACCACTATTATTTTGACTAATGCTTTGATCACCGTTAAATTCCACTGGTGCAGATTCCACATCTTGCGTCTCTAGAGTATTTTCATCAACTGGTTCGTTAACATTTATTTTTCTATATGTTTCTCATCTACAATTACTTTATATGTTGTACTTGTAGGCTTACTACTGCTAACAAATCTATCTATAGCGCCTTTTTGAGAATTTTTTAAATTTTCAATCCTTCTTTTTTTCTTAAGTTTTTCATATCCAGATTCGCATTTGCTAGTTGCCATTATAAAAAAAGGACCACGAAACAAGACAATAATGTAATGTAAAAATGTTAAAGCAATGAGATGCTATAAAATTGAAAAAAAAAACTGGAATTGAACCAGTGTAGATGATTCAAAGTATCAAACTTGAACGATCGAGGGAGATGTGAGATTGTTCGGCTCAAGCGCTGGAGTGTCGATTGCAGAATTCTCTAACTTCAAGAAACAGATTATCAAGAACACATTCACAAATACAATACAATTATCAAGAACACATTCACAGTTTGAAGATGATTGAGTTTTTCGTGGAAGAAACAGATAGATAAACAGAGAATATAAAGAAACCAAAGGTAAAAAAATAAATTGCTTAAAATCTATAAATTCCAAAGCACAAAAGTTTTTTTCCAATTTTGAGAGAATCAATTCACAACTGATCATATTCTAAAAAAAAAATTAAATTAAAAAATAAATCACAACTGATCCCAACATAATCTGTTATGTTAACCCACATCCACCATTATCTCCTTATTAGTCTCCCTCTCGATCCTATCATTTAAACATTTGCATTTATCATATTACTTAATTTAGTCAATTACAACAAACTATTCACCTAATTTCTCTCTCCCACACTTAAATCATGTAACAACCCATGTTTTTCTCCTAAATATCCTCTCATAATCTCTCTCATTATTGATGTAATATTTGATTGAGCTCATTTTTATTCGTTCGTGCTTTTTAATACAACTAATTATCCTAAAAATATATACATAATTAATTATAAATACAACAAAATATGAGGCCTTCCAAGATTTGAGGCCTTAGGCGTTTGCCTAAGTTGCCTAGGCTTGAGGCCGGCCCTGCTTGATCTGCATGACCACTAGCACCTCCAATTTCTTCAAACAACTGTTCATCAGTTACAATCTCTGGAATGACAGGTTTCTTCTTCTTTTTCTTGAGATCCTTGATCAGCATCCCAGAGTCTGGACTGTCAGCATCAACTTGTTCCTGTTCCTGAACTGCTTGTTTTCCTTTGTCCACCACCCTTGTAGCCTCATCCTGAGTTGTATGCTCACTGAACAGATCTTTGGTTGAACCTTCTGCATCCCTCTTTGATCCTTCTGCAGCCTGAGACACCTCTTCTTCCACATGAAGTACATTTATGCTCTTGAAGATACTTTCAACCATATAATTTACTTGCTTGAATTTAGTGCCAAACTCATGCTAATTTTCGTTCAGCTCTTCCAATTCCTTCTCAAGTATTTTAAGTCTTTGAATTGCGAAGGAAAGGTATTGAGGTTGAGAGGGTAAGTTTGAAGGAGGGATCAAGGCCTTCGGTTTGGGAAATTTCTTGGATTGCAGATCCTTCTCAGACGGACCTGAGTATAGCTTCCATATCCCATCACTGGTTTTTACAACACCAATTCTCTCAAATGCTTTCTCATCAAGCATGCCAAAACTAGTAGTAATGGTTTTTTCTCTGTCGGAGGTAAGTTCAAAGTGAAGAAAGAATGAAGAAAGCATATTTGCCTAAGGTACAGGGTGCTTTGTTCCTTTGGTCTGAGAGTAGAGCATGTGTTCCATCACAATTGTTTGATGATAAATCTCATACCCATGCATGATCAAATACATCAAATATAAAACCCTGTCAGTCACCAGCTTTTTTGAATTCTCCCTAGGCATTACACACCTCATCAAGATAGTGAACAAAACTTTTTCTTCATCAGTTAGCACAGAGTGTGTTAACTGTTTAGAGGAGGTAGAGACATTAGGTAGAAAGAATTCTTCCCTAGCCAATTTCAAATATTCAACTTTCTTAGGGTAGTTTCAGTGTTGTACCTCTTGGGACATCCTAAAACACTTGCAAACTCTAAGTGATCTAACTCCATTGTAATCCCATCAACTTTAGATTGAATCACTAGGTTAACAGTTGTTTTGATTTGCAACAAGTTCATATAGAAGAGCCTAGTAAGCCTAGGGCATGCAGCTTCAGGAGGTTTTAGAACTTTCCAAATAGAGCTTTTCTTCGGTCTCTTAACACACTCCAGATTCATGGTTCAACATATTAACACTAATCATGCTACAATAGGATACTTGTGTAGAAGCAAAACCATATAACCACTGACCTCTAGAAGTTTGAGGAATAAACCACTTGCTGGAAATTTTCTTACCAGGGGACTAAGGTTTTCCTGAATAGATCTGCAGTTCTTGCAAGTGATTTTCTCTTGTGAAACTTGTACAACCTTTTCTTTTCCTTTGTCAGCAATTGTAGCATAGTTTTAAAAACCGGACCGGACCGGCCGGTTCGACCGGTCGGACCGGCGAACCGGTGCTTGACCGGTCCGGTCAGGTATTAAGATCGCTTAAGCACTCGAACCGTGCCACGTCGTCGGAACCGGCGGTTCAACCGCCGAACCGGTCGAACCGGTCGGTGTTTGACCCGCCGGTTCATCTTTAATTAAAAAGAAATATCGCCGTTGCCTGGAATCGAAGCTCGGACCTCTGCATGGTAACACACGTGCCTTACCACTATGCCAGCAACTCTTTGACTTTAAGGGAGGAGTAATCAATTTACTTAACATTTATTGGTAAGTAATACTGGCAAGCAACTTTTCTTTCTTTCTTTTGTTTTGCAAACAATTTTTCTTTTACTTTTAAGAACATTAGCAGCTTATTTTTTGTAGGTTCTATTATTTTCATTGAATATATATATATATATATATATATATATATATTGTAAACTAAAATATGTAATAGGAGTATTATGTTTTGCATACCATATCACATATTTGAAATCATCAAAATATTTTTTGTCGACTATAATTTAGTTATGTGTGTGTGCGTATTTCTTAAGCATAGCTATTACTACAAAACTATTACAATGTCAAATAAGCTTCAAATTAAAACATTCAAGTATATTTTTTACTATTTTCCAATATGTTTACTATTTTGTATAAAAAAATAATCAATTAATATTATTAAACAAACGTGCGATTGAACCGGTCCGACCGGTCCGACTACCGGTCCGACCGGTCCGACTACCGGTCCGACCGGTCCGACCATGAACCGGTGTCTCACCGGTTCGATGGCCGGTCCGGTTTTTAAAACTTTGAATTGTAGGCTTCTTTTCTTCAACTTCTTTGGACTAGCCACTGATTCATGTGGCTGTTTCTCAGCAGCAGACTGATCTGCCTTCTTCTTCTTTCTAGAAGCTGGTGTCAGATATTTCTTGCTTTTCTTCGTTGGAGGAGAAGGAACATTTTCTTAAGTTGGAGTTCGGGAACTAGAATCACCACTGATAGTGTTAATCACATATTTTGTAGTCTTCCTCGTCTTTTCTGAGACCACCTTTGAACTTCCTGCCATCTTGATTCTTCGGGATTCTCTTCTTGTGCTCATTAGGGTTTGGGAGTGAAGAAAAGATAGGCAGGAGTGATACGGAGAGAAGAGAGAGATATAATAAGATAAATACTAGAGAGTTTGAGTTATATAAGGAAACTGAAATATTTCTAAGTCTCTTTAAGATCTTTACAGTTTGAATGAACTTCAAACTTGTGTGTGTGATTTGGGAAAGGAAATAAAATAATATTGGTGTAAAAGAATAAAGGTTTAAAAAAAATTAAATACAATATTGATAAATTATCTACAGAGATAGCACCCAATATTGAAATATCAAAATTTTTGACTAAAATGCTTACAAACATATTTTGAAGGCTTTGGAAAGGACTTCAAGGCCTTGAAAAGCTATATTGCTGAAACAAGTAACATCAAGGCTTTAAAAGGATTTTCAAGGATTTGAAAATCAGTTCAAAACTTTTAAACACATAAATCTTTACCTTAAACTTACCTGATACTCCTCCTAAACTAATGCTTCCTTATTAAGCATGCCCAATTCTAACATGAGGGATGCATATCTTTCTTCTGGAAATGGTTTAGAGAAGATATCTGCCAGTTGCATGTTAGTAGAAAAAAATTCAAGAACAACACCCCAAAATTTGGGATGCCTCCGCCCGATGTGATGAAACTCATTGGGAACGGATCAGGATCTCCGGTTCACAGTTAGTACGACCCAAAATAATCCAAAACAGCTTTTATTATAATTTCAGAAGGGAAATCAGTACAAGTATTGCAAAAAAAATAAATTTACATTTATTCATACGATGAAAAGTACTAGGTGATGTTCTAAGCAGCAAGTATCCCTAAGCAGCGGTGTCGTGAGCGTTCCCCACCTTTATTAACAACCTGCAGGTTTTCAAATGTCAAAAGCCGACGCAAAAAAATATTTTATCAGTAAAAACTGAGTAAGTATATACCACAACATGTAAAGAATGAGTTTTGGCTGAAAGTAATAAAGATAGACAACCACGGTAACCAAGTTTTAATCAAGTCTTTGGTTGAGGCGTAGCCTATGAGCCCCAACAGGTACGATGTGGACATAGAGGTCACAATGCAATAAATCATAATAATAGGGGCGCTTCTTGGAACATACCAATTGTCCCCGGACGTTAGTAGATAGCCCATCGCTATCACGCCCTAACCATTCTAATGAGACCTTAAGTGTTGACACCCCTATATAGTTGTGACCTAAACATGCATAAGTAGTACTCATAGATTCCACGATAAATAAAAGGGTATAATCCCTGAGGCGAATCAACGCATGTGTGTCTCCGGCCGTAGCCTTCACGCACATCCTCTGTACATCGTCCTAATTCCATTATCGTTCATTTGTTCTTTATTAACTCACGATAGTAACAAACCACGTTTGAAAAGTAATCACATGCTTCTCGAAATAAAATTGCTAGAAACTTTAAGTATTATAAAACGGAAATAATTGCATTTTGAGATTACTCACACGAAATTACATTTTTGATATTTGAAGGTGTTGTGCATATAACTTACCTGAATAAAAAGAAATGGTGTTCGCGAGCAAGAGAAACTAGTAGTACGGATCTTCCACGAACTTCACTCCTATGAACTCGGAAATAAAAAAACAACGAAGGTGACGATGAATGAGAAGGCGGTAATGGGCAGAGAGATAGACGGCGCTGGGTGGTTGTCGGCGTCGAGTTGGGTCGGATTTTTGTTGGCTCGGCTTCATCGGCCTCCTTGGCAGCGACGGTGGCTTGTTCTTCATAATTAGAGAGGGAGAGGGAGAGTTGAGAGAGATTTGTTGAGAATGCGTGGAAAATGAGGAAGAGGAGGGGTATTTATAGGTGATGGGTGAGAGGAGGTTATGGATGGGTTGGAGAAGAAAAGGAAACTTGTTAAAAGAAAAAAAATATGATTTTCATATTGAGTGCTTGATTGGAGCATATTGATTGGGGTACTTACTCTAATTGATTTGGAGAAATTAAATTGAGAGGGAAAAGAATGTTATGGTAGGAGGAGGAAAGGAAATAACATAAACTTGTTTCCATTTGTATGAATTTGAACGTGGTGATGGGTGATAGATTTATGGGATTAATCCCAATTGATGGTAACTAGAATTATTTTGGTTAGGTAGTTTAGGAGCACTCATGGTGTAGGAATTAACAAATACAAATGGATATACGGGGGTGTTAAATAGAATTACTAGCTAGCAAGTTTGGATAAATAACTTGTAATTAAATAAAATAGGAGTACTATCTAATTAAGACAAACGATGAGTAATATTAAAATTAAAATAGAATAGGTAGAAGAAAAATATATTAAAACATAATTGAGGGCGATAAATAAATTTTTTAAGATAAAATAGAATAAATAAAAGTTTTGAAAAATACCTAGAATAAAATAGAAATTGGACAAACAGCGGTTTAATAAATTATAATTACCACATTAACCCATATAATTCAATAAATTAACCAAATAACCCTCCCAAATTTAGGGGTATTACATCACTTACCCCTTTGAACAAAGCTTCGTCCTCGAAGCTTAAAACAAATCCTCAAGCACCAATACTCACAACAACTCTCTATAACTTACAAGAATATCGTAACACGCAAGATGTAAATGCGCCTAAGTGCAACATGAATGACAATGAAAGTACGCAACACATAATAAGAGAATAGCCAAGGTAATGCTAAGAAACAACAAATTATCCAAGTAAGACACAAATCAACATGATATGACAGAAAATAAAAGTATTAAAGAATAAGGACTACACCATCCCGTAACCCCCAACTTATATTCTTTTTTACCAATTTTAGTTATCATATGCCAATTTTAATTTTCATAAAATAAAGTTTTTTTTAAATGAATCTTTATTTAGTGGAAATCGGAAGGTCGCACTAACTTAGAACTGTTGGCTCTGATACCATATGCAACACCCCCAAAATTTGGGATGCCTTCGCCCGAGGTGATGAACCTCATTGGGAAAGGATCCGGATCTCCGGTTCACAGTTAGTACGACCCACGATAATCCAAAACAACTATTATTATAATTTCAGAAGAGAAACTAGTACAAGTATTGCAAAAAAAAATTTACATTTATTCATACGATGAAAAGTACTAGGTGATGTTCTAAGCAGCAAGTATCCCTAAGCAGCGGTGTTGTGAGCGTTCCCCATCTTAATTAACAACCTGCTGGTTTTCAAATGACAAAAGCCGACGTAGAAAAATATTTTATCAGTAAAAAATGAGTGAGTATATACCACAAAATGTAAAGAATGAGTTTTGGCTGAAAGTAATAAAGATAGACAACCACAGTAACCAAGTTTGAATCACGTCTTTGGTTGAGGCGTAGCCTACGAGCCCCAACAGGTATGATGTGGACAGAGAGGTCACGATGCAATAAATCATAATTATAGGGGCGCTTATTCGAATATACCAATTGTCCCCGGACGTTAGTAGATAGCCCATCGCTATCGCTCCCTAACCATTCTAATGAGACCTTAACTGTCGACACCCCAATACAGTTGTGACCTAAACATGCATATGTAGTACTCATAGATTCCACGATAAATACAAGGGTATAGTCCCTGAGGAGAATCAACGCACGTGTGTCTCCAGCCGTAGCCTTCACGCACATCCTCCGTACATCGTCCTAATTCCATTATCGTTCAGTTGTTCTTTATTAACTCACGATAGTAACAAACCACGTTTGAAAAGTAATCACATGCTTCTCGAAATAAAATCGCTAGAAACTCCAAGTATTATAAAACGGAAATAATTGCAGTTTGAGATAACTCACACGAAAGTAAATTTTGATATTTGAAGGTGTTGTGCATATAACTTACCTGAATAAAAAGAAATGGTATTCGTGAGCAAGAGGAACTAGTAGTATGAATCTTCCACGAACTCCACTCCTATGAACTCGGAAATAAAAAACAACAAAGGTGACAATGAATGAGAAGGCGGTAATGGGCAGAGAGATAGACGGCGCCGGGTGGTGTTCGGCGTCGGGCTGGGTCGGATTTTTGTTGGCTCGGCTTCATCGGCCTCCTTGGCGGCGGCGGCGGCTTGTTCTTCATAATTAGAGTGGGAGAGGGAGAGTTGGGAGATATTTGTTGAGAATGCGTGGAAAATGAGGAAGAGGAGGGGGTATTTATAGGTGATGGGTGAGAGGAGGTTATGGATGGGTTGGAGAAGAAAAGGAAACATGTTAAAAGAAAAAAAATATGATTTCCATATTGAGTGCTTGATTGGAGGAGATTGATTGGGGTACTTACTCCAATTGATTTGGAGAAATTAAATTGAGAGGGAAAAGAATGTTATGGTAGGAGGAGGAAAGGAAACAACATAAACTTGTTTCCATTTGTATGAATTTGAACATGGTGATGGGTGAAAGATTTATGGAATTAATCCCAGTTGATGGTAACTAGGATTATTTTGGTTAGGTAGTTTAGGGGCAGTCATGGTGTAGGAATTAACGAATACAAATGGATATAAGGGGGTGTTAAATAGAATTAGTAGCTAGCATGTTTGGAAAAATAACTTTTAATTAAATAAAATAGGAGTACTATCTAATTAAGACAAACGATGAGTAATATTAAAATTAAAATAGAATAGAAAACATAATTAAATGAATTAGAAAAATAGATTGAGTTAGAAGAAAAATTATATTAAAATATAATTGAGGGTGATAAATAAAAGTTTTAAGATAAAATAGAATAAATATAAGTTTTGAAAATACCTAGAATAAAATAGAAATTGGACAAACACAACTTTAATAAATTATAATTACTACATTAACCCATGTAATTCAATAAATTTAACAAATAACCCTCCCAAATTTAGGGGTATTACATCACTTACCCCTTTGAACAAAGCTTCATCCCCGAAGCTTAAAACAAATCCTCAAGCACCAATACTCACAACAACTCTCTATAACTTACAAGAATATCGTAACGCGCAAGATGTAAATGCGCCTAAGTGCAACATGAATGACAATGCAAGTACGCAACACATAATAAGAGAATAGCCAAGGTAATGCTAAGAAACAAAAAATTATCCAAGTAAGACACAAATCAACATGATATTACAGAAAAGAAAAGTATTAAAGAATAAGGACTACACCATCCCGTAACCCCCAACTTATAAAGTGAGGCTATAAATAAATTATTTAAGATAAAATAGAATAAATAGAAGTTTTGAAAAATACCTAGAATAAAATAGATGTTGGACAAGCACCGCTTTAATAAATTATAATCACCACATTAACCCATATAATTTAATAAATTAACCAAATAACCCTCCCAAATTTAGGGGTATTACAAATATCACATTTCTCAGCATGATCTCTAATGATATAATATCTAACATCTATATGCGTGGTTCTGGAATGCTGAACTGGATTCTTTGTGATTGAAATAGCACT
This sequence comes from Linanthus parryae, assembly GCA_023055425.1. Lineage (NCBI taxonomy): Eukaryota > Viridiplantae > Streptophyta > Magnoliopsida > Ericales > Polemoniaceae > Linanthus > Linanthus parryae. The sequence goes on along the minus strand of JALGPY010000019.1, from coordinate 5,020,716 downwards.
GGTGTTGTCGCATTTGATAGGTATTTCTTTGAAGTTAAATCCAAGATCCCTCATTCGCTGACCAATCCATAGCACTTGTGAACAGCATGCTCCAACTGCTATATATTCAGCTCCAGGTGTTGATAATGCCACATAGTTCTGTTTCATTAAATGCCAGCTCATTAGGGATGGTCCAAGGAATTGGCAACACCCTGAAGTGCTCTTTCTTTTAACTTTATATCCTGCAAAGTTAGCATCTGAATATCCACAAAGAGAGAAGTTAGACTGTTTTGGGTACCAAAGCCCTAAGTCTTTGATACCATTTAGATATATGAATATCCTTTTTGACAGCAGTTAAATGTGACTCTTTGGGATCATACTGAAATCTTGCACACATACAGACAATAAAACATAATTTCTGGTATACTAGCAGTGAGATATAGCAAAGGTCCAATCATACATCTATATTCTTTCCGACTTAAACTCTTACCAGCTTGATCCTTGTCTAAGGATAAAGTAGAACTCATAGGAGTATTTGTAACTTTGGACTGAGACATATTGTACTTGTTGATCAAGTTTCTTAGTACTTGTTTTGATGTAGAAAGATTCCTTTCTTCATCTATTGTACATGCAGTCCAAGGAAGAACTTTAATTCTCCCATTAAGCTCATCTCAAATTCCATGCTCATAAGACTTGAGAACTCCTTACAAAGAGAATCATTAGAATCTCCAAACAGAATATCATCTACATAAATTTGAACTACCAAAATATCTTTCTCATGAGTCTTTATGAAAAGGGTTTTATCAACTAATCCTCTCTTGAAACTATTTTCAAGTAGAAACTTTGAAAGTCTTTCATACCAAGCCCTTGGAGCTTGTTTTGAATCATAGAGGGCCTTGTTAAATTTATATACATGATCTGGAAACTCATCATTTTCAACTCCAGGAGGTTGAGCCACATAAACTTCTTCTTGCAAATAACCATCTAGAAATGCACACTTGACATCCATTTGAAAATGTTTAATGTTCATGTAAGATGCAAATTCAAGTAACATTTTGATTGATTCTAACCTTGCAAAAGGAGCAAAAGTATCCTCATAATTAATACCTTCTTCATGATTGTAGCCTTGAGCTACTAGTCTGGCTTTGTTTCTGACTTCCTTGCCATTTTCATCTAACTTATTTCTGAACACCCACCTTGTGCCAATGACAGGCTGATCTTTTGGTGGAGGAACTAGATTCCACACCTTGTTTCTCTCAAACTCATTGAGTTCACTTTGCATTGCAATGATCCAGTCTTCTTCTTGTAATGCTTCTTTCACATTTTTGGGTTCTACAAGAGAAACAAAAGCATTAAAAGCACACAAGTTTTTCAATTGAGATCTTGTCTGTGTACCAGTGGATGGATCAGATATAGTGTAGTCAACTGAATGAGATGAAAGATATTTGAATCTCTTTCTTGGATTCCATGGCTCAGGTTATCCAGGTACCTTTTCAATCCTCTGAGATCTTGAGGAAGTAGCTTGATCACTTTGATTCTACTGTTTCTCATTTTCACGTCTTTGAGAACAATTTTCAAGGCCTTGAAAATTCGTCCTGTTTTCCTATAAGCTTTCCTTGAAACCATGTGAAGTCTCTGCTTCATCTTCTGACTCATTCTTGTTCAAATTCAAGTCTGCAAAACTTTCATTCAAAGAACCATCATAGCTTTCATCAGAAATGACATGAATACTTTCTTTAACAAGCTTAGTTCTTTTATTTTAAACCCAACAAGCTTTGCTTGTCAGAGAATAACCAATAAAGACACCTTCATCACTTCTTGCATCAAATTTACCAAGGTTGTCCTTACCATTGTTGTGAACAAAAAAAGTGCAGCCAAAAGGTTTGAAATATGAGATATATGGATTTCTTCTTTTGAAAAGTTCATAGGAGTCTTCTTCAAAATTGGCCTAATTAGGCACCTGTTAAGTATGTAGGTGGCTGTGTTCACAACTTCTGCCCAGCATGACTTTCGTAAATTTTTCTCTAGAAGCATTGACCTTCACATATCTTCAAGATTCATGTTCTTTCTTTCAACGACACCATTCTGTTGAGGAGTTCTTGGAGCAGAAATGTTGTGAGAGATACCATGCTTAGAACAAAATAAATCAAACTCAAGCTGATCAAATTATCTACCATGATCACTTCTGATTGAAGCAGTTGGCAGGTTTTTCAAAGTTTGAAGCTCTTTACAAAGCTTTGAAAATTCAGTTAGAGCTTCAGATTTATCTCTAAGAAACATAAACCAAGTAAATCTAAAATAATCATTAACAATGACTAACATATACTTCTTACCCTTTGGAGTTGGAGTCCTCACAGGGCCACAAAAATCCATGTGAATTAGTTCAATGGGTCTAGTAGTACTTATAAATTTCTTTGTTTTGAATGAGCTCCTTGTCTGCTTACCTTTAGCACAAGCTTTGCATACTTCATCACCTTTGGATTTGATAGAAGGAAATCCTCTTACTAGAATTTTAGAGATTAACTTGTTCAAGGTATGAAAGCTGATGTGTCCAATCTTTCTGTGCCAAGGCTTTGAATCCACTTTCAAGGCCTTGAGACACTTTAAGCTTTCACCTGCAAATTTGTTAGTGTGTAAAGTATATACATTGTTTGACCTTGAGGCAGTGAGAATGCAAATTCCATATTTCTTATTTTGCACCACACACTTCTCTTTGTCAAAGATAACCGTGTTACCATTATCACAAAGTTGAGATACACTAAGCTGATTGAATTTCAAACCATCAACTAAATATACACCATAAATAGAATTTTCACAGTCTGAACCAACTTTACCAATACCCAAAATGTTGCACTTCCCTTTGGCACCAAGTGTGATTGAGCCTTCAGATTGCTCTTTCAGTTATGAGAATAAATATCTCTTTCCACTCATATGTATGGAGTATCCACTATCCATGAACCATCTTTAATCTTTACTCTTGGTGACATCCTGCAAACACCATTCACTGCCTTAACCAGCTATTAGACCAAGCGTGGATTTAGATTCATATTCAAGGTCAACCATGTTAGGTGGTATAATCCCTTTTGGAACCCAAATCTGTCTAACTTGTCCTTTAAGTTGAAAAGGAAAAGTGTTCCTCATTATTTGAGGGCCTCTTCTTCTAAAAGGACAAGTCATTTTAACATGACCAATTTTGTTGAAGTATGGCACTTAGGAGAAGTTTTGTTACTAGCCTTCACAAATCTAGTGTTGCTCTTTCTAGGAAAGTTTGGATTGTAGCCAATACCCGTTTTGTGAACAGACTGTAAACTTCCTCCAAGAATCAAATTCAAATTGTGTTCTGAGCCAGCAAGATTTGTCATAGTAATTACCAAAGAAACCAAAGAGGAAATAATCGTAGGCAGAACCTGTTGGAATAGATTCCCTAGAGGCAATCTAATTTTAGTACGAATTGGCTAGAATAATCATTGTATTATTTATGGAGATATTTAATATAATGAAGTCCTTAGATTTAAAAATCATGTTGTTTATCTTAAATATCCGTAGTCAAATATAATGATTAATAGGACGATCATCTATATACTAGTATGGGGTTGGATTGATATGGAGATATCATGATCCAACACATGGGTATGTATTAGGGGTAATGACATACTGGATTGACCCAAATCCGAGAAGGCTACATACAAGTTATGTAAAGTCACAAGCGCTTCTCGCGGTGATAGGATATTATCATCCTTAGGCTTGAAGTCACTAGATCCTCTAGTTGTGGAATATTGTGATTTGACAACGTCAAACGCTACTCCGTAACTGGGTAGTTATAAAAGCGCATGTTGGTCACAATATGAAGCAAGCTTAGAGATGGTGAGTGATGTAGACAGGATTTGTCTCTCCCACATAACGCGAGCAAAATATCCGAGGCCACTCGAGGGTGGCGCCTATGGAATGTCTAGCCAGACTCATATGAATCAATATGGGGATATTGATGTCATATGCATGGATAGGGCTATTCCTAGGATTGAGAAACATGGATTGGATATACGAGTGTGACTTGTATGTCTCGTGTCCAATCCAGATATTGAGACAAAGGTATGCGATAACAAGATCACAAGGCTTTGTCAAGATGAATATTTTTATTAATTGGGTAGCATGGATGTGTTTCTAGACACCGGTCCATGTATGTAAGTAGTTACTACCAATTAAGTAGAAACCTACGGGGTCACACGCCATATGGATATAATTGGACAAGAGACTTAATTAATAGAGATTGATTAAGAAAGGATCATATTGCAACAAGTTGCTAACTTATTAGGACTAATTAGCAAATAATACTAGTCCATATATGGATATGATTAGTATTGGGCCCTTTAAACAACTAGTAGTAGTTGGACTGTATAAATGAACTCCTTCCTTCCCTCTCAATACATGTTATTCATAACACATATTGAGAGGAGAGAAAAGAGTTGAGAGCAAGCAAGTAAGAGGCCGCCGCCCCTTACCCGCCGCCCCAAACCCGTCGGCCACACAAGGAGGCCGAACCCTCCTTTGTGGTTTTTGTTGCGTGATTTCTTCGTCTCCTTCCTCCATTCTAGCTAGCACAAGAAGGTTTTGAAGGTCCAATTCTATATCCTAGGCGTGGTTCAACCGTAGAGAACGTGACATTATTGAAGTCATCAAAGGAGAACCCAAAGGTAAACACATATTAATCATTTAATATCGTTATGTGTTCTTGACTTGTGATCCTTGGAGGGATTTGAACGGAATAATTATCTTCTTCCGCTGCGATTCCATGTTCAAAAACCAAAAAAAACCATACTAATTAGTAATTACCAAGGAAACCAGCTGTACAATGGAAATCATGAGAAAGTGAATGGAAATAGGAACTATGGCAACCGCAACTACAACAACAATGGTGGAAATGGTTATGGACACATCATAACTACGACTAGGGTTGTATGAAAAACCGAACAAACAAGTCAAACCGACCGAACCAAACCTAAATCCTCGATTTTGGACGGGTTTTTTGGATGTTCGGTTTATGAATAATTCAAGTTTTCACAAACCGGACTAATTTTCACAAACCGGACTAATTGGTTCGGTTTTCGGTTTGTAAAAATATCACACTTTACCAAACTGAACCGAATGGATATGTGCCTAATGTACTTTTATTAAAATATATATTGCGTAAAGTATATTAAAATAATCTAAAAATAGAACACATGTAGATAGATTCAATTAAAATCACCATATTAATCTTAATATTTTTCTTTTCTCTCACGTTCCACCGTAAAGGATAGTCGTGCAAGTTTTCTTTACGTCTATTTAAACTCTTGATCTCTTAAAATTTGAAATTTGTTGAAAATGCAGTATTAGAATTTCCATTCAATATTGTTTATGCAAACCGACTGAACCGAATCAAACCAAACTGAATTTTTTCGGTTCGGTTCTGTTCGAAGCGTCCTTCCAAATTGTATGGTTTGTTTAAAAAATTAGTAAAAACATGTATTCGGGTTGGTTTTTCGTTTTTGCACAAACCGCACCAAACCAAACCGCTTACACCTCTACTACAAAAATGGAGATAACAATGGAGCTCAGAAAAGAAATGTGAAGAATAATGCTGGGAATAGAACCAACAACAACAATGCAAATGGTACCGGAGGAACTAGAATTCAGAATGCTTATGCAGGGAGAATTGCGGTGATGAGAAGGGTCGAAGCAGAAGCAAGTCATGGAGTAATTACGGGTACTGTCTTTATCCATGAGAAATCTGCTTTTGTGTTATTTTAAACAGGTGCATCGTATTCGTTTATGTCGTCATCATGCGGATAAATTGGAGTTAAATTAGCCAGTTAGTATATCCACACCCATTGCAACACCATCTGGTTAAGTGACTATGTGTGATTCCATGTTCAAGGAAGTAGAAGTGATAATTTTGTCAGATGCCATCTAATCTGATTAAGTTTAACCTTGAGGGATAGACGTATTATTAGGAATGGATTGTTTGGGAAAGCATCGAGCAGTTATTGACTGTCATGATCAAAAGATTCATTTAAGATGACCCAAAGGAGAGAAAGTCTCATATTGTGGAATCACAAGGGAACCATGTATTAGACTAGTATCAGCCTTAACCATTGTGAACCAAGTGAAGAAGGGGAATTTACCCTACTTGTGCCACATTCTAGATGTATCAAAGAAGGATAATGTACTGGAAGAGATTCCTATAGTGAGAGAATTTCTTGATGTATTTCCTGAAGAGATCCCAAGTATTCCACCAAAGAGGGAAGTCAAGTTTACTATTGACTTCACACCAGATACTACTTTGATCTCAAAAGCACCTTACCGTATGGCCCCAGTCAAATTGCATAAATTAGGATCAACTGAATGAGCTCTTATGGAAATGGTACATTCAACCAAGTGTGTCACCTTGGGGAGCTCCATTATTATTCGTGAAGAAGAAGGACGGAAGCGTAAGACTGTGCATCGACTATCGAGAGCTGAATAGAACAACAGTCAAGAAGAAATATCCCTTAACCCGAATTGATGACTTGTTTGATTAGTTACAAAGGGAGAGTGTGTTCTTGAAGATTGACTTGAGATCTAGATATCATCAGTTACGTGTTGCTGAAAAATATATTCTAATAACAGGCGTCATAACGAGGTATGGTCACTAAGAAATCATTATTGTGCCTTTTGGTCTGACTAACGCACCTGCAGTGCTTATGGACATAATGAATCGTGTCATGAGACCATTGTTGGATCATTTTGTGGTAGTCTTCATTGATGAAATTCTCGTTTAATCAAAGAGCAAGGAAAGCCACGAAGATCATCTCAGGGAAGTATTACGAACTCTGAGGAAGGACCAGTTGTATGCTATACTGTCTAAATGTAAGTTTCGGCTAAGAGAAGTTCCATTTCTAGATCACATAACTGACGCGATTTCTTAACGCTCATGCGCAAGTGCACGAGTAATATAGGGGTGATATTTCAACCTCGAGTTATTGATCCCACGAGGACACATAGTAGGTTTACTGGTAATTAGAGATTAAATCTAAATAGTGTAACAGGAGGAGTCGGTTTGTGATTTAAGAATTTCCACCCCAAACAAGTTGCTTAATTGAAATAACTAAAAAGACAGTATTTTTGTAATTTCTGAATTAAACAAGATTTAATCAAATATGGAGAAGACTAGGCAATCTATCGCTTAAGGCAGTAGACAATTCCGGATATTGTATGAAACACGTAACAATAAATATTCTCTTGATCACGTTTAAATATTCACAATATTTGGTCGATCTCATGTATGCCTATGCTAGATTCAATAGCCGTCTGTCGATCCATAAACTATGGCACCTAACAAGCATTAAGATTAATCCTACGTGTTGGTCCAAACCCTAACATTTTGCCTTTCGGTCCATCATGATATGGGGTTTCTAGAAATCCTAGATTCAGAAGCTAATCAATCTTCACCTGTCAGTCCATTGATCTTTCACCAAGTCGCTACCCTAGTTCATGATGCTAGGTTAACATAAAACGAAGAACAAGTTTGCTAGAAGACATACACTCACTACCACATTAAGCTATGATTTCACAAGCCAATATCAAAATCTAAGATAGCCATTCCTCTCATGTCTAACCGTGTCAATAGCTATAGATCGAGGATACACAGTTCAAGAATAAAGATAATTAAACATTCATCTACTCAGCACGCATGGATCAAATCCAATCATTCGGAAAAGTATATAATCATAACCCTAGGCTATTATACTGAAAATACATGCTAACAATTTCATAGTATTGAGAAACGATAGAAGAGATATGAGGGATAGTCAAACTCGTGACGAAATTCGCGTTCGGGCGACTCCAGCGTCGTTCTCCATGTCCCTCATGCGCCCTAGCCTTCCTTTATCTTTCCCCCAGCACCATACCCCTTTTTTAGGTATTAGAATCCGTTCCCAAGGCCTGGGCACATTTTTCTATTTTGTCGAATTTTTCACTTCAGCCCCTCTACTTTGTAATTCTCGGCCAGAATTGTTTGCTGATCTTGCGCGGGATATTTATCCCTCATACAGAATCATATTTGGTCCACCCATATACCTATCCAAATCCCAGGATGTCTACTTTCCTGTGGCATAGGCCTTGATTCAAAATTCCTTATAGATTTTCTTGACCATATCAAGTAGTGCAAGCTGGTCCTGCCTGATTTTACCAAATTTGCTTCATTTTAGCGTCTCCTTTTTTCCTCTTCAACTAACTTCATTCCAAGAATATAAAAGCCTCTCATAAGATCCATTTCACCTATTTTACCTGAGATACACAACAATATACTAACCGTGCAATTATCATCGCAAATATGAGAGAAAACATGCAAAAATAAGCTAGAAACACAACTTTTGCCTCTTAGGCTTATAAGTCATTAATTTAACATATTAGTGGACATATAACATATAATTCAGGTGAAAAAGCCTAATATAAGTGATAAGAAAGTATAACAAGAATTCCTAATAGAGAGTTATCAAATCCAATCAACTCAATACACATGAATCAAATCCAATCATCTCCGGAAAAGTATATAATCATAACCCTATAGAAACTAGAAAATAAAAATACTCAAATATACTTAAAATGCATGCTAACAAGTTCATAGTATTGAGAAACGATATAAGAGATAAGAGGGATAGTCAAACTCGTGACGAAATTCGCGTTCGGGCGACTCTGGCGTCGTTCTTTATGTCCCTCATGCCCCCTAGCCTTCCTTTATATGCCCCCAGCAGCTTATACCTTGTTTTAGGTCTGAGAATCCGTTCCCCAGGGCTTGGTCACGTTTTTCTATGTGGTTTTGCCGAAATTTCCACTTCAGCCCCTCTAGTTTGTAATTCTCTGCCAGAATTGTTTGCTGATCTCACGCCGGCCTTATATACCTCATACAGAATTGTCATTTTTCCAACCATATATTTTTGGAAATATCGGGATGTATACATTCCAATGGCAACAGGCCTTGCTTCAAAATTCCCTTTTATATTTTTTAAGCATCGAAAATAGTGCAATCATGTCATGTGCGACTTGTCCAACTTTGCTTCGTTTTAGCGTCTCTCTTTTTCCTCTTCATCTAACTTCATTCCAAGAATATCCAAGCCTCTCATAAGCTCCATTTCACCTATTTTACATGAGATACACAACAATATGCCACCCGTGAAATTATCCTCGCAAATATGAGAGAAAACATGCGCAAATAAGCTAGAAACAGAAATTTTGACTCTTAGGTGATAGAACCTTTTAGGAGTTATCTAATATTGTTATTTTCCACATTATCATGAGATATTTGAGCTTAATAATAGAGAAAATATATTGCGTTTTAACACTTGATGCTTCTTATGCGCTTTATTGTTAGTCCAGGCGTTTCTATGCATATTTCGTTGTTATTTGTCAAATATAATCGCTTGGTATGTTTTTTCATGTTTTCTTGGCAAGAATGGATGCTAATAGGTTGATAGGAGTCATGGAACGAACTTTGGAAACAACGGGAGCTCAAGTGGAACGAAGAGAAGCAAAGTTGGAGGAGCTAGAATGACCAACCTTCACTATTTTCAATTCTCAGGAAAATCTACAATAAATTTTGGATTTATAACGGTGCCAACTGAAAGTAGACTCAAAGAACTTTCAAACGATAGGTCACAGAGCTTAATCGGAGTCCAGATGAGAGAGTACTGGCCCGCGCAAGATCAACTTACAATTCTGGATGGGAATTACAAACTGGAGGGGCTGAAATGCAATTTCAGAAAATTACATTAAGAATTCGCCCTTGCTGGTTAAAAAACGTGAGGAAGGCCTGGAGAGACACACATGCACGGGAGAGAGAACGACCGGAGAGCTCAAGAAAGAGAGGACTCACGCCAATCTTCAAGGATTTCATCGTTTGCTATTTTCTATGGAGAGTATGATATTGTCAAGATATTTCATGTCTAGCTAAACTCATAGCTAGGTGATTATGGAGAAATAGGGTTTACTTGGTTGATTGATGGATTCATGGATTTACTTCATGCTCAAAGCTTAATTTCACTCTTGATTTCATTCATTCTTCTACTTGAGTTCCTAATTCTTAGCATGTGAGGCTTGATCACCCGTATCATGTTAGTTATCTAGGAGAGTGTATGAAAGTAACTCAACCCTAGGTTCGTGAAGAGTAGGTAGACACTCTTAATTTTCTTGAGACTGAGAGGTAAAGGACGAAGAGTGATCGTATGAGGATTGTTTCAGTTGATTATGCTAGAGTGATAACTCTGCATGGTTGAGAGGTCTTGTAGGTACCTTTATCATATCAACTAGAGTAGTTTTATTAACAACATTAGGCTGAAAGGATTTGTTTTTTATTACAGTACAGTGTGATACATGATAGAAAGATATGTGTTGCGAGTATAATTTGATATGTTGGAAGAAAAAGTGGAGTGTTGTGAATGGAATCCTGAAATCAACTAAGCATCCTAGGGACCCTAAATCATCTAGTTTCTCCATACTCTTAGTATTATTATTAAGTTAATTTGCAGTTCTTAGTTACGTAGAGCCACTTGATTGAGGGTGGCAAACATATAAACATTCAAACCCCTTTTTACCTGTTACTTTGTACCCAAAAGTTGATTAACGATTGACTAATAGTAGTTCAACTCCCTGTGGGTTCAACAACTCGGGGTCCTAAGCACTCTACTTTACTACTTAACCGTACACTTGCGCAATACGCGTAATTTAGGCGCGTCATTAGGCTTATCAGTCATTAATTTCACATATAGTGCATATATAACATATAAATCATGTGAAATAAGCCTAATATAAGTGATAAGAAAGTATAATAATAACTCCTAATAGATAGTTATCAATAATATTGAAGGAAGTATTAGCGGTAGATCCTGCAAAGATTCGGCAGTCCTTGACCGGCCAACACCGAAGAGGATTGGCAGGATATTATCGTCGTTTTGTGAAATATTTCCCAAAGATTTCAAGTCCACTGACCAATTTGGCAAAGAATACGGTAAAGTATCAATGGAATGAAAGTTGTGGAGAAGAATTTCAGACTTTGAAGGAGAAGTTAACTACAGCACCAGTACTAGCACTACCGAATGATATTGAAGAAATTTGAAGTGTATAGTGACACATTGATGAAGGGAATTGTATGTGTCCCGATGAAAGAGAGAAGGGTAATTGCATATGCTTCAAGACAATTGAAACCACATGAGAATAATTATTTTACACATGAATTGGAATTAGCAATTATCATTTTTGCACTTCAGATATGTAGACATCATCTGTATTGATCTGTTTGCATGTTGTACACGAACCACAATAGTCTCTAGTATATAGTCACTCAAAAAGAGGTTAAAATAGACAACGTCATTGGTTGGAAGTAATCAAGGACTATTACCTGTGCATCCAATACCTTGAAGGGAAAGATAACGTAGTAGCTGACGCTTTAATTAGGAAGTGGAGGCATACTGTGAATGCAATGCTAGTTTTACCAGATTTACATGTCTTAAGTTGACGAAACTCAAGATTGAAGTTGTGAAACAAGGAGGATAGGAGAATTTGATTGCAAGTATGACAGTTGTTCCGGAAGTATTAGATGATATCCGAAGTAACCAAGTAGGATATGTGAAGTTGGAAAGGATAAATAAGAAAATTTCTAAAGGACAAGCCAAAGGATTTAATATCCATGAGGATGGAAGTATTCGCTACAAGGGAAGGTGTGTTCCAATTTAGTGTGCGGATACTATGGAGAAGTTGACGCATGAAGCGCACAACACACCCTATTCATACACCATGGAGGTGATAAGTTTTATAAAGATCTGAAGAAGACATATTTGTGGCCGAATATGAAGAAGGACGTAGCCAAGTTCGTAGCGCGATGTTCGACATGTCAAAAGGTAAATTTTTAGCATACAACGACTGGGAGGATTAGTGCAACCATTGGAAGTTCGTATTTGGAAATGGGATTCTATTTTGATGGACTTTGTTACTTCTTTACCGACATCTAAGATTGGACTGAATCAAATTTGGGTTGTAGTAGACAGATTGACGAAGCCAGCAAGATTTATTCCGAAAAAGGCACATGGAACATGAAAAAAATAGCAGATGCATATGTGAATAATATAGTGAGATATCATGAGATTCAAAGTTAGAATATACCCGACATGGATCCTAATTTCCCATCACACTCTTGTAAAGATTTACATGAAGCGATGAGAACGGAATTGAGGTTCAGTACATCATTCCATGCTGCTACTAAGGGACAGAGGAGAGAACTATAAACACTTTGGAGGATATGTTAAGAGCATGTGTTATGGATTTTCAAGGATCGTCCATGGAGAGAGTTCTCTTATAATAACAGTTATCATGCCATTATTGGTATGGCACAACATGAAGCTTTGTATGGAAGGAAATATCACACGCCGCTATGTTGGAATGACATCATCGGACCGTAGTGATTAGACCACAAGTGAAGAGAGGAAAAATCAAGTGAGACTAATCCAGCAGCGAATGAAGGCAGCACAGGATAGACAAAAGTCTTATGCGGATCAGAAAAGAAGACCAATTGAATTTCAAGTTGGAGAAAAAGCTTTTCTGAAAGTATCGCCTACTAAAGGAGTTATGAGATTCAATCAGAAAATATTGTTGAGCCCAAAATTCATAGGACCGCGTGATATTTAGGAAAGGATTCGCAAAGTTGCTTATCGGTTAGACTTACCATCTAGCCTGACGCGAGTGCATAATGTATTTCACCTGTCGCAGTTGAAGAAGTATGTTCCTGATTCGTATCATGTACTGGATCCTGAACCAGCTGAGATAGATCCTTCGTTAAGTTTCAAAGAGAATCTTGTTAAGAATTCGGATACTAAGACAAGCAACACGCCTAGCAAGAGTATGAAGTTGGTAGAAGTCTAATGGACGAATTAACAAACGGAAGAAGAAACATGGGAAGCTGAGGATGAAATGAAGAATACATATCCTCATATGTTCAAAGACGTAAGTGAGTTCTGGGGATGTTACTCTTCTAAAGGGGAAATGATTTAACCCTTCGTGTGTTCTTACAATGCACCATATTGCCTTATGCTACATTACATGTTATGAGCATTATTGATTAGGAGTACCATTTAAGTTTTGCATTAGACAGTGTTGTGTTTTGGAAAATCTTTGGAAAATCAAACGCAACGAAAAAAGAAATAATAAATTTGCCAAAACCCACCAAGGACCCATGTGAATGGAGCATAATTTGATGATTAGAGGTTTACCTCATTCAAACTAACTGGTGACAATCACTAGCACAAATCGAAGGATTGGCGCCTCTACGGTATCCACACGTACGGATCCAAACTGGACTTCGTCTTCTAGGTTGCTAGCCTCTTTGAAGAAAAAGGATCTTGTCTCACAAGATGATGAACCTGGTCCAACCCGACTGCAAGGAGGAGGGAGCGGCTTCTTGGTGTTGGCCGAACCCTAGGAGGCCAAACTCCTTTGGTCTCTTTTCTTCTTTTCTCTCTACTGTATGTGGATGTAGGAATGTACTACAAATGAATTTTAATATCTTGTGAATTCCATTTATGGTCTAGAGAAATTCATCTTGCTCTTTAATCCTACGACTTAGGATTAGTTTGCATTCGAGTCCACAATTTCTCTTTAGTCCAACTAATGAGCATAGTTTAAAGTTTAGTCCAAATGATTCATTATTGCTCTTTAGTCCAACTAATTAGAAACTCATTCCAATTAGATCCACTCTATGCGTGTGACCCATTAGGTTCCTAATTACATTGGCAGTAACAATTATAAACATTGAGTGGTATCAAGCTATACATCAATGCTACCAAAATAATATGAAGATCAGTGATCTGATTAACCTCTATGACCAATGTTACCGTGTTGTATAATCCTTTATCTCATCTATCCAGATTGGACACAAGTCGTGGAGTTTCACACTCGTATATAAAATCTATAGTTTGTCGATAGTTGAGTAGACTTAGACAAACAAATGACATCAATATCTCAAATCGATTCATTTGAGCATGGGAATGCATTTCCCCAAGTCTCACTCATCGAGTGGCCATGGAAATTCACTCCTGTTATGTAGGAGGGAAAAATATTATCTACATCACTCACATCTCTCAGTATGTTTCATAGCATGTTCAGTTATCTACTTTTATAGTCACCTTGTTACAGTGTGGCGTTTATTGACATTAAAAAATGTACTCCGCATCTAGAGAATGTAGTGGCTTCAAGTCGAAGGATCACAACATCATTGTCACCATGAGAAGCACTTGTGACATGCAAATAATACTCACGCAGTCTTTTCATGTCGGGTCATCCAGTACGCCATTACTCCTAATGCGTACCGATGTGTTAGACTTGATATCTCCATATCAATCTACACACATGCTAGTCTCTATGTATTATAGTCGTCCCAATTAACTGTAATTCTTGACTAGGAATTATTTAAGAATATAACATTTATATTCTAAGGACTTCACCATATTAACATATCTCCATATCGATAACACAATGAATAGAAATCCTTTATAAATGTTCGCGATAAATAAATTGTCTCTAGGGCATACTCCAACAATCTCCCACTTGCACTAGAGCCAATTTGGTGCATCTCGTATGCCTACAGATCTGGTGGCCCTCATGCTTATGTTAAGGAAGGGGCTTGGTAAGTGGGTCCGAAAGATTGCCACATGTCGGTACTATGCATATACTCACATCTCCTCTATCGATGAACTCTCGAATGAGATGGACTTTCCTGAGTACGTGCTTGGATATTTGGTGAGATCTGGGTTCCTTAGCCTGTTCAATCGCACCATTGTTGTCACAATATAGTGATATAGGATCCCAATGCTAGGGATAACTCCTAGTTCAATAATGAATTTTCTGATCCAAAAAACTTCCTATGATGCATCTGATGAAGCAATATACTCAGCCTCTGTGGTAGAATTGGAAACTGTATCTTCCTTCGAACTCCTCCAGCTCACAGATTCTCCATTGAGGCAAAACTAAAAACCTGACTGCGATCTGAAATCATCATTTCGGTTTGGAAGCTCGCAACAGTGTAACCTTTTACAGTGAGGTCTTCCTCCCCTCCATATATCAAGAATTTTTCCCTAGTCCTTATCAAGTACTTAAGGATATTCTAGACGGCGTTCCAGTGATCTTCAATGGGATTAGACTGGCATCTACTTGTCATGCTTAAAGCATATGACACATCCGGCCTAGTACATAAAATTACGTACATGATGGATCCAATTGACAAAGCAAAAGGAACATCCATCATGCGGTCCTTTTAACACCCCCATCCTAGAGTACTGGATAAATACACTTGGATCCCCCAGACTCCCCGGATATGTCCTCCGCTAAGCACAGAAATGCCCAGCAAGGAGTCTAATCCAAACTGTTCTGTAAACAAACAGAATTAAAGAAATTGGATTTTAAAGAAACTTAATTTTATAGCTTGTAATACCAGTGTGACTATCCTCTAAGTGATGAACTATTTCCCCAAACTTCCACGTACTCACCTGCCAAGTACAGAAGACAGTGATTTCACGACATCAGATTCATAACAACCAAGACAGACTTGATACTGAAATAGATATGTACATATTTGAAAATGTATAACCTAAACTTGTAGTGTGTATGGCCAGTAACATGACTCATGTCCAATAGTAGAAGAAACGTTATACCACTTGTTCCAGTACCATCTAGTACATAGTTAATACAAATCCATATTCATTTCCCCCATCCTGTACCACCCATTAATCTACCAAGACAAACTAGACCTTAAGTGTACACACCGATACTGGATCGTCAGTCCAGAGGGTAGTAGTAGTCGGGAGCTAGCGATGTACCGACTTAGCCCGTAGGCCATGAATGTAAAGCCCAAAGATCGGGTCCCATAATTGTGTTAAGCGCGTAGACCCGGTCCTGTAAATGTATCAAGTCCGCAGTCCGGGTCCCATAATATTTGACCATACAGCGGTCGAGGGTACAAGAATCAGTTCTTAAATATGTTTCTCGAAAAACTATGAACAATACTCATACGTACCCGATTCATGTGCATATATATAAATGTCCAAGATCAGCCTTTATGTTATACCATAATTTCCGTATCTCCTACTCATAGAGACATGCATACATCCAATATAGCATTAAATAAGCTTTCATATAAGCAATCTACCTGGTAGCATGCCTAGTACTCCTCACTCGCAAAGCTGGTTCTTTATCCCGACAATCTATACACATAAAAGTGTATACATACTTATTAGTGCATGTCCCCATTAGTGAGGTATGAAGAATATGCAAGTATTGGCTAGTGATCTAGCCCAGAATGACTATTCATCCCCTGTAGTCTCAGTCTTATCATTACAGCCCCTGACTGTTCCTGAACCCGTTCATGCCTAACTGGCAGTCTCAAGAGTTACTAAGTCACATAGTTAATTAGGAAATAGTAATTCTCAAGTTCCAAATAGTTTCATCTAAGCCGCTGAGATTTGGTAAATTTATATTTTAACCCCCCTAGTTCAGCCTGATTGATCAGATTCAAGTCTAGACAGACACAAATGAATTCCAAATGCTATGACTATTCAAAGACGGCTGTATCAACTCACATTTAATAATAAAAGGGGGTACTAATCAACTTTAGGCTCGTTTTCTGAAAAATTGATGAGAAATTTGGACGAGGCTCATAAGAAGTGATTTGGAGTATGTATATCAGCGCTACCCAATAGAAGGAAGCATATTGTCATTTAAAGTTGTAAAATGAGTTATAATGTGCTAAAGGTGGTAGGTCCACCACATCCCGTACTTCGAATATTTTAAGCTTATTTGACAGCTTTGAACCATGACAAGCAACAACATCTGAGACCATTTTCAGATGTGTTTGAGACTGAATTGAGAGACAAGGTTAACATGAATCTTGTAGTATTAGCGCTAGAGAATAACTGGGTCCAAGTTCTAGATCATTACGTCAAGTAATGTATGGGTTACAATCTCTAGAAATATTCTGACATTCACAGGATATTAACAACCCAATCTCTACAATATCTTGCAGAGACTTTGAGCAAGATTTCCGTATGTTAGTGATTAAATCAAGTGCCACAATTGTCATGAATCTGTAATTGGGTCCTCGAGGAGTTTGTAGGATCAAACAAGGTTTAATATAACGTGTAGTGAGCAACTTATGACGCCCACAACTTTGGGTAACTCGCAGGTTGTATACCGTTACTCAAAACATTAAAGAGCTTCGATTTCGAGTATGATTTCGGACATCATAGAGAGGGAATTGAACAATGGATTTAACATGAAATCTATAGCCTTATCAACACACAATATCTAGGTTCAAACTACAGAGCATTTCCTCAAGATTTGTTCAAAGTATGATTAGCTAAAAAAGGCTGTTCCATTAATCATCCCAACAATTAGAACATTTCCTAAGTTCATAACAGTTCATCATGTTTCCCATTAATGTTAGAAGCTGAATTTGCTAGGGTGCTATTTTAAGTTGTACCCCAAGGTTGTTGTGGTCCCAAAGTTGGTATATCTGAAAACATTTAGGTCTAGGTAGCCAATGATTACACCCAGTATCGGGGAGGAATAAGAGTTTAAAGATTGGTCTGCTCATAGTTATGTTCACAAAGGGTGCAGAACACAACGATAAGCCACCTTGGGAAGGATTTTTAATCAGTTTAGGAATGGATTCAGCAAGTATAATCAACATCAAAGTTGCTTTCCTAAGTTATAGGAACACACATATCCAATTGGTTTCTCAAAATAACCAGTAAACATACAGTTGTGAGGCTCTAAAATCTCAAGAAACTCACTGATGTTAGAATTTCTGAGTTGGTGTATGAACTTTGATCAAGAATTTAGACTACCTAGGATTTGTGCCAGCTTAATATATCAACACAAAAGCTGTAGTTTTATGTTCAGGGAAATACGCAGAAAGGACCAGATTGATCAACAACCAAGCATTGAGCCAGTTACATGGTCGTAACAGAGCTCTCTGCAATGCCGAAAAAAAACGACTAGAATGAGACTTGTTCTAAGGTAACGTGACAATATGGGCTGGGTATGATGTTGCTGGTGGCTTATATAACCTCTAGATATCAGAAAGATGATTTTAGAGTTGAAGATAACCAAAAAATAGCGATTTTACCTTTCGGTGTGGTAGCAGTTTCCAGTGAAATCCCGACGTCTTCTACAGCGGTGAGAGTGTTACAGGCTCTAGGATGATCCTCTAGGTGCGAAATGTCGTTTAAGAGATATCAACACAACGACACTTCAAATTAGCCGAGGGGTTTTGGACATAGCACAGAGGAGATTATGTGATAGTCAAATTTCCGAATTGGCGCAGGGAAGAGGCAATTTCAGGGGAGAGGCAATTTTAGTTGGGGAGTTAAGTAAAGTGTATGTGTTCATGAAGTTTCTTGATAGCTTATGTATAGAGAGGCTAGTTTGCTTCTGATTTTAGCATGATGAGGTTGTTGGAATAGATGACCTAGAGGCAATCTAATATTTAGTTTGAACATTGTTATTGTCTATAATATTCATTTATTATATATTGTGATATTTAATATAATGAAGTCCTTAGATACAATGTGTTGTTTATCTTAAATATCTCTATTCCACTATATTGATTAATCGGACGATAAAATATAGACTAGTATGTGTGTATATTGATATGGAGATATCAACTCTAACACATGGGTATGCATTAGGAGTAATGGCATACTGGATTGACCCACAACGAGAAGAATACATTAGATTATGTTAAGTCACAATCGCTTCTCGTAATGCTAATATAATTGCAATCCTTAGACTTGAAGTCACTAGATACTCTAGTTGTGAAATATCGTGCTTTGATGTTATCAAACGTTACACCGTAACTGGGTAATCATAAAGGTAGCTATCGGGCATGATAGGAAGCAAGCTTAGAGATCGTAGTGATGTAGAGAGGATTTTTGCCTCCCACCTAATGGGAGTAAATATCCACGGCCAGTCGAGGGATGAGCCTTATTGAATGTCTGGACAGAATCAGATAAATCAATATGGAGATATTGATGTTATCTGCTTGCATAAACATATTCCCATGATCGAGGAACTATGGATTGGATATACGAGTGTGACTATTTATGTCTCGTGTACAATCCGGATATGGAGACAAAGGGATAGTGCAATATGAGATATACGGCACAAGAGGTTTTTCGGGATCACTCACTATTTATATTAGTTGGGTGGCATGGATGTGTTGCTAGACACCGTTCCATGTTAGTAATAAGTTACTACCAAATAAGTAGAAACCTATGAGGTCACACGTCAAATAGAGTAGAACTAGATTTTGGATTAATTAATATGATTAATTAATAAGAAGGATCATTATGCAACACCTTGCAAACTTAGTAGGACTAATATGCAAGGAAGGGACTAATCCAAGTGCTTATAGAACTAGGAGGGACCTTTATGTAGTTAACAAGGAGTTGTTGAACTATATAAAGGAGGCTCTAGCTTCCTTCTCACTAATTTTGTTAGACATAACACAAGAGAGTGGGAGAGAGCAAGAACAAGCTAGAGGCCGAAGCCCCTAGCCGTCTGCCCCCTTCCCGTCGGCTCAAAGAGAGGGCCGAAACCCTCTCTTCTCCTTTGGTTGCTTGATTCTTTCTTCCCTCTTCCTCCGGTTCAAGCTAGCACTTGAGAAGGAAGAGTCTAGATCTCACCTCTAGACGTGGATCAACCGTAGAGACGAGGACAATATTCTTTGTGTGATCTCCCAAACCAAAAGGTACACAATTACTATGTCCTTTATCATGTTATGATGTCTCTTCCTGTGATCCTTGGTGGACTTTGAGTAGGATTAAATTTTTGTTATTCCGCTGCGTTACCTACGTCAAAACCCAACAGTGGTATCAGAGCCACAGGTCGTAGTGCATAATATGATTTTATGTGTTACGATTTCAGTTTATACACCCTATTGTTTATTTTATACGAAAACTGAAATTAATTAGCATAGTAGATGCAAAGTTGAATTTGATTCAACATAAACAATATCTAATTTAACATTGGATGTTATAATTGGTGAGTTTAATCACATAGGATGTGAATTACTGGGTTCTTGAAAATTAGGGTTCATGGGCACATAGTTGAAAAGGAGTTTTCAATTATGAAAACAATTTTATGGAAACATCCATAAAGGAAACAACCAAGCTTGAGAAACAAGGAAGAAGGGAAGGAGGCTAGGGGCGAAACCCTAGCCATCCGCCCCACTTCCTTGCGCGCCAAGCAAGGCCGTGGGTCACAAAGGGCGGCCGACCTTGGACCGGGCCCAAGTGGCGGGCGGCGGACCTTGGGGTTCGGCCTAGGCTTAGGTTGGACCCCTTGGACCGTTGTAACCCTAATTACCCAATTCAATTAAAATTGAACAAGCTCTCTCTTCGCTCGAAGCACTTCGTTCCTTCGATCGATAGTGAGAGAGGGGCTTTGCCTTCGCCTAAAGGCCGAGAAGCCAGGATCGGGTCGACTGAGTCATCTAGCCCTCTCACATCGATTACTAGGTTCTACCTAAATAGTACGTGGCGGAATCCCCTTGACAGGATCCCGAAGGGTCTTGCTACCCCTCTTGTGTGGAGAGTTCCCTCTTTCTCAAAGACGCATACTCAGAAACTAATCTGACTCCAACTCAGCCGGTCTGTTTTCTGAAGGAAGTCAAACCACCTCTTCTTCGCTGTTTCCCAGGAGAGGGTGAAAGACTCGACTGCGCGCTAAAAAATGGTTTTAACTGAATTATGTGCTTCATTGCATGGTGGATGGATATGTTATAGGTTGTGGATGTTTATTGCTTTGTGGTTTGGTTTACGGCCTGCGAGCTGATCAAATTAATGTAATAATTAATTAGGTTTTACGGCCTGCGAGTCGTCTTTTCTCCCCTACATGTGAGTCTTTTATTATTTATTTATTCTAGATGTTAGGCTATAATTAGAAATATTTAGATGATAGCCAAGAGCATGGAGAAGAAGACCGGAGAACCAAAGAAGCCAAAAGACAAAGAAGACACCCTCCTAGGCACGCGACTATGGTGGACCACATGGAGATGAGCTTGTCACTTTAGGGAAATTGGAAATTATCATTGGCTTGATAATATCTTAGTCTAGGGGCTATATCCATGCCACATTTTTTTTATTTTGTGGATGTTTATTATTTATGTCTTGTTGTTTATTTTTGTGTGTATGGCGATACTAGCAAAACGACTAACAAGATAATAATAAACAAGGATGGTCTTTTATTGTGGATTGCCCAATCCAAATATGTAAATCATGTTGATTGGATCAACCAAAGAAACTAAGAAAATAGAATCCCTCAATTAAATATTACGTTTTGCCTTCTCTTGCCAAAACATCCTTCATGATCAGGGTTTATTAAATTCGGGCTTGCCAAAGCAAGGCGAATTTAATTTACCATGGTGTGTTGAGGACGACACAAGCTAGTAATGTGTGTATGTTGAAGCAAGAGGTTGGACGCAACTGGCTAAGACTCAATTGGATTGATGAAAGACATGACGATTAGGCGTTATGTGTGGGATAAAGAATAAATAGCTATTCACCAAATTGGACCAAGAGTTGCATGGGATGCAATTTGGAATGGTTCCTACCGAAATAACCTATTCTTGGGTGACTTGCCAAAGCAAGCTCAAGAAGAAGTGAAAAAAGGGATCTTGGACCTACTAGAAAATATAATGATATTCCGCATTAATGGTGAGGACTGTTAATCCAAGAAAAATAGTGGGAGCTATATTTGGTGATCTAGCAATTGTTGAATATAGTTAAATTGTTCAAAATACTAAAGTTGCACATTTCTCATTTTGTAGAATTCCAAAATGGCAAACAACAACGCATCAACTTCATCCCTACGATCTGTCCTTGAGAAGGATTATTTGTCTGGAAAAAAATTCCATGACTGGTACAGAAACTTAAGGATTTTCCTTAAGCAAGAAAAGAAGATGTACGTCCTGGACACTCCAATTCCAGCCCCACCATAAGATGAGTCTGTTCTAGCGGATGTAAGGGAACATGAAACATATTGATGATTCTAATGACGTGACTTGCCTCATGCTTCGCACCATGACTCCTGAGCTTTAGAAGCAGCACGAGAATATGGAAGCCTATGATATGATCATACACTTGAAACAATTGTTTCAGGAACAGGCAAGACATGAGCGCTATGAGGTGTCTAAAGCATTGTTCAAGAGTAGTCTTGCAGAAGGGAATCCAGTAGGGCCTCATGTACTCCGAATGATCGGGTACATTGAAAACCTTGAGAGACTGGGATTCCCACTGGCCAAGATTTGGCAACTGATCTTGTCTAGCAATCGTTTCCTAACAGTTATAATCAGTTCATCATGAACTATAATATGAACGAGATCAGTAAGACTCTGCCAGACTTGTTGAACATGCTAAAGACTGCTGAACAGAGCGTCAATAAAGGCAAGGGCAAGGCCATAATGATGGTGCATAAGAAGACAGGCAAAGGAGTTGCCTCTACTTCCAATGGAAAGCGCAAGAAAGTTTTGAAATCCAAGGAAGCCCTAAAGCCTAGTGGAGGCGTGGCTAAAGGTGAATGTCACTACTGCAGCCAGTCGGGTCACTAGAGGAGGAATTTCCCTAAATATCTGGAGGATAAGAAGCTTGGAATAGTGATTCCACCACCACCAGGTATTTATGTTATAGACGTAAATCTTTCTATTTCTTCATCTTGGGTATTGGATACTGGATGTGGTTCTCACATTTTCCGAAATGTGCAAGATTTGAAAAGAAGTAGAAGATTGAGTAAAGGAGAGATAGATATGCACGTCGGGAATGGAGCAAGAGTTGCTGCATTAGCTGTAGGCGTTTATGAACTATCTTTGCCTTCTGGACTTATTTTAGAATTAGACAATTGCTTTTATGTGCCTGCTATGAGCAGAAACATTATTTCCATTTCTTGTTTGGACGAGAAGGGTTTTTCTATTTCAATAAAAGAAAAGTGTTGTTCCATATTTTGATAGTATGCACTATTGTAATGCGCATTTGTCTAATGGATTGTATATCCTTGATCCAAATAGTCCAATCTATAACAATAATTGTAAAAGGATTAAAACTAATGATTTAAATCCTACATATCTATGGCACTGTCGTTTAGGCCATATAAATGAGAAACACATATCTAGACTCCATAAGGATGGACTTCTGGACTCATTTGATTTGGAATCATATGAGACATGTGAATATTGTTTATTAGGAAAAATGACAAAGTAACCTTTCAATAAGAAAGGTGAGAGGACTATGAGTTACTGGTACTCATACATACTGATGTATGTGGGCCGTTTCCCACGCCTGCCAGGGGTGGTTACACCTACTTCATCACATTTACTGATGATTTCAGTAGATATGGATTTGTATACCTTATGAAGGCCAAATCCGAATCCTTTGAATTTTTTAAAGAATTCAAGAATTAAGTAGAGAAGAAACTTGGTAAAAGTATTAAGGCTCTACGATCGGATCGTGGAGGAGAATACTTAAGCCAAGAGTTTGATGAGCATCTTAGAGAGTGCGGGATAGTATCCCACCTCACTCCACCCATAACACCATAATGGAATGGTGTATCCAAGAGGAGGAATCACACACTATTAGATATGGTGCGATCTATGATGTCTCAAACAGATCTTCCGATGTCGTGTTGGGGACATGCTCTAATGACAGCAGCTTTTACCATTAACCGTGTTCCATCAAAATTTGTGGGATATCCTAAGGAAACTAAAGGATATTATTTCTACAATACCACCGAGAACAAAGTGTTTGTTGCTCGGACCGGGGTGTTTCTAGAAAGAGAGCTTGTCTCTAAAGAAGCAAGTGGGAGGGCTGTAGAACTTGAAGAGATTCAATAACCACAAATCACTGAACCGATGATGGAACATGAACAGGAACCGCAAGCTGTTGCGGAAGAACCTGTTTAGGTAACACAGGAACTCCGTAGATCAGGTAGAGTGCGTCATGAGCCAGAGAAGTACGGACTTCTCATGACTAAGCCCGATGACGTACCACTCATGGATGATGATCCTGCAACCTACGGGGAAGCCATGAAAGGCCCAGACTCTAAGAAGTGGCTAGAAGCCATGAGATTCGAAATGGATTCCATGTACACCAACAAAGTATGGACTTTGGTGGAACCACCCAGATGGGCTCGGCCCATAGGGTGCAAATGGGTCTTCAAGAAGAAGACCGAAATGGATGGCAAAGTAGTTGCCTATAAGGGGCCATTGGTAGCCAAAGGGTATAGACAGATTCATGGTATCGACTATGATGAGACCTTTTCACCAGTCGCGATGACTAAATCCATTCGAATCCTACTTGCTATTGCAGCATACTACGACTATGAGATTTGGCATATGGATGTCAAAACAACATTCCTTTATGGGAACCTCCTGGAGGATGTGTACATGACACAACCGGAGGGTTTTGAGGATCCATAGAATGCCAATAAAGTCTGTAAGCTGCAAAGATCCATTTATGGGTTAAAGCAAGCTTATAGGAGCTGGAATCGACGTTTTGATGACGCAGTCAAAGAGTTCGGCTTCATCAAAAACGAAGATGAGCCTTGTGTTTACAAGAAGGTTAGTGGGAGCTCTGTAGTATTTCTGGTCTTGTATGTGGATGACATACTAATGATTGGCAATGACATTCCTACTTTGCAATATGTTAAAGATTGGCTAGGAAAGTGTTTTGCAATGAAGGACTTAGGAGATGCAGCCTATATACTTGGTATAAATATCTATAGGGATAGATCTAGAAAGATGCTCGGCCTAAGTCAAAGTACATATATAGACAAGGTGTTGAAGAGGTTCAACATGCAAGATTCCAAGAAGGGATTCTTGACCATGTGGCATGGAGTCACTCTTTCGAAGAATGACTGTCCCTCCAATGAGATTGAGAAGGACCGCATTAGTAGGATACCCTATGCTTCGGCCATAGGATCCATCATGTACGCCATGTTGTGTACTAGACCAGACGTATCTTACGCATTGAGTATGGTGAGCAGATACCAGTCCAATCCGGGTGAGAGTCACTGGATTGCTGTCACGAACATCCTAAAGTACTTGAGAATAACTAAGGATGCGTTCTTAATATTTGGAGGTAAGGAAGAGCTAAGTGTAATCGGTTACACTGATGCAAGCTTCCAAACCGAAAAAGATGACTACAGATCGCAGTCTGGACACGTGTTTTGCCTGAATGGAGGAGCTGTGAGCTGGAAGAGTTCCAAGCAAGGGACTGTTGCTGATTCTACACCAGAAGCTGAGTACATTGCTGCTGCGGAAGCAGCAAAAGAGGCAGTTTGGATAAAGAAGTTTATCACTGAGCTCGGTGTGGTCCCTAGCATCGTGGATCCCATAGAGTTGTACTTTGACAACTCCGAGGCGATCGCACAAGCCAAAGAACCAAGATCATACCAGAAATTAAAGCATGTACTTAGGATATTCCATCTTATTCGTGATATGATCGATCGAGGAGATGCAAAGATGTGCAAGATTCCAACGGATGACAATCTTTCAGATCCGCTCACAAACCTCTTGCGCAGCGAAAGCATGAAGGGCACGCCAGATCTATAGGCATACGAGATGCGCCAGATTGGCTCTAGTGCAAGTGGGAGACTGTTGGAATAGATGCCCTAGAGGCAATCTAATACTTAGTATGAACATTGTTATGGAGATATCAAGTCTAACACATGGGTATGCAATAGGAGTAATGGCATACTGGATTGACCCACAACGAGAAGGATACATTAGATTATGTTAAGTCATAATTGCTTCTCGTAGTGCTAATATAATTGCAATCCTTAGACTTGAAGTCACTAGATACTCAAGTTGTGAAATATTGTGCTTTGATGTTATCAAACGTTACACCGTAACTGGGTAATCATAAAAGTAGCTATCGGGCATGATAGGAAGCAAGCTTAGAGATCGTAGTGATGTAGAGAGGATTTGTCCCTCCCACATAATGGGAGTAAATATCCACGGCCACTCGAGGGATGAGGCTTATTGAATGTCTCGCCAGACTCAGATAAATCAATATGGAGATATTGATGTTATCTGCTTGCATAAGCATATTCCCAGGATCGAGGAACTATGGATTGAATATACGAGTGTGACTATTTATGTCTCATGTCCAATCCGTATATGGAGACAAAGGGATAGTGCAATATGAGATATTGGGCACAAGAGGTTTGTCGGGATCACTGACTATTTCTATTAGTTGGGTGGCATGGATGTGTTGCTAGACACCGCTCCATGTTAGTAATAAGTTACTACCAACTACGTAGAAACCTATGGGGTCACACGTCAAATAGAGTAGAACTAGATTTGGGATTTACTAATATGATTAATTAATATGAAGAATGATTATGCAACACCTTGCAAACTTAGTAGGACTAATATGCAAGGAAGGGACTAATCCAAGTTCTTATAGAACTAGGAGGGACCTTTATGTAGTTAACAAGGAGTTGTTGAACTATATAAAGGAGGCTCTAGCTTCCTTCCCACTAATGTTGTTAAACATAACACAAGAGAGTGGGAGAGATCAAGAGAGAGATCAAGAACAAGCTAGAGGCCGAAGCCCCTAGCCGTCCGCCCCCTTGCCGTCGGCTCAAAGAGAGGGCCGAAACCCTATCTTCTCCTTTGGTTGCTTGATTCCTTCTTCCCTCTTCCTCCGGTCCAAGCTAGCACTTGAGAAGGAAGAATATATATCTCATCTCTAGACGTAAATCAACCGTAGAGACGATGACAATATTCTTAGTGTGATCTCCCAAACCAAAAGGTACACAATTATTATGTCCTTTATCATGTTATGATGTCTCTTCCTGTGATCCTTGGTGGTATTTGAGTAGGATTAAATTTTTGTTATTCCGTTGCGTTACCTACGTCAAAACCCAACAGAGGTGTCACTACTCAAACTATGTGTGACACCTCATTGGGGTGTCCAATGCAAGTTTGCTATTAACTTCCTGATTTCAAGATTCACAAATTGACCCACTATGATTTTATAATTACTTCCAACTTTCTCAATACAGATATTCCTTTTTTGTCCTGATACCGTCACCAGAGTGTTGCAAAGTTGCCCTCCAAAGTATTTTCTAATATTTGCTCATATATGGAAACAAGCAAATTTTATTACTTTTTCTTTCTTTTACCCAATTTTCTCTTCTTTTTTAAATATTGCATTTAGACCCCTAAATTTGTTAGGATGTTACAGTCCTTCTCAATCTTATTGGAAGGAAAATTACCCTTTGAAAGACAAACTCCACGTGACATAAGTAACAAAAAAGGAATATATGTATGCAACTTTCAACACCTTGTCAATGTATGTACTTTGACTTAAACCGAGCATCTTTCTTGATCTATCTCTATAGATCTTTATACCAATTATATAGGTTGCTTCACCTAATTCTTTCATTGAGAAACAATTCCCTAGCCAATTTTTAACAAATTCAAGAGTAGGGACATCGTTCCCAATGAGTAGTATGTCATTCACATACATGACCAAAATTACCATAGTGCTCCCACTAACCTTATTGTAAACGCAAGGTTCATCTTCGTTCCTAATGAAACCAAGCTCTTTGATTGCATCATCAAATCGAATATTCCAACTCCGAGAAGCTTGCTTTAATCCATAAATAGACTGCTGCAATTTATAGACCTTTTGGGCATGCTCTGGATCGACAAAACCCTCTAGATGTGTCATGTACACATCATCAAGGAGGTTTCCATATTTGACATCCATCTGCCAAATTTCATAATCATGATAAGCAGCAATTGCAAGAAAGATAAGAATAGATTTAAGCATTGCAACTGGGGGAAAAGTTTCGTCATAGTCTATACCATGAACTTATCTGAAATATGTAGCCACCAATCGTCCATTAAAAGTAATCACATTACCATCCATGTCGTTTTTCTTTTTGAAAACACACTTTCACCCTATAGGTTTTACCCCTTCAGGTGGTTCCACCAAAGTCCATACTTTGTTGGTATACACAGATTTAATTTCGGATCTCATGGCTCCAAGCCACTTCTTAGAGTCCGGACCATTTATGCCCTCCTCATAGGTTGTAGGCTCATCTTGATCCATGAGCAATACGTCACCAATTTCTGACACAAGAAATCCATATCTGCAACACCCAATCAAAGCACACGGCCGGCCGGGCCGCGTGGTTTGGTGGGGTGTTGCAGATGGTATCAGAGCCGACGGTTCTAAGTTAGTACGACTCTTCGATTTCCACTAAACTAAGATCAAAAATATTTTTCAAAATTAAAATTGATATAGGATAACGAACCGGTAATAAAAATTGAGCAAGCCGGGGAATTGCAGGGTAGCTTTGTCCTTATTTTGCATCTTATCTGCTAGGTACGATGGATTGACTGTTGTGGACTAAAAGAACTATTTGCTATGAGGTGCTTATTTGTAATCTTATTGTTAATTATTACTTGCTTATTTTGTCGAACCAAGAAGTGTTTCACGGACTTAGAAACCTCCTAAGACCTTTGGAGACTTTCTTGGTATCATAATGTAGACGCGTCCTTAGATCGGTATTGACCTCTTAACATATTGTAATTATAGCTTCGGGGACGAAGCTCTTTTTAAGGGGGTAAGTTAATAATTTTGATAGAATTTGGGGTTATAATTGTGTTTTACAAAAGTTCTAAATGAATTACTTAAAGAATAAAATTGAAATTTTAAGTTTTGAGACATTATAAAGTGGTTGGATAAAATTTGAGGGGTTCTAATTGTAGTTTTCAAAAATATAAAGTTGTTAATTTGAAGAGTAGGGACATAACTGTAGTTTAGAAAAGTTAAAACTAATTTAGTTCAAAATTGGGGAGGTAGTTGTAGTTTCAGAAAAGATAAACTAGTTAACTAGATATTGGCTGGGGGTAAATTCTTGAATTTCTAATCCTAAGGGGTTTTAGTTGTCTTTTATAAAAGTTAAAGTATGCAAATAATGTTCTTGTACATAATACGTATAAAATACTTTTGGCTACTCGTATTTTGTCTAACCCGACCCGTATAAAAGTATAACCCGGTATAGTTATACGTATAATACGTTTAACCAGTATTTTATTTTTGACCCGACCCAAAACCCGTATTTTTAATTAAATATTATTATTTTCTTTTCTCACCCTCGCTTTTGTTTCTCTCTCTCTCTCTCTCTCTCTCTCTCTCTCTCTCTCTCTCTCTCCCTCTCTTTTTTTTCTTCACCGGGAGACAACTCCCCTCCCTCATTTCTCACATCTCCATCTCTCCTACTCCTCCTACTTCCCTATAAAATTCATCATCTTCCTTCTCCTTCCTCCATCACCATCCTTCTCTTGCACATCTCTCCCTCCCTACTTCTCTACCAACTAGATTCATCCCCCCTCTCCTTGTTTTCTCTTCCCCCTCACAACACAATTAATCTCCTCTCCCCGTATTTGTTCTTTTCTCTCTCACCCAACACCCTCACAAAAACACCTCCCCATCTCTTTCTCTCTCTCCTTCCTCACGGAAAACACACACACACACACAATACATCACCCTGAAATATCACCTCCCCCATGTGCCTAATCCCTCCTCTCTATTTAACCCCCTGCCTCTTCCTCACATAACACCTCCCTCAATTTTTTACTCCCCCTCACAACACAAATACATCCCCCTTGTTCCACCTCTCTCTCTTCCTTCTATCCTTCATCACGGCAAAACACACACACACTCACACCTCCCTCAACCCGACCCATCTCACACCCCCTCAAGTCCCTACCCCCCTTCTCTATAAAACCCCTTCCTCCTCTGCCATCTCATCACAAACACAACGACAACAACCACAACAAAAAACCCTCATCATCATCTCCTCTCTTCTTCTCCCCTCGGTAACAACCCGAAGCCACCACCACCATCCCTACCTCCATCTCAATTCTCTCCCTCCTATGCCACATCAAAATAGTAGCAGCAACAACAACAAAATAGCAGGAGTAACATCACCACCCCCACTGACGACACCAACACCACCACAACCTCCTCCATTACAACCACCACCATCACCACCAAGATTCTTACTCCCTCTCAACCTCACCTCCCTCTGTCTCTATCTCTCTCTCTGTGTTCGCCTGAGACAGCAGCAGAATCTGCAACAACAACAACCGACAACATCACCAACACCATTCCCGTCGCTCCACCATCATTATCCAAACCTCCACCTCTAGACCCTTCTTTCTCTCTCTCAACCCCTCATCTCTGTCCCCGTCTCTCTCTCTCTCTCTCTCTCTCTCTCTCTCCCCTCCTTTCTGGTCGCGAAAACAGAGCAGGAGCAGCAACAACAATGGCGGCAAAGGCCACCATCACCGGCGACCTGAAGGCCCGACCCGACGGGAACCCAGCCACCAGCCTCCCCCGCTAGATTTCTTCCATTCCGGCGGCCCACCCACATCCCTAAGGGTCAGACCAAGCCCAGAAGCACCAGGACCAGTCACCAACGCCACGGGAACACCATGAATTCCGGCGACCTCCGACACAAACTTCGGCCAACAATTTCTCAATCGTTCGGTAACGGTTTTTAACGATTTTTGCCTTGAATCCAAAAGTTTCGACTTAAATTAGAATTACGGACAATCGAAAAGACATGGGTACCATTAAAGTGAAAGATTTGTGAAGTGGCATTAGTGGGTTGAATAAGAGGTACGTATGTGTGTACTTTGGGTGATTTTGTCATTTCCAAAACTTTAAGGGTATAAAGTGTTAAATCCGAAAATTTAGGGGTAGCCCCTGTTTTTTTTCCTAAACTTCATTATTTTATAACACTTTTATTTAAAATTCTTTAATTAAATAACTAGCTATTTTAATATGTTAATAAAATTCATTATTTATTAACTAATTTTTCTTTTTTTAATAAATAATTGAAAATAAATAATTTTGTAATTAAAATAAATAACAAAAAGGTAAAATATCTAGATACAAGTATGTTATTTTGTGTGTATATAATTAGAATTTATAACTTGTAGGCAATCGAGTCATAAGCAAGGCCTACGCCTATCGAGGGGGAACTATTTTGAGTTTTGTCATTCAACTTGAGGTAAGTTAATATGCCTAGCGTTGCGTGTCTTTCACTCTTTCGTGTTTCGCGTGTGTTATTTGAGAACTATTACTATACATGCTTTATTTGAGTTATTTACTTGTTTTTGAAATATTCTACTTTGAAGTATCGTATGAAATGATAATCCAAAAGTAAGAATCCGAATGAAGAATATCCAAATTCAATTGTGAAATGAGAATGTACAGTTCCAATTACGAATACCAAATTAGGCTGTGATTACCTAGTTCACATGCCACGATTATCCAAAAGTAGCATACCGCTCACTTATTGGTCAAATACACATATCTCTCACATTCATACATCGATTATTATGAAAATTGCCATACCGGCTGTAGTTGGAGCTCCTTACTCAATTTTACATCTTGAAAGAAAATTCGTAATGATGTAAAGTGGAAGCTGTTGTGCGTGGGTTTGTACCATATCCCTGATACGACACATTTATGACATATTGTGATTGGTTACTGTTATGTGGTTATGAGGCGCTGTGATGTGAACCTCCTGTTGATTATGTTATGGTTATGAGGCGCTGTGATGCGAACATCCTGTGATTGAGTTATGATTATGGTTGTGCTTTTGCACATTATGAGAAAGCGGTTGTGGATTGGATATGGTACTCCTCGTATCAACTAGTTGGTAAAATGAACTACTGGACTCGATTATCTTATCATTGAGAAAAGATGATAGTATCATCTTGAGATTTAAAGTGATATTGCGAAATACTATTAACAATGATTCCCCAAGATGGTCCACATCATTGGGTTGGAATATGAAATTTAAAATCGTTACGAAGTATGACACATCAAATCAAGGAGAACGCTATTACCACAAATATCTTATTCTTATTAGAATTTTTTTATTCATGTCATATGCCTCATAATCTGTTTACGTGCTATGGGTGTTAGCTTACTCAGCCGTTTGCTGATCATTTTCTGTAAAACTGCGTCGGCTTTTGCTATTTAAAAACCGCAGGTCATAAGTCAAGGTGGGAGACGTTCACGACGCCGCTGGCTAGAGTAATAAGCTGCTCAGTAATTCACATAGCATTTTACATTTTTTGTAAATTATTGTATCTATACCATTCAGACAATGTCACTGGTTTTTATGAATGTATAATAAGTTATATTTGGATATTGTACTAACTGTGAACCGACGATCCTTATCCGTTCACAATGAGGTTCATCACCTCGGGCGGAGACATATCTACCAAATCATGCGGCCTGGCCGGCCATGTGGTTTGGTGGGGTGTTGCAATATCTCTCTGGCCCTTGACATATCCTACCTGATCTACAAGGTTCTTGTGTTTCTTAGCATGTTGTTGCTCCACAACATCATGTGGATCATGCCCATGTTCCATCAAAGGATCAATGTTTTTTTGTGGTTCTGAAAATTCTTCAAACTCTATTGTCCTCCCACTGGTTGCTTTAGAGACAAACTCTCTTTCTAAAAACACACTGGTTAGATAAACAAACACTTTGTTCTCGATCGTATTGTATAAATACTATCCCATTGTCTCCTTATGATATCCCACAAAGATACATTTATCCGACATGGGTCCAACTTTATCTGACTTTAAACGTTTTAAATAAACTTCGCAACCCCAAATCCACATGAATGAAATACTAGGACGCTTCCTAGTCCATATCTCATATGGTGTTTTCATAATTGATTTTGATGGAACGTGGTTAAGGGTAAAAGTCGTTGTAAGAAGAGCATGGCCCCAAAAAGAAACTGGAAGTTCTGCTTGCACATCATGGACCGAACCATGTCTAACAAGGTCCTATTTTTCCTCTCAGACACTCCATTCCATTGTGGTGTTCCAGGTGGAGTGATTTGGGATAAGATACCACACTCTCTTAGATACTCATCAAACTTTTGGCTTAAGTACTGTCCTCCACGATCTGATTGTAGAGCCTTGATACTTTTTCCAAGCTGGTTCTCTACTTCATTCTTGAATTCCTTAAACTTTTCAAAGGACTCTGACTTGTTCTTCATAAGATACACAAATCCATATCTACTGAGATCATCACTAAATGTGATAAAGTGTTGAAAACCTTCTCTAGCGCTTGTGCTTAGTGGTCCACACACATCACTATGTATGAGTTCCAAAATATCGCTAACCCATTCACCCTTTATTTTGAATGGGGAATTAGTCTTATTACCCAATAAACAAGCCTCACATGTCTTATATGATTCAAAATCAGACGAGTCCAAAAATCCATCCTTACAGAGTCTAGATATGTGTTTCTCATTTTTGTGGTCTAAATGACAATGCCAAAGATAAATGGGGTTCATATCATTAGATTTAAATCTCTTGGTGTTAATGTTATAGATGGAATTATCAAGATCGGGGATATACAATCCATTAGACAAAGTGCATTGCAATAATGCATATCACCATAATAAACAAAATTTGGGATCGAAAAACCTTTCTTGTCCAACCAAGAAACTGAAATAATATTCCTACTCATAGCAGGGACATCAAAACAATTGTCTAATTAAAGGATAATTCCAGAAGGCAAAGATAAATGATAAGTTCCTACAACTAATGCATCAACCCTTGCTCCATTTCCAACGTGTAGGTCTATCTTGCCTTTAGCCAATGGTCCACTTCTCTTGACGTCCTGCACATTTATGAAAATGTGAGTTCCACATCCAGTATCTAATACCCGTGATGAAGAGATAGACATATGGACTTATGCAACAACAACAAAACCTGAAGTGGAATTCACAATTCATTTCTTATTTTCTTCCAGGTACTTCGAGTACTTCCTCTTCCAGTGGCCAGTCAAACCGCAATGATGACATGCGCCATCCTTAGTTATACCACATTTGGTCTACAAGTAAATATTCTTGGTTTTAGCAAGAAGCTTGCTTCTATCCTTGGATTTCTGAGCAAACTTTATGCCCTTCGCTTTGTTGTTAATCATTAATATGGCCTTGCGTTTGTCCTTATTAATACTTTGTTCAGCACTTCTCATCATAGTGAGAAAATTTAGAAGATGTTTGTTAATATCATTCATGTTATAGTTCATAATGAATTGAAAATTGATAACTCTCATTTATGAGTTATCTGTGAGCTTATATTAGAATTTAATAAGTTGAGTTTCCATAAGATTGAGCACGTTTTAGCCGACAAAGCCTCCGTAGTATGAAAAAGATAAGTTTGAGCTTAATTGAGAAATCCGGGCGTTTTCGTGCATAAATTGATATTAAATGACATATATAATCGCTTGGTATGGTTATTCATTATGTCTTGACAGGAACTGATGCTTCGTGGTTGATTTGAGGCATGAAACGAACTTCGGAAGCAACGGGAACTAAAGCGGAGTAAAGAGACGCAAAGTTGGAGAAGCTAGAATGACCAGTCTCCACTATTTCGATCATATCTTGATTTATATAATGAATTTTTGAGTGCGACCAATGGAAAATGAAAATAGACTTCAAGATCTTTCCAACGACAGGTCACGGAGCTAAAACGGAGATCGTACGAAGAAGTTACGACGTTTTGAAGTTGGAGCTGTCACTGATGTGCGTTCAGACGCACACATTCTGCGTTCAGACGCACATGTGCGTTCAAACGCACATTGTGCGTTCAAACGCAGCCCCGATGTCAAAAACAACTTATGTTCGCATGCA
Organism: Linanthus parryae; assembly: GCA_023055425.1. Lineage (NCBI taxonomy): Eukaryota > Viridiplantae > Streptophyta > Magnoliopsida > Ericales > Polemoniaceae > Linanthus > Linanthus parryae. The sequence goes on along the minus strand of JALGPY010000019.1, from coordinate 4,985,937 downwards.
AGATTGGTGGCCAAACGCAAAAAAATGAGTCTTGTAGGACGAAAAAGGGCGAAAATTGGCTAAACGCAGAAAGTGCAGAAAATTGTCTAAGTATGTGCGTTCAGACGCACATTGTGCGTTCAAACGCACAGCACAGTGCAGCAGCAGAAGACATGAAAAACTGGCCAGAAAATGACTAAGTGTTGTGCGTTCAAGCACACATCCTGCGTTCAGTCGCAGGAAATTTCAAATTTCAGAAAGGTCAGAATCAGGCAGAAGTCAAGCAGAAGACCAAGTATGTGCGTTCAAACGCACATTGTGCGTTCAAACACACACCCAAAAAGTCAACGGAAGTTAGAGTCAAAAAGTCAACTCTCATAATGTGCGTTCAAACGAAGCCGTTGTGCGTTCAAACGCAGGTCAAGATTTCCAGAATTTTCTGAAGACAGTGGAAAAAATCAAACTTCGTCAGAAAAGTCAAAGGCGGCCAGAATTGAGGACAGAACAAGAATTTCAGCACAGGACTATGGAAACTTCAGCAGTATATAAAGCAGCTCTGCCCAGCAATTTGAGGATACAACATATACAACACAGGAGACACAGACACAGAATCAGAGTCAGACACAGCAGAGCAGAGCACAAACAGGAGCATCGGAGCAGTCACCTGTTTGATTCTCTTCTCTTCTTTATGTTAGTTTTTATTAGCTAGACTTTTTACCTAGGTTCTCGTGAATGATAACTCCGTTTTCGGAGTTATTTTATGCCTTTTATTTCTACGTTTTGCGTGCTTATAATGGAGAATTTGTCGTCTTTTGAGTAAATTGAGCGTAAATGTGATTATGTGAGTTCATATGCAATACTTGTTAAATCCGGGCGTTTCTTTAGATTTTTGAGCTTTTATTGTGATATGATCGCGGGTTGTGTTTCCGTGTTGTGATTCGCAGGAAAACAGGGCTTGGAGGATCGTGCGGGATTTGGAAGCGAACTTCGGAAACAAGGAACTCAAAGGCAAGTCAAAAGGAAGGAGAAAGTCAAAGAAAGTCAAAGGAAAGTCAAACAGAAGAGGAAAGTCAAAGAAAGTCAAAGGAAGGTCAATGGAAGAAAGAAGGAAGAGGAAAGTCAAAGGAAGGAAGAAGAAAGTCAAAGAAAGAGGGCTGGACACAGAAGTCTTCGTGCGAAGACATTTGTCTTCGTGCGAAGACAAATGACTTAGCCAAAATTCAGCTCTTCAAAATTCTCTTCTCAAACACAGTTGCAGTATCTAAATGATAAGACCTTCGCACGAAGAGCAGAAGTCTTCGTACGAAGACTCTTCGTGCGAAGACAACTGTCTTCGTGCGAAGAGATCGCTGGACAGTGCAGTTTTTTTGGGGCTTTTTCGTATTTTATCCAAACTTTGTAATATTATTATGGGAACATATTTAAGGCTTTTAGGTCGACTTTTTCAGTAGTTTTTGGAGATTAGAGACATCTTTGGAGATCAAGAGGCCTTGGAGAGAGCTTAGGAGCTTTTGGATCATTCGTTTGAATTCTAAACTCTCGTTTTTCTTGATTTTTATGTTTAAACTCATTATAATCGTCGTTTTGATTATGAATATGAGTAGCTAAGCACTTTTTGCTGGGAATTCTCGTTTGGTGTAGCTAGGGTTTGATCTAAAGTTGATATTTTGATGAATGTAATGCATGCTTAGCTTAATCTCACGTGTTTATTCATTATTATGGATTATTTACGTTCTTAATCATATTATCTTTGCGAGTAGCTAACGTAGAGATAGAATCAATTAGTTTTCACGCGGTAACTCCGTGAGAATTAGTCGGTACATTGAATAATCCACCTAGTCGTATCAATGTTTGGTAACTCGGCATCGTTAACTAGGATCGTTAAAGTAGAATTATGCTATTAATGCGTGCTTAAAGCTAAATTAGGCTTGGTAACTCGGTCTAGTTTAACCTAAGTATAGTGGACTTGCTTGGTAACTCGGTAAGTTCAACGTTGCCTGATTAATAGTGAATAACACGTGGTTGTTTTACAAATCAAAATATAAATTTAGATCAACCTAGTGAACCTAGAGAATTCCCGGTACTTTTCCCTTATTTGATAAAACCTTCAATTATTCATTCTTTATTAATCGTGAATTATTTCACTTGGTTAATTGAGAATAGTGCGTTTAATTTCTTAGAATTAGATAAAAACACAACTTGCGACTTGCCCAAACAAGGTTTCGAATAATAATTAATTTGCATAAAGTCTCTTGGGTTCGACAACCCGGATTTCCGGTTTATTGCTACACACGACAGCTGTGCACTTGCAGTTAGAGCGTGTCAAGTTTTTGGCGCCGTTGCCGGGGACTTCGGCTAAATTAGTTATAATTCCTAGCCTTAGGGATTTTAATTTATTGTTTATACCCATTACTCACCTACGTTTTGCGTGTTTCGTGATTTCAGGTTGATTTACACGGTGCATGACCCGTTCTCGAGACGAGCCTTTGTATCCAACGTTTGAAGACCCGGAATCCTTATTAAAAGCACAGCGTAGAGACAAGAGGAATTCAAGCTCAGTAGTTATGGATGAAGAGACGAGAGCTGAGTTTGAGAGAATCCGCAAAGGTATGCAAGATGCGGAAGCAGCTAGAGTTGCAGCTGTAGAGGAGGCTGCACAAAGAGCCGCAGAAGCTGAGGAGGTGAGAGCTCAAATGGCTGAGATGCAGGCAAGGATGGATCGCATGGTTCCCCCAAATCCACAACCACGTCATGGTGTGGGGGCACAAGTGGCGAACATCGGTGGGAACAACAATGGGAATAATGGGGAAAACAACAGGCAGAACAATGCTGAGAATGAGGAACGCCCTATGGTGGATTATTTCAGGACTACTCCAGCATGTTATCAGCCTACCATTGTCAGGCCACAGATCAATGCCCAACACTTCGAGTTGCGCCAACATATGATCAATATGGTTCGTGATGAGTGCGCATTCAACGGAGCTCCAGGGGATGACCCCAATCACCATCTGCTGGTATTTGAGCAAATCACATCAACCCTGCACGACCAGCGAGTTCCAGATGAAACAGTTAAGCTATTACTATTTCCCTTCTCCTTATCGGGAAAAGCCAAGAAGTGGCTTATGGAGCTGCCAGCTGGTAGCATAGTGACATGGGCAGACTGTTGTCATGAGTTCCTGAGGAAGTATTTGCCACCATCCAGAGTCGCGCAGCAGATGGCAGAGATTGCAAAGTTCACTCAGGATGAAGACAGCTCGTTGGGAGATGCGTGGAGGAAGTTCAGCCAAATTCTCCGTAGATGTCCGAATCATGGAGAGCCATGGCACAAGCTCTTCCATTATTTCTACACTGCATTAGACAAGGAGACAGCTGATCAGTTAGATATGCTAGCTGGAGGTAATTTTATGGGACTTGGAGCACAGCGAGCTCAAGATTTGCTAAACAACGCGTCAAAGAGAGAGACTACACGATCGGAAACGCGTAGGTACTCCAAACCGGGGGATACATCCTTAGTCAACAAGATTGAATCGATGGAACAAAAGCTGGAATCCATGACTTCAGCATTTCACGGTATGCATCCTCCAACACAGAAGCCCATGGGTGAGTTACTAGCAGATGAAAGCCAGGGATATGATAACAGTGTTGAAGATGTGAATTTTATGCGACAGCAGCAATGGCCTAACACCTATCATCCCAACAATCGTAATCATCCCAACTTCAGCTATGCCAATCCGAACAGTGGATTATATGCACCCGGACAGAGACCCAATGTTCCATATCAAGCGCAAAGGCAAGTTCCACAACAGCAGGCTCCACAGAAAGAAGAGCAAGAGACGAATGCGCTATTGAGAAAGCTCCTAGCTAATCAAGACAGGATGGAGAGCACGATTGTCTCAATGCAAGCCACAATGAAAAGCCACGAGACTCAGATTGGGCAGATCGCCAATCAAAATATCAAGCTTCCACCAGGTATGCTTCCAGCAAATACCATCACTCCTAATGAGCAGCTTAATGCCATCACAACTCGCAGTGGCATCACTACTGAGGATCCCCCATATCCTAGCCACGCGCGAGCTGAGGCGACTAAGGCCACTGAGAAAGCTTTGGATGAAGAGATTCCCGGGCCTACCGTGAGTCCCCAATCAAAGGACACGGTGAGGAAGTCGGATGAGAAACAGAAGCCTAGGGAGGAATACAGTGTACGAGTGCCATACCCGCAAAGATTGAAGAGTCAAGAAGATGCCAAGCACTTCAAGAAGTTTGTGGATATCTTCAGGAAATTGCACATTAATATACCTTTTGCGGAGGCCATTTCACAAATGCCTAAATATGCCAAATTTCTCAAGGACCTCCTTTCTAATCGGAGGCGCATGGATGACTTTGAAACTGTAACTCTGAATGAGGAGTGTAGCGCCGTTGTGCAAAAAGCGCTACCAAAGAAGATGAAAGATCCGGGCGGTTTCATCATTCCTGTTACATTGGGAGACGCATTTCATGGGAGGGCATTATGTGACCTTGGTGCAAGTATTAATTTGATGCCCACGTCAGTGTTTGAGCAACTTGGTGTGGGAGATCCTAAGCCTACCAGGATGTGCTTGCAGATGGCTGATCGCACGATAAAACGCCCCAGGGGTGTTTTAGAAGATGTATTAGTGCGAGTTGAAGGACTCATCTTCCCAGCGGATTTTGTGATCTTAGACATGGAGGCCGACGATGATGTTCCTCTTATTTTGGGCCGTCCATTCCTGGCCACTGGGAGAACTATCATTGATGTGGCCAATGGGGAGCTGACTATGCAGATCAACGATGAGAAGGTGGCCTTCAATGTATTTGAGGCTATGAAGTTTCCCGCATACGCGGTGAGCGAGCAGTGCTTTGGGGTGGAGGCATACACGCTGGACGAGGAGGACGATATTTTGTTGGAGCAACTATATGAGGAGCTTGCTCTATTTGATTCCAGCGAGAAAGAGCAAGCCTTAGATGTTCATTGGCGCCCACCATTACCCCTCTTTAATGAGGGAAGCAGGAAGATTCTTACTCCTTCTCTTATCACTGCTCCTGTTTTAGAATTAAAGCCTTTACCTGTTCATTTGAAATATTTATACTTGGGATCTAATGATACTTTACCTGTGATTGTATCTGCATGTTTGGACAGTGAACAGGAGAAGCAGCTTCTCGAGGTACTACAGAAGAGGAAAGCAGCTATGGGATGGACAATAGCAGATATTAAGGGGATCAGCCCCACAGTTTGCCAGCATAAGATCAGGCTCATGGAAGACAAGAAGCCGGTAGTTCAATTTCAGCGCCGCCTCAACCCTCACATGCAGGAGGTGGTGAAGAAAGAGGTGCTTAAATGGTTGGAAGCAGGTATCATCTATCCGATTTCTGACAGCACGTGGACTAGCCGGGTACAATGTGTTCCCAAGAAGGGAGGTATAACTGTGGTGGAAGGGGAAAAAGGTGATCAAATTGCCACACGTACCGTTACTGGCTGGAGAGTTTGCATGGATTACCGCAAACTCAATGATGCCACTTTGAAGGATCACTTTCCCCTCCCATTTGTAGACCAGATGCTTGATCGGTTAGCTCACCATTCACACTACTGCTTTTTGGATGGATATTCTGGGTATAATCAGATAGCGATTGAGCCAGCTGACCAGGAGAAGACGACATTTACGTGTCCATATGGGACTTTTGCATTCAGACGCATGCCATTCGGGCTATGCAATGCCCCAGCTACGTTTCAGAGGTGTATGATGTCTATCTTTTCCGACATGATGGAGCAAAATTTTGAAGTCTTCATGGATGATTTTTCGCTTTATGGTGATGGGTTCGAAGACTGTCTCCAGCAGCTAGCTCGGGTACTGGACAGATGCATTGACACCAACCTAGTGCTCAACTGGGAGAAGTGCCATTTCATGGTGACCGAGGGAATAGTATTGGGGCACAAGATTTCCAGTAAAGGTTTAGAGGTAGACCGGGCGAAGATTGAGGTGATTGAGAAACTTCCTTACCCTACGTCTGTCAAAGGAGTACGGAGTTTCTTGGGACATGCAGGTTTCTATCGGCGCTTCATTAAGGACTTTTCGAAAATCACAAAGCCTTTATCTGGTTTGCTTGAGAAAGATGCCGTGTTTGATTTCAATGAAGACTGCAAGACAGCTTTTGATTTGCTCAAGAAAAAGCTGATTAGTTCTCCCATCATAGCCACTCCAGACTGGACCCTACCGTTTGAACTTATGTGTGATGCCAGCGATTACGCGGTGGGAGCAGTGCTGGGACAGCCGAAAGACAAGGTAGCTCATGTAATTTACTATGCTAGTCGTACTCTTAATACTGCGCAGGTTAATTATGCCACCACGGAGAAAGAGATGTTAGCCATTATCTTCGCATTGGACAAGTTTCGTCCATATCTTGTGGGTTCTCAGGTGACTATTTTCACGGACCATGCAGCCCTCAAATATCTTCTTGCTAAGAAGGATGCGAAGCCTAGATTGATCCGATGGGTATTGCTAATGCAAGAGTTTGACATAGTGATAAAGGACAAAAAGGGTGTAGAGAACGTTGTTGCAGACCATTTGTCACGACTGGATAATGAAAAACAAGAAGATGTGCCGATTAGAGAAGATTTTCTAGATGAACAACTTATGGTAGTGGTAGCAGCTGTGCCTTGGTTTGCGGATTTGGCAAATTTCAAGGCGCTCAAAATTGTCCCGAAAGACATGACGTTCCATCAGAAAAAGAAATTTTTCGCAGATGCACGACACTATTTCTGGGATGACCCTTATTTGTTTAGGTTGGGAGTTGACAATGTGTTAAGAAGATGCGTAGCTGAGCCGGACACTTTGGACATTCTTAGACACTGCCACGAATTGAATTGCGGAGGACATTTTGGCAAAGCGCGTACTGTGGCAAAGGTATTGCAAAGTGGATTTTACTGGCCTTCTCTACATAAAGATGCTCATCTATTTGTACAGCAATGTGATCGATGTCAGAGAACCGGCAATATCTCCAACCGAAACGAGATGCCTCAAAATTTCGTGTTGGAAATAGAGCCCTTTGACGTTTGGGGCATCGATTTCATGGGACCATTCCCGTCTTCACTGGGCAATCTTTATATACTGTTAGCTGTGGATTATGTGACCAAGTGGGTGGAGGCAATGGCTTGCCCCAAAAAAGATGGAGCTACGGTAGAGAGATTCGTACGAAAGAGCATTTTTACACGGTTTGGAACTCCCAGAGCCATTATCAGTGATGAAGGATCGCATTTCGTGAATAAAGTCTTTGCCAATGTCTTGAGCAAATATGGGGTAAAGACGCATAAGATATCACTGGCATATCATCCGCAGTCGAATGGGCAAGCAGAAGTTTCTAACCGAGAGATAAAAGGAATTCTGGAGAAGACAGTCAACCCGGGACGCAAGGATTGGTCTCTGCATTTAGACGATAGCTTATGGGCGTATAGAACTGCTTACAAGACTCCTTTAGGCATGTCTCCCTACCAGTTAGTGTTTGGGAAGTCGTGTCATCTTCCGGTGGAACTTGAGCACAAGGCATTCTGGGCCTTGAAGAAGATCAATTTGGATGCTAAGCTCTCAGGTGAGCTACGAAAACAAGCGTTACTTGAACTTGAAGAATTTCGATTGATGGCGTATGAAAGTGCGAGAATCTATAAGGAGAGGACAAAACTGTGGCACGACAGGCACATCATCCCGAGAGACTTCAAGGTAGGGCAGAAAGTATTGATCTTCAATGCCAGACTAAAGCTGTTTCCAGGGAAGTTGAAATCTAGATGGAGTGGTCCCTACACTATTACTGCAGTTTATCCATGGGGATCTCTTGAGGTAGAGGATGCAAATGGGAACAGGTTCAAGGTGAATGGCCAGAGAGCGAAACCGTATGTGGACGGGAATTTCATTGGAGTCATTGAATGGCTTCATGCAACTCCCGCAACTTGAGAAGTCTCTGAGGTAACTGGGTCGGGCCGTCGACCTTAAATTACAAAGCGCTTGTTGGGAGGCAACCCAACCTATTTATTGCTTTAGGATAGGTTTTAATACTGTTTTGTAATTTTTATTCGGTTTGACTTTATTGAGAGGTGCGAGAGAGTGGATTTAATATTTCCAATGAGTATGTGCAGGAATACGAGGTGAAAGGCCTATTTCGGATCCCCCTTCTTGATGCGCGCGTGCGAAACAGAGTAAAAAGTCCAGATTTGCAGCTAAATACGCGTATCGGGATCCGAAGTGAAGGAATTGAAGGTAGAAGCCATTTCTGCACCTATTCAACACACGCACCTGGGGAAGATCATGTTCCCGGACTCCCCGTCTTGATTTGCGCAAGAATTTAATTAGTGAACGGAGAAAGCTAGCACGCCGGCACGGATTACGAGGTGAAATTTTGAAGGACAGACTGAAATAAGTATTGAACAATGCCAACGTGTGGGGGTGGTCGAGAGCTTTCTGTAGACAGGTGGATCGCGCAAATCGGAGTCCGGATGAAGAAGTTACGCCAAAAAAGGATGTTTTAGCGAGTAAAACGAGGCCAAAAGCATCCGGAAATGCAAAACGTGCCTTGGAACGCGTGAAATTGACAAAAAAAATATTCCCCGGATTTTGGGAGTGTTTTAAGGTAAAAAGGGAGTCTCGAGGTCGAGGAGATCCTTCGGAAAGCAAAGGCGCGATCGGATACGCGAAAATTTGACAAAAAGGATGTTTTTGGCACGATTCAGCATTGTCTTCGTATGAAGACAATTGTCTTCGTATGAAGACAATTGTCTTCGTAGGAAGACTCTATACTTAGAAAAAATTTCAAGTCTGAAAATTGTCTTCTCAAAACCAAGTGCAGTATCTATGTGAGAAGACCTTCGTGCGAAGACAATTTGTCTTCGTACGAAGACTCTTCGCACGAAGAAAACTGTCTTCGCACGAAGACAGCGGGCGAAATGACAGACTTGGCCACGCACGGACATAGGCTTGAAGTTATTTCTTGGGGGTTTTTTAGACCTTTTGCACCTTGAAGCTTCATCATCTGCTGGGCATCGATCTCTTCTCCTCATTCTTCATCTTCACAGCAGCCTTCACTCTCCATAGCCGCACCTCACTCCAATTCACCCCACCCTTGATTCTTCACCAAATTCAACAACCCACCTAGGGTTTTGCTCGCAATTCAGAGGAGAACAAGATTCCAGAGGTGGTTTTGAGAGAGAGTGCGAGACAAGAGAGAAATCAGAGGAGGAAGGAGCTAGGGTTGTGAAGAAGAACTGAGAAATTGGACGAGTTACAGCTTGATTCAGCTTACGGACGAGAAGGAAACACTAACGGGGACTACGCAAGGAGTACGGAGCATCAAACAATTCGAGGTTTCGACAAATTTTTCCGGCGACATCAAAATCAGCCCGGGGTTGTCAAATTGTGGAATTTTTGCGTCCGTAAGACTTGCTCCGGACGCGTAGGTACTATCTAACCTTCGTATTTCAATATTCGAGTCTTAGGCACATTGAGTAAAAGCCCGATTATTTGTTGTTGCGCTTAGAAGCGTACTTTGGGGGCGATTGCGTAAAGTCCTAGGAAATATTTGTTACGTGCCTACGTGTTTCATTCGAGTACACACTTCTTGTCACGTGCACAATAGTTGAATTGTTCGTTTTACTTGAAATTGAATTCTAAATGGCGGGTGGAAAGAAACGAAAGACGGGAGAGGGTTCTTCGCAAGAAGCATCGGGGTCGGGCGATCCTCAATTAGAGATTCCGCCTACTCCCCAATATGCCATCTTGACTGCCCCTTTCCCGGCTAAACCGGGCATTGTAGGCCGACGAAAGGCCAAGGCTAATTTGAAGGAGAGAAGTATTGGGCCCGGATACTATGATAGTTTCCGTTTCGTCACCTACGAGGCCCATCTTGACTCTCGAAGAGATACTTATTTGACTAAGAACGGGCAGCCCGAAAAGGCATTTCCATTGCACGAGGACATGCCTCAAGCAATCAAGGAAATTTTTGAGCGCGAGAAGCTTGACAATTGGTTTAAGCTAGTAGGGCAGTCTAGTTCACATATTGCGCGAGAGTTTTGTGTCAATTTGCGGTATGCAAAAGATGGTGAGAGCCAAGACCCTCGTCTTGTTTACTGTCGGAACGAGTGGATAGTCTTCACGCCAGAGACTATCGCTCTCGCCATGGGTTTCCCCGCTTTGAAAGAGGGTTGTGGGTTAGAGACTGTTCTTCGTAGTGAGAACCTTTGGTCTCGTTTAAATGCTTTTTGCTTTGCGAAGGGGGTTGATCCATGGGACAGGAAAGGGGAGGTGCTTCATTGGAAGGCCGAAAAGAAGTTTTATAGGCCGGAGGCTAGGTGGTGCTGTGAATTGTTAGAAAACTGGGTTTTGGGAATCACACGAAACCCTAGTTACACTTTCCGCCTCTCTGTCTGGGCTCTTTGTCTTTACACCGGGGTTAGAATTAATATCCCCAAACTGATTTGGGAGAACTGTCTTGAGAGGGTGTCGAGGACGAACAAATTGGGCCCCGGTCATACTTGCTTGCTCACTCACCTAGCCAAAACTGCCGAAGTAGTCATAGGGAGAGATATGGATTTGAAAGCGTTTACTGCTAGGAAGTGGCATAGGTTTGATGAGACGGCGAGGAAGAAGGGGAAGGGTAGGAGGATGAACACCTCTAGGTTTGACAACCAGGTTGCCTATGATCACCTGCGAGAGGAGATGGCCCGGGATAGACTCGAGAGGAGACGCCAGTTTGCCCACACTCGGGACAATCAGGCGAAGCTGGGGGGATTAATCCAGATGGTGGGCCAGTGGGTTATACAGTCTAGTGGTCAGGCGGCGGGGGAGTTTGTTCCACCGGTCCCGACGGCGGATTCGTGGTTCCAGGAGGATGAATTTGAGTATCCGGTTCCGCCGAGTGAGGAAGAGGAAGAAGAAGATGATGAGGAAGAAGATGATGAGGATGAGGAAGATGACGAGTAGTGGAGTGTGCCCTCGTGCTAGAATTGTTGAGTCCTCGTGTTATCGTTGGGGACAACGATGCATTCTAGTGTGGGGGTGGTTGAATCCTTTTTACTAGTCAGTATTGAGTCTTTGCATCGCCAGTGTCAGCATGTAGTTAGAAATTTTTGGTTATGTCCTTATTTTTCTTTTTATTATTCATCTTTTTGCGTGCACGTTTTGGTATTTTTGAGTCAACCCACCATTGTTGAGTCGTTAGTCGAGTTGTCCGTGCATATAGTATAGGTATAAAAAAAAAAAAAAAAAACAAAAAAAAACTAAAAATGTGAAAACACCAAAAAAAATTAAAAATTTGAGAAAGGGCAATTGAAAAAAAGCTGAAAATTCGGTAAAATCGAGAAGTGTGAGACTTTTAGGCATAGGGCGTGAATTGCGATCGAGAGTGACAATGTGAGTTTCCCTTAGTAAGTATAGAGAAAGTTTCTTTACGGGAATGCGTGCCTATTTTACACACGAACTTAATTCTTTCAAATCTAAAGTGTGTGCCTAATTTTCTTACAAGAGTTGAGCTAGGTGTGAGCTAAACAAGCCGAACGTTCTTGTGTACGTCTTAGGTAGTCGCCAACCCGCCTCGTAGTGGCACACAGAACAGCTGTGCGAGGTGTGTATTAGAGCACTCACTGCTTATAGAACTTACCTTGTAGGACCACTAGTAAACCTTGATTTGAACCATGGATTCTTTGACAGCCTTTGGACTTAGGGTGACGATTCTTGGCCTTCATCACTGATTGGTTAGAATCACCGCTTTTAGTGCGTCACGAGGGTGTTGTAGTTGAGGGGGTTCAATGAGGGAGTACTTCATGCTATATTTGTGTGAGTCTTGCATATCGCATGCACTTCATTTGTGATCTTCGAGGGGAATGCGAGGGTGAGTGAGAGTAGGCTTGCGCACTTCGGTGTGGCGGTGTTCCATGGCATTACAACATGGACACAAGTGAGGAGAGCCGTGAGTGTGTACCATCTAATACACACAAAACTTGGGTTGGGGGAATTTAATAGGTGGATCGTGCTAGGTACCGGATCTTACTCATCGTGGTGTAGGACGTTTGGTTGGATTAGGCACGAGACAGATATTTGATCGACTACTTGAGAGGGGACAGGATTACATTCGAGTGTGGGGGTGTTGCCATTTGACTTCGGACATCGAGATTGCGCTTGCGACGACTCCATCCCCACACATGCTCTATTATGTTAGCGGCTTTGTTGGTTACACCGAGGATTTCATTGAGATAGGGAGAGACATTGATTTGTGATTTATACGTGTTGAATTGAATATTGTCTCTCCTTACGATTATATGTTAGCTTGGCACTTGGAAGACCACTCGTGAAAGATATTTAAGAAATTGTGCAGGATTTTGAGAGATTAAAAAAAAAAAAAAAAAAAATCAGAAAAAAAAAAGAAAAGAGAGAAATAAAGGAGAGATGAATAAAGGTAGAATGAGAAGCTTTATGGAAAAACGAGTGGAAAAGCAACTAGTTCACGAACGGGAAATTTTGGTTTATACATCATCCATGACAATAGCCGCGGAGATCGTAATTGTACCGGGGTGTGAGGGGATCGAGGGCCGGAGATGGTGAGTTTCGGGCTTGGTTTCTATCATTGTTGTGAGGGTGTGTGAGCTATGGTATTTGTGAGAATGTGACGCTTTAGGACTTGTATTTGATTCTTATCCTATTTGTCCCTAAAGCCTCATCATTCTAAACCCGTTAGCGGATTAGGAGCTCGGACCTTGAACGTGGCTTAGCCTAGCGTAGCCTTTTATTTTGTGGCACACATGAAAAGGTATTGCATTCTTGTACTTAGTAAAGTTAGGTTCTATATCCTAGCTAGGGGGAATTCATGTTGACGAATTTGATTTCGAATCATTCCTTGTGTCTAGATTTCTCATCGCTTCGTGTGAATCGGTTTAAGCTAATGGAGATTGCCCAATCTCACAAAAGAAAAAGAAAATTTTGTATTTCAATACTTGCATTGTGAATATTGCATTTGCATATAGGTGCATTGTGTATAATCGAGTCGTGTCGACTAGTAAAGAGGATGGTTGGTGGATGGTTCTACTCGGATTAGTATGCAAGTGTTCATGGTTTTGTATGCAATGTGAGGTGATAGTATGCAATTGGCGTAGGGAAGTTATGCAATGAGTAAGTAGGTTAGTATGCAAAGTTGGATGAATTGCGGGAAGGTAAGAAAAGTTTTGACTTGAGAGAAATGGATTTGACTTGGGAGATTTGCTCGGGACGAGCAAAAGGTAGTGTGGGGGTAGTTGATAACTCCGTTTTCGGAGTTATTTTATGCCTTTTATTTCTACGTTTTGCGTGCTTATAATGGAGAATTTGTCGTCTTTTGAGTAAATTGAGCGTAAATGTGATTATGTGAGTTCATATGCAATACTTGTTAAATCCGGGCGTTTCTTTAGATTTTTGAGCTTTTATTGTGATATGATCGCGGGTTGTGTTTTCGTGTTGTGATTCGCAGGAAAACAGGGCTTGGAGGATCGTGCGGGATTTGGAAGCGAACTTCGGAAACAAGGAACTCAAAGGCAAGTCAAAAGGAAGGAGAAAGTCAAAGAAAGTCAAAGGAAAGTCAAACAGAAGAGGAAAGTCAAAGAAAGTCAAAGGAAGGTCAATGGAAGAAAGAAGGAAGAGGAAAGTCAAAGGAAGGAAGAAGAAAGTCAAAGAAAGAGGGCTGGACACAGAAGTCTTCGTGCGAAGACATTTGTCTTCGTGCGAAGACAAATGACTTAGCCAAAATTCAGCTCTTCAAAATTCTCTTCTCAAACACAGTTGCAGTATCTAAATGATAAGACCTTCGCACGAAGAGCAGAAGTCTTCGTACGAAGACTCTTCGTGCGAAGACAACTGTCTTCGTGCGAAGAGATCGCTGGACAGTGCAGTTTTTTTGGGGCTTTTTCGTATTTTATCCAAACTTTGTAATATTATTATGGGAACATATTTAAGGCTTTTAGGTCGACTTTTTCAGTAGTTTTTGGAGATTAGAGACATCTTTGGAGATCAAGAGGCCTTGGAGAGAGCTTAGGAGCTTTTGGATCATTCGTTTGAATTCTAAACTCTCGTTTTTCTTGATTTTTATGTTTAAACTCATTATAATCGTCGTTTTGATTATGAATATGAGTAGCTAAGCACTTTTTGCTGGGAATTCTCGTTTGGTGTAGCTAGGGTTTGATCTAAAGTTGATATTTTGATGAATGTAATGCATGCTTAGCTTAATCTCACGTGTTTATTCATTATTATGGATTATTTACGTTCTTAATCATATTATCTTTGCGAGTAGCTAACGTAGAGATAGAATCAATTAGTTTTCACGCGGTAACTCCGTGAGAATTAGTCGGTACATTGAATAATCCACCTAGTCGTATCAATGTTTGGTAACTCGGCATCGTTAACTAGGATCGTTAAAGTAGAATTATGCTATTAATGCGTGCTTAAAGCTAAATTAGGCTTGGTAACTCGATCTAGTTTAACCTAAGTATAGTGGACTTGCTTGGTAACTCGGTAAGTTCAACGTTGCCTGATTAATAGTGAATAACACGTGGTTGTTTTACAAATCAAAATATAAATTTAGATCAACCTAGTGAACCTAGAGAATTCCCGGTACTTTTCCCTTATTTGATAAAACCTTCAATTATTCATTCTTTATTAATCGTGAATTATTTCACTTGGTTAATTGAGAATAGTGCGTTTAATTTCTTAGAATTAGATAAAAACACAACTTGCGACTTGCCCAAACAAGGTTTCGAATAATAATTAATTTGCATAAAGTCTCTTGGGTTCGACAACCCGGATTTCCGGTTTATTGCTACACACGACAGCTGTGCACTTGCAGTTAGAGCGTGTCAGTGAACCTAGGGTTTATGATTTCAGCAACTTAGTTTATCTCGACTTCAGATTCATGATTGTTTAAATTTTAATACAGTAGAAGTTTTGTTTATTATTCTGTCTTTGGTTTTACTGTTTATGCATGAACGGAGTCGCGAACCTGGATTGCTACAGACAGGATCTGGTGCGCGAGAGTGGCCAGTGAGAGTTAGGAAGAGAAGACAATATTTAGTACTCTGCCTTGATGGACCGAGAGGTAAAGAAAAACAGGGGGCTAGCCCAGAAGCATTAGACCAACTGCTAGAAGTTTAGGGGGAGATCGAGAGGAGAACCTGTAACCCTAGCAGCCTTAGAACAAACCTGCAGATCTAGGTGAACCAAGGGGATCCGAAAATCTGCAGGAGAGTGATAGATGCATGAGACCGAGAGGAGATTGTATCATTGGTATGCTGGCATAAACAAAACTGCTGTGTTTTTGAATCGGAAAAACTGAAAAGCTGAAGAGTAACCCTAGGGGATCCACGAGTCTAGGTACCTGAAACCCTAGTTTTTACTTCGAGACTCTATTATCAGAAAATTACCAAAAATAATGTTTAATTCTCTTTTTTCTTTCAGTACTTTTATTAGAACCTGTCTCAAAATATTCCTCCTTTTACTTTTTATGTTTTTACTCTTTAAGCCTAGTTTTTGATTAAGCAGTAACACTGTCCTCGTGGGATCGATAACTCGGGGTTGAAATACCAGCCCTATATTACTTGAACCGTGCACTTGCGGTAACACGTAAGAAATCGTGTCAACTATAACTGTCCGGCAACGATTGCAAGATGAGATCAGTGGCCAAGTCTTGACCATCGGAAACCCCAAACTTTTGAGATTCTCTGGGTACCTAATCATCCTGAGCGCATGAGGTCCCACTAGGTTTCCTTCTGCCAGAATACTTTTGAATAAAGCTTTTAACACCTTAACCTTTCATAGCTTGCTCTTCAAAGAGTTTTTTCAAATGTATGATCATATCATACGCCTCCAAGCTCTCATGTTGCTTCTGAAGCTCCAATTTCATGGTAGCTAGCATGAGGCAGGTCACATCTAAAGAATCGTCTAGAACCTTTTGGTGTTCCTTCCTTTGGGACAAAGTGGCATTATCAGGTGGTGGAGGAGGAAGTTCTTACTATAGGATGTACATTTTTTCTCTTGTTTTAGAACAATTCTCAAATTTATGTACCAGTCTAGAAGGATAATTCTAGATAACTTGTCATTCTCAAGGACGGATCGCAACGATCAAGTTGATTTTTGTGTATTTGGTGACATTGATATCTATCACAGAAAGAAATATACATGTATGAGAATCATGATAATGTACTATATTTAACAAGGACTTTTATGAAATATAGCTCCCACTATATTTATCAAATTAGTGACCCTCACCATTAAACGGAAAAATATCATTTATTTTTCTAGTGTGCCAAGATCCATATTTCACCTTCTTTCGAAACAGCTTTAACATGTCGCCCAAAATCCAGTTATTTAGGTAGAAACGATTTCCAATTACATCCAATGTAACTCTTGGAAAAATTGGGTTAATAACTTCTGATTCATAGTCTATCATATAGATTAATTCCCGATTAACTTGCCTCTAAGCTTTCAGTCCTATTGAAGTAGCTTAGTTAAGTTAAACCTTTCGCTTACCAGTTTTATATTACTTGCTTATGTCATCCCGCCTTATCAAGATTAATCAAGGTACCTTGCTTTAGAAAAACCTACACTTAATTGATCTAGGTATTGACGAGTGCAAAGCAAAAGAAGGCAATAACTTAATATTTTAAATTTGAGGGATTCGCTTGTTTTTGTTGATCTCATCAACCGATCTACTCAAACAGACTGGACAACTCCGAATGAAAGATCCATCTTTTATTATTATCTTGTTTATCATTCAAACATGCATCACATGCATCAATATAAACAAGACATAAATAATATAAACATGACATGGATGTGGCCCCTAAAGATTAAGATATTCTCAAGTCAAAGAGAATATCTATAGATCTATAATAATTTCAAGCTCTTCTCCAATTTCTTCCTTCTTCTAGTCCAAGCATCCAACATGTGAGCCTCATCCTTTTTTGCTTCAATGGAATTAGTCGCCTCTAACTATATATCTAAAATTACTACTATATAGATAAAAAAGTTATGTAGAAACCCCACAAACAAAGGGATTTAGAAGAGAAGAGAAAACATATAGAATAATAGAGAAGCACGACACGCATGCTGTATTTTGATTACATCAAAAATTATCAAAACCAAACCACTACGTTTCACACATCTAGGGCACTTCCATGCACCATGCGATTAAACAACAAATAAGACGAATAAAATTCAACTTTAATCGCGCATCGTTTAATTAATTGGGTAATTCATAATAACCAATTATGACTACCGGGTTAAAAAGAGGGTCGGTAAACCAAGGGTAGGGGCGGAACAACATGGCTGAACCCTAGGTGAGAGAAAAACCTATTTTTTTTCTTTCTACTTGTCTTGGCCGAACCTCTAGAGGAAAAATCCATTTTTTCTCTTTCTTCTTTGCCCAAAGCCTAGCAGTCACATACGTATATCGTATATACGATTTTTCATAATATATATATATATATGATTTTTCAGTATACTACGTATATCATATATACGTTTTCAGTTCACAACCGATATCATATATACGTTTTCAATACTCAACATATATCTTACATACATTTTCAGTAGATCATATATATAGTATACCGTATTGTTTCAAATACAATTTTTTATGATCGTATTACATACAAAACATATTCTTATCATATCATATATTATTCAACAGTTTATATCGTAATATCATAAAATAGTAAAATAGTAAACAGTAAAACACATAATCAGATTATGGTTTCACAAGTGGCTCTGATACCACTTTTGGGTTTTGGGCAATCACTCGCAGCGGGCATACAACAAATTAATTTGCCAAAACCCACCAATGACCCATATGAATGAGCATAATATGATGATTAGAGGTTTACCTCAGTCAAACTGTTTGGTGAAGATAACTACCGCAAATCGAAGTACTGGTACCTCTACGGTATCCACACGAATGGATTTGAACTTGACTTCTTCTTCTAGGTTGCTAGCATCTTTCAAGAAGAAGAATTTTGTCTCACAAGATGATGAACCTGGACGTGCACGGTGGCTGGGTCCAACCCGACGGCAAGGAGGAGGGGCGGCTTCTTGGTGTTAGCCGAACCCCAGGAGACCAAACTCGATTGGTCTCTTTTTCCTCTTTTCTCTCTAGTGTATGTGGGTGTAGGAATGTACTAAGACTGAATTTTCGTAGCCTATTAATTTCTTATAGGCTAGAGAAATTCATATTGCTCTTTAATCCTAAAACTTGGGATTAGTTTGCATTATAGTCCAAAATTGCTCTTTAGTTCAACTTATGAGCATAGTTTACACTTTAGTCCATGTGATTGATTATTGCTCTTTAGTCGAGCTAATGAGAAACCAATTCCAAGTAGATCCATTCTATGTGTGTGACCCATTAAGTTCCTAATTACGTTTCAATTACAAACATTGAGCGGTATCAAGCAGTACATCAATGCTACCCAACTAATAAGAAGATTTGTGATCTGATTAATCTCTATGACCAATGTTACCATGTTGTATAATCCATTTGTCTTATCTATCCAGATTTGACACAAGGCATGGAGTGTCACACTCGTATATCCAATCTATAGTTTCTCGATAGTTGAGTGGACTTAGACAAACCAATGACATAAATATATCATATTGATTCATTTGAGCATGGCTATGCATTTCCCAAATTCTCACACATCCAGTGCCTGTGGATATTCACTTCTGTTATGTAGGAGGGAAAAATCATATCTACATAACTCACATATTTTAGCATGTTTCATTGCATATTCATTATCTACTTTATAGTGACCTTGTTACAGCGTGAATTTAGTTGACATTAAAACATGTACTTTCATCTAGAGAATGTAGTGACTTCAAGTCGAATGATCACAAAACCATTGTCACTATGAGAGCACTTGTGACATTCACATAACACTCACGCAGTCTTCTCATGGCGGGTCATCCAGTACGCCATTACTCTAATGCGTACCGATGTGTTAGATTTGATATCTCCATATCAATCTACCCACATAATTGTGTCTATGTATCATAGTCGTCCTAATTAACTGTAATACTCGACTAGGGATTATTTAAGAATACAACATTTATATTCTAAGGACTTGACCATATTAACATATCTCCGTTGTGATAACACAATGAATAGAATGGCTTTATAAATGTTCACGATAAATAGATTGCTTCTAGGGCATACTCCAATAGACACTCGAGAGATTGATATCCTTAGTATCGATAGGACCATGAATTTAGTTTCAAGTTTTTGGTTAAGTGTAAGGGGATCATTGGTTTTAACTTGGAGGGAAATACAGAGAAGCTTTTTGGTTTAAGCTTCGAAGACGAAGCTCTCCTTAAGGAAGTAAGGATGAAAACTCGTTTTCTCATTATAGGGTTAAAAGAGTCTTTGACGCGATTTCTTAACGCGTATGCGTAAGTGCACGGTCAAGTAATATAGGGGTGGTATTTCAACCCCGAGTTATCGATCCCACGAGGACATGCTTGAGATTATTGAATTAGTTATTTAATTTAGAGCACGGTGAAGGAGGAAAGATTTGATTGATTTTAGAATTGAAATAACAACTAATCTAATATTTTTGTATCTTTTTATATATTTAAGAAACAAGTTTAAAGAAACTAGGCAATCTCTACATCACCCAGGGCTGTAGACAATTTCCGGATTATCTGAGCAACATGTTAACTATATTCTAACTAAGCCGGGTAACAGCACTGACTATCTCCTATTGGACTCAATTCATTATACATCACGGTAGACTACAATCTCCTATCGATCTCTTGTGTCTACCGTTCCGTTCTAGTAGGCTAACGACATGCACGATAACGGGTCCTGTCGGTCCACCGTTGCACGAAACAGTCGAATCTCACCTACCGAATCTACCCACACTATCCAATCCTAACACGTCTCTTCTCAGCCTCAGTGATACGGGATTGATGTTCAAGTCTCATCCTAGTGTGCACAAGAGATTCCGGCAGGGAGACCTCCGTGTACACCGTACGTAGTGGATCAGGGATCGCACAGGAAGAATAGGGGTGTGTGTAGGGAGAGAGCAAGTCAGTAGCAATGTCTGAGAGAGAGACAGAGGTTTGGCAGAGCTTCCGCGTATGGCAGTGTGTTCTTCTTTGTATGGGAAGGTTAACGATATATATATACTGGAGAACGTGGACCGTTGTAGTGTGGTTAATGCGCCCATTAATGGCGGCTTAATTAGCTTAACCATAACGGCACGTTCGTCCGAGTATATAGGAACCGTTAGAGCACGTGGTGCGCGAGTACCGGAACCGTTACGGGGTTGACCGGGTTTGACCGGATTGACCGGGTCTAGGGAGCTCGTGCCATAGATCTCTCAAAACAGTTACTAAAGGTCGCGCGCGGGCTTGGCTCGCACGCGACAGGGCTTACTCTAGCCTCCAGACCACAAAGTCCCTACAAGTCCCGTGCAGTGGTATGCGAGGGCTCTGTCTCGCAGCCCCCACATGGATCAGCTCGGCTGGTGATCCTGTGTGTGTGGAGCACAATATGGTGTGCTGGATGCTTGCCACGTGGCCTAGATCTGCCATGTCATAAAGCAGTATCTACATTAGCCCCCTTTCTGCGCGTGAAGGCTCATAGCTGTATAGGCTTCCATGCGCGGAAACCAACATGCGCGTCGTCGCCACGCACCAATTCAAATACGGGTAGGTTCAGCCCCCGTGCGTGTCATTATGACCTAAAACCCCTAGAGTCGTGCCGTCTGACCTTTAGGGTTTTAGGCGTGACGTCAGCCCGTCCTGTGATTGCGCGACACGACGGTGACGGTTGCGATTCGACTACTGAAGGGACGCAACCCTTCATTCTTCTGGATAAATACCTTGTATCCCATCATTGCAAAGCATCACTTCTTTCTCTTTGAGTGAATGGTACCCGGAGATCTTCGAGAGCAGATCCAGATAATCAATCACCAGTTCAGAACTGCAAATCGTATTCTCCAATTGTGTATATCCAGGCAAGCTTTGAGGAAACAAGGTTGGCCTCGTTTACTTTTGATTTAAAATACCAGTGTTTGCCTTGAATCGCATTGAATCTGTAAATCCATGAAATTTGTGAAGAGGCTTTTGATCTTTGAACCCGCTTCGTTTTGATCTTTCAACAATATTGACTCCCCAATTGCTGAAATTGACACCGGAACTGTTTGCTTTGTTTTGCATAGATCTCAAATTCCAAAATTCAAACTGAAGTGTGCTGTGGTATTTCTCCCCCCCTTTTTCTTGCCCTTTCGCAGGAATGGCCAAGACAAGAGTAACCAGACCCGTCAAGGAAGACGAAGAGATACCGGAGCTTCCGCAGGCTCTGTGGCGTAAAGCCCCCTTTCTGGGTGGGAAAGACTTTTACCATGCGAGGGTGAAGGCGAAGAGGATGCCTGACCCTGTCCCAGCTGAGCAATTGCTGACGTTGACTCGCCCAGTTAACTCAGCCCTGCTCGAGTGGGTTGGTTCCGAGGATGTAATCCGATTGGGGATCGAGAACGGGCACTTCCCGTATACTGCGATTTCTACCCAAGCATTCGTCCAGAAATTGGACTATATGGATGAGTGGATTGACCACGTTTTGGATCATCATGCCGAGACTCTTGATAAAGCCGGCATTTTCTTTGCTATCCGTGCTATGAAGGGTGCTGCCGTGAAGTTGGATCAGTCCATGCTTCTAGACCTTCTGTCCCGTTATTCGCCCGCGACTCACAGGTTTCATTTTGCTGAGTTCGAGGCTGCCCCCACGCTCGAGGACGTTCAAATGCTGTATGAGCTTTCCCCCGTGGGCGAGGTGGACCCCTTGAGCCACTTGAGGACATCTGCTGAAATGGCCTTGTACGCGCAGATGGAGGAGTGCCTAGCAGAGGTAAAGAAAATCTCTACTCGGTGGACCACTACGAAGCCTCTTCCAAACTGGCAGCTAGTGGATACGTCTGCGAAGAATACCTGGAACAAGTGGTTGCAGTACTTCTTCCGAGACTATGCGAACAGCAGCATCACTAAGAAGCTTTTGAGCGAGGACCCGGAGGCCGAGAATTATGTAGAGGGCAAGGGTTATCATTTGACCCTTTGCGCCTTTCTCTGCGCTTGGCTGTCGAGGTACCTGATTGATGGTCACCCCCATGACGGGGTCTTTTACCATGTGCTGCCACTTGCTGTGAGGCTCGCTCTTGGCCAGAGAGTCGCACTCGGACCCTTGGTCCTGGGGACGCTATATTACAGGCTAGATCAGCTGGTTCTGGCGATGAAAGAATCGCGTGGCCGCCTCGATGTCCTGACCTTTGTCAATATCAGCTTTTTGACAATGTGGGTTTTCGAGCGCTGGCCGTCTTATGCTCCAACTCCCCTCCCACTTGAGAAGTGGTGTCCCCCAGGCGAGACAGAGGCGCGCAACAGCGGACGGGCTGCGAGATGGTTTGGAGCAAGCAACACCAAGTGCACTTGGAGTCTGATATGCGACAAACGAAAGGAGTTTGTTGCCAGGCCCTATGCCACACGTGTTGAGAATGTGCGGTGGTTTCCAAAGCTATACCCTTCCAGAGGTATGGTCTTGTCAGAAGACCTTCTCTTTGAAAAGGGGCCGCATTTCCACGAACGCTATCGTGACTTCTTCTGTTGGTGTCTGCGAGGTTCTCTACCTGCCCTTGCAGAGCATATTCGTGAGCTCGCGCCACGGTATGAAAGACTTACAGTGGATGTTGACCCTACTCGAGTCTCTCCTCAGTTTGGTTTTGATGCGGTGGCCCCATCGATCTGGCCGCAGTCTATTATCAGAGGGTGCTACAAGCGTTTGCTGACAAAGGAGTGCAAGACAGTCCTCATGAGCAATCTTCCCTTTGAGCAGCCTGCGGGAACTCGCAAGGGCGGTTGTTCCCAGAACTGGATCGCATACTGGGTTGCCCAGCAAACGAGGATTGAGACGGAGGCGGCGGCGCAGCCAGGAAAGGCCCCCTTGATCAAGAGAAACTCTTTTCCCTTTCGCCCCAATTGCAGTCTGAGCGAGTCTGAGTATGGTTGCTACTCGCTGTGGGACCGTGAGAATCATTTGTGCCCCGATTTCATTCTGAAGGAGCAAGTCGACGCAATCAAGAAGGGTGACACGCAGGTCGTCAAATATAGCAAGGCATTTGCTGAGGTAAGCAATTTCCTTGTGTGCTTTGAGCCTTTTGATTTTCTCGCGCTGATGCTTTTCATTCTGTATTGTTTAGTGTCATGTGCGGAGGTTCGCAGCTGGTGATCGCTCCAAATCGCTGGTGGACACCATTGTTGCCACAAGAAGGAAGGGGGAGTCGTACCGGTTAGCATGGAGGATGGATGCCGAGGTCGAAACAAAAGTTCGCGGAGTCATGAACACTTTTGCTGACTCGCTGATAGACAACCCTCCGGCTCCGTCTCCTCCTAGAGATGACCCGTCCCCTCCAGAGACTGCGGCGCCGAGAGCGAAGAGACCTAGGCAAAAGGGAATTACGATTTCTTCCCCTAGGAGCGCTCCAGCTTCTCCCCCAGTGAGGTCCCTTTCCATCAAGGACAAAGGCAAGGGTCGTATGCCCAGCAAAGTGCGAAAAGATCTCGCAGTTGAGACTTTCGTTCCATTCAACCAAGAGGAAGAGAGACAGGAGCTCCAGGCAAGTGGTGAAGAAGCAACAGTTGTGATATGCGAGGAGGAATCAGGAGGTACTTCCGTCGCATCTCCTTGCCCTTTGTCTAGACTTATTTGTAGTTCTTTTCTTTGAACCAAGTATGTATTCGCAGATGATGATGATGAAGCCGTCGGTGGCCTTGTGGCCAAGAGGCAAAAGAGAGATGCCCATTCTGGCATTTCAGATGATCCTATAAGCGAGGATGTTCTTGCTGAATCCCGGAAGACAGCCGCGGAGGCTGCTGAAAGAAGAAGGCAGCGAGAGGAAGAGGAGCTCGAGCTTGTGAAACAGCGAAGCCTCGAGGAGCTGCATGTTGACGACTTAGTGCGTCCAGCTGGCGAGGAAGACGAGCTTCCCGAAGAAGTGGCTCCTCATGTGGAGGAGGAAGATGAGGTTCCTGGAGAGGACACAGCAGAGCTAGAGCAAGTCCAAGCGGACTTCGCAGAGATCGCAGGTGGCGATAAAGGTGAGATCTTCAATCTCGCAGTTACTTATAGAGATGTAATTGTGGGTGCGTTAAAGCACGGTGTGTCAAAGCCTGACATTCGCCGTTGGTTGGTAAGCAAATGCGGAGAACCCTCAGGTAATTGTTTTGAGTGATATGCGCATACTAGGCTGTAGCCACTTGAGGCAAAATCATGACTGGTTTACTCGCGTCCCAGGTCACGCTCCTCTTAAAGATTTGCTTAGTGAGGATACACTGATAGGGCACGGTTCCACGTCCCTAGTGTATGATGAGGACACCTCAATCCCACCTTCGCGTGGAGGTGCCTATTCTTAGCTTTAGTAAAGATAGTGAAATAACTTATAACACAAGTTACCTCATATTATCGCATTTGGTATCGCAGGTCATGCTAAGGAACCTGAGCTGGAGCAGAGAAGTCAGCCTTCTGCATCCCATGTTCCAATCTCGAGCTCCCATACTGAGAAGCCCGTCGCAGCTGCTGGACACGTAAGTGAGCATCTCGAGGATGTCATCGAACTCTCCGATGATGTCGAGGCTGATGCTGTGCCGATGGACGAAGGTGTCCGTACTGGTGGTGAGGAAGAAAGGACAAGTGATGCTAACATTTTCGCATCTGGGAGTGTCCGTCCCGCGACTTCGGCTGTCCCTTCGCCTCCGGCGATGGCTGAACCAGAAGCACCCATTCCTGCGTGGAGCATTTGGGGCTCGCAGGTTGGGAATGTAGTCGCAGCTGGTGCGGCCTACACTCTTCCTTCTAACTATGAGAGGTTGGAGCTCGAAGCTGATAGGAGAGCTATGGAGCGGGGGCAGTCTTCGAACAACCCAGTGGCCCGCATCCCTTCTCTTCATGAAATTCTGGAAGGCACTGGTAAGTAAAGATTTACCGTTCGCACGTCGCATTATTTGCTTGCGAGTTCTGGCATTATAACCATTTTGATGTCTCAGGTTTGAAGCAAACCGATGTAGACTGGGTGGTTCGAATGCGTCTCAGATACCCCCGATCGTTCGTGAGATCTCTGGAGATCGGACCTTTTGACAGGAGGCTATTCCTTACTGAAGCCATCTGGATACTGGAGCAGCTGTCCGCGGCTACACCTGCGACCATTTCGGCCCAGAGTGCTGAATTGCTGTGTGGCATGTGCCAAAATCTCTTGTTCAAAGTCCAAGGCAGACTTGGTTTCAAATTCCTCAAGGACAGAGTTACACTGATTCGCGCAGCTGTAACTTTGAATCTCGGTCACCAGAATCTCGCAGCTGAGATGCAAAAGGTGGAGCAGCAAAAGCAAAAGGTTGATGAAGCTGTAAAGCTGTATCAGGAAATGAATGCCAAGTGCGAGCAACTGAAGCAAGAAGTGAAACAAGTGGAGAAGCTGAGCGAGCAGTTCGGGCCCCAGGACTCCTTAATCAAGAATTTGTTTTGACTTTTCGAATTTTGAAAAGAAAACAGGAAAATGGCTGGGACATTAATGTAATGTTTTGAAACATTAATGTGACATTGCTAGGGTTTCTCCCCCCTTTTTTTTTTAACAACAAACACTGAGTTTGCCCGTTTTGCCCTTTTCGGGATTTGATTGGACATTTCTGTGCATATCCAATTATGACATCAGCAATTGATTTTCTGCTTGATTTTCGCGCTAATTTCTCGGCAGATAAGCACGCTTCCGTTGGGAAGTCCATCCGAATCATGACTATCCGTCATTTATTAGGATACGCAACTGAATCGTCGTAGCCTTTAGTAGGGTAATTGATTGTTACCGCTTTTCAAGGCGTAAGTGATTGAACTTACCCTCTTTTTTGAATTTTGCTGACTCATCTTAGGCAACCGAAGAGTCTCCACAGGGCCTATATAAACCCTGTCTTTGCCATTTGGGTTCTTCATCCCAAACATGTGCTTTGCCGTGAGTCCTTACGACTGCTGGCTTCAACGCTTGTTTTTCGTTGATTCATGGCAACTTCAAGTTTTGAATCCTGAGTTTGCGCTTTGTGCCATAGAAATAGTTTCCAAGATCCACTTTATGAGGCTTATTGCTGTTTATAACCGTCATAAAGAGGATGCAGATAATACCTCACGTGTGTTCGAAGAAATTTCTTCGTGTATTATGTGTGCAGGTCATGTTTCCGGCCGCCTCGTGGCGAGGTGCAGCGCCGAAGTGACCGTGCTACCGTCTCGTAATGAACGGCGTGATTCTTCTTCAGCATCTCCGAAGAAGAATCCGTCACTTTCATGTTTGTGAGCCCGGGGTGACGAACCGTCGCGTTCATCCCCGTCTACAAGGAGCCCTTGCCCTTTGGAGCTTCTGCTTGCCTGTAGATCGCCGGAACCGGTGGCTCCTTGGGCAAATGTTATGGGGAGCCTATCTGACAACGGTCTTGTCGGATAGCGGAATGTCGAGCGTACGGCTTCATGTGGCTCTTTTTGGAGCAAGATCCCCCTTGCTACAGATGTTCACCCACAGATCTGGGCATCGTGTAGCCGGCGTTTGAAGCCAGGGCGGTTCATTCTTTGCAGTCCGGGTTTCCGTACCGTTTCTCTGCTGGCTTATCAGCCATTTTTCGAATGTATTGTGAGCCATGTTGGCTGCGTAGTTAGATGCGAGCTTTTCGCTTGTAAGCTGCTATCTAGATAGATAAATTGTAAGTCATTTGACTCATAATGATATATAGCTTTTGTACTATTTGCTCTCTTTGCAACAAAATACAATTTCGCATGCGTTTCGGCTCTCGTTTTGCCTTGCATAATGCCATGTAATGACATCACATATGCGACGTCAATGCGTAGATGTTTTGCTAGATCATTCGAGATCATAATTTCGCAGTTGTGCCATCTTGACGAATGGGCTTGCAGGTGGTCGTTGTAAATCGTATGAGATCACGTTCACAATTTTGCTATCATAGCAGATAGTTTTTTTTTTTTAACAGATCAATTGAGATCATTGAGCGGTGCGAATTGCTATCATAGAAGATAGGCTTTATTAGAGGATTGCTTGAGATAGTTTCTCGCATGAATTGCTATCGCAGCAGATAGACCTTTAGAAGGTCTTAGCAGGATGGTTCTGCAGTTACGTTACCATCGTAACATACGGACTTAGGTGATCAACTAAAATCACTTTGCGTATAAATTGCTACCTTAACAGATAGGCTTGAGAAGATCATATAAGATCGCATTTGAGTAAACCGCTATCGTGAGAGATAGGATTTTGATGATCGATTGAGATCGTTTTTGTATTTTTGCTGCTATCGTAAGCTTTGGATGATCACTTAAGATCGCATTTGCATCGGCTGCCATCATAAGGGATGGGCTTTAGATGATCGATTAAGATCGCGTTTATGTTGACTGCTATCGTGAGAGATAGGCTTTGGATGATCATTTAAGATCGCATTTGCATTGGTTGCCACCGTAAGAGATGGGCTTTAGATGATCAATTAAGATCGCGTTTATGTTGACTGCTATCGTAAAAGATAGGCTTTGAATGATCATTTAAGATCGCATTTGTATTGGCTGCCATCGTAAGAGATGGGCTTTTAGATGATCAATTAAGATCATGTTTATGTTGACTGCTATCGTGAGAGATAGGCTTTGGATGATCATTTAAGATCGCATTTGCATTGGTTGCCATCGTAAGAGATGGGCTTTTAGATGATCAGTTAAGATCGCGTTTATGTTGACTGCTATCGTAAAAGATAGGCTTTGAATGATCGCTTAAGATCGCATTTGTATTGGCTGCCATCGTAAGAGATGGGCTTTTAGATGATCAATTAAGATCGCGTTTGCTATCGTAAAAGATAGGCTTTGGATGATCGATTGAGATCGCGTTTGCTACCGTATGAGATAGGCTTTAATGATCAATTAAGATCGTGTTTGCGTTTGGCTGCTATCGTAAAAGACAGGCTTTAGATGATCGATCGAGATCGCGTTTGCTATCGTGTGAGATAGGCTTTGGATGATCAATTAAGATCGCATTTGCGTTTGTTGCTATTGCAGCGAATAAATCATTGTTAACAGTTATAACAAATTAGATAAAGCGATATAAACAGCTAAAAATATGAACTTCTCATTTGGGAGAATTCTTTTATTATGACATTCTCATATGGGAGAGATAGGATTACAATCCTCTCATATGGGAGAGGAGATTGCGAATATCGTAGCCACATGAGACATTAAGCAACGTTATCATAAAACGTATGAAATAAGAGAAGTAGGATAGTACTTCTTGATCCAGCGCATGTTGACTGAGCTTGGAGTTGAGGTTGTGCCGTGCAACCTTCGTATGCTGCAGTAGCCGCTATCGAAGACTTCTGTGACTTCGAAGGGTCCTTCCCAATTAGCTGCGAATTTTGGGTGAGTTGCTTCTCGCATGCAGTGATCAGACGCGCGCAAGACCAGGTCGCCAACTGCGAAATCCCGTCGCTGGACTGTCTTGTTATAGGCGCGAGCGATTCTCTCTTGGTACCGCTTGTTAGTCCTTTTGGCTTGTTCTCGCTTTTCTTCCAGCAAGACTAAATCATGATCGCGTTGATTTTCATAGAGTGCGTGAAAGGCCAGCCTTGCCGAATTGACTCTGACCTCCGCAGGTACCACAGCTTCGGCCCCATAACATAGTAGAAATGGCGAGGCCCCTGTAGGTGTCCTTGGAGAAGTTCTGTAGGCCCACAGAGCTATGTTAAGGGAGTCGGCCCACTTCTTGTGGTCATCTGCGACCATCTTGCTCAGAATTCGCAACAGCGTTTTGTTAGTCGCTTCAGCTTGTCCATTTCCCTTTGGATAATAGGGGGTGGAGCATATTTGCCTGATATTGTACTCCGCGAGTTTGGTAGCTACCTGACGATTAACAAAAGGAGTACCGTTATCTGAAAGAATAGTATTTGGGATTCCGAACCTGCATACGATGTTTTCCTGGATGAAGTTAACCACAGCCAGTGCGTTTGCCGTCTTCAGTGGTATCGCTTCCACCCATTTGGTGAACAGCTCGGTTGCGGTGAGAATGAAATGGTTCCCATGTGACGTTGGTCGGATGGGGCCAATGAAGTCCAGAGCCCATGTATGAAATGGCCATGGCGTCCCTAATGCATGTAGATCCACGGCAGGAGCGTGCACTAGGTTCCCTTTGAATTGACATTCTTGGCAACGTCGCACCTTGGTGCGGCAATCGACCTCCATCGTGGGCCAGAAATATCCGATTGAGAGGAGTTGTCTGCATAATTTCGCACCTCCCTGGTGTTCCACCTGATGAGAGAGGTCCATGACTTCTTGTGCTTCCCTGCCGTCTAGGCATCGCAGCAAGTTACCTTCGTGACCTTTTCGCCAAAGCAGGTTTTCCTGAACCAGGTATCGAGAGGCTTTCCTCTTCAATTTGTCGGCTTCTTTTCTTGATTCGGGTACGGTGCCCTGGGTGAGGAATTCAAACAATGGCTTCCTCCAGTCTGTGTCGTCATCGGTTAGAGCGACGAGTAGAGAATCTTTGATTAGTGCGCAACTTTCGCACCTCCCTTGTATCAGGGCTGCAGCTGTTGACATGCCTGGCCAATGAATGCCATATCTCTGAGCTTTCCTGTAGATTGACACCTCGCTTTCTCCGCAAGCGTGTTGGTGAATCTTTTCTAACAGCTGTTG
This sequence comes from Linanthus parryae, assembly GCA_023055425.1. NCBI lineage: Eukaryota > Viridiplantae > Streptophyta > Magnoliopsida > Ericales > Polemoniaceae > Linanthus > Linanthus parryae. The sequence continues at coordinate 4,956,198 of JALGPY010000019.1, read as the reverse complement.
TCCCTCCTGCTCGGAGACACATCGCATGAGTATTCCTCCAGGACCCTTGTAGTAAAGGGTGTTGTCGTGGATGCAGTACCCTTTCGTGAGTACCCAGCTTTCGCTACTGGTGCCTTTCGCAATAGCTTGCAAGATTGCTTTTCGCCAGTCTGCGTCATCCATGTGTTCATCGTCGCACGCATCTTCTGTCAATGCCGACGATGTTCGCACTTCGATGGAAATCCTTGCGGGGCATTTGTCTATGCTGACCTTAGATCCCAGAGTTGCTAAGGCGTCTGCATGCCTGTTGTCCGCTCGGGGTTTGTGCTCGTATTTCACGTCGCAGAATTGCTGCATCAGCTTTTGCACTAGGGTACGGTATGGCAGGAGGTTGATCTCCTTTAAACCATACTCGCCCGAGGCCTGCTTAACAATCAGCTTGGAATCTCCCATGACTGTTAAGTTGCTCACTTCCAAAGCTTTCGCCGCACGGAGCCCCGCGATCAGGGCCTCGTATTCCGCCTCGTTGTTCGTGACTGCGAAGTTGAGTTTTGCGGACATCTGTATGACTTCACCGTCCGGCTTTGTCAAGACTATCCCAATGCCTCCGCCTTTTCTGGTTGACGAACCGTCGAAGTGGAGGGTCCAATAGGGCACGTCGATCGCGTAGATTTCAGGGCCTTCGAGTTCTTCCTCGATCACAGGTTCGTGACTGTTGTCAGGAAACTGTGCCAACAGATCTGCTACCGCCTGCGACTTGATCGCTCTTGGTTTCACGCATGTGATATCGTATTGAGAGATGGTCATGTACCATTTCGCCAATCTTCCGCCCGGAGTAGTGTGAGTTAGCAGGTATCTTATGGGGTCGCTTTTGGTGACCACCACTACTTTGTGCGATGCAAAATAGTGTCTCAGCTTCTCTATTACGAAGAATAAAGCAAGGCAATGACGTTCGATGTCCGTGTACCTTGATTCAGCAGGCTGCACAATGCGAGAGATGTAATAGATGGGCCTCTCTTGGCCTTCGTACACCTGAGCCAAGAGTGCTCCTATAGATTTCCTTGTCGATGTAAGGTATAGCAGAAGCGGCGATCCCAGTTGAGGTGCGATCATTATCTTTGGGGATGTGAGTAGCTCCTTTAGCTTTTCGAATGCGGCTTCGTGATCAGGAGCCCAGTTGTACGCGGCGTCCTTTTTGAGGAGAGTGCTGAAGCAGCATGTGATTTCGGCGATTGCTGGTATGAATCTCCGCAGATATGACAGTTTTCCCAAGAATGTTTTCAAGGTACTTTGGTCGTGAGGTGGCGTCATGCTGGTGATGGCTGACACTTTCGCAGGGTCAGGCTCGATCCCTTGGCGATGAACTACACATCCCAAAAACTTCCCCGAAGTCACGCCGAATGCGCATTTCATGGGGTTCATTTTCAGTTGAAAGCTCCTGCATCTGTTGAATACCTTTCGCAGGTCTGCAAGGTGATCTGCTTCATACTTGGATTTGACTACCAAGTCATCCACATAGAATTCCACTTCTTTGTGCATCATGTCGTGGAATAGAGCCATCATGGCCCGCTGATAGGTTGCGCCTGCATTCTTAAGACCGAATGGCATTACCGTATAGTTGAATACCCCCACGGGAGTGATGAATGCAGTTTTCCTTGCATCTTCGGGATCCATCTTGATTTGATTGTACCCGCTGAAGCCGTCCATGAAACTGAACATGCGATGGCCCGCCGTTGAATCAATGAGCAAGTCGATATTAGGCAGTGGGAAATCGTCCTTAGGACAGAAGCGATTGAGATCTCGGAAGTCCACGCAGATGCGAAGCTGTCCGTTCTTCTTCACCACTGGCACGATGTTGGCCAACCATGTGGGATGGTGATTTGGCTCTATGAACTTGGCGTCTAGGAGTTTGACGATCTCCTGTTTGATCTTCACGTTGAGTTCTGGCCTGAAACTTCTGGTGCTTTGCTTGACCGGTTTAGACCCTGGGATGATGTCTAAACGGTGCATGGTGATGCTCGTGTCCAGACCCGGCATTTCGTCGTATTCCCATGCGAACACGTCCTTGTATTCGGTTAGGAGCTGCAGCAGTCCTTGTTCCTCTTCGCTTGTGAGGTCCGCACTCAGGAAGACTGGCCTTTTCTTTTCCTCGTTCGAGCTGAGGAACACTTCCTTAAGCTCTTGCTTTTGTGGTCTTGGCCTGTCTTCCATGCATTCGGGCGCTTCTTTGAGTTTCTCCTCTGGAGTGCCCTGTGTTGGCTCTTCTGTCAGCGCAACTTGCTCGATTTGATCGATTTGCCCAGGGACATCCCCATGCCCGTGTGAGGACGTCCCCGCGCACCTTCATATGCGATAGCATTTCTTCCCGTTGGCGTAGAAGCTCTCTATCTCCTTGCCCTCGGGGTCATGCTTTGCGATCCTCTTCAGAGTGTAGACACTCTTGCGATGATATGCGATGCGCAGCGCCTCTTCGTGAGTAGGCGGCTTTTCTTTGGCATCTCCCCTTGTCACCATCACGCCTGCAGGTGACTGGTCCTTGATGTCCTCCCAGAGAGGTAGAGGAGTAGGGTTGAATGGTCCGGGTGTTTGCTCGTCCGCCATCTCGGTGAACCACACCGCCTCGCTGAGATGCGCTTCGTCCAAGTTGAACGGGTTAGTTGAGGCCGGTATCTCGACAATCCTGTCGTTCCAGATAGCTTTCATCACTTGGTGAGCCGTTGAAGGGATTGCGTCAAAGCGATGAATCCAGGCCCGACCTATGATCATGTGATATGTGGTGTTCGCGTCTATGACATAGAACTTCGCCGAGCACTTGATTTTGCCGATCTGAACGCCCAGGCGGATCCACCCGATCGTCATTCTAGAATCGCTCCCGAATCCCACCAGCGGGGATGGACGCTTGACTACCTTGTGCTCGGGGATCCCTGCTAGCTTCAGTGTATGGAGTGGAACAACATTGACCGCTGCTCCTCCATCGACGAATGCTCGCTTGAATTCGACGCCGTTGATGATGGCGGTCACGTACAGGGGCCTCTGGTGGCTCGCATCTGTCTTTTTGTCGCTGGCAGAAAAGGTCATAATCTTTTCTGTGGAACGGGACGCCCTGACGACTTTCCCGTTGGAGACCACGAGGTCCTCCTCGTAGTCCTCTGCTACCCTTAAGATTGCTTTTGTCATGTCCGCTCGACATTTTTCGGAGAAGTTCATCTCGTTGAAGAATCTGTCGAAGCCGTGCGACCCTTTCATGCGGTCGGCACGCTCATCTTCTGTGTCCATGCTGTAGTCTTCATCTTCATGGACTTCAGCAACGATGGGCAGACCATCCTCTGCGACTTCTTCCAAGTCGACTATCGAGATCATGGCGACCTCTTTGCCTTTTGAGCCCGAATCTGTATGGGCAGGCAGCGGGTTGTTGCGCACATCCTTCCGATGGTCGCTGACGATGAGTTCGCCGCTCTTCATCTTCTGATCGAGCGTGAATCTGAGCTTCTTGCACTCGGCTGTGGGGTGCATGACCTTGCCGTGGTATTCGCACCACTTAGGGTCCCTCGTCATCTCCTTGGAGGGTGCTTTCTCGAGCGGTGGGAGGACGCCGTCATTACGCCACTGTCTGCAGAGATCGCTCGCTTCCTCCACCGAGCATGGCAGAGGCGGTGCATCGAAGTTTGCAGCCTTCGCTTGCTTCTGGGGCGAAACTGTATTGACCTCAGCTTCGCGTCCCCGCTTGTAGCCAAATCTGCCGATCTTGTAGGTGGTGCCGCTCGCAGGTCGTTCTGGAGCGCTCTTCTTTCTCTGTCTCTCGACAATGGGCTCGATGTTCATCGTGCATTCGATGAGCTTTGAAAACGTCGGTGTTTGCAAATTGATCAGCATGCTTTTGTATTCGTCTCGCATGCACTGCAGGCATATCTCTACGAGCCGACTTTCGAGCATTGGATCCTTGCATTCCAAGGATTTCGCTCTGAATTTCTTGATGAAAGTAATTCCATCTTCCTCGCGTTTCTGATACATCCGCGAGAGATGGATCATCGTCACCTTTTCTTCCATCTGGAAGAACTTGGTATAGAACTTCTGGACCATGTCGTCCCAAGTTTTCACGGATCCGGCCTCCAATGTTCGGTACCATTTGTATGCTACATTCCCAAGGGTTTTTGGGAACTCTCGCATCAGCAGCTTGGGATCAGCTCCGTATGGACCCATGACATCGATGAAACGCATGACATGCTCATGAGCGTTTCCATTGACGTCTTCGAACTTGTCCCATTTGGGAGCCTTGTACCCCGCCGGGTTAGGCATGAGATAGATCTCTCGTGGGATGGGTGGATCGTTGTCTAGCTTCGGGATGATGGTATCCGCGAACGACTGATGAGCCAAGATGGAGTCCACGCGCTTCTGCAAAGACGTCATGCATTCTGGAATGCTTCCCTCGGTAGTCGGCGGAGGGGTTGCTGTAGGCGGTGGCGACACATATGCCGCCGGAGGATTGGGAGTGTATTGACTACCCGCGTTTCCCCAGATTGTCGTTGGTGGAGGCAGAGTGTACTGCAGAGCTGGGTTGGACGCCAAAGCCGAGGGCTGAGAGGCGTGAGCAGCAGGGGGCAGCATTTGCGCCGTCGACCCTTGGACCGAAGGCAGTTGCGCGGCCGACGGTGGAGTTTGCAGATGAGGGTTGGGAGGCGTGGCCGATACTCCCAATCCTGGAGCGGAAGGGGTTCCTCCTCCCTGGGGGATAGCGGTGGCGGGTGGAGGATTTGGCGCAAGAGTGCCAAGAACGGCCAAGATCCGTTCTAACTGCGCGGACTGAGACTTGAGGGCTTTTTCCTGACTTTGGACAGTGGCGTCCAAAGACTCTAAAGTTGGCGCCTCGCCGGGAGTCGTCGGAGTACGGCGAGCCTCGTCTCCCGAGGGAGCTTCAGTGGAAGGAGATCGGTTGCTGACATCGTCCTCTTGAGACATGGTTGCTTTTGCTAGTAAGTTTCACGTCAGGTTCACCAAAATGTGCACAAGAGATTCCGGCAGGGAGACCTCCGTGTACACCGTACGTAGTGGATCAGGGATCGCACAGGAAGAATAGGGGTGTGTGTAGGGAGAGAGCAAGTCAGTAGCAATGTCTGAGAGAGAGACAGAGGTTTGGCAGAGCTTCCGCGTATGGCAGTGTGTTCTTCTTTGTATGGGAAGGTTAACGATATATATATACTGGAGAACGTGGACCGTTGTAGTGTGGTTAATGCGCCCATTAATGGCGGCTTAATTAGCTTAACCATAACGGCACGTTCGTCCGAGTATATAGGAACCGTTAGAGCACGTGGTGCGCGAGTACCGGAACCGTTACGGGGTTGACCGGGTTTGACCGGATTGACCGGGTCTAGGGAGCTCGTGCCATAGATCTCTCAAAACAGTTACTAAAGGTCGCGCGCGGGCTTGGCTCGCACGCGACAGGGCTTACTCTAGCCTCCAGACCACAAAGTCCCTACAAGTCCCGTGCAGTGGTATGCGAGGGCTCTGTCTCGCAGCCCCCACATGGATCAGCTCGGCTGGTGATCCTGTGTGTGTGGAGCACAATATGGTGTGCTGGATGCTTGCCACGTGGCCTAGATCTGCCATGTCATAAAGCAGTATCTACACCTAGTTAGTTAGAATCATTGTCGTGCATTCACTAATTAAGTAATGTTTCCGGTTAGCTACTCCATTAACACTGAGTATTAAGCACAGTACATGAACAATTGAATTAAAATATTGCTAACTTTAAGAATGAATCAACTATTGAACAAACCCTAGTTCTTGAACCCTAGTTTTATCTCCTAATCGTGTCACTCAATTAGGATTACTAACATAAACAAGAAACTAGAATTGATTCAAAAGAAGAAATCAAGAAATCATGAAGCAAAGATCAAATACGGAAAAATATCATCGTTTACATGAACCCTAGGCTCTCAAAGAGATGTCTAGCAAAACGTCTAGCTAAAAATAATTAACCAAACAAGACTTACAAGTTTCTCCATACAAAGATTGAGAGAGAAGAAGAAGAAGATGAAACCTAGAGCTTCAATGGAGGAGGAGTCCTCCTCTTGTGCGTGCGTCCGTCCTCCTTTTCCCTCACGTTCATCCAGTCAATCTTTAATTAATCTTCTCTCTTCACGTTGATATCCTTGTAGAAATCAATATCCTATTTTCCTTTCTTCCCCGTCCATGTATTTTTTTCTTAAGCACGACCTCCTTAAAGCTGATCGTGTGATCTCAACTGCTTCTGATCCTATCTCTGGTCGTGTGATCTGCTCAGATCTTATCTCTGATCGTGCGATCTCCTTGGATCCTACGACCATCCACTCTGATCGTGGAAACAGTGAGTTGGTAGAATATTTTCTCCTCCAAATTTATTCTAAGTCTTGCTCCAGATCGCACGCCCTCAGTTTTGCAAGTCGTGTGATCTGTTGAACTTGTCTTCTTCTCTCCAATTCTGAGCTTTGTCTCAATTTACTAAGTTCGTTTCTCCTCTTCGGTCAATCTCCGAGTTACGTTTCCTGTCAAAACAACATAAAACACACCCGTGCGATCAAACGTGACAAAATATCATAAAATAACGCGAGAAACGCCCGGATTTACAATTTATCGCGTAAAGCTCAAGTTATTAAATCTCCTCAAGTTCATAGTGTATTTCTAATATAATCTACCCAAAATTCACACAAAACGGTATACAAACGTAGAAGAAATATAACTCTAATACAGAGTTGTCAAATCCCCCACACTACCTTTTTGCGCGTCCCGAGCAAAATCAATCATCACACTACATTTTAAATTCACCGAATTGCATAAAACTTTACTAGCCATGTGACACAAACAACACATACACACAATGCAATCTACATGACTATACAATGCAACTCGATTATAGAACAATGCAGAAATTGAAACAACACAAATTTCTTCTTTTTCTTAAGAGATGGGTAATCTCGCTATCACTAACAAAAATCATCAAGTTCTCACAAATCTCTTTTGTAATTCACACAACCGCAATAAGGAATTGAAAATACAATGATCCTACGCACAAGCTCACTAAGGGGTCCCCAAACATCCACCAAACTCAATCCAAGATCCGGGCACGTCCTTTAGCTCAGAGGGACTAGGCACCCTTAGTCCTATAGTAGTCTTTCGTCGCCAAGTCATATGAGGTTTTCAGACCCTCTTAGCCATTATTGAATTGAATGCAAATTGTCCCAGTGACGGGAGGCACAACTCAGTGTAATACGGCTTGACTTTAATTTTCCTTAGATACTCTAATTGGATTGAATCCAAATTCCCGGCGCGAACGGGGGTACATTAGGCTGTTGACCGTATCTAGTCCAAGAGAAGATTTTGATTTTTTTTTCATTCTCTTTCAATTTATTTCAGCCGTGCATTTAGAGAAAATAAGTGTGGACTTTTTCGGTTAGCTATTGAAACCGCCTTAAGGGATGGTGGTGTACACTCCCTAACTTCACTTAGGCTAGAGAAATGTACCACATGGAACCGACTCTACACGAAGGTCCACCCCAGATTTACAAGAGGCCACAAGTTTCCACTCGAAAACAGACTATTCAACTCCTTAGGACTAAATCCTCCTAGCACAATAAAGAAACTAAAGGTACGCCCTCGTCTTCTTTCCACTTTTAATTCCCTGAGTACCCGGGACTTCCTTTCATGAAACTAGTGCGCAAGATACTAAAATTAAGGTTTTCCCCACTACGGTGCTTCCTATTCATTGAGACTCTTTCATTGAACTCTCTCTGGTTTCAAGCTTCATCAATTGCCCAACTCAAAATTTTTAATTTTTATGGATTTTTGTTTTTTATATTTTTTTAGATTTTCCTAGACTCTACATGTAACTGACCAACTCGATTAACCACAACGATTGGGTAGGGGACTCAATAATATAAAAGTGCAGAACAATTCAGAAAAAATTTGAACCTATCACAATACAACAATATATTAAAAACATTACACTAACCACATAATACTCACAATACTACACAACTACATGTAACAAGGCTATGCAAGGACCAACATGGCTCGCAAAATGTACACAGATCCCCCCCCCCCACACTTAAGCGTTTCATTGTCCTCAAAGAATTTAGAGATATAATTAGAGGACTCATCGGTTAAATGTTTTGGCGGTGGATCTACACAATTATCGCTCAAAATGTAGAACAGAGAGAGTTAAAGGTACCTGTGGTGCCGGAACCTACATGGGCACCGTTGCCGCGAAACTGCAACAAGAAGGGTTCTTGTGAACCGTTGACTGTTTCCGCAAAAGTCTCACCTCGCGTCCGGATTCCGATGCGCCTACTCAACATTCTCTATTGCACGCATCAAGAAGGGGAACCCGGAGCGTCTTTTGTACCTGTGTCCCTGCACACTGATTGAAAGTATTAAAGCAACTCTCTCTCACCCCTCAAATCATATGGAGAACTAAAAGAAGGAACATAAATAAATAGCATCCTACTCTACATTGGGTTGCCTCCCAAGAAGCGCTTGTAATTTAAGGTCGACAGCCCGACCCGGTTACCTCAACCGGAAAGGAATGTGGGGGCTGCTTTATCCCTCCACTTCTTCTTCTTCCACCATCTCTTTTCAATGACTTCGTGTGCACCCTTGTGTTGTGCAGATGGTAGAGAGTTGTAGAAGCTGACTTTTTTCATCTTGCAATTTATCATCTTGATCAACTTCCACAAAGTACCACTGGGCTCAAATACGTCGCTCTCCATAAATTCATCCCAATAGTACCTCGTTGGTGCTAAATGCTCTTCAAATAACCCATGCAATTCATCCCCACCCCCACACTTTTTGATTTCCAACTCCTTGACTATGGCATATGGATCATCAATAAAGTAGCCAATATGAAAAGGAATTGAAAATTTCTCATGATGCTCTTCCCCATAAGAATCTCCATGCAGAAGTCTTTCCAACTCATCACAGACTTTATTAATATGAGATACAGAGAATTCTTCAAAAGTATGAGTAGGGGCTTTTACCTCCATAGGTATGGGCACAAGTTAATTATCAGCTTCATCGTCGGCACACCACATGCTTCCAATGCTGGTGTCTTCCCATTCATGCCAAGGATGTGAGGACGCCTGCGGTCTTGGCTCGCAATACAGCTGGTCTTCTCATCTTCAGCACATAGGTCCACCCCAGTCTGAATAAGAATCTGAGTCCTCATAAATGGCAGAGTCCACCAATGGTTCATGGACACTGCAATCATCGTTCGGCTCAGGTACCGCTTCTTCCACTTGTGGTGGTGATGATGAAGGTTCAATATGAGGCTCACTGTCATGTGGCAAGGGCTCCTCTTGTGGCTCTTCAATACTAGATTCCCCTGCTGTTGACAGTTTTTCTATTTGTTTCTTTATCCTCTTCATCATCTCCCTCATGTATTCCCTACCTGTGGCAGAATCCTCTTGTGGCACTTGTGCAGCTATGGACAAAAATTTTGCGCACACTTCGATGTCCTCCATAATACTACGCCGTTCTGCCATAATTGCTGATGAGTCTTCCTGGTGCTGATGAAGCTGGGGGGAATGTACTCGACATGAGTCTCTACGGTCGTGCCAAATGCCGCATATGTAGCACCAAATTATGCATGCGTCCTCATCTTCATGGTTACCCCTAAAGTGGAAACAGTAGGGGGGGGACCCAAATAACAGTCTTCGCTCCACATGCTTATATTTTCTCTTGCTTCATGCGTTCCTGACAGACTCACAAGACACCCGTGAAGCACAGAAATATAGAATAGAAATATTTAAACTAAAACTAAAATAAAAGTACTATAAACTAACTCCTAACTAAATAATTTACCGCTGTCCCCAGCAACGGCGCCAAAACTTGACGCGGATTACTAGCGTGTATTACGCAAGCGCACGGTCAAGTAGTAAGAGTATTGTATTTTTAGGACTCCGGGTTGTCGAACCCTCGAGATCACCTAGGGCTGTAGACGATTTCTGGATAGTCTGAGCAACACGTTAACTATATTCTAACTAAGCCGGGTAACAACGCTGACTATCTCCTATCGGTCTCAAGTCATTCTACTTCATGGTAGACTACAATCTCCTGTCGGTCTCTTGTGTCTACCGGTCCGTTCTAGTAGGCTAAAGACATGCACGACAACGGGTCCTGTCGGTCCACCGCTGCACGAAATAGTCGAATCTCACCTACCGAATCTACCCACACTATCCAATCCTAACACGTCTCTTCTCAGTCTCAGTGATACGGGATTGATGTTCAAGTCTCATCCTAGTTAGTTAGAATCACTGTCGTGCATTCACTAACTAAGTAATGTCTCCGGTTAGCTACTCCATTAACACTGAGTATTAAGCACAGTACATGAACAATTGAATTAAAATATTGCTAACTTTAAGCATGAATCAACTATTGAACAAACCCTAGTTCTTGAACCCTAGTTTTATCTCCTAATCGTGTCACTCAATTAGGATTACTAACATAAACAAGAAACTAGAATTGATTCAAAAGTAGAAATCAAGAAATCATGAAGCAAAGATCAAATACGGAAAGATATCATCGTTTACATGAACCCTAGGCTCTCAAAGAGATGCCTAGCAAAACGTCTAGCTAAAAATAATTAACCAAACAAGACTTACAAGTTTCTCCATACAAAGATTGAGAGAGAAGAAGAAGAAGAAGATGAAACCTAGAGCTTCAATGGAGGAGGAGTCCTCCTCTTGTGCGTGCGTCCGTCCTCCTTTTCCCTCACGTTCATCCAGTCAATCTTTAATTAATCTTCTCTCTTCACGTTGATATCCTTGTAGAAATCAATCTCCTATTTTCCTTTCTTCCCCGTCCATGTATTTTTTTCTTAAGCAGATCGCACGACCTCCTTAAAGCTGATCGTGTGATCTCAACTGCTTCTGATCCTATCTCTGGTCGTGTGATCTGCTCAGATCTTATCTCTGATCGTGCGATCTCCTTAGATCCTACGACCATCCACTCTGATCGTGGAAACAGTGAGTTGGTAGAATATTTTCTCCTCTAAATTTAATATAAGTCTTGCTCCAGATCGCACGACCTCAGTTTTGCAAGTCGTGTGATCTGCTGAACTTGTCGTCTTCTCTCCAATTCCGAGCTTTGTCTCAATTTCCGAAGTCGTTTCTCCTATTCGTTCAGTCTCCGAGTTACGTTTCCTGTCAAAACAACACGAAACACACCCGTGCGATCAAACGTGACAAAATATCATAAAATAACGCGAGAAACGCCCGTATTTACAATTTATCGCTCAAAGCTCAAGTTATTAAATCTCCTCAAGTTCATAGTGTATTTCTAATATAATCTATCTGAAATTCACACAAAACGGTACACAAACGTAGAAGAAATATAACTCTAATACAGAGTTATCGGTCTTTTTATATCTTTTGGGAGAGTTATTAGTAATTAAGATCTTTTGGGGGAGTTATCGTCAATTAACTTGAATTTGGGGACTTTTTGGAGAAGTGGTATAAATTTAATTTGGACTAAATTGATTTAGTTTAGTTTCAATGGGATTTTTCAAAAAACCCGATAGTCATTTTCCTACTCATATACTTTTTTATTTATTTTCTTTTTATTTCTTTCTTCTCTTTTCTTCTCCTACCCGTGCCCTACTCACTCTCTCCCGATCTCTCTTTCTCGTGCTCTCGGGTCTGACGCCGCCACCCCGTGCTGCCTCCTTCCTCTCTCTTTATATTTGTTTCGGTGAGTTCTGTATCTGTCATACTCTTGAAAATTTATATCTTGATCTCAAACTCTCTAATCTCTAGTTCCCTACAATGATCACGACTAAGGGATTCTTACCGAACTTATTGTGTTGTGACGTTTGATTTTTAGTTACACCGTTGAGATCACCGTAATAGTTTTGTTATCGATATCTGAATCAAAACCCTTTTTCAATTCTTCATCTTCATATTCAATCTTCATGTTCGTCTTGTTCGTCTCATCATTCACGAAGTTGTAGGATCAATAATCAATTATTGATATTCATTATGTTCATAGTTAAGGGCAAAACCCTAGTTTTAAGAGGGGATGTTTAATTAATTGTTTTAGGTGATCAAGTATGCTTATTATGTGGGAAATAAGTTCATTTCAAGTGCGTAATCGTTGTACTTCGAAGTTATATTGAAGATGGGATCATTAACTAGATGTTTAGGTGTTAGGTTATGTATAAAAGCTGATTTTTGGTATTAACGGTGGGTAAAAAGAGTTGTATTTGACAAAACTGTGACTAGTAAGTTTAAAAAGAGCGTAACTTGTGTTTCGGGAAGCGGAATTCGACCTTTTGATGCTATACTTATTTTTTAGAATATTTTTGGATCTAATAAGACTAGTCCTAAGTCAAGATTAGTTTGGGAAGTTTGAGTAATATATTAGTGAAGTTACGTTAGGTTGTGTGCATATCAAGTTATGGGGTCTTGGATCAAAGTTTGGATTGTGTTTTGGAGAATGAATTAAGGGGTGATCTATACACTCCAAACCAAACCTTGTAGTGTCATTATCTTGTTATGCATGAATTGCTTATCTACTTGTAGTACTATGTTTTGATTATTGCATTATTAATTTGTAGGCGACGTTTTCATTGACGAAAGATACGTCGAGTATTATTAGGAAGCAATTTGCTTGTGCTTGTGATTCAAGGTGAGTTGATATTCCACGCGTTGAGCCTTATCTTGTTTCGTGTCGGCACGAGTTTTATTAAATTCGTCTCAAAATGTGTTTTATGTGTACATGCTTTACTTGAAAGTTTGTTATACTTGAAGTGTTCTTTTTGAGCAATCGCTTGGAAAATATATTAATGTGTAATGACGTAAAGTGGAAAGAGTTGTACGGAGATCAATAACATGACATATTTATCGTTTTGCATATGGTCACTCGAATGGTTTATTGTCGCGCTGGCTATGGTCCCTGGATTTTTGTAATACTCGGTCATTAATGAGCCCCGAGTCGCTCCTAGTACTCACCTCTCTTACCGCGCTTAGTCTTTGGGTTGGGGGGGGGGGGTGTGCTAACTTAAGCTCTAGGTTGCTAGTTTGTAGAGATGTCGTGCAGCAAAGTACAACATAATATTTGTCGAGGGATATATTTCTTTTCTTAGAAAAGGATAATAAGAGATTTTTGAAAGGAATAGTTTTGGCAAGTACAAAAGGAACGAAAAGAAGAGGTTATTGGAAGAAGTTATGGAATTGTTTTATTTCAAATACTCTTACTATTTCTTTTTCAATAATGATTTTCATGCATATTCGTGTTTACATGCATGGGTATATCTCACTCAGTATTTTTTGCTAATTTTCAAACTGTAGTGTCTTTGTTTTCTTTCCACACCACGGCTGTGTTCATTTGACAAGAAAGTTGTCCGGAAAAGTTGTTCCCGGAAAAATTAAAGAAAATAAAAGAAAGGAAAATAAATTTCTCTTTCTCATGTCTGTTCACTTTGCAAGAAAAGAAAGTTCAAATTTAGGATTCCCGCAAAATTTTGTCAAATTTGAGGGATGTGTTTTACGGGAATTTAAGTACTATCAGGAAAGTTAAAATTTGTGGGACCCACAACTTTTCTTCAAACTGAACAGCCAAAATATGAAAAGAAAACTGTTTCAAAATCATTTCCTTTCCTGGAAACTGGATGGAGCCGTCGGTGATGGAGGAATGATCTAGCTTGGGAACATTAACTTCATTTTTATTAGTAATGATCACAAAATGATTGGACTTTTACATTAGTTTGGTAATGTTTTATGTTGTGTTTGTGAACTTGAGGTTTAATAATTTAAATTTGAGTATTTTAATTAATTATGGATTGGTAGTTGGTTTGATGTTCGCCATTATATGTCCTCTCACTGTGAGAGAAATTCCCGAGTGTGGAGTGTCACCTTTCGAATTCCCAGGGGTTAGAATTTGGGGTGTTACACTATAAGTGTTGCCTCAGTAAGCCTCCTTCCTCTCTCAAATCAGTATTCACCTCTTTCGTTATTCCTTTCTTCAATTTCCTCTTGAATCCCATGTACAGTTTTGGTTGAATCAGAGCAAAAAATAATGTTCTTCAAGTTCATTGCTTCGGCTAGTAGATTACTTTCCTCCATGGATGTTAATTACACCTCTAAAATTGACCGAGTCACCTGGAGGGGATTAGAGATTCCGGCGAGAAACTGATCGGATGGGTACCTAAGTACTGTTCCCAGTCTCCCCCCCCCCTTCCAGTCTATTTCCTTTCTGGCTCCGTCGACACTAACTGTAGCGAACCTGTTCGGAGGCGGTCGCCACTTCCTATCCACCGGTCTGTCGGAGACAGCCCTTCAACCAGGATGTCCACGTTCTCTCTTCCTTGAAACACCTCAAAATATCTCATTCCATGTTTAGCAACTGCTACCGCTGAACCTTTCTCCCCTTCAAAACTTAGTTTGTTCCTCTGTTTCCAAATTGACCAGAATATTGAACCCATTTCTCACACTCATGGGTTTCCAACGTTGTTAGCATCTCTTCCACCCAGTTGTGGAAGTTTTGCCAAGTTACAGTCCATGATGATGTGATTTTTGATTCTATACCTTCTTTACACCAAGCATAATGAGGTGGTACATAAAGACTTCTCTGTATCAAGTTGGTTTCCACTGGTAGTGTCTTTGACCACGCTCTCCAAATGGGAAAAAAATTGGAATCTTGAGTTTCCACAATCTGCGCAATTTTTTTTTCCAGCGAATACCATTCGAGGATTCAGTGGAACTCTCCCTCCTGCTGTTCAACAACTTATACCCTGAAGCGACTGTGTACTCATCATTTTCTAAGGAGAACCAAGATAACGACTCCTCCTGTTAATTGATTGCCAAAGGAAGAGCTAAGATTTCTTCAACGTCAGCTAGAAGAAACAGGTTCTTCACCAAATCTTAGTCCCAAGAGTTATCATCACCGATGAGAGCCGCTACCTTTAGCTGAGGTTCATAAGTTGTTGTGATGATCATGAGACTTGTGGGTCCTGGGAAACATTATATTCATAGACGCATATACTTCTTCCATCCCCAATCTTCTAGTATAGTCCCTTCTCCAATAGATCTCAACCGACCAAGATACTTCTCATAGAGAAGGAAACATAATACTTGGGCTTGAAACTCAAAATGTTTGAGATAGCACAGTACTTACTTCATAGGAGCCTAATAACAAGGCTGGCCAATTTTTTTATAATACGCCAAGCTTACTTGGCTAGAAAAACAATGTTGAAGTCTCTAAATCCTTCAAGCACAGGCCTCCTACCTCTTTCGATCTTGTGAGAGCTTCCCAACTAACCCTATGCATCGCCTTCTTTTTACTCACCCAACCAAAAGTTCCTCACGAGATTTTCCATGTCACTGCAAGTGCCAATTGATAACAGGAAACAACTCATAGCATAATTGCGGATAGCTTCAGCGACCAATTTGGTGAGTATTTCTTTGCCAGCTGCTGAGAGGGTCTTGAGCTTCCAACACTTTAACTTCGTAGCGATCTCTCGAAAAGCTTGAACGTTAACTTCTTATGTTTTCCCATATTTGTGGGCAAGCCTAGGTACTAATTATGCTTGTCCGCAAGTTTCACACCGCAAAGGTTTCTAACGGCTTGTCCGATCTCCTGGGGCACATTATTCGAGAAAACAGATGACGATATTTTCAAATTAAGCTTCTGACCTGAATACTCTTCATAAGTCTGTAATACCTATAATAAATTTGCAATTTCAAAATCATTTGCCTTTGTGAAAATAAGACTATCATCCGCAAAGAACAGATACGATACCCCTAGACAAGGTTTCACTCACAACAAAGAATAAGAAGGGGAAAAGAGGGCACCCTTGGCGAAGACCAGGTTCAAGTATGATTTCCCCCTAACTTTTCCGTTCACATTTAGAGAATAATCAACAATCGTAACACACTTCATGATTGAATTGATCCATGCCATTTCGAATCCCATACGCTCCCTTGTAGCACAGAGGAAGTTCCATTCAACGCGATTGTAGGCCTTTGACATATTCAATTTCAGAGCCATGTATCCCTCCTTCCCCTTCTTTCTAGTTTTCAACGAGTGTATCAACTCGAAAGCTGCAGTTATGTTTTCAGTAATCAAGCGGCCTTGCACAAAGGCACATTGATTTTCCGAAATAAGAGACGATATCACGTTTTTAAGGCGATTAGCAAGTACATTGGATGCAAACTCATAGATTGTAGAACACATACTGATTGGGCATAAATTTGTCGTTTTCCAGACTTGTTTTACTTTCAAAATAAGCGCAATGATAGTGGAATTATGAGCACCTAGGTCACAATCTTCATTTAGAATCTTCAAGCAAAGGGCTTCCACCTCCGCTCTAACAATAAGCCAAAACTTCTGAAAAAAACTTGTTGGAAAACCATCCAATCCCGCGGACTTGAACGAAGCCATGTGTTTAAGGGATGCCCGAATTTCCATAACCAAATAAGGTTCGTTCAGAGCCTCTCCGAACTCTCGGGTAAGCAGTTCTTCTACACCAGTAATTAAAGGCTCCATCTGCAGCCAACTTGGTTGAGAAGATGTGAAAATCCTCTTGAAATAATCCTCCATAACATTCGTAATCTGCTCATCCGATGTCTTCGAATCCCCTTCATCATCTTCTAAACCCATAATTGTGTACCTAGCTTGTCGCATATACGTTTTTTTATGAAAGTAACATATATTACTATCCCCCTTTCGTAACCACATCATTCGAGACCTCTGCATCCATATTGTTTCCTCGTGAAAGGGACATCAGCTAATTTCTTGCTTGACCGTATTTGTTTCATACAATACCTGCTTGGATTGCCGCAAACAGCCATAAAGCCGATTGTGCAACTTTTTCAGTCAAAGTCAAACCTCGCCAAACGTTTGTTTTTCCCATAAAATCTGTTTATCCCTAGAATAATTAGCTTGTCGTGGACCTAAAAATACTTCTAGAAGAGAAAGATATGAAACATCAACAATCAAATGGATGATCTTAGCTCTACCAAAAATATTTGTCCAATCTTCATGCAACACATCTATCAAGTCGTTCCCTAATATAATTCTCGTCTTCCTGATTATTGGTCCAGTTAATTGATTTCCGTAAAAATCCAAATCCTTTAGCTCAAGTTGTTGAAGCACTTCGCGAAATCTTTCATTTGCTTATAGAAACCACTTGTCCCCCTTCTTTTTCAGCAATAGACGATATAGCGTTAAAGTCTCCAACCACGCACGAAGAAAAATTTAGAATCCTTAAATGTCGCAACAGTGTCCATGAATGTTTCCTCTCTTGCATTACTGGATCGCCGTAGAAACATGTATGAGACCATCTCTTGTCACAACCCGATCTCGTAACGTAGCCATGGATGTGTGCATGAGACATGTTGATGAGTTTGAACTCAACCACATCTTTCCTCCATAACATGAAAAGTCCACCCCGACGTTCTTCACAATCATACGAAATGCAACAATCAAATACCAACTTGTCTCGAACAAGTTCCATGTCTTTTGCATGCAACTTTGTGTGCATTAAGAAGACAATGGTGGGCTTCTGGGTCTTTACTAAATCGTGAAGGAAACGAACGCTGCGGTGGTTCTCGAACCCCCGCACGTTCTAACAAATAAGACTCATTGTGCTTGGCTAGACTGCTTAGTAGTCTCAACCATCATTGCAGTCACCGGGGCCATGAACTACGCAGCCACACCACTCGCAAATCTTCGGTATACGTTCATACTTATAGTCGATCCACTTATGCTCTTGTAAATTAACTACATAACCCTCCCTCCCCTCGAAGTGGCTTGCGCATAGGAATACATGCTTTCACACGGACGTAATTGCCATAAGCACCACTAAGAATACGATGATCCGTATCAAGTATCCTACCAACCTTACTAGCCGCCATTCTAGTACTCTCTTATTCAGCATGTAGATTGGTAGGTTAGACTGATGTTTGGAGGTTAGACAGTTGTATCCAAACATCGAGTTCATCAAACACTAGCCCGGTTGTTGGATCTCCAATTTTCCATAGCTTCACCATCAACATAACATCATCAAATATCCACGAACCCGAACCCAACACATAAATCCGAGTCATCCATTGCTGCTCTGCAAAACTCCTCGTCAATAACGTTGTCTTCTTCTTCCTCAGTCGTCATAGGTCAGGCTCGTTCTTGTGGACGTGTCCCGAGAATCTTCGTTCGCCCCCATGAAACCCTAGAATCGTCCTTTTCTCTCTCCGAAACTCGGAGCCTGATACCCTTTTTGCAATTAAATGATGTCTTTAGAGTCTATTAAAAACATCTTTTGTAGCCTCAGTCTTACGCTCAATGTGGACCGTAAAATGTCGTCACAATTTATGTAAAAAGTTCGAACTATGTTTGGACCCTTTATGCACCTTGTCTTTCCGCCCATTTACTTGTACAGTTGCCGTACATTTTGGCTGCCGAATGGTTCTAATTTTAGTAGCCTAAACCCTTCTTTCTGCTCAATTACTTGCAGAGCTGCATACACGCCAAATGGTTCTAATTTTAGTAGTGAAACCCCATGTCTGCCAAGTGCTGCCAAGTGCTAATTATAGTAGGAAGTACTGTAACGACTGGCCACCAGAAGTGCACACTCAAGTAACCAGAACCTGAAAACATGATACATGCGAACATTCTCAATCCCTACTAATGCTGGCTGCTGGCACAAAGAAAATTGACTTCACAAATTAGATAAGATTAAGCATTATGAACTTGAATAGTCATATCCCTACCTCATTGCAAAAACTAGCAGTTTGTAACAGTTGCAATACCAAATTGTAAATAGAAAATTTAGTTTGTACAGAATGGGTTTGAGGTTCTCTACAGACTAGCAACCATTTGACACCAATTGCTGAAACATTGGCTTCCCCCAGCTGACCAGTTACCTTAAGACAAAAGCCAAAACCTTCACGGCCCATGCGCCTTTACTATGAGTTGTCACGCGTCAACTGCCTTGTCCGAATTCGAAGCAGCAGCTTGAAAAATGCTCGGATTTTGGATGGGAACAGAAGCAGTATCGGCAACCACCAAGGGTAAACTTTGTTTTTGGCTATCTACAGGAACCTGTTTACGAGACTTGTGTCTATCTTCCCCCAGAGCCGAAGCAGAATTCTCAACTCGATTTTGAGCTCCTCCTGTTTCCAATTCTGGGTTCCTTTTTGCCTTCTTCTTTAAGGGATCAGTTGTCCTTGTTTCTTTGGCATTGCTGCTCTTTACCTTCTCTTCTTTCAGTCGGTTGAAACTTGGGTCATTCTGTAGGTTCTGACCAGTTGGATTAACTGCCGTAGCATCAGGCACCAATTTACGCAGAGAAGATGAACCTTGACTAATTGGATCTGTGATTAACTTCTCTGCAGAATTCATTTCTACTCGTGCAATCTCCCCAGTTTTCGGAGTCTGTGACTTCTTTCTCTTGATTTTCTCTTCATCCTATACACAGAAGTGACAACTATCACCATAACCATTCTACTATTATCGCAAGCCATATTAAATAGCACAGCCAAAGAGCTGGTTTTTACCAACAATAGGTGCCATATTCATGTTAAACTTGCAGAACAATAGACATACTAAACCAAAATAAATAACTTCTTTGAAGGGCTCAAATAAATGAAAACTCCACATTTCCTGAACATATCACCGCTCAGGGCTTCGAGAAAATCCAGTTTCTATTTGAACTACAATGACTCAGACAACCTACTAGTTATGGATTCCGAGTACTTACCATCAAGTTTTGGTCTTTGAACTACATTTTCTAGGTAAAACTTTAGTTTGTGTTTGCTTTTCCTTTATGGAAGGGCCAAAATATGTCTTTTAAGACGGTTCATTCATTATTTTAACCTATTATCACCCTTCTTCAAGATAATTTCTGAATTCAATTTACATTCCCAACAAAGTTACCCAAATGAATTACGGTTTTAGTAGTCAACCCTGATCTAATAATTATTGAAGGCAATCCGATAAATGGCACAGGACGTTGGACTTGGGAGTGATTTGTAACTCTTGCAGCTAAGAATCCTTTGTGTGTACTTGATGTGAGGCTTGATGTTAAAAAGATTACTAATACCAGTAGTTAGCAAGTCATATGCCCCCACCAGTGGGATACATTGACTGCCAAGAATAAAGAGGAATCGCCTATGGTCACATCTGCATTTTCATCCTATACAAATTAACTGTGGGGAATAAAACGGCATCGCTTAAAGTCACATCTGCATTTCATCCAATGCAAATTAATATATTATCACAAATCCTACTTGAGGCAATCTCTTGTTATGACAATGGTAGAGACTGGTTAAGCTTATATAAAGGAAATTTACGTTAGATACAATATTCAAAGACCAAAGATACCATTTATGAAATCCATTAGCTCCTTCTTGGGGAGCCCCTAAAACAAATACAGAACACAAATTACCTATACAACCTGTACATAAACATCTTAAAATTTAAGGCCAATGACCCGAAAAAAGACTTTGTTTTGATTGTCACGTAAAATATGTTAAAGAGAAGTCCGTCTTGTTCTATACGTATTATGAGACTGCAAAACAGTGGTGTCCTAATCGCTTTTGTTGCATAAAGAGGCTGTTTGGAAGTGAACTTATAAGATCCTTTAATTTTAGGTGTTTGGGTGGAGTCGATTATTGTGTAGATTTTTTCAAAACCACAACCCTATTTTGTAGAGCCCCGGGTGTTTTTTTTTTTCGCTGGAAAAGGAATCAGGAGTCCTATTTCCCGGATCAGGAGACCCGGTTTTGAGCCAATTGGATGCGACATGTGGCAAAGCACGCGTAAAATACCACCATTTACGAATCCGGAGCCCTATTTTGAGAAATAGGACACCGGCTTTGAGAAAATCCGGAACCCTATTTTTGTAAATAAGACTCCAGTTTTATTATTGCCGAAACCTATTTCCTATAATAGGGCTCCGGAGTACGAGAGTTTTAAATTCAAAATCTCAAACTTTTTTCCGTGCCACTATCTCCCGTACTCTCTGCCAAACACCCAATATGCGACCTTGTGGTGTTCTTTAATCAAGCAAGAGGGTAACTACATGCCAAGTGCCACTTCAGAGTTCTGTTTTTGTCAATTAGTCTTGGAAACAACTATTTTATCAAAGAAATATCACTTTCGATATCATCACGTTGGTTTTCCTTAGGGTCAATTAAGTTTGGGGTAATGATCCAGTTACCACCCCCAATTCTAAAACTCACTTACTGCCACCTAAAGTTGTTCATTGTTTGCGATTAACAACTGGGGTGAATTTTCTATCAAAAAGATAACGGTGTTAGGGGTATAATTGTCCTAAAACTACAAATTATATACTATAAAGGAAACAAATCAAACACTAAAGAAAAAGTAGAGGAAATAAACTATAGAGAAAATAAATGAAAATAAAGAGAACAAAAGGAAAACTGAAAAAAAAAAGAAGAAGAAAGAATCAGCAGAGGAAACCGAGTGGATCTCATGAAGACTGAGAAGGGATTTTTTTTGGTAACTCAATCTCTCAATCTGATGCACATCTCTCACTCCCGCTTCCCATCTCTCTCGCATCCTCTGTTTATGAAATCCAACAACTCAGAACCAAAACCGATTCGATCTCTGCCACTTCTCTCCCTCTGTCAATTTCCTCTATCCCTCTCGATCTATTTTTTTGAGAGAGTTCCGTGTCTGGGTTCGCAGGGGAAGACAGAGCGGTGATTTGGTTGTTTGGTTTTGATCGGGTTTGGGTGGGTTTGAATGGGTATTCAGATTTGTTCCAATTGAAGGTGGATGGGGGATGGTTTTTGTTCGATTCGAACAGAGAATGGTCTGGTTGATGCAGAGAGGAGGTTTGGTGAGTTGCAGGTGGCTTTTCTGGTGGGACATGGTGGCAGCATGTGGTGGTTGTAGCGGTGATAATAGTGGTGGGTCGCCGAAGTCTGGGTTTACAGTGGCAATGGATTTGGTCTGCTCTTGGTGTCCATACTATTTTTGTTGGACCATTTTGCCCATCAAAAACAGTTAACTAACGGAAACTTTGGAACGGAATTCACTCCGGTTGTTGATTGCTAACAAATATAAACTTGAGGTGGTAATAAGATAGTTTTAAAACTGGGGGTGGTAGGTGGATTATTACCCCAAAATGGAAGTGGCTAACATGTATTTGACCCTTTTCCTTATGCTCTTATTATCTGTTCCTTACCTACTAAAGTCCTCACATGTCGACTTTGGTGAGAGAGCAGCCTGGTTCTTCTTCTTCTTCTTCCTAGATATATTATCTTGTGATTTCTGATATCAATTGGCGATTTCTGAATCAAGTTCAGTGGCTAAAAATTTTGTGTTTTGGGTAATCTCGGGTTCAGGGCCCAAAAAATATGGGTTTTAGTCGACCCATACACGAAAAATGGTTATAATCCCTGGTCCTGATATCAGTGTCCACTTTCTAAAGTTGGCATGCATTAAAAAAAGAGGATATAGGGACAACAAAAATAGAATAGCTCCTTAAAAAATGCAATAATGAGTTCTGATTTCTGAGCATAAAGTGTGCAACATGCAAGAATAAGATGATAAAGCCCAAGGGACTTAAGTGAACTTGGGACAGAAGTATTAAGGGTCTAACGACAAATTACTTATTAGGGTTCCTGGAACAAGTGTAGGAACATGGATAGAAGGGCGAATGAATGCAGAATATCGCAGACGGAATTCGGTTAGGGTTTGGGAGGGGCGCCTCGGTACGCAAGTTAAGGTTTAGGTTTATCTCCTCTTCAGTCTTCCTCTTTTTCTTATTAAGTTAGGTGATATTTTTGTAATTCTGTGATTATAGTTGATGAATCAATTTAATTTTCTGGGTCTTCGTCAATGGTAGCAAAGCATTCGGTCCAAGGGACCGGAGATCTGCAATTGGAGATTCGACTTGATGAATTGGAAAACTCGATGTCTGGCTTGCATTTGAGATGAAGAAACTGACCGATGACATTCGAGATATCACCGGTCAGTTTGACAGTACAAGACTACTCGACCACGCGTCTCTTCTCCCTTTATCAAAGACACTCATGTAGTGCATGCTCACTGTCCGGCAGAAACTTCATATCAAAAGACACTCATGAAGTGTACAGATTTGGAGAGAACTGATATTCATCCAACCAAGGCAATACTACCGCCTACATGTTCAAGGAAGTTCTTGAGCCTATTTGATCTGGAGCCCCAAGTTGCTAAGACTAATTGGAATGGTGACCTGTTGTAGCATCAATCACAAAGAGCCACACCACCAGAGGAAGAAAATTGAAGGCCACACATGGAGCAAGTTTAGAACTGGACGAACGGGAGAAACAAAAGATGGCTTTCTGGTTGATATTACAGGAGGATCATATCGATTGTGGCAGAAGTTCGGGGGCAAATTTCCTGGAACAAGTACAGGAACATGGATAACAAGGGTGAACGAACGCAAAATATCTCACGAAGAATTTGGTTAGGGTTTGGAAGGGGCGCCTCAGTACGCAAGTTAGGGTTTAGGTTTATTTCTTCTTCTCCAGTCTTCTTCTTCTTCTTCTTATTTAGTTAGCTGATATTTTGGCAATTCGGTAATCATAGTTAAAGAGTCAGTTTGAAATTTCTGGGTCTTCATCATCAGATTAAGAAAAAGATAATAGCGCAATTATAAATCATACAACCATAAATTACCGTCTGCCGGCCGTGCAGTGCCCTCTTCCTATCTTTAGCTCTACATATAGCCCGTTTGATCCCATGATTATCCATAAGTCCTTCTGGCCACAATTGTGCGAGCTGCATTAGAATAGTGAAGAAAGGGTCAAGAAATAATGGAAACGGAACAATGCAAGAACATAGTAAAAAATGCGACACAAACTTATCCTAAAATTAACATGAATATAGTAAGAGATGATGGCGAACATAACAAAAATCTGGCAAGTTTGCTCGACTAAGGTATTTGACAGAAAACATGGCCAAACATTCTAAAAGAGAAGGACCGGAACAACAACCTCTGCATAGAGCTTTCTCACTTGTGGACCAGCATCTTCGTCCAGGCCCTAAAATCAAGAATACACAATGAAGGGGATATAGTGAAGGGAAAATACTTCTTGAAGAAAAGACATAAAATACGAGCCAATCATGTATGTCAATACATCAACATAAAGATCATAGAGATCACAAATTTTGTCTTCTAATACACCATCCATGCTATACTTTCTTCTAATTACTTCTTTTTCTTCATCGCCAATTTCACTAATATCATTGCATGCTCCGGCTTGCAGCTCAAGTGCCTGAAAGTAAACATACATTAGACTGTTTAGAACTCAACATAAAATTCTATAACTAATCCTATAACTAAATGTGCTGCATAACCACAACCACCAGGAAGAAACAACTCCATGACGCTTTTACAATCTATTAAGTCTAAGAGGGTTGCAAATAGGGAAGGAGAAAAGACAACTGAGATTTCCATAGAGTACCTTTGACTTTAAATATGGCATCCTCATCTTTATGAGCTCGGCAATTTCAGTTTTCATCAGCTGAGATCTATCATCTTTCTCCTTCTCGGCAGACAAGCCCAAATTAACCATGTCTTTTAAGTTTCTCTGTACATGAAATAATAACTAATTACGAACTAAGACATGACAGCAAAACAAGTTATTAACTACAAAAGAAATAACGGAACTGCAGAAGATTTTTCGTGACTTAAAGCTAGGCTCTTGCAGTCATTACAAAGATATAGGAGACTGCATAATTGTACAAACTATGACAGAATTGATCTTCACAAAATAGGTTATTGCCGCATTCACTCGGTCGAAATTGATGCCGTCTATAAATCAGTGTAGGTTTATGCATATCACAACAAATATGTCATAAAATTCTTATAATCTACCATTGAATCTAATAATGGAGAAAAACAAGAGATTATCCATATATTTATTACGACTCAACCGTCATTGGCCTTAAATCTATGAACTAGAGCATTATTTTTCATAAATCCAGGAAAAGGAAAAAGGAAGCTGAGAAAGGAGAAGTTCCATGGTAGAATATCCAATCAAGTGTCAATAATTGCTAAATGTATAACAAAGACATGAATTAAATTTCGAAAATTGTCTTCCCCGGGAATCAAATGAAGTTATATATAGGTGCGTGTGTGTGTGTACACACACAGACATGTTGTGCTAGCACTAACTGATTTAAAAGATTATGTGACGTCAAACAGAAAGTTGTTTAATACGAATTGGGTGAAGCTTAACTGTCCCAAAAAAGTTAATACCCCAAAAATAATCATATCATGGGGTTATCCTTTTTTTTCTGGAATTCGCTGATTTGTTCAAATGTTGCCAACATATACTATGAGATTCTTCTTGAATCATCCAACATATTGTCCAAACCAACAATCTCTTTCACCATTCAATCAATCTAATATGAAAACAGGCCTTCCATCTAAGTCTCAAACTTCATGTGAAAGAGATGCATCTGTTAAAAATGGTGAGCCCTTGTCATTGTCCGTCTCTTCCTTCCCCTTCATATACTTCAACCTTGTGAAAAGGCAAAACACATACAAAAATTGAGTGGACGGCCATGTACCTTTAGCGTCCTCAGCTGTATCCAGTGACCAAGAATACCCATTAGGCGATTAAGGAGCTCATTTGAAATTTTTCCATTGTTCGCCTGCTACACCACCAGACAGACAACACATATAGTTATTCAAACAGGACATTCAGATTTTTAGCACATTTGATCTCCTAAACCAGAAGTCAACGATTTAAAACCCGTTTTAGCTTTCAATTACCGCTAGTCTAGCAACTTTGGCAAGCTTCTGCTTTACTTCACGTGGCAATCTTCTCTGCTTTACTTCAGCCTCTGGAACTTCCGTAGTTAGTGGTTTTGCTGTTACACACAAGTAGACAAACATAAACCATACTAATATATCAACCCCAATTACCAATTAACACCATAATACACATAAATCTACTCAAACATACATTCTGCAACCATCTTCTCCAACTCTCTAATGGCTTTCTCCAGCATTGTACTTTTCGGCCTTACACTGGAACCTTCCTTTTTGTACGAATGTGGAGTTTTCTGGGTGGGTTTCGAGAAATGAAATTAGTTTTCAGATGTTAGCATAATATGTTGAGAAGGAAAAAGTAACTGTTATAAGACTGCACAGGCAAAATGACAATAACAAATGTTGAAACTCCTGAAACAACTGCCAGCAATAGACAAATTCACTTGTATCAAGATGCAATAAAAGGCAACCAAACTACAGAAGCATCATCACTACTATTATTGTGAAATGGAAGCTAAGACAGCAGGATAACATTTGCTTGCAGGATTAAGATCCAAAGAATTGGATGGAAGTGGTAATATTTGACGGTGAGTATTGACAGGATTGATACAACTCTATACCAATTTAAATACTGCCTAAAATAGTCGTAAGATTGTAGGCAGGATTACTAGTACCATTCCAGTTGGTGACAGAAGAACAAGCTATATTGAACAAGTTGCGGTGCAAATGACCACAAGACCACAAAAGAATAGCAACAAGTTCATAGAGCTCTTAAATCTTTCTAGTACTTGACAATCAAAAATTAAAATATGAGATGGTATGAAATCAAGGTAAAATTAAAACCAATTTTAATGACCTTGTAGGTATCAAAGGAGAATATGAAAGATTTGTCATTTTCTTTCAATTGAAAATTCCGAAGAAAGTTATTCATTTTGCTGTTAACATAAGCTTCGAGTAATACTTCAAGGGTAGACCTAAAAAACAGAGACAAAATTTTACACTGTAGCGGTAACCATGGATAAAATTATATATATAATCCTACCATCATATTTTGAGTGGCTTGTTCGACTTCTCACAAAATTTTATCTACAACCTTTGGCCTGATAGAATTACAAAAAATGTTATCTCGCATAAAACTTTCTAGGTAAGTGAAAAAGTAACTTTTTGGTCTAGGACACTAAGTTTGGGACATTTAGTCAATAACTGCCCCCTCAATCCCAGGATGAGTGTCGAGTGGACTTTTCACAGGGATAAAAAAACTATGCCTTTGACTTCATAGATTTACGAAAATGTCCTTTTGTTTTAAATAGTGCTCTTTCTTGAGAAGTGAAAAGATAAGAATCTGAAAAAGGGTGTGGGGGGAAGTAAAGTGATAAGTAAACTTTTTGGTAGTAAGACTTATTTGGAATTGCCATTTTAGGAAAGGAAGACACAACCCTAAGCTTTGGTTTTGCAATGTAGATAACCTAACGTTGTTAAGGACGACAGAATTGGTACTGGAATATAAGCAAAGGCAAATTGGATCATTTCGAATAAAGCAAGTACAAAAAAGTCGTCACAAAATCTTCACATTTGGGCTGCACCATTATTTTAATACTCTACATAATTTGATAAAACGATAAGAATAATAACTATATACAAAAAATCTCTTAAATGTTATCAACATGGAAGAAAAATCATAAATTTATGTACGTAAATTATATAGTAATATATGGACTGAAATAAAATGAAGACTTATTTTACTGTCTAACTGTCTAACAACATGAGTAGAAACATCCTTCTAGTTGGTATTCACGAACTTCAAGACTAGGGGGTCAATGGTAACATGGTTGCATTTTGTTAAGAGTAATTATTGTATATTACATCGGAAAAAAAATGAAACTAGGCATAGGCCTGGGCTATTGGTACCTATTATTGTGAATGATTTGCATTAAGGCTCCGCTTGGTTAGCAGTAAAACATTTTACGCGAAATCTATATTTTGTGAAATGTTTTCCTAACAATTATTTTTTAGTGTTTGGTTAAAATTAAGGAAAACATTTTACTAGTATATTAGATAAAAACATGTATTTGAATAGTTTCTTCAACTGAAGTTATTAGTTCCGCAGTTCATCTGATACGGGTGCATAGCTCAGGACACGGCTCCAAGGCGTAGTGAACGGATTCGTCGTGAACCAGGATATTTGAAGGATTACGTGAAGTAGGATTTAATTAGAGTATTATTAGTAAAAGGGGTTTATTGCTATTAATTAATTGTTTAGGGGGGTTTTTGGGTAATTATCAGTTAGTTCAATTAGTATTTATATCCTTGTTCAGTTCAGTTCTTTTTATCAAGGAATAAGAATTAAACAGTTGGGAGAAACCCTAGTGTGGAGACCGCAACTTCTCCAATTGCCGTAGTGTGGAGATTGAAGCATCTCGAATTGCTTCATTGTCGATAGCTTCAGCTATCATAATCATTTGGGTTAGAGATATGGGAAATTTTCACTGGTATAAGCTCGATAGGAGTGAATTAAACCAAAATAACCCCCACTGGTCCGAAAACACCAAAATGAGCTTGTTTAGAAACTGACATTGGGCATGTCGATTCTTGAGGAAACAACCGACAGTCCTAATGTCGGTTCTTGAGTTTTCACAGGTAAAATCCAAACTGACAATATGACCATCAGTTCTTAAGAACCGACAGTAGTGTTGTTGGTTGTTAGGGTATATAAACGACACGGGCATAGTCGGTTTTGTACTTGTGATTTTTTAACATCAATCTTCACTTATTCTTCCAGCTCCTTCCTCTCCATTCAATGGCAACTTCAGGTGAACGAACGATATCTTCCCGTTTCCTCTTTTCATCACATCTTCAATCTTCAGAAACATACGTTTGGTTCCGTGATATAGACACTAGTACGATCCATGTCTGGTGAAAATCGGTAACGAATTTTCCCAATTGTTTCAATACGCCTGGAACCGCCGCTAAGCAGTTCTATGTAGCCCAAATATTTGTAATATTGAATTATTGACCTGAGTTCAATTCTTTCTCTTATTCTCTCTGGTGTAGGTGTATTAACCAACTGTGATTGAGCTCAAATTGAGCGATATGACTATCTCGGAAGCAATCCTGCAAAGCAAATTAGAGGCCATGCAAAGCTCAATTTGTGTCCAGCCTTGTCTTCAGAAGCCAAGCTTATGGCTGTTTTCCATAAATTGTGCATATAGTCAATGGCTTCCGTGATACGCAGAGGGAAAACGAAGAAATTGCCGAAGTTCAAAACCGACATGCTATTGTCGGTTTTAAAGCACCATTACCGACATTCCAACCGTAGGTTTTGACTGTCAGTTTTGTTTGGGGCTTTCAAAACTTAGAAACCGACATTGGGTATGTCGGTTTTAGCCCCAAAAATGTCGGTTCCTAAACGAACTCATTTTGGTGTTTTCGGCCCAGTGGGGGTTATTTTGGTTTAATTCACCCCAAAAGAGCTCATGTTAGTGAAAATTTCAGATCAAAGGTTCAAACCAGCAAAATCAAACATTTTTAAATCAAATTTCAAGGTGGTTGGTGGAGATGGAAGTGGTGTACGTGGGCGGTTGTGGCATCAGGTGGTGACGACAACTATCAAATTTCAAGGTGGTTGGTGGAGATGGAGGTGGTGTACATGGTGTGCGGTGTCGGTGGTTGTGGCAGACGGTGGTGACGGCAGCGGCAACCTGTGCGTGATGCTGGTAGCAGGTTGTGGGGACAACTGGAGGAGGTGGAGCAGGGTGGTTCAGGTGGCTGGTGGAAGAGGAGGTAGTAGCAGGCCGGGGGCCAGCGGGAGGAGGTCGGACAGGAACGCAGGGACCAGTTCAGGTGGCTCCATGGGGGCAACGGGAGGAGGGGCCAGGCGGCGGCATTGGGGCAGCGGGAGGAGGTGGGGTAGGGTGGTGGTGGTGGCAGCGGGTAGTGGTTCAGGTGGCGGCGTAATGGTGAAAGTGGTGGTGATGGATTGGAGAAGAGGAGGGTTGTCACGAAATTCGGAAAATAGCTTATGGATTTTGAAATTGTGCGTTATTTAACATCATTTGAGGAAAAACATTTTACTTGGTAAATTATTTTACGGGAAGTTACAAAACAAACACTGAAAATTAAGAAAATAGTTTCCTGGAAAACGTTTAACCACCAACTAAACGCAGCCTAAATGAATAAAATTTGCAGAAAAGCAAATGATACCAACATTTTTCTTTCGTCCGTCTATAAATTGGTTTTCATCTCATCCTCCCAATCATGTGCCCACTATTTGTGCCTTTTATTGATTCAAGGGAATACAGGGTTCCGACCACTAAAAAAATCACCCCCAAAATTTCCCTCCTCTCCATCAACTACTTTATTTCTACTTGGAATCACCTGAAAACTGATATCAACCTTCCATTCCACAGGTAACATTTTCCTCAAAAACACCCATGCGAATGATCAATATATTTCCTGTGTAAATGTATAATTCAGAATGTAGTGTATTCAAAGTTTCAGGGTCCAGAGTAGGGTTTGGCTAAGTACCATTTTCAACATTTTTTCAATATGGTTGAAATTATCACATCCTCGGGGATGCTTGTGCTGGTGAGCTATAACCAGTCTTTCTTGTGGTGTGGTTAAGTTCTTTCAGCAGCCTTCCCTATTCTTTTACGAAATTCTACTAATCAACAGGCTTTTGTAGCAGACTAATATAAAACCAGCCGCGTGAGATAAATAGGAAGTCAGATACGGTTTGGAATTTCTAGCAAAGTTTTATTCAGTTGTTTTGCCTCAACGGTAGCAAGCAAAGGGTATGAAGGTAAGTAGAATTCTGTTTCTAGAGCATTTATAAATCGCTGGGATGAGGACTACAAAAAAGTTTGTAATCATCAGAACAGTACTGAACAGTAATATATAGAAACACGTGGCGAAGATTGATAAGATAGGACGATGAACGAGGGGAAGAAAAATAAGACATCCCAGTATAAACAGCTCAACTCCCATTACTTCACTTGCTCTATCTTAATATTACCACTTCTCTTAGTTCTCTACAATTTCTTTTGATAATTTTCATGTATGAATTATTTATTTACCCCATCTCTCCTATGTCATCATCTTTTTTCTAGAATCGGGTCTATCTGTTAGCTGTATCATATTAAGATCCGAAGAATTATTTCAGCTTGTAATTTGTGGTTCATGTGGAGGATAAAAAATACAATCTTCTTCAAGGGTTCTCTTGGCAACCAGACTGGTTGCATAAAAGGAAATGAAAGAGTCACCTTCTCACAAAGGAAATGAAAGTAAATTATTGAATAATACATGTTTCAACAAAGAGAAAGGAGAGAAATTCAAGAAGAAATACTAACCGTAACTTGCATGGGATACACCTTTCCAGATTGAAATTTACCATCTTCAGAGGAAATTCTGTCATGAGACCTCTGCAATGAACGATCAGATGTTTGACCTTCACCTTCCATTCCATGACCCTGATACTTAGAAGGAAGGTTAACAGTATTCTGCTGTTCAATCTTTCTTTGCTCCATTTGAGTAGATGAACCGTTCAAAATTTTGCAAGGAGATGGAGCCAATGATAATTTAGTTTCAACAGATCTCTTTTTGTCGCGAGCTATTGACCTCCTATGCAATTTCATCATGTCACTATGCAGACTTGGTAGAGCAACGACATGAGGAATATCACTAATGCATTTCCCAGCCGATCGCATTGAACTTCCAGAAGCCTTCTTCCCCACTTTAACATGTTTATTAGCCAAGATTGCATCATCCCCCTCACCCGAAAACTTCTCCAAATCTTTCCTTCTTCTTTTCTTGGGTTGCTCATGAAGCAATGAAGCTGGTTCATTCCTAGCAGTAAAAAACACTTCAAGATTGAGCAAGGTTGACCAACAACTATTGCAACAAAGACCAGCATAAAGCATAACTAAGCCCACATTTATGTAGATACAATCGACCACCACCCTCTGTTGATCACAATATTTATTTTACTTTGGTTGAAATCAATATTTTTTTTTCTCTTGCCGAACCCGTTTTGAAAAACAGAAACCGGAGAACATATCAACCAAAATCAGAACTTCTAGGTTCCATTTGAAGAAGATTGAGATTTGTTTTTAGCAGAAATTACAGTATCTGGTACACTGCTCTGGGTCCGATTTCATGAGTTCAAGTTGAGCGAATTTCATTCAATTTTCTAGTTAAATTTTGGAGCTTCTCCTTTGATTTGCTGGTTCATGTTGAGGGTTTATATTTTACTGGTCTTGTACTAATAATTTGAGCATTTGGGTTTGCTTGTTCCGAATCAATTGATTTCTCGGGGTTGGATTTAAGGGTGGATTTAAGGGTGGCGCGAATGACGGTAGGCTATGTTGAGGAGATAGGTTTTTACAGTGAATGGTAGCCATGGATTTTGGAGAGAGGAAATTTGGTTCAATTGGGTTATGAGATGGTGCTTGGGTGTGGGTGGTGGTGGTGGTGGTGGTGGTAGGAGGAGGATGGGGTAAAATTAGATATTTCAGCTAAAATTACTATTATACTTTGTGATTTGTCAAACTACGAGGGTGCAATTTGTTATTCTACCAAAATACCGGTGTATACTTTGTCATTTGTCCTTGTTATTTTGCCGAAGTGAGGGCATTTTTTGCAATAACAAACTAACACTGTAACAGATATTTGGACTGAAATGATATATGCAATACAGAACATACCACAGGTCACATAAGTGAAACTTTTGAAACCACAGGTCAGCTAACAAAATCGAGCCCAAACCACAGTTCACTTATCTGTAATTTACCCAAAATTTAACGCATACCACATCCAAAAAAATGACTTAGAGACATACACCAAAGTTGTAAAAATTCGCACAGAACATACTTGACAGTGATCCAGAAGGTGGGTTCTCAAATATGATCCATTTATTTCCCAAAATCAGAAAATTTGGTAGTCTTTCCCTGTTTTACTGTAGGCCGGGATATACCTTGTTGTGTAAGGAGGAAAAGAAACCCACAGTAGCAACTATAATGCAAGTCGTGTGTATAATATGAAATAAATAGGCTGATTCCCTACAGCCTCTTTTAGAATTTGGTTAATTCTAACCACTGGATCATATCCATCTTCACACTCGTTCATATTGGAGGGGCCTCACATCCATGCATTCCGTCACTTCCAATTCACATACTACCCATCAATCGCCAATCTATGCATTACTTGTTGGGTTTTATTTTGAAAACTATTCTTAGAATTACAAACATCAACAAGTACTATAGACATAATGGTTTACACTTCCCATTGCAGATTCGTGGTCCGAAGTAATGGAGGTTTCTTCCAAGAGAAAACATAATAAAGTAACAGGACAAAGGAGCGCCAATGAATTGTACGGAGCTAATGAAGCGTGACGAAACAAAAATACTTTCAAGGATCGGTATGATGGTTTGGCACAAAAGGAGATTTGGGACTACATCAGATATAAGATTAATTTCACGTGTCACTCAATGAATACTTAGAGTTATTCTTTTTGAAATTAAGTTTCAGAGATGACTAATTATTTTTAATAGTTTCAAAAATATTTATGTGTAATAATATGTCTAAGAAAGGTACCATTAGATTCATGAGACAAAAGGAAGCAAACATTGGCTGTTTTCAACCCCTCGGAAAACCAAATGTCTTCCACAACGTTTCTCAGGGAAATTAATCATTGCCTTAAGTAAGGCCAAAAGGCATACCCACAACAGCTTAGGAGTGATTACTGCCCATTTCCAGCTTTGAGGGGGAAAAGAAGGTTAGGCAGCCCAGGAGAAGAGAAGAAAAAAATCCCAGTACCTCATGGTTAACTCTAATAAGACCTTCAACAACAGAGTACAACTATTCAGAATAAAAACAACGGTATTTCAGAGGGGTGGCACTAACACGATGCATATTTTTTCCCAAAAAGACACAGGTTAAACTAATTCATAAAATACAGGAGCAATCCATGCAAGTTTTGGCAGGTGGCAAGCACAATGGAACCACTAAAAATGGCGATCAAAAGTAAACTGTTTGGAAGTTCATGTCCAGTAAGTTCTTACTGGAACAAAGGAGGCATGACAATTCGGATATTATACCCAAGAGCAGAATAGACATCTGTGAAGACACAGGTAAAATAAAAATTCGAACAACGTCAGATTTACCTATCTTGCTTTTTGCCTTCTCTTAGCATTATAGGTGAAGACCCTCCGTAGACCAACCAATAAGTGACACACTCCGGCTTTAGGTCTCTCCTCGGTAAGAATCTAGTCAAAAGCAGTTCTACTACTATCTATGAAAGGTAATAAAAGTAACACAGAATTTATTGGGTTGGAGAAAGCAATGGCTTTCACTGCAAAAGTAAATGGGGCAAACACTACAGTGAGATAAGCACGAGATCTTGGGAAGTTTTGAGTGCTTGTTGTACAATGCATATTAAAGACCCATCTTTTCATGATAAAATTATCCATCTGAATGCCTCTAACTCACCACCCAGGCATGTACAATCTTGTATGCCTTTGGTTTCACCTAGGACGCATGGGCACTCCAAAACAGGGGCCGTATCCGTGTCGGACAGTTGGGATACTCGGACACTCGTACGATTCTCCAAAACACGTGTCAGACACTCCGGCTGGCGTGTCCGAGTATCTTAGAGAATATTATTAGACTGGACACTTGGAGGGACACTTTAGGGCCACTTAATGAGAGACAACAATTGCCCCTGTGTTTATTAGATTTTCAGACCGGTTGTTTTATGAGATATTTGAATTTTAAATGTGTTAAAATATTACTAAGCTAAAGTAGATACGATGTATTTGATTAATTGATGACTCAATATATGAAAATGTTACCCTTTTGAACGAAAAGTTCAAGTGAGGTTGTAAGTTCTTACATCTGACAACTTCAAGAGTATTCCCAGACACAACTCGTCAAACTCGAACCCACCTAAGCTACTCCTCTTTCTCTTCTCATTCTTATACTTAATATGTGCTTTCAGTGATATTTAAGCTATAAATATAAAGAAGTTGGAACCAACATTTTATCATATGTCGTAGTATAAAAATTCAAATATATATATATAAAAATATAATAATAATGTTGACGTATCTGTGGCGTGTCGTATCCTCATTAATTTAGAAAATGACTTAGCCCGTGTCCGTTTCAGTATTGTATCCAATACCCATATCCGTACCCGTGCTTTTTAGGGTTTCACCCTTAATACGCAAACTGGTTTCAGAAAGTCCGGGCCAATTTGGCAAATAGTCAGGGTTGGCGATGCAGCACCAAAAGGACAACTCCTATTCAATAGCTTGATCATTTCTCTGCATCCTCAATATATTTGCAGAAATATTTGAGCAGAGAAAACAGATGAGTTCATTGAAGTTAATTTCACAAGAAGACGATATGATGAGAAAGAGAAGGAGAACAAGTACACATGGAAAGCAAATTACAACGACTATTATGAATCTTGCATTAGAGGTGGATGAATCACTTAAAAGAAACTTCATTTTCTTCTTGCAATTTGTTGGATTATGGACCAACGATGTACTTTCAGGCTGTCTTCTGGTTCAAGTCCATGATATCCAAACACAAGAATACCAGAAGCACTATACCCCCATGTGCAAGCTCCACTTCGCTCAAGAGAAAATAGCTCAAATAACGGAGCACCAGTTAAGCTCTGTGTTGTTTTGACAGCAACTTATGATTAAATACCTAAATTAGAGGCTGATTCATTCTAAGGAATAGTGAAGAGGACTGAAAAGTGTCAGTAAAGCAATCAACTTAATCAAAGACAGGTTGTCGAGAATGTGGAGGTAGGACGAAGATTAGTTCTGATATGATGGTTACACTAACTAATGTTGGGGTCAACTGCTCCTTTGTTATCCTAGGAAGGGCATAAAATGTTCCATTGAACAGGTAAATGCACTACCCACCTTCAACCCTTTTGAGAAAAAATCGGGAGATGGAAGAAAAATCCGTGGAGCAGCCATTGTGAGAAACAATAACATGAAATCATGCCTTTCATGGGGTTAAAGACTGAGCATAACAGAAACTTTTTAACAGCTATAACATTACCAAACTGGCACTAAGCAATTTTAGGGCTGGACCAAGGGGGTCTCTCTTATAACATTGTTTCCTTTCTAGTCATTGAATTAATTTCACAAGGAGAAATTACTATAAGGAATAAAGAGAGAACAAGTTCACAAGCAAAAGTGCATTACAATCATATCTTGAAGCACAAGTGGATAAATCCTTCTAAGTGAATTTTCATCTACTATAGATTTACTAGACCCTCAGTACAATAGTCTAATTCACAGCCAGAGTGTCGGGTGCATGTGGATAGCCAAGGAAACTCCAGCAAGAATGCTCCGCCTCGATAAAGAGAGTCAAGTACAAAATACTTGAGCATCACTCTTAGTGCATGTTTGGTTCAAGATTAAAATCTGTCAAAAAATTTGATCTTGTTTGTTTCGCAGATTTTTTGAGTCAGATTTTAATTTAAGTTGGCTAATAATCTGCAGATTAAATAATCTCCAATTTTGGAGATTTTTTAGGTACAACGTCTGAAATGCCATACTCTCATCACGTTATTGCATGAATTGTTAATTTGTGCAAACGCAGAACATCATAGACATGTGATAAGTTCAAATAAAGACATTTATTGTAAATTTTGTAGTAAAAGCTATAGGTGTGCCAAATGCAATTAAATTTTAATTCAAGATTTTCAGCGCATGCCAAACAGTTTTTAGATTATAATTTCAGCCAGCTTATTCACCTCAGATTATTTTCATCAGATTATTGATATTTTAAGCTGGAACCAAACAGGCTCTTAATTCAGAAAACTTTGGTGTCAACTGGGACATACGGTAATCTATCTTGTACCTAAAATAGCAGTTTCCCCAGAGGATTATGTCGAATAGCATAGTTATATGTGTTACTGTTTCCATTCACCATTCCATGGTCTTTTCTTTCTTCTTTTTTGGCAAGCAGGGCATAATCTTATCTCAGCTTACAATTAAGACAACTTTATGTAAAAAATTAATGCACAATCTGTTACTACATCCGGTTCCGGCATAGTTAATAACCTCCCACAATTATAACACATCATCTGAATCACAATTAGCAAGGGTGTGAGAGTCAACACAGATTCCGTGTTCAACCTACCATACCTTGAGAAAGATATTGAAATTAGTTGCTTTCCGCAGAGCACACTATGTTAGAAGTTATGATCAGTGCAGGAACTTAAAGAAGATTAGATAGTTCCAGCAATCTAAGGCACGTGAAACTTAATTAATCTTAAACAACTTGATAACACCAAACATGACTGATCAAGTACTCGTTTAATAAATGATCTGTTATTCAGGGAACATTGGGTCAGTTTGGATGAGCTGAAGTAAGTGAGCGGTTTAGATAAAAAGCTTCTTTTATCTGGGGTGTTTGAAAGAGATAGATTAAAGTAGATCAATGTATATTTTTTATAATAAATATAGTGATTTAAGATTAATAAAAATGAGAAATTTCGAAAAAAAAGGTAAAACTGGAATTCCCAAAAAAAAAGGAAATCTGGTGCTGAGAATAATAATTGAATAAGAGCTCCTAATATTTTATAAACTCATTTTAGGTAGGGTGCTGATAATTCGGTCAGTACGGAACTTTAGATATCCTTTCTTTTTTTAAAAGATTGACCTAGTGGTCCAATAAAAGAGAAACATGTGGAAAGGGGTAAAAAATTGTCAGTTTGGTGGTATAAGAAACGGAATTGCGTTTCAAAGTAATTAGATAATGCCTTCAATCCCGGAGTTCCGCCGCTAAATTCGGAATTCCGGATTTTAGGGAGTTTTTGACCATAAATGTTAGATTTTTTACAATTAGCTACCTCTCTACTTCCTCTCATCCAAACATGACCATTAATATGTAGCAGCACAACCGTTATCAGCTTAGTTCTGGAAAAGGTTCAAAAGTCAAACGAGGTAAGATTGGAAGCCTGAGTATCACAGCAAAAGGTATATACTCGTAATAAGTAACTAAAAGCATACAACCAAAGATTCCGGAAAAGCTCAAATTTAATAACTGCTTCTGCATCCATGGCTGGACGGGGACAACTTCGCAGGCTAAGGTAAGGGGGAAAGAATATAAAAATAAAACCAGTGCTAGGGAACCTTTAAGCCAAGCAAATTAGAGTTGTGAGAGAGCTATATAAAGGAGGGGAAGTGGTTGAGATATGTACCCTATATAACTAGGCTGTCACTGACCTAATACCATAAATCGAGTGAATGTGACATGAACTATGAGTTCCCAATATCAGTGGGAGGTGCAGGAAGTCAGAACCCTTGCCAGCCGAAGAACATTTCAGTGACATGCAAACAATGCTTAGATTCAAGGGCAGAGTTGAAACACAAGTACGCCTTTAAAGAAACTTAACGTCTTTTAAAGACCCAAACCTAAATCATCTAAACTTGGTTGAGAGAAATGGTATGAAAGAATCGTGGAAGTATAGATGCTGGGCTCAAAAGATATCAAATCTATATAACTTAAATTAATGGAAGAGTTGTGCAAATAGCCAACTTAAACTATTTGAAACAATAACAAACTTAACTTCTATTATATTTTCAACACAACCTGGATGAGAAGCATATAAAGATATTCTTAGAATATATAGTTGAATAAAGAGTCAACTAGAGATTAGCAATTTCAAATTCACTACGGGACGAGAAGATAGTATGAATGAACAAGAAGTCTACAACAGTCTGTCAATTAGCAATTAGAGAGATGTCAGGGAAAAAATGTCTTAAAATAAAGTATACTGACAGATTTGGATGGAAGTTAAGCACAGGTACTTAATTGAAACAAAAACCAAAAGCCTGGTACCACCAGCGGTAAAATTGGAAACTATGGTATCACATTGGAACAAAATGCAAAACATTGGTAACACAGGTACATTTTAGCCGAAAAGCAATGTAACTAAGGAGAGAGTTTAAAACTCAAGATACCACTAATCACTAAAACAATTTTACCCAGATAATATTCTGTCAACATAACTATCCCATTTTCTTTCAGTATAAAGAAACGAGAAAGCATAGCTCATGTGATATCGACAAGGATGACAACTGGTAATTGGATTCGGAGTTCTTGACCACATAATGTCAGCCATAGCAATCAGGGGCGGAGCCATGTGGGGGCACGGGGGGGCACGTGCCCCCCCAAAAATTTCCGAAAACACTAGGTAGTCCTTAATTTTTTTAAAAAAAATTAACAGTGCCCCCTTACAAATAAAAATGTGCCCCTCTTCTTCTCAAAAGTCTGTCTAGCTCAGATGGTAAAGCGCGCGGCATAGAACCCTTATGTCAGAGGTTCGATTCCTGCTCTGTGCGTTTGCAACTTTTTTTTTGCGACGAAAAAACTAAAAGACAAAAAACACGTCCCCATAGAGACTCGAACCCTCATAGGCAAAGTAATAAACGGGCGTGTTTTACCAACTGGACCAGAGAGCCTCTTGTGTCTATGTTGATATATAGTATGTATTTATTTTAAAAGTAATAGTACAAATAAATGAATAATCGTGCCCCCCTTCGATAAAATCTTGGCTCCGCCACTGATAGCAATTGTAAAAAAAAATATTATATAACACTAGCTTAGTAAGAATTGCAGATCACTGACTATTGCCACAGAGGAAACAGAACTATAATACGACTTTCGAAATAGATTCTTATTACAATCGTACTCGATGCAGGGAGGAGAGACTCACATTCTTTCTAACTTTCCGCGGTTAACAAAGAACCCATCATGTTTAATTGCGGAGTTATCAACTTGGAAGTACTCATCCTACAACAAAAAGAAATAATGACACCGAATTTAAATAAAGTTCTATGAGATCAAAAACAGTATCATGCATGTCAAGGGAGAACAACTCTACCAGCTCAGCATCATCTATAAAAGAATCTTCTGTGTCGTATTCATCATCAGGAGGAACATCATTAAGATCCTCATCATCACTACTATGCTTACCCTGAAAGTACATGTCACTGCAGTTATCATATCAACCTCAAAAACAAACAAACAAAAAATGAACACACACAGACACACAATTAAGATATGCTTTAACCTACTCATGTACATTTCAGCAACTTCTAATTCTAAATTCTACAGTATAGCATAACTTAAATGCAGTGCTGCATACCATATAAAGACGTTCTATTTTTTCAATAACGGCACTAAAACGACTAGCAGGGGGTGCATCCTCCGCTTCATTCTCAGCAGGTTTTCCCTACAAAAGCAAAACACATTCGCAAAGTCAAACATGTATAACCGCACAAACAGCAAACACACCATAGCAACGGATCATAAGGTGTACGTCACAATAATATTAACGTTGAGTTTGCAGCCGTATAAGAAAAGCAAAAACAGGCTACACTTGGGACAAATTCTAATTGGCATCACAAGGAAATGTATTGGATACTGAAGGCTAGACCTTCCAATAGTCTATTAACCGCATTTCCAAATTTGTGTGAAGGACATATATAATACAGCAACTCTTCCGATTAGTCAGAATAAATATAAAGAACCCTTCAGAGTGACAATCTAAGAGGAGGAAGATGCTAACAAGGTGACCTGTAAATGGCACTTGCCAGCGGCACCTCTTGATATGGGTCAAATACACACTGAATTCCGTTGCAATAGACTTGGGAACAACGCCTAATCTGGATTGGACACCGCAAAACCTCATGATTTCCATACGCTGCAGCTAAGTTTTTGAAGTGTCATTTACAATCTTACCCCTACTTTATAACCTTCCAATAAGATCATAATTAATTTTAAGGGTAACATTCCAAATCAGAAAGATACGCCAAATTTAAGGCACCGAGGGAGTAATGCCCAGTGTTTTTTTACAATAACTCTAACTTTACATAATGTACTCAGACGATAATAAATGTTCTTTTTAAAAGTTTCACATATTTTGGATAGAGATGAATATTCGCTCAGTCTTCCCCTCAGCTGAGCCCTTGGTTCTGCGAAAGACTACGTGTCTGTTTTTGTAGTGTGTAGGTCCAAGTGGCTTCAATTCCCAGCAAGGCTTTTTCTAACGTGCCAAAAAAAGCACTTCCCATACAGCCTGTTAAAATCTTAATTGTTAGCGGGTGTGTTTGGCGGAAAGAGTGGGGGAAAGAGTGGCACGGTAAAAAATCTGAGATTTTGAAGTCCAAATTCTCGCAATCCGGAGCCCTATTTTAGAAAATAGGACTCCGAAATAATAAAACTGGAGTCCTATTTACAAAAATAGGTTCCGGATTTTCTCAAAATCAAAGTCCTATCTCCGATTGACTCAAAACCGAATCTCCGGATCCCCGCATTCGGGAAGTAGGACTCCGGATTCCTTTTAATGCAAAAACACAATACACGGAACTCTAATTTATTATTTTTACGGTTCCGCACATGACATTTTTTAAATAGATAATCAATCTGGAACTCTTTAATAGGGAAATAGGGTTCCAGATTTGAAAAAGTCCACACAATATTCTACTCCATCCAAACACCCAATTTAAAGGAGCCCATAAGCTCACAAGTTCACTTAATCTAGCTCATCCAAACAGTCTCAATGTCGTCTAACCAGATAACAAGTGCGGAAAGATTTCTCAGTCCTGTTATCTATCTACCCTTAAAAGTGACAAAACCCTAAACTTTGTTTCTCATTCCTCCAACATATTCCTAAAAGAACCAAAACCCTAAGACTATGTTTCCTCATAGAACCAAAACCCTAGGGCAGAGGCTACGTTACCCGGACTCTTCTAAATTGCAACGAACCCGTGTCGGTACGATCCGACATGGGTGTGGGTATGGGATGTGTGGCGGGTTTGGCTGAATTCCACCGGACGCATTGACTACGGCAACCTCTGTTTCCCACGAAGACTTAGTCATCATCCCTCACCGGCGCCTCCTGGATCCGCCCTCATCTCCAGCACAGCTGAGTCTATGTTTTTATACATCAGAAGCAGCAGTACGATGAATGAAGTAGTTGCAAAGGCAGGTAGGTTTTGGTGAAAGAGAAGTGAAGGGTCAATTAGGTTTAGTTTTAGCTTACTCAAAACAGAGGGTTGAGCCAAGGGTCTAATTATATTTCATCATTCCTCTAAAAGAGAAATAAGTTTTTGTACGATATTTCAATGTGTTCCTTATAGTTAGCTATATAACAGTTAGATACACTAAAACTTGCCTAACGAATTGAAATTCTTTATTTTCGTCATTCTCATGTATGACATTTTATATATATATATATATATATATATATATATATATATATATATATAGAAACATTTTGTTTCTACCATATCCCTGCACCCGTGTTCAAAAGAGATAGTTTTTAGCCGACTCCACATTTCCTACTTTTTATATCACATCTGATACCCGCACCCAAGTCCGTGTAACATATGGCAGAGGCACCGATGAAAGAAACGGATGAGAAAAATAGTGGTAGGTTGTCATAGGGAAAAGGCACCCAAGATATCATGCTTTTCCGTAGAATAAATGAAATTGTGCAAACAAGAAAATTTTGTCAGAAATTAAAATATTCTGACCATATATTTTTTCTATAAATGATTACTTCAAGCAACTATGATAGACATATTTGAGAGGACGCATTAGATACAGACATGAAATTCTTCATCCTGCAACTCCCATTGGAGAATTACCTCAGGGTAGCGTAAATGAATGAATCATGGGAAAGTAACATCTTCGTGTAAATACTAGTTTGACAAACAACATCCCCTTTTAGATATTATTTTAACTTGTGATATCCAATTAACCAGACACATAATACATTATTACACCTATTTCAGGAATCCAATATCACAAAAATGTGTTGCAGAGGTCAAATGAACTTGTTGAGATCAATGAACACGTTTCTCACGCAAAATTATATTTACTTTATAATTTTGCCTCTTTCAGAAATGCAATACCATACAATACTCTGCCTGAGGGTTAAACCAAAGGTAGATAAGCTATTCCACAGATAGGGTAGTAGACAAACGTACATCATTTGCAGCCAGAATCTCATGTTATGTATGAATTCTAATGACAGATCCTTAACAAAAAGGAAGCATAAGAAAACATCATTTACAACTCATAACAAATCAATCTTTTTTGTACCATTCTACAAAAAAATCTTAAATTGAACGTTTATGAATAATTTGATTTGCTGCAGAATTTTATTAGGAGGATCTTTTTTGTTGGTGCTCTGGTGTCTTAGATAAATATTTCCAGATAAGGGCAACTGAAATAAAATAAAATAAATACTTCTGAAATTCTCCGCAAGAACTCTCTACAATAGACTTGAGTTCAACACACTCTCAATATCGAGTCATTGCGGTTGTCACATTTAAAAGTAAACTACCACCCAACGGTCAGAAAATCTAAGTGAGATAGATACAGATTAGATTTTAGAATAAGGGGAAGATTCTAGACTATAGTGAGGTCTCACTAGAATCGTTATTACCTTTTATTTAGCAAAGTGTGAACCATAGACTGAAAGTCTGAGAATGGTAAGGGAATGATGCCTGGGATATGAAATTTGCATCCCAGACATGACATATACTTCAAAATGGGGTATTGCATAGAATTCACTGCATCATCTGGAAAATTTTAAAGAACTAATTCACTTCTAGAATGGAGCAGTAGTAAAACTCCGGCCTGATAAAGACTGCTTTTGGCACCATGGACCGGTCACTTAAACCTTTCATTTGTTCTTCGCCTCCTTGAACACCAGGGAGGTCAAAAGAAGGAAAAAAAATATTCCTACAAGAGCACCACGTCAGCATTGATACATGGAACTCCACACTTCCACAGCATTCATAAACTGTCACAGGCCCAACAGGGTTCACCAACCACCTAGAAAATCCAGATTCCTGCTTGGCTAATTTCTCTCTTCCACTCACCCAACTTTTGTGTGATGTACAAGAACGTGAGTGGTATCGAGCAATGAGTGTGTTTTGCTCGCAGACCACCTAAAACCACTTTGAAAGAAGGCCACCAACCTCTAAAACTCATATCATAAAGTACAAATTTAGTTGGCTTTAGTAGATAAGGTTCTGGTAACACGGTGCAGCTGTAAAAGGTATAAGATCTAACGAAATAACCATGCATTTTCACATCTTCATATGGGAGAGAGACACACCGTTAA
The DNA here is from genome assembly GCA_023055425.1 of Linanthus parryae. Lineage (NCBI taxonomy): Eukaryota > Viridiplantae > Streptophyta > Magnoliopsida > Ericales > Polemoniaceae > Linanthus > Linanthus parryae. The sequence goes on along the minus strand of JALGPY010000019.1, from coordinate 4,912,297 downwards.
TGTACAGCCCGTACTTTGATAGTGATACAGCCGTAGAGTCGATGTCGTTGGTACACTGTATGGTACAATAATTTTTTGTACAGTCGTACAATGTATGTCATCAGTACAATGTATGGTACAATAAATATTGTGTACCTTGCGATAAGGATAACTGTTTGAATCACGAAGTTATCAAATGAAGGAAAATCAGTCTTCCTACTCACGTCACCAGTAAAGTGATGAAGATAACCATTAACATGCAACAATGTGGATCCATGGAGAAAATATTCATGACAATGGAGATACAGTGATGTGGTACAATGGATTTGTTATCCCTAATCTATGGCGATATTATTAATCATACAATGTCTATCACGTCCATCCGTCGGAAAAATCTCAAGTGTGTAAGCATATTTACTCGTCTTTAGTACAACATAATCATATGCCTGTTGTAATGGATAATTTATCGGGTTCTCTCATCGTTCTTGTCAATCAGAGGAATCGTCACCCTCCTAGTTGGTCACCTAATAATAAGGAGAATCAAGTTCTCCTTTCCTGCTTTCTAGCGTACTATCAACTTCGAAAAAGAATAAACAAAAGAGCAACGCAGAAAAATCTACGAACTTGTCTTCAACGTTGCATGACACAAGCAGCAGCTGCATGACCTCCTAGACTCTCCACCAACTCTCTTTCTCAACCTCCCCCCCCCCCCAATCTCCATACCCGCCTTCCCAATTATGCCTTACTGAAAACAACTATTTGGAGCATCCGAAAATGGAAAACTTAAATTACTTGGTTGACGAAGCAAGCGTATTCCAATAGGCAGGTGTAGACAAATATGGAGAATTGAAAGATGAACACTTCCGGTAAAACCCAACCTACACATCAAGCAGGTCTAAGTGCCCTGCACAAATTCTGTTGAATCAGTTCTACAACTATCTCACACTAAAAGTGCCACGAAATGTTATCAGAACTGTAGTGAAGAAAACCCCTGCATGCAAAATCAAGATCACCCCTAAAAATAAAATAGAGAAACATTTCCTGATGATTCCCAACCCAAGACAGGCAATTGACGAACTGGAAAAAAAATACTCAATTAAGATTTACATCAGAAGGCCACAGAGGTCTAAGAGCAATTTTAAGCAACTAATACCGGAGGAGCGAGACGAGACTCTAGCGCTGGGTGAGCATCAGAGGGCACTTCAGCAACTGGGATCGGCCGATCGGCCTTGTTGGCGTCCCTGGCAAGTTTCTTCCAAGAGACGATAGTTGTCTCGTTGGGTTTCAGTTCAATGGTGAACCTTTTCCGGTCACCGAATGAGACGAACGAAGAGGAAGAGGCCTTTGCAGCTGACGATCCGCCGTCGCCTTTCATCTTCTCCATCTTGTAGTTCCGGAATCGGAGAGATTCCGGTGGTTAGGGTTTTGAAGAGATGGCGGAGAAAAGTAACGTAAACCTCAGATTGAGTGAAGACAAATAGAGAAATAGAAAGTTTAGAAAGGGAATGAAATGGGGCTTCTTTAGAGGGCTTTCCGATTCAGTGTTGGATATTGCGCGGGATACACTGAAACTAGACCTTGGCCGTAATTCAAGTGCTTGCGTCTGTCTGAACCGTCGTCTCCCCCATCGGTGACTCCGTTTGCAGGAACTATTTTCTTTTCGGGAAATGAAATGTATAAAAGTTATTTCGAAATTAAATGATAGTATTAGTAATTACTCCGTCGTCCAATAATAGTGTCACGTTTTGAAAGTCAAATACTTCCTCTGTTTCTTCTCTTTCTTCCACTTTTGAGTTTTACCACTATTCATCAGGTCGCTTTGACCCGATGATTTGATTAGCAGTACGATCTAACTTTTTGGTAAATTTTCATGGTGTTGTACAGTAAACTTTACTCTACAACACCATGAAAAATTACCGAAAAAGTGCATTATTTTGTTATCCAAATCACCGGGTCAAAGTGACATGCCTACGGATGAAAAAGTCAGAGTTGGAAGAAAGAGAGGAAACAGACCAAGTATTTAAAAGGCATACATTAATTGCATATTTAATTGTGTTTTGAATTGGTTAAAAAAAAAAGCATACCGCATATCCAGCATTGACCTCAAAAAAAAAGACCAATGTTAAACATAATCATTTTTCTTTTTATTTTACCGCATATGCGGATATTTTTGATTGTGATATGATTTTAAAATAATATTAAAAGATAATAGTTTTATATTCGAGACGGATTAAAAAAAAGGGATTATTATAGTTAAGACAAAAAATTAAAAACTATTTATTATTAAGGAAGAAAAGGAAAAATAATTATTTATAAAGGAACTTTTAGAAAACTATTTACTAACAAGGCAAAAACTTGTATTTTAGAACCTATAATTCCAATGTTACCCTTTACTTAAAATATTGTAATTTTTTTTTTTCTGAGCTAAAAAATATTGTAATCTTTTATCTTTGCCTTCAACCCTACTTTCTTGCCGTGTCGTCGTTCATACGGCAGAAACCCTAACTCTATTTTGCTGTAGCGATTTTTTTTACTATGGATGAGAAGATCTTCATTTCTTCAAACCTCAAGGTATGTCAATCATTGTCTTTTTTGTTCAAGCTGGAAGTCGGAAGGCATGTGGATTTCTATTCCACTAACCTGTCTTATGTTTCATCTTCATCAAAGACCACGTCAACCTTGTACAGTGCTTTCAAAAGCAAGAGGGGAGAAACTAATAAAGAGTATTGGTACTATTTTTTTAGAAGATTTCAAAGAGCACTTTTATGCCTTCCGACTTCCAGCTCGATGAACTACACACGTTTGAGATGACCATTTCTATGACGAATCTCTAATAGTTTGCATTGATTTTTTTATAATAATGATACAGGTGAAAATGTAATGTAATTATTTTATTGTTGAGTAATGGGTATAAATGTCATTTGAAGTACCGAATCTGAAGTTTTTGCCTTGTTAGTAAATACTTTTCTAAAACTTCCTTTATAAATAATTATTTTTCCTTTTCTTCCTTAATAATAAATAGTTTTTAATTTTTTGCCTTAACTATAATAATCCCTAAAAAAAATTACAATTACCCGCAATCATATCTTGAAAATGGGATGTGAAATTAAAGGGTAAAGAAAAAGGGTTAGGCATAGCGGTCCTCTTGACACAATTGTCTTTCATTTTTCTATTTTCAATATGTATATAATTATTTTTTATTAAACATTCTTATCAATGCGTCAAACATAAAATAAAAGTGGTCATTTATTTTGGGACATTCAAAATAGAAAAGTGAATACTTCTTATGGGAGAGAGTGAGTACAAGAGAGGGTCGCTATACTTTACCATTTATTTGTTTATCTTATATTTCACTTATTTTTTGTGTCGAAGATTTTAATCCACTGCATCTTTTCAACCGTTTCGTATGTTGATTTTTACGGAGACCCAGACAGGAATGAACGTTCTAACTCCTGGGAGTTGATCCGAAGGGTGTCACCCCAACCACACATTCCATGGTGCGTCGTAGGCTATTTAAATGTGATTGCCTCATACGCTGAGAAGGATGGAGGTGCGGGCTCAATATTAGTCAGCTTGAAGAGTTCAAGAATAGTCTTAACGAAGTAGGTCTATTGGACCTAGGGTTTCAAGGGAACTCTCTCACTTGGAGCAACAATCAAAGTGACAGAGGAAATGTTTGCGAGAGGCTGGACCGGGTAGTCTCAAACATCCCTCGGATGAACATGTTCCAAGGGGCCCGAGTGTCACACTTATGGTGGCCAAATTCAGACCATTTTACGATTATCTTGGAATGGTCAAAGCAGAATATTATATTTAGGAGGCGTTTTCAATACGAAATGATGTGGGAGATGTTGGAATAGATGCCCTAGAGGCAATCTAATTTTAGTATGAATTGGCTAGAATAATCATTGTCTTATTTATGGAGATATTTAATATAATGAAGTCCTTAGATTTACAAATCATGTTGTTTATCTTAAATATCCCTAGTCAAATATAATGATTAACAGGACGATCATCTATAGACTAGTATGGGGTTGGATTGATATGGAGATATCACGATCTAACACATGGGTATGTATTAGGAGTAATGACATACTGGATTGACCCAAATCCGAGAAGGCTACATAAAAGTTATGTAAAGTCACAAGCGCTTCTCGCGGTGATAGGATATTATCATCCTTAGATTTGAAGTCACTAGATCCTCTAGTTGTGGAATATTGTGCTTTGACAACGTCAAACGCTACTCCGTAACTGGGTAGTTATAAAAGCGCATGTTGGGCACAATAGGAAGCAAGCTTAGAGATGGTGAGTGATGTAGATAGGATTTTTCCCTCCCACATAATGGGAGCAAATATCCGAGGCCACTCGAGGGATGGTGCCTATGGAATGTCTGGCCAGACTCATATGAATCAATATGGGGATATTGATGTCATATGCATGGATACGGCTGTTCCAGGATCGAGAAACATGGATTGGATATACGAGTGTGACTTGTATGTCTCGTGTCCAATCCGGATATTGAGATAAAGGGATGCGATAATAAGATCACAAGGTTTGGCAAGATGAGTATTTCTATTAATTGGGTGGCATGGATGTGTTGCTAGACACCGCTCCATGTTTGTAAATAGTTACTACCAATTAAGTAGAAACCTATGGGATCACACGCCATATGGATATGATTGAACAAGAGACTTAATTAATAAAGATTAATTAAAAGGATAATATTGCAACAAGTTGCTAACTTAGTAGGACTAATTAGCAAATAATACTAATCCATATATGAATATGATTAGTATTGGGCCCTTTATGGAAACAACTAGGAGTAGTTGGACTATATAAAGGAACTTCTTCCTTCCCTCTCAATATATGTTATTCATAACACATATTGAGAGGAGAGAAAAGAGTTGAGAGCAAGCAAGGCAAGAGGCGAACGCCCCTTACCCGCCGTCCCAAACCCGTCGGCCAACAAAGGGAGGTCGAGCTCCTCCTTTGTTGCTTCGTTGCGTGATTCCGTTGTCTCCTTCCGCCGTTCTAGCTAGCACAAGAAGTTTGGGAGGTCCAATTCTCTATCCTAGGCGTGGATCAACCGTAGAGAACGTGACATTATTCGCGTTGGAAGTCATCACAGGAGAACCAAAAGGTAAACACATATTAATCATTTACTATCTTTATGTGTTCTTGACTTGTGATCCTTGGAGGGATTTGAACGGAATAATTATATTCTTCCGCTGCGATTCCATGTTCAAAACCCTACAGGAGAACCACCCAGATTTCAAGAAGCTTGTGACGGATAATTGGGCTTCCCCGGATAAGCTCTCGGCCAAGCTTGCTAAGTTGGCCAAGAGGTGCACGACATGGAACAAAGACAGCTTCAATATGGTGACTAAGAGATGCAACTGTGGGATAGAGGCAAATTCCTTGACAGTCTTTTTCAGAGTGAGGAGGTGATGGATGAGAAAAGTACAATTACAAAGGAATACAAAGATTTGTAGAAGAAGGAAGATATAATGTGGCGTCAACGCTCCAGAATCGAGTGGCTGAAACAAGGTGACCAAATACTCAATTTTTTCACTTAAAAGTTACTATTCGGCATTCCAGGAATAATTTTCAGGGGATTAAAAATGCCCACGGGTATTGGAGACGAATGAAGAACGAGTGGTTCACATTTTGGAGAATTATTTCTCTGATTTATTCAGATCCTACAATCCAAGCATTGAGAAAATCGAGCCCATGTTGGTGCACTCGAAAGAATTTGTTTCGGAGGAGGAAAAAAATTGGTTGGAAGAGCCATTTACGACGGACGAAGTCAAAATAGCTTTATTCCGAATGGCCTCGGACAAGGCGCTGGGTAGTGATGGGTAAAACGTCGGTTTCTTTCAGAAACATTGGAGTACAGTGGGAAAATACATCACATATGAGGCTCTAAAGATTCTAAATGAAGGTCAGTAAGTCCAAGAGCATAACCACACGATGATACCCATAATTCTGAAAACAAAGCAGCCGAGGAAACCCAGTGAGTACCGTCATATTAGCTTATGTACGGTGTTTTTCAAGATAGTGTCAAAGTGCATTGCTAGTCGTTTAAAAAGAGTTCTTCCTCATCTAATATCAAAAAATCAGAGTGCGTTTGTGCCAGGGAGACTGATTTTTGAAAACATACTCACAGCCTTCGAAGTGATTCGTTCCCTCAAGACCCGAAAGAAGGGGAAGAAATGGTTTCTGACTATGAAGGTGGATATGAGTAAAGCATATGACAGAATTGAATGGAGCTATCTAAAGGAGGTTTTGTTCCACCCAGGCTTTGGAGTATGCTTCAGATCATTAATTCTTAACCGCGTTAGCTCAGTTTCATTCTTAGTGCTGCGAAATGGCTTGCCTATGGGCTGTTTTGTTCCTTCAAGGGGTCTTCGCCAGGGATGCCATTTATCTCCGTATATGTTCCTTTTTTATGCAGTGAGATGTAATCCAAATGTATTTCAAAAGTAATGAATGAGGCAGGCTTGCACGAGTTACTGTAATACCCAAGTATTTTCGGGGGTATTTTTAGGAGTTTAACGAATATTCCGGGCCACTATTTGATATTATAAAAGTAAGTTTTCTTTAAATAATTTACCTTCAATTTACACTATTACTATTATCATTGTTGTTGTTGTTGTTGTTGTTGTTGTTGTTGTTAGTATTATTATTATTATTGTTATCATTATTATTATTATTAGTGTTATCATTATTATTATTGTTATTATTATTGTTATTTTTTTATCAAAACTATTTTTTTTGTAAGATGACTTTTTTTTAGTTAGTTGTGGCTATAATTGTTAGTGAAGTGTAGCGGGTCGTGTAATATTTTTAACGTGTCACAAAGTGTAACTTTTATTATTATTAAGTAGCAAAACCACCGCGTTACGTGGTACTCTTGCCACACCATAACCACCCTCCATCATCTTCTACCCCATTTGTTCACCATGAATGGTTCGTCCCTGATTTTCCGACCAAAAACACCACCACGGCAACATACCGAATTGAACCCCCCTTCTCTTGCAATTTCCTTCCCGATCCGCCCCTAATCGCGCAATGAATCGAATATCTTCACACCCAAAATCGATTTCATCTATTCACCATTCCAATTTGAACCCAGAAATTTCTCTGTCGAATTCAATTTCCGATTGGGTTTTCACCCAAGAACAAACCCACTCTCTCTCAGTTCTCTCTCGCTCACTCCCTCTGCTCTCTCTCTCTCTCTCAGTCTCTCTCACGCTCCATCTCCCCCTCTCTCTCGCTGCTCTGCTTTTCCGGAGAAGACCCAGCTGGCGACGCCGCCGAACCAGGCCGACCCCGCGCCCGACAACGCCGCCGAACCGGGCCGACCCAGCGCCAGCGACGCCGGCCCTCTGCCCCGCCGTTCGCCGCCTCCCTCTGCCCGTCGCCGTCCTCCTCTGTTCCGGCAAACCCATCAGCAGCGGCAGAGACCTGCCGCCATCCTCGCCGCTGTTTCTTCTCCAATCGGTAAATCCAAAGAACCCCTTTTTGTTTTGGTACTTGTATCTCTCATTGGTTCAATTTGTGCCATCAACTTCATCACAACTTTCAATTTTGAATGGGTTTGAGTGATTGTGGGAAGAACAGTGAGTTTTATTTTGAGGAAGATGATGAAATGAAAGGGCTAGTAAACATTTGGGGGTTGTTTGGTATGATTTAAAACTTGTGAGGGTAACTTTGTATGATCCGAATCTGAAAGGGGTGGTTCTGTCTTTTACTAATGTATATTATTGTCACTAATGTATATTCTTGTGGATGATATATGTAGTAATATAATTGTCCATAATAACTAGTATTCTTACATTTTTTATTGAAATTAATAAGCTATTATCCTGACAATGATTCTTTATTTTCTTGGAATTAGTATTACTTAGTACAAGTACAAGAATTACATTTTGTTTTCCAATAAATAGTCATGTTTTGTATATGTCGGAAATTTAACTCTTTTCACTTAATAACATTATTTTCATCAATATAACTTTTATAATAAAATTAGCCGCCCCTTTTTGCTTAGTTAAAATAGCTATCTTTTATTTGTATAAATATACTTTCGTAAATTAAATCAGCTTTAAAATATTAGAAAAGTTTTATTTATTTCAATTCTTTTATAATTGTAAACCACTACTTTCTTATTAATTATAAATCTCTAACTTGTTATTTATAACTAATAATTTATATTACTTTTGGGGGAGTGTAGGGTTGACACTTGCATTCGTATAGGGCTTTCAATCGTAATTGTCGTGTGTCGAATATGTGTTAATATAGATTATGTGATTATTGTAGATTGAGAAGTCGTAGGAGACGAATTCGTTGAGGACCCCTATTACTAGCTTCCGTACTTGCTTGTGTGTGTGAATCTCTCTCCTTTATCAGGTAAGTTATATGCACAACATCTTTAAATATCAAAATTTGATGTTTCGTGTGCGTTATCTCAAACTTCAAATTCAATTTTCGCTTTACAATACTTTGAACTCTTCTAGCATTTTACTTCGAACGATTTGAGAAGCATGTGGTCACTATTTCAAATTGTGATTTATTACCCTCGTGAAATAATGAACAATAATTGTACGATAATAGAATTGGGAACGGTGTACAGAGGATGCGCGTGAAGGCTAAGGCCGGGAACACCTATGTGTGATTTCCCTAGGGCATTGTACCCTCTTATTAATTGTGAAAGCTAGGAGTACTACCTATACATGTTTAGGTCACGACTGTATAGGGGTGTCGACACTTAAGGTCTCACTAGTTCTTTTAGGGAGAATCGGGATGGACTGTGATATCCCGTAGAAGTACCCTACTTTATTATTATTCCATCGTGACGTCTCTGTCCACACCGAACCTGTTGGGGCTCGTGGATATGCCTCAACCAAATAAAAGAATAAAAATGTGGTTCTGCTTATTTTTTTACTGTGTATATCCTCGTGTTAGCCAAAAGCTCTGTCTTTACGTGTTGTGGTATATTCTTACTCAGTTTTTACTGATAAAATGTTTTGCTGCGTCGGTTTTTGCTATTTTAAAACCGCAGGTTATGACTAAGCTAGCTGGGGTGGAACGCGCGCACAAGTCAAAGAGTAGGATTGGCTAGCAAACATATTTTAGTAGACGTTTCTTTTGGATTCAAACAATGTTTTATTATTTTTGTACAAAAATGTTGGAGGTTTCCTCCTTTTATTTCAATAAAGTATTCTTTGGATTATCGTTAAGTTGTACTAGCAAGAACCGTGGGATCCGGGTTGTTTCAGTTACAGCCTCTCAGGGAGGACCAGTGGTCTCCCACTTATTTTTTGCTGACGATTCTATGTTTTTTTCTCAGGCGTATACGGCAGATATTAATTTCCTTTTGTAGATACTCCAGACGTATGAGAAAGCGTCGGGCCAACTGATTAATCTTGAAAAATCAGGCGTGGCTTTCTCTCTGAATGTACCTGAAGATATCTGCAATAGTGTTCTGGCAGCCGCATGTATTCCGGAGGTGAGCAATCATGATCAGTATTTGGGCCTCCCGACTAAAATGGGACGCAACAAGAGCACTAATTTCAATAAGCTCATTGAGTGAGAGAAGAATCTATCAGCAGCTGGTAAGAAAATTATGATCAAGCTCTACCAACGTATGCTATGAGTTTTTTCAAACTAGATGGGGTGTGCGAAAAAATGGAGAAGACCATCTGGTGAAAGGGCATCAGTTGGATAGCTTGGGAGAAATTGCAGCAACCGAAAGAGATGGGAGGACACCAATTCAAAGATCTAAAAAGTTTCAATCAAGTCCTTTTAGAAAAACATTGGCGGCTAATACACAAAAGTGACCCGCTTTGCAGCTGAGTGTTGAAGTCCAAATACTTCCCAAAAAGTACTTTCATAGATGCGCAACTAGGATACAGTCCATCCTACGCATGGAGGAGCATCCTACATAGTTGTGCGATACTGAAAGAAGGTTTACGATGGAAGGTAGGTAGTGGCAGAAGTATTAAGGTCCAAGATTCCTGGGTGCCAAGTACTGCTACATGTAAGGTCATCACTGTTTTACCGGAAAATACGGAGCTTAGAGTTTGAAATTTATTAGTGAGTCTAGCAAAAATGGGACTCGACCAAAATGAGAAACAGTCTCTGGGAAGTTTATGCTGTCATGGTTGAAAGAATTTGCTTGCCGCGTTTAGCGAAACTGGACAAACTAATTTGGAAGTATTTCAATTTAGGATTCTACTCGGTCTGAAGTGGCTACCAGGTATCTAGGCTGCTAGCCAGTACAGTACCCATGTAGAACTCACTTAAACCTCCTTCAACTTTTCGCAAAAAATCAAGGTTCCAAAGAAGGTCATTCATCTAGCTTTGCGGGCTGCTAGAAATGCACTCCCAACATGCAGTTCTCTTCGGAAGCGAGGCCTAAAGATTGATAGTGTGTGTAGCCATTGCGGAAGCAGGGTTGAAACTTATACTCATGTGTTACTTCGATGTAGTATGGCGAAGAAGACATGGCCGGACCTGTTCGGGGATGAATTCTTTAAAAATCCAAGATCTGAGTTAGTTCCTTGGCTGGAGTACCAGTTGAACACCAGGGAAAGCGAGGAGCTTGCTATCATTCTGACTACTATTTATACACTCTGTATTGCTCGCAATAACAAAAGATTCATTGGGGTTGATTTCAATCCAGACATGGGAGCTCAGGACATTCAGAGTAGGTGCGTGGAACTTTCAGATATTCGCCAGAAACTCCCAACGCTAAATGCCTCTCACCAAGGTGGTTGGACTTAACCAGAACAGAGATGGGTTAAATTAAATGTTGTTGGTGGATGGGAGCAAACGGCATGGGAATCAACAACGGGAGCAGTGATTCGCAACAACAAAGGTTTGCTTATGGCTGACAACTCTCTATTGGAGCTATATTTCTTGCACGTTTTATATAGTTTTGCATGATTTTTGGGTTGATAATATTATTTTTTCGTACGAATGTAGAGAAAACGTAGAAATTTAGCTTTGAGCTTTAAATCGTTAATCCAAGCGTTTCTCGCATTAGTTTATGTATTTTTATTACGTTTGATCGCACGGGTTGTGTTTCATGTTGTTTTGACAGGAAACAGATCTTGAGAGATGAAGCGGAGAGGAGAAACAAGCTTGAGAGATTCCAGGAGCTAAAACGACGAAGAAATCATGAAAAATTGGTGAAACTACATGGAGAGGGGGTTAAAGTGTCATTTAATTAAGTTGGCGTAAAGACACTTTAAACCCCCTATAGAAGAGAGCCCCATGTAGGGTTTTGATGCAGGTAACGTAGCGGAATAACAAATAATTAATCCTGCTCAAACCCCTCCACAAACCGCATGCAAACATTCATAACATGATTAGGGATAGTGAATTGTGTACTTAGTTTGTGTGATCACTATGAAGAATTGCATCTTCGTCTCTATCGTATTCATACCTTTGGTGTAACACTCCTTGGTTCCCAGACTTTCCGTTCCGGACCGGAGAGCCCGGGTGGGTGCTACTTAATATGAAACGGTGGAAATCAAGAACAAACACTGCCATATATATATATATATATATACATATATATATATATATATATATATATATATATATATATATATATATATTACATATGATAAAAGTTTCACACATCGTCTTAAAATATTATTACACAAAGTAAAGAGTCTAAGTGTTCGATTTACTATACATGCTGAAAAAAAAACTAGATGAGTCCGCGTTTTCCCCGTCCTAAGCCAAGCCTTCTCCATCTAGACATGCGGTGGGAATTAAAACAAGAACCGCAGTTTCTAAAGTCAGCAATGAAATACTGAGTGAGTAACACCCAAGCACGTAAATCGGGAAAGAGATATTTTAACTCAAGTAATAATAATAAATGGACGAAGAGTAAATATTTCACAAGTATTTAACTTCAAATGGAAATACAGCGGAAGTAAAAGACAGTGTAATAGTAAGACATTTCCGAGTTCTCGTAAGTTTTCAGAAAATCTCCAATAATCATAATTAAATCCATATCCAATATCCAAACCATTTAATCTCAATATTTCCATGTCCATTAATATCCAATATCCAAACCTTAAAATCCATTAGTTGATACGGGGAAGAATAATCCATCACAAGCATCCAAGACCTTAAGTGCCGGCACCCCCTAAGAATTCTTGCGGCCAGAGAGATGAGTACATGGAGCGACCCGGCAGGTTGCGACCGGGTTAAAGTACACAGGCCGCGTGGACGAAGCCAACACGACAATAATAATCACAGGCTGAGTGGACGAAGCCAACACGACAATAATAATCACAGGCCGAGTGGCTAAAGCCAACACGACAATAATAAGTTTTCCCCGCACAACTCTTTCCACTTTACGTTATTACGCGTTAATATTTTCACGTGTCAATTTCAAGGAAAATATCTCAACACAGTCCAAATTTCAAGTAAAGCATGTATGTCATAAAACACATTTTGAGACAAATTATAAAATCATATTTCGACACGAAAGAAGCTGGGCGCGCTGGACTTGGCATGTTTACTCACCTTGATAATACGACAAATATCACGTCGGCTTTCACAGGTAGACGTAATCTTCGTCTATAAACTCGTCACCTACAGTTATAATTTCTAAATCAATCACAAGTCCAAGTATGATTTGTGAAATGATAAATTCGTAACAAGTCTCATTCTCCCATAACCCCATTAATTAATAGTATACAATATTTATATAATAAACCGGCGACGTAAGCAACATCTATATACATATTTATTTATTTATTTATTATGTATTTATTTTCCTTATAGAAATATTACTACTGATATAGATAATGGCTCTTTAAATTTATTAAGTAAGAATTCACATATCAAATTTATACACTCTCATAATTAGAAAATATTAATTTATTATACAACACATTTATTTGTGATTGACTACAAAATTTAATTCTAATTAATTTAACTATTGCTAATTTATTTGTTATAAAATGTGTATTCTATTAAAGAGTTAAACCCATAAATACATCTCACAAAATGTTTATTCAAGTGTTTAGCCATACATAATTATAGCTTCATTTTGGATAAATAATTTCTAATATCTACAAATAATAATCAAGTTTTATCTATTTATTAATAAAGGAGTTTTCTTAAAATTTATTTCCCTATTTAACTTCCTAACTTATTTTGTGTTAGCAAAAGTAAGCAAATAACATATTTTACTCAAAACACTAGTTTATAAGCACTTAGAAAATATTTATTTAACAACATATATTTTTAGTTTGCTTATTTTTCAAGAGAATCAACAATATTAAATAACTTCTACATAGTTTTAAGTAGCCAATTTTTCTTTTACATAATAAAAATATTATTTAGAAATGTTAGGAAATAATTTTAGTCTAAAAATAGCATGTTTGATTTTATAATTTACATGCAGCTTATATAAACAATAACTGAAACCCCCAAGTTCTGATAAAATACACACAATGACCCCCTACTAGCAAATAACATATTGGTATGTGACAGGTTATACCCTTAAAGTTTCTAAAACTACACTTTAACCCCTATTTCAAGAACACATAACACCCAATCGATCCAAGTTCGGATTTAGCCATTAAAATTGCAGTTTGATTATCAAAAACGAATCAGAGGAGGATTTAGAAGTTACCCACACCAAAGATCGCGGAAAACGGTTGAGAATTGGGTCCGATTGAGGTTGTCGTCGAGGTTTCCGGCGGTGATGAACGATTCCGGCGACTCCGGCGTTGTTAGCTCCGATTGTTGACGTTTATAGGTTGCTTTGACCTCCAGGAGTCGAATGGCACCGATTTCAGCAAGTGGGTGCGTCGGATTCGGAGAGTTCGAGCTCTCGCCGACGTTAATAGCGTCGCTGGTGACTGTGAGGCTCGACGGGGCTACTGCGGGTCTCCTTGGCTTAAGCTGAGGCCTCCTGACCTCAGGGAGTCAATCGGGACCGATAATAGGCGGTGGGTGTGTGAGATTTGTCGGCCGCGCACTTCGCCGGCGTTAATGGCGACGACGGTGAGGACTTTTCAGCGGCAATCTTCTGCTGCTGCTGCCTCTCTGCCAGTCAAAATAGAGAGGAGATGAGGGATCCGGGGTCGAATCAGAGAGGGAGGAAGAGATTGGGCAGTTTGCTGCTTCCTCTGCTTTCGTCGGGCAGAACAGGGGAGAGAGAGAGACTGAGAGGGACAGAGGGAGGCAGAGAGGTGGAGGAGGATGTGGTGGTGGAAGTGATGGTGTTGCCGGTGATGGAGGTGGTGATGGTGTTGGTGGTGGTGACGGGTGAGAAGAGGGAGTTGGGTTGGTGTTTTGAAGGAGCAGTTGAAGAAGAAGACAAGTCTTCTTGTTGTTGGTGAAGTTCTTCAGCAAGATGTTTGTGTAAACTGGTGGAGAAGGTTTCTTCAAAATTTTTTATTATTTAATTTATCTATTCATTTTTATTTTTAGTTTATTAATTAATTCACTTTTATTTATTCATCCTCTAGGTATTTAACTCTCTTCAAATTACAACTACCACCCTGCTACATTAACTAGTATATCTTTGCTTAAACTACAACTATCTCCCCAATTCGCGTTTAAACTTCACGAGTTGCTAGTACTTTACCCTTATAAAAACGGGGTATTACATCTGGATTGCAGTTGGGATCCTTCTCCACGTGTAGTGCTAGCAACGGAAGAAGGAGGCAAAGATCACGCAAAACGGAGCACGGAGAGCTGCACCAAGCGGTGGCCGACGACACTAGGGGCGGACGGGTAAGGGCCTTCGGCCTCTTGCTCTGTCTCTCTCCTTGCTTTGTTATGTTCTCTCAATAATGACTTGTTGTAAAGAAATAATAAGCTAGAGTGCCTTTATATAGTTAATAACTCATTATTAACTACATAATTTCCCTAATACTAATCATGTCCATACACGGGTTAGTCCACCTTACAAATTAGTCCTACTAACTTTGGATGTGGTTGCGTAATGATCATTTTATTTAATTAGTCCAACTAATTAATGTCCAAACCCAGTTTAATCCATTCGGTGTGTGACCCTATAGGTTTCTACTAAGTTGGCAGTAACTATTACGAACATAGAGCGGTGTCTAGCAACTCATCTATGCCACCCAACTAATAGAAAAGTCAGTGATGCGATAAACCATGTGCCCAATGTTACTGTGGTGTATCTATCCCTTTGTCTTTATATTCGAATTAGACACGAGACATAATTGTCACACTCGTATATCCAATCCAAAGTTTCTCAATCCTGGGAATAGGCTTATCTATACAGATAACATCAATATCTTCATATTGATTTATATGAGTCTGACCAGATATTCCATAAGCACTACCCCCTCGAGTGGTCGTGGATATTTGCTCCCATTATGTGGGATGGAAAAAATCCTCTCTACACCTCTAACATCTCTAATCTTGCTTCCTATCATGCCTGATGACTATCTTTATAGTTACCCAGTTACAGTGTAACGTTTGATAATATCAAAGCATGATATTACACAACTAAAGTATCTAGTGACTTCAAGTCTAAGGATTATAACACCATTGACACTACGAGAAACACTTGTGACTTTAACATAACTTAATGTAGTCTTCTCGTTGTGGGTCAATCCAGTATGTCATTACTCCTAATTAGACTTGATATCTCCATATCAATCTACTCGCATACTAGTCTATAGTGATCGTCCTGGTAATCAATTTAATGGACTAGGGATATTTAAGATAAACAACACATTTGCAATCTAAGGACTTCATTATAATAAATATCTCCATAAATAATAAATGAATATTCTAGAAAAACAATTTTCATACTAAATATAGATTGCCTCTAGGGCATCTACTCCAACAGTCTCCCACTTGCACTAGAGCCAGTCTGGTGCATTTCTTATGCCTATAGATCTAGTTTGTCCTTCATGCTTCGCGCTGAACAAGCGGCTCTGTTAGTGGTTCTGAAAGATTATTGTCCATTGAAATCTTGCATATCTTCACATATCCTATATCTATGATCTCTCGAATAAGATGGAATCTCCTAAGTACATGTTTGGATTTCTGGTGTGACATGGTGCAATGACCCTCTTATCTGACTCGAACGATACGGGGAGGCCGAAGCTCAAAGTAACGGCCGAAAATCGAAAGCACAACATTCCAACATTTATATGACATACTATTAAACATTACAGTACTTCTCAAGTATTCATACCTGGCTATTATACATTATTCTTACATTGTTCCTTCTATCTTACAACTTATGAGAGCACCTCCTCAGTGAGTCTCGTACCCCGACTATGCCATAGTCTTCTTCCTCTAATCCTGCGGTGGGAAAGAAAATGGAACCGTAGTTTCTAAAGTCAGCTGTGAAATGCTGAGTAAATAAATACCCTAGCTCGTAAACAGATGATGAGGCATAATTTATTCTCAAAATAGTAATAAGAGTAAATAAATCTTAAAAGAGTAAACAACGCACAAATCCAGCTTTAAGCTTCTCAATCTTTCAAATTCTTCCTTCCTGACCTTGAAACGGGGATTAATATCCCAATCTTGCCTTCTTTCATATTCATAGACGTACTTTTTCTCAGAGAAAACCATATTTTAACTTTGTTGATAAGGGAAAGATCTACTATCACTACGCATCCAAGACCTTAAGTGCCGGCACCCCTCTAAGACTACTCGCGACCAGAGAGGTGAGTATATGGAGCGACCCGGCAGGTTGCGACCGAGTTAAAATAAACGGGTCGGGTGAACGCAGTCAACCACGACCAATCTTATAGAAAAGCGAATATAACGATCACCACACAACTCTTTTCACTTTACGTTATTAGTGGCTTAACATTAATCGTGTGACAGTTCAAAGCAAAACAAAATCTTAAACATGTACATAAATCACAAATAACATGTAACTCAAAATTTTTTTTTTGAGACAAGTATTAAAATCATGATCTGACACGAACATGAGCTAAGCACGCTAGGCTAGGCATATTTACTTACCTCGATTCCGTAGCGTCAGAACGTCCTACTCGTAGTTTTTGCTTACAGATCCGTCACCTACAAATCAGAGCTTCTCAATCGTCACAACTCTGTGTATAGCTCTACGAGTCTTATTAAAAATCCTATTGAATAAATCTTATACTAGCCCGAGCTCGCGTATAAGTTCCTCAACGTTTCTTTATTTAGTATATTTTCTTATTAGCAAAATTACTATACAACCAGTGTTTATTTGAAGAGTTATTAAATTTTATGTTTCAAAATTCCTATCTATTTATAGGAGTTATTTTTATAAAATACTAGTAAAAACAAGTGGTAGTTTATATTTTTTATCTAAAATAAATATTAGAATTAACAACTAAACGATATCGGATTTTTAAGAAAATCACTTCTAAATGCTTGCAACGATGCAACAGTATTTATAAGCTAGCAAAAGTCATTTTTATAAGTATTTAAACAACCGAATTTAAAGTTAAACAATTAAACGCAACGTTTGTTTAGTTTTTAATAAAATATTACTAGTTTAATTTTTAACGAACGGCTCGCACAGTAATTTAACGCCCGAATCACTTTTTCGTAACCGGTACGAAAACTATTACTTTTAGAAAATATTTTTAATCCGAAAATAACATTTCTATTTTTCGCGTATAATATAACGTTTAGATAAACAACAATTACACCCCTCAAGTTTACTTTAAAAGTCAGCAGTAACCCCCACCTACTCACATGGCAGTTTCATTAAAAGCCAATAATTACCCACCAAGTTCTCATAACTACAAACATCTACCCCCCTTTACATGATTATCATACTATAATCAGTTTAGAGAAAAGACACTTTAACCCCCCCCCCCCTTAACATGAACATCCAATTCATTGATCTAATCATGGAATTGAGCTAGCAAGATATGATTTTGACTACTGACATGAAATCACAACGAGATTTAGAGCATACCTAGGCCAAGAATGGCCGGAATCGATCAAGAAACGAAGATCTATGGGTTTGCCGAGGGTGGGTCACGGCGGTGCTCTTCGTCGCCGACGATGGAGGGTCTCCTAGCTTCGGGTAAGACTTGATTCTGTCTCCTGTGAGGTCTAGGAGTCGTTTGGTACTGAATTGGAGGGGTGGGTGAAAAGGGAGTATGCAGATGGATATGCAGCACATATACTCTTGAAGGGGGGGGGGTTGAATAGATTATGCCAACATTTTGCAAAACTGTTGGAGAAAAAGAGTTTTAGTTCAAGAGCAATGGAGTTCAAGGCCTTGAACACAAATTCAAGCCTTTGGTGTGAGATACAGTTTAAAATGAAACAGATAAGTCTTTTTCAAGGCCTTGAAAAGAGTTTCAAACCCTTGAAAACAGACAAGTTTGAATACAGCAGAACTAAGTATGTGAATGAACTGTAGATGCAACAGACACAGGATTTATAGAGTTTACTCCACTTGGACCTACGTATCTACCTCAGGGATCTTCCACCTGCAGGATTTTCAACTCAATTCTTATTAATAAAAAGCTAAGCCCTAGATCTCAAGCACAGCAAATTGCCTTACTCTGTTACAACTTGTGGTTCTCTCTAACCTATCTAGTACCTGCTCTAGCTGACTGATTAACTAATAATTCTCGATTGTTCACCTTCAAAAATCCTTGATAATGAAATATAGAAGTATTACAGAAATGATCTACCAATAAAGCCTATATAGAAGAACACTAGAGTGTAGAACTGCAGTGAAGAATGCAGTGAACTTCTGTGAGTTTGATTGTAAGAATGATGAACTTCTTTGATGCTTGTCAATCCAGAATTGTGTCTATCTTTTTTCTCGTTGAGTGTTGTGTCTTGTTGCTCCAAAATGAGCTCCAATTATACTGTTTGAATCTCTGCAAATCTTCCCATATTTTCAGCAACAACATCCTATTTTGTAGGCAACAAAATTTGGCTCTCTTAACAGCTTTATCCAATGGATAGTGTTGGAATAGATGCCCTAGAGGCAATCTAGTTTAGTATGAATTTATTTTGGCTAGAAAATTCATTGTATTATTTATTGGATATTTAATATAATGAAGTCCTTAGATTTACAATTGTGTCGTTTATCATAAATATCCCTAGTCCAGTATATTTAATGGGACAATCATCTATAGACTAGTATGGGGTTGGATTGATATGGAGATATCATGATCCAACACATGGGTGTGCATTAAGGGTAATGACGCACTGGATTGACCCATCTCCGAGAAGGCTACATACACGTTATGTTAAGTCACAAGTGCTTCTCGTGGTGAAATGGTATTGTCATCCTTAGACTTGAAGTCGCTAGATATTCTAGTTGTGGATTATTGTGATTTTGGTAGCGTTAAACGCTACACCGTAACTGGGTAGTTATAAAGGCGTGTACCGGATACAATAAAATCAAGCTTAGAGATCGTAGTGGACGTAGATAGAATTTTTCCTTCCCACATAACGGGAGCAAATATCCTAGGCCACTCGAGGGATAGTGCTTATAGAATGTCTGGCCAGACTCAAATAAATCAATATAGGATATTGATGTTATTTGCACAAATAAGGCTATTCCCATGGATCGAGAAACTATGGATTGGATATACGAGTGTGACTTGTATGTCTCGTGTCTAATCCGGATATAGAGACAATAGGATGAGACAATTACTTGTACAAGGTTTGTCGGATGACTATTCTATTAGTTGGCTAGAATGGATGTTTTGCTAGAAACCGCTCCATATTAGCAAATTGTTGCTACCAACTAGATAGAAACTATGGGGTCACACGCTATATAGATTTAAACTAGATTTGGGAATTAATTAATAGGATTAATTAATTAGAAGGATCACTTTGCAACACCTTGCAAACTTAGTAGGACTAATTTGCAAGGAATGGATTAAACCGAATTCTAGTAGGACTAGAATGGGTCCTTTAGGTAGTTGGCAAGGATTTGTTGGACTATATAAAGGATACTCCTTCCTTCCTTCTCACACTTATGAGCCTTTATTTCTTAACTTGAGTGGGAAAGAACAAAAGGAGAGAGAGCAAGCAAGGAAGAGAGGCGCACGCCCCCCTTGCCGCCGCCCCATCTCGTCGGCCCAAACAAGGAGGCCGATCCTCCTTGTTTCCTCGCGTTGTGTGATTTATTCTTCCTCTTCCTCCATTACGGGCTAGCACAAAGGAGAAGGAAGATCTAGAATTCAACTCTAGGCGTGGATCAACTATAGAGAACGTGACACAATGCACGTTACAAGTCATCACAGGAGAAACCCTAAGGTGTGTAACTTGATTTCTTCCCTTACCATCGTTATGTCTCTTGTCCTGTGATCCTTGGAGGGTATTGCATGAATTATATTTGTTTTCCGCTTCATATCCATGATCAAAACCCTACAGTGGTATCAGAGCCACAGGTCGTAGAGCATAAACGTGGTTTATGTGTTACGTTTTGATAGTTTTACACTTTAAATTTATTGTTTATCGCGTAAAACAAGACAAATCAAGTATATGATGCAATTTGTCAATAATCAATCATAACAAGACCTAGTTTTTGCATTGGATGCATGAATTAGTGAGTTCGAGAAATTTTAGGATCTTAGATCTAGGGTTTGGGCATCCTATGGAAAGAAGGAGTTCTTCCCATACAAGGAAACAACCGAACTTGGGCACCAAGCAAGGGAGTTGTTTTGGAAACAACTCCCAAAGGAGGTTCGCCCCCCCTAGGGGACCGCCCCTCCTTGGGCTAGGGGCCGCTTGCAGTCCTCTTTTTGGTTCCGGGCAATTTGATTGTTGGGCTCTGAAAGTGTGTAATGTAGACTAAATACAGGACCTAAATACACTAGAAGGGGGGGGGGTTGAATAGAGTATGGAAACTTTTTTCAAAACTCAAAGTTTAACAGAAATACTTTGTGTGTGTTGGAATAGATTCCCTAGAGGCAATCTAGTTTAGTATGAATTTATTTGTGGCTAGAAATTCATTTATTATTTATTGGATATTTAATAAAATGAAGTCCTTAGATTTACAATCGTGTTGTTTATCTTAAATATCCCTAGTCCAGTATAATGATTAATGGGACAATCATCTATGGACTAGTATGGGGTTGGATTGATATGGAGATATCATGATCCAACACATTGGTGTGGATTAGGGGTAATGTCGCACTGGATTGACCAATCTCCGAGAAGGCTACATACACGTTATGTTGAGTCACAAGCGCTTCTCGCGGTACAACGGTATTGTCATCCTTAGACTTGAAGTCACTAGATATTCTAGTTGTGGATTATTGTGATCTTGGTAGCGTTAAACGCTACACCGTAACTGGGTAGTTATAAAGGCGTGTACTGGATACAATAAGAAGCAAGCTTAGAGATCGTAGTGAACGTAGAAAGGATTTGTCCCTCCCACATAACGGGAGCAAATATCCTAGGCCACTCGAGGGGTAGTGCTTATAGAATGTCTGGCCAGACTCAAATAAATCAATATGGGATATTGATGTTATTTGCACGAATAAGGCTATTCCCATGGATCGAGAAACTATGGATTGGATATACGAGTGTGACTTGTATGTCTTGTGTCCAATCCGGATATAGAGACAAAGGGATGAGACAATTACCTGTACAAAGGTTGTCAAGATGACTATTCTATTAGTTGGCTAGAATGGATGTTTTGCTAGAAACCGCTCCATATTAGCAAATAGTTGCTACCAACTAGATAGAACCTATGGGGTCACACGCTATATAGAGTTGAACTAGATTTGGGAATTAATTAATTGGATTAATTAATTAGAAGGATCACTTTGCAAAACCTTGCAAACTTAGTAGGGACTAATTTGCAAGGAAGGGACTAAACTGAATTCTAGTAGGACTAGAATAAGTCCTTTAGGTAGTTGACAAGGAGTTGTTGGACTATATAAAGGAACTTCCTTCCTTACTTCCCACAACTTATGCTCATAATTGAACATAACAAGAGTGGGAGAGAACAAAATGAGAGAAAAGAGCAAGCAAGCTAGGAGCTCGCCGCCCCTAGCCCGCCGCCCGTCCCCGTCGGCCACAAGGAGGCCGAGACCTCCCTTTTTGGTCTCGTTTTGCGTGATTCTTCTTCCTCTTCCTCTTTCCGGGCTAGCACCAAGGAGTGGGAGATCTAGGAATCAACTCTAGGCGTGGATCAACTATAGAGAACGTGACACAATTCGCGTTTGAAGTCATCAAAGGAGAACCCTAAGGTGTGTAGTTGATTTCTTCCTTTACCATCGTTAAGTCTCTTGACTTGTGATCCTTGGAGGGTTTTGAATGGTTAATTATTGTTTCCCTTACGCATCCATGAATCAAAACCCAACATTGGTATCAGAGCCACAGGTCGTAGAGCATAAACGTGGTTTATGTGTTACGTTTTAGTTGTTTTACACCTTAAATTGATTGTTTATCGCGTAAAACAAGACAAATCAAGCATGAGATGCAATTTGTCAATAATCTATCATAAAAAGATCTAATTTTTGCATTGGATGCATGAATTGGTGAGTTTGAGAAATTTTAAGATCTAGGATTTGGGCATCCTTGGGGTAGAAGGAGTTCTTCCAAAACAAGGAAACAACCAAACTTGGGCACCAAGCAAGGGAGTTGTTTTGGAAACAACTCCCTCAAGGAGGTTCGGCCCCCCTAGGGGACCGCCCCTCTTGCTTGCCGCCTAATCTTGGCCGCCCTAGGGGCCGGGCGGCCCTAGCCCGCGGCCTAGCCGCGTGGGCTAGGGCCCGGGCAATTTGATTGTTGAGCCCATGGACCGTTTTAATCCAAGAAATCATAAAATCAATTAAAATTGACCAAGCGCGTTAAAATTGGATTTTAACTGTTTATGTGCAATTCGCATGGTGATTGGATATGGCCTTAGGATGTGGTTTGATTGTGGATGTTTAATTTTGTGGTTTGGTTTTACGGCCTGCGAGCTGATCAATTATGGCCTGCGTGCCATTTTTTTTCCTCAACTTGTGAGATTTATTTCATTTAGTATAGAAGTTAGCTAGTGCTAGATAAAGTGGATTGTTAGCCAAGATTGAAGAAAAGAAGGCCAAAGCCAAAAGGAGCCACAAAAGATGGAGCATGGAGCATGCAGCATTCCACATGACTATGAAGGATGGACCAAAAGATCAAGACGCATGGAGATGTGTTTGCTTTTAGGGTTCATAGATAATTCCATTGGCTTGGAATCATCTTAGTTAGAAAAAGCCATATCCACATCACGTTTAATTTTTGTTTTGTGGTTGTTTACTTTATTGTCTTATTATTGTGTGGTTGGTGTATGGATGATGCATGCAATTAGGATAATAAGATAATTAGACAACCCGGATCTATTATTTGGAGTTTTGCCCAAACTCAAATAGATATATTAGTTGATTTTGATCAACAAAACAAATTAAAATTGAATTTAAAATCCCTCAAAATTCAAATATTGTGTTCTTGCCTTCTCGTTATTTAAACACTCATTATCATCATTATTTATCAAGTTCGCGCGTGCCAAAGCATGGCGACTTGGTTCATAATGATGGAATGCGATGGCACAAGGTGGTAATGCGCAATTGTTTAAATAAGAGGTTGAACACAACTAGGCTATTAATATGATTAAGAAACCAAGAGGCAATCAATTGGGATTATCCATATGGATGAATAAATAAGGAGTTATTTGCCCAATTGAACCAAGAGTTGCATAAGGGATGCAATTGGAATTGTTCCTACCTAAAGTAGTCAAATTATGGGTGACTTGCCAAAGCAAGCTCATAAGGAGATGAAACATGGATCTTGGCCCACTAGAAAATATAAGGATATTTTCCGCATTAATATCTTGAGGGTTATTAATCCGTAGAAAAATAGTGGGAGCTATATTTGATAAACTAGCCATTATTAAATATAGTCAAAAAATCCACAAATACTAAAACTTGCGTATTTTCCTTTTGTAGAATTCCAAATGGCAAACAACTCATCGAGTTCACAACATTCCCTACGATCTGTCCTTGAGAAGGACAAGCTCTCTGGAACCAACTTTCTTGATTGGTACAGAAACTTGAGAATTGTTCTCAAGCAAGAGAAGAAACTGTACGCAATAGAGGAGCATGTTCCAAAAGGTCCAGAGAACCAAACACCTGCTGCCCTAAAGGCGTATCAAAAACGTGTTGATGACGCTAATGATGCGGCCTGCCTTATGCTATGCACCATGACTTCTGAGCTTCAGAAGCAACACGAAAACATGAATGCTGTCGATATGATCGAACATCTGAAGCAGCTCTTCCAAGAGCAGGCAAGGGTAGAGAGGTATGAGGTCTCTAAGGCACTGTTCAAGTGTCATCTGGCAGAAGGAAACCCGGTGGGACCCCATGTACTCCGTATGATCGGGTACTTGGATAATCTCGCTCGATTGGGGTTCCCGGTCGGCCAAGAGTTGGCAACCGATCTCGTGTTGCAATCGTTGCCTGAGAGTTATGGAAAGTTCATCATGAACTATAACATGAACGAGATCGTGAAACCACTGCCAGATTTACTCAATATGTTGAGGACAGCTGAACAGAGCATCAACAAGGGTAAGGGCAAGGCCATTATGATGGTACAGAAAGGAAAGGGCAAAAGGTTTGCCTCATCTTCCAAGGGCAAAGGCAAGTCAGTTGCCGATTCCAAGGAACCTGCCCTTAAGTCTGTTGGTGGCATTGCCAAAGGTGTCACTAAAGGTGAATGTCACTACTGCAGTCAGCCTGGACACTGGAGAAGGAACTGCCCAAAATATCTGGAGGACAAGAGGCTTGGAATAGTGATTCCACCACCACCAGGTATTTTTGTTGTAGATGTCAATTTAACTGTCTCTACATCAAGGGTATTAGATACTGGATGTGGATCTCATATTTGTCGAAATATGCAGGATCTAAAGAGAAGTAAAAGATTGGCTAAAGGAGAGGTAGATCTGTGCGTTGGGAATGGAGCAAAAGTTTCTGCTTTGGCCATAGGCGTGTGCGAGCTATCTCTACCGTCAGGATTAGTTTTAGAATTAAATAATTGCTATTTTGTGCCTGCTATAAGCAGAAACATTATTTCTATTTCTTGTTTGGACAAGGATGGTTTTATTATTTCAATAAAGAACAATTATTGTTCCTTTTATTTGAATAACATTCACTATTTTAGTGCGCAATTATTTAATGGACTGTATGTCCTTGATCTAAGCAATCCTGTCTACAACATTAATACCAAGCGGATTAAAATAAATGATTTAAATCCTGCTTATTTATGGCACTGTCGTTTAGGCCACATAAATGGAGAAACGTGTATCTAGACTCCATAAGGATGGATTACTAGACTCATTTGATTTTGAATCATATGAGACATGTGAGGCTTGTTTATTGGGAAAAATGACAAAGTCCCCTTTCAATAAGAAAGGTGAAAGGACTAGTGAGCAATTGACGCTCATACATACTGATGTGTGTGGGCCATTTGCCACGCCTGCCAGGGGTGGTTATGTCTACTTCACTACATTTACTGATGATTACAGTAGATATGGATTTGTGTACCTTATGAGGGCAAAATCCGAATCCTTTGAATTGTTCAAAGAATTCAAGAATGAAGTAGAGAAGCAACTTGGCAAAAGTATCAAGGCTCTACGATCGGATCGTGGAGAAGAACTTAAGCCAAGAGTTTGACGACTATCTTAGAGAGTGTGGGATCGTGTCCCAACTCACTCAACCCGGAACGCCACAATGGAATGGCGTGTCTGAGAGGAGGAATCGAACCCTATTGGATATGGTTCGATCTATGATGTGTCAAACCGATCTTCCATTGTCGTTTTGGGGCCACACTCTATTAAGTGCAGCTTTCACCATTAATCGTGTTCCATCGAAATCAGTCATGAAGACACCATATGAGATGTGGAGTGGGAGGCGTCCCACACTGTGGTTCGTGAGGATTTGGGGCTGCGATGTCTATGTAAAACGTTTACAATCAGACAAGCTAGGGCCAAAATCGGACAAGTGTAAGTTTGTGGGGTACCCTAAGGAAATTAAGGGTTACTACTTCTACAATCCAACCGAGAACAAAGTGTTTGTTGCTCGGACCGGCGTGTTTCTAGAAAGGGAGTTTGTCTCTAAAGAAGCAAGTGGGAGGACTGTAGAACTTGAAGAGGTTCAAGAACCACAAATCACTGAATCGATTATGGAACATGAACAGGAACCACAAGCAGTTGTGGAGCAACCTGTTCAGGTAACACAAGAGCTTCGTAGATCTAGTAGAGTGCGCCAGGAACCCGAGAGGTATGGGCTTCTCGTAACCGATTCCGGTGACACGATGCTCATAGATGATGAGCCTACTACCTATGAAGAGGCCATGAAGGGCCCAGACTCTCAGAAGTGGCTAGAAGCCATGAGATCCGAGATGGAATCCATGTAAACCAACAAATTATGGACTTTGGTGGAACCACCCGAAGGAGCGCGTCCCATAGGGTGCAAGTGGGTCTTCAAGAAAAAGATCGACATGGATGGTAATGTAATTACCTTTAACGGCCAATTGGTGGCTAAAGGATTCAGACAGATTCATGGTATTGACTATGATGAAACCTTTTCACCAGTCGCTATGACCAAATCCATCCGAATCCTACTTGCGATTGCAGTATAGCACGACTATGAGATTTGGCAGATGGATGTCAAAACATCATTCATTTATGGGAATCTCCTCGAGGACGTGTATATGATATAGCCGGAGGGTTTTGAGGATCCAAAGCAAGCCAACAAAGTCTGTAAGCTGCAACGATCCATTTATGGATTGAAGCAAGCTTCTAGGAGTTGGAATCGACGTTTTGATGAAGTAGTCAAAGAGTTTGGCTTCATCATAAACGAAGATGAGTCTTGTGTCTACAAGAAGGTTAGTGGGAGCTCTATAGCTTTTCTGGTCTTGTATGTGGATGACATACTACTCATTGGAAACGACGTTCCCATGCTACAATCTGTTAAAGATTGGCTAGGGAAGTGTTTCTCAATGAAGGACTTAGGGGTAGCAGCCTATATACTCGGTATAAAGATATATAGAGATAGATCTAAAAGGTTGCTAGGCCTAAGTCAAAGTACATATATTGTCAAGGTGTTGAACCGGTTCAACATGCAAGACTCCAAGAATGGATTCTTGTCCATGTCACATGGAATCACTCTTTCGAAGAGTGGTTGTCCTTCCAATGAGATTGAGAAGGAACGCATGAGTAGAATACCCTATGCCTCGGCCATAGGATCTATCATGTACGCCATGTTATGTACTTGACCAGATGTGTCATATGCCTTGAGTATGACAAGCAGATACCAATCCAATCCAGGTGAGAGTCACTGGATTGCAGTCAAGAACATCCTAAAGTACTTGAGAAGAACTAAGGATGCTTTCTTGATATTTGGCGGTGAGGAAGAGTTGCGTGTAAGGGGTTACACTGATGCAAGTTTCCAAACCGACAGAGATGACTTTAGACCACAATCGGGATATGTGTTTTTCCTGAATGGAGCTGCGGTGAGCTGGAAGAGTTCCAAGCAAGAGACGGTATCTGATTCTACAACAGAGGCTGAGTACATTGCTGCAAATGGCGCAGCAAAGGAAGCTGTTTGGATCAGAAAGTTTGTTTCTGAACTTGGTGTGGTTCCTAGCATTGCGGATCCAGTCGAGTTGTACTGTGACAACACTGGGGCGATCGCGCAATCAAAGGAACCCAGGTCGCACCAGAAATCCAAGCACGTCCTCAGGAAGTTTCATCTGATTCGAGATATTATCGATAGAGGAGACGTTCGGATATGCAAGATTCCTACAGATGAGAATCTGTCAGACCCGCTTACAAAGCCGCTCACGCAGTGGAAGGATGAAGGGCACACTAGGAGTATGGGCATACGAGATGCGCCAGATTGGCTCTAGTTCATGTGGGAGACTGTTGGAATAGATGCCCTAGAGGAAATCTAGTTTAGTATGAATTTATTTGTGGCTAGAAATTCATTTATTATTTATTGGATATTTAATAAAATGAAGTCCTTAGATTTACAATCGTGTTGTTTATCTTAAATATCCCTAGTCCAGTATAATTATTAATGGGACAATCATCGATAGACTAGTATGGGGTTGGATTGATATGGAGATATCATGATCCAACACATAGGTGTGGATTAGGGGTAATGTCGCACTGGATTGACCCATCTCCGAGAAGGCTACATACACGTTATGTTGAGTCACAAGCGCTTCTCGCGGTACAACGGTATTGTCATCCTTAGACTTGAAGTCACTAGATATTCTAGTTGTGGATTATTATGATCTTGGTAGCGTTAAACGCTACACCGTAACTGGGTAGTTATAAAGGCGTGTACTAAATACAATAAGAAGCAAGCTTAGAGATCGTAGTGGACGTAGACAGGATTTGTCCCTCCCACATAACGGGAGCAAATATCCTAGGCCACTCGAGGGGTAGTGCTTATAGAATGTCTGGCCAGACTCAAATAAATCAATATGGGATATTGATGTTATTTGCACGAATAAGGCTATTCCCATGGATCGAGAAACTATGGATTGGATATACGAGTGTGACTTGTATGTCTCGTGTCAAATCCGGATATAGAGACAAAGGGATGAGACAAATACTTGTACAAAGGTTGTCAAGATGACTATTCTATTAGTTGGCTAGAATGGATGTTTTGCCAGAAACCGCTCCATATTAGCAAATAGTTGCTACCAACTAGATAGAACCTATGGGGTCACACGCTATATAGAGTTGAACTAGACTTGGGAATTAATTAATTGGATTAATTAATTAGAAGGATCACTTTGCAAAACCTTGCAAACTTAGTAGGGACTAATTTGCAAGAGAGGGACTAAATTGAATTCTAGTAGGACTAGAATAAGTCCTTTAGGTATTTGACAAGGAGTTGTTGGACTATATAAAGGACCTTCCTTCCTTCCTTCGCACAACTTATGATCATAATTGAACATTACAAGAGTGGGAGAGAACAAAAGGAGAGAAAAGAGCAAGCAAGCTAGGAGCTCGCCGCCCCTATCCCGCCGCCCGTCCCCGTCGGCCACAAGGAGGCCGAGACCTCCCTTTTTGGTCTCATTTTGCGTGATTCTTCTTCCTCTTCCTCTTTCCGGGCTAGCACCAAGGAGTGGGAGATCTAGGAATCAACTCTAGGCGTGGATCAACCATAGAGAACGTGACACAATTCGCGTTTGAAGTCATCAAAGGAGAACTCTAAGGTGTGTAGTTGATTTCTTCCTTTACCATCGTTATGTCTCTTGACTTGTGATCCTTGGAGGGTTTTGCATGGTTAATTATTGTTTCCGTTGCGCATCCATGAATCAAAACCCAACAGTGTGAAACTCAAATCTCAAGGCCTTTAACTGTAAACAATACTAAATAGCTTTTGAACCCTAGTTTGATTTGAGTTGTGTGCAGCAGATAATAATCAAACTGTAAAGTAAAGAACACAAAGCAATTTACAGAGTTCAGTCCCAATGGACCTAATCTCTGCCTGAGGGATCTAATCCCACCAGGATTGGGCAAACACTTCTTATTACTCACACAGAAACAGCCCTAGATCTTCAAGCCTAAGTGATTTCCCTTACACCTATACAGCTTGTGGTTCCAAACCTATCTAGTTCCAGCTACTAACTGTTGAGCTAACAAGAACCTTTTGTTGTTCACTTGAACAACCAACCACTAGGTTAAGTGAGGTTTAAGATAATCTAAAGATACACAGATTAAAGTACAAGTGAAGAACACAGTAAAAAGATGAGCTGTTGAAGCCTGGATGTGTTCTTCTGGAAAACTGGATTGATTTGATCTTCCAGAATCTGGATTGAAGCTTGAATGATTGCGTGTTTGAATGAATAATCTCCCACGAATTTTTCACACCTCTCTAAGTATTCTGCAAGCCTCTATCACTTCAAAATTCAAACAAGTCTCTTTTATCCACAGCTGCAACTGATTGAGAGATTTTAGGATCTCAGTTCCTACAAATCCTCTTTATGTTTTCAACTGAATTTCAAACAACTCTAAGTGGATATCCGTTGGAGTTTGTTGAGATTGCTCCTGCACGTTTAACAACCCTGCAACAACATTGAAACACAGCAACAACAAAATCCAGAAAGATAACAGTGCTAAGACTGTTTGGTTATCCAGTTTCTGATAAAACTGTTTAACAGAATAGAACAATAACCTGTACAACTTCTAATACATATGAATCATGAAAAACAAGTTTAAGACACTTAGAAGTGAGTAAATAATCACAATACTAAGAATCACAACCTGCAAGAAATAATCAAGTTAGTTCTGTAAAAACTGTCAGCAGCTCAAGGCACATCTCAAGGCCTTGGAGCTCTGAACCTTCTTCACAGAAATTCAAAGTTAAACTTAGATAACTTTGATTCTTCCTGTTCTGATCATCTGCAATTGTGTTAGATATACAAATAGTGTAATCCATAAGTATATGCAGTAAATCATTGATCTGTATAATCAGATATCCAATCTGCAACACAGATTTGTTAGAACATATAGCAGAATAGAATAACTCTCAAGGCTTTGAAGTTCTGTCAATATCTCAAGGCCTTGAAGTATCTGAAATGCCTTGCTGCTTATGTCTTTGTATTACATCACTCAAAACAATTACCAACCAAAACACATTCAAGGGTCTTTGACTCAACAATCTCCCCCTTGATGAAAGACAAAACCTACAGTCTTGTGTAGATTTTCCTGCCACTCATATTCAAAATTAGATAACCACAAAATGCAAAACAGATAACCAGCAAAAAATAAAAATTGACATATTACCACAGAAACATAAACACAACTGATTAAACCACACAACAACTAAGTATTATTATTATTCAAAAACTTATTCAAAAAACTGCAAACACAGAACCACATAAATCCTCCCCCTTTTTGACTTTCATCAAATAAGGATGAAGAAATGTTGGATCATTACTGAGAGTCTAGAAAAAAACTTAAAACAAAATTTTAGCTAAAAAGTCGAGGCCTTGAGAACAGAAAAGAAAGAAGAGAAAGAGATAGAGGGTCAAGGCTTTGGCAATCTCTGATCTTCTTTTCTTCTTTGATGTCTGGACTTTCTCTGAGCCTTCTCCAATTTCTTCTTCACTTGCAGCATCTTCAGCAGACTGATTACCTTCTTGTTCAGCTTCCACTTCAGCAACCACTTCTTGGATTATCTCATCCACTTTCTTCTTAGCCTGTACATAATCCACCTCTGTAGCTGCATCAACACCTGTGTCTTCACAAGCATCTTCTTCATAAGATTGTTCATACAAATCTTTTGAAGTAAGCACCACTGGAATTGGCCTCTTCTTCTTCTTCTTCTTCTTCTTCTTCTTCAGAAAATCTCCCAGCCTTTCCTCTGAATCCACACTGGTGTCATGACTAGTAGCAGAAGGTATCTTCTCCAGATTCAAACCCTTGTTGACAACATCCAGCTTTCCATTCATAACATTCATCAAGCCCTTGAACTGGTTGAATTCAGTTGACAGATCAAATAACCTTTGTCTGAGATCTTCAATCTCAACCTGCTGATCTTCTAACTTCTCTACCAACAAAGAGTAATCCTCATTGGCTTATCCTTTCCCAGATTTAGTCCCCTTAGGCTTTACAAACTCTTTCTAAGCAAGTTCTTCCTTTGACAAATCTGAATAAAACTTCCAATGTCCTTTCCCAGTCTGAACTACTCCAATCCTCTGAAGTGCAGTCTCATCTATCAACCCAAAACCTCCAGTAATCTTTTCCTCTCCTTTCACAGGTACATCAAAATATTCAACGAAAAGAGGTAACAAGTTGGCATATGGAAGAGGATGGTTTCTAGTCTTGGTTGCACAATAAATCATATGCTCCATAACCACTGTTGGCAAGTCTATCTCAAACCCTTGAGATATCAGATACATCAAAATCAGAACCTTATCAGTCACTAACTCCCTTGAGTTCTCCCTAAGAACTACACTCCTCATCAGAATTGTAAACAAGATTTTGGTTTCACAGTTGAGCACAGAGTGTGTCAACTTCTTTGGACCAGAGGGAACACCTTCAATAAAAAACATCTCATTTGCCTTATTCAGACACTCCTTCCTATCAGGATAATCTCCAACATTGTATTTCCTAGGAATGGCCAAGACTTTGGCAAAAGTCCTATGATCTAACCTCAAATCCACACCAGCCACTTTTGAAGTTAACACCATTTTATCATCACCTTCAGATACCAAGTTCAGATTAAATAACCTAGTTAACCTAGGATAGGCCTTTGAACTAGGATTTAACACCTTTCAAACAGCAGTTTCTCTTAACTTTCTCATGCAGTATCTGTCCAATTTATCCAATAATTGATCAGAAATCATACTACAGAAAGCTACCTTAGATGAAGCATACCCTTGCATCCATACAGTTCTAACCTCAGAGCTAAGAAACCAGTCTGTAGGAAGTACATTCTTACCTTGATATCCTTTCTTAGTTGCAGCAGCAACTTTCTTAACCCTAGTTTTCTTTTCTAAGGGTTTGGTCTTTTCTTGTCCTCCTTCAGTTGATTTCTTCTGGCTTTCTTGAGTTGATTTCCCCTTCTCCTCCTCACCAGTCTTTTTCTTTTCTCCCCCTTTCTTCTTCTATGACCTAGGTTGATCTCCACCCTGTGTCTCTTGTTGTGGATCAATGCTTGAGCCTTTATCTCCCTTCTCTGTTCTGGACTTCTTTGCAGGAGGAGTATCCTCATGCAAACTCTGAGTGTTTCCTGAATCTGAATCAGAAATCACTATCTTCTCCTTTTTATTTGCTCTCTTCTTGGATCTGCCAGAGGGCTTTCCTTGTTGCTGAATTCTGGCTGATTTGCGCTTCATTTTGGGGTTTAGGGTTTTGAGAAGAGAATGTGATTGAGAGGAATTTAGAGAGAGAGAGTAGAATCGTAGAGAATTGAGAGAGAACGAGAAGAAAAAGCCCTGACTTTCAGCTTAAGTAGGTTGAAAAGGATGAGTCATAAAAGGACTCTGCTATATCAACATTCAAAAAGAATCTTGAAGAATATTTTTGGGATATTTTAGAAAATTCTCTGAGTAATTCAAATATTATACATTTATCTAGAAAGATAAAATATAATATTTGGTGATCCATTTTTTTTTTTAAAAAATTGCATATATTATCAAGACCTGGAGAACAATCTCAAGGCCTTTTCTGCAGTTGGAGAAACTTCAAAGCTTTGAGCTATACTTTCAAGGCTTCAGAAAGTATAATCTCAAGGCTTTGAGATTCCTGCACATAAACACATATAAGTAATAATACCCCCCTAAACCAATGCATCCTTGTTTAACATCCCCAATCAAGCCTTAGAGATGAAAACCTATCATCTGGAAAATGTTTAGTGAAAATATCAGCAATCTGCATTGAAGTAGAGATAAAATTTAAAACAACATCACCTTGTTCTGCATGATCTCTAAGGAAGTGATGTCTCACATCTATGTGCTTGGTCCTTGAGTGTTGAACTGGATTCTTAGACATTGAAATAGCACTTGTGTTGTAACAACGAATAGGCACATTTCTGAAGTTATAGCCAAGATCTCTAAGTTGCTGAGCAATCCATAACACTTGTGAACAGCAAGCACCAGCTACAATATATTCAGCTTCTGCAGTTGATAATGCTACAGAATTTTGCTTTTTGGAATGCCAACTGATCAATGAAGATCCAAGAAATTAACAGCATCCAGAAGTAATTTTCTTGTCTACTTTATATCCTGCAAAATCTGCATCTGAATAGCCACTCAACATAAAATTAGATCTTCTTGGATACCAAATCCCTAAGTCTCTGGTTCCATTCAAATATCTAAAAATTATTTTGACTGTGGTTAAATGACTTTCCTTAGGATCTGCTTGAAATCTAGCACACATACAGACACTGAACATAATATAAGGTCTGCTAGCCGTTAAATACAATAGTGATCCAATCATACATCTGTATTCCTTTTGATTCACACTCTTACCATTTGAATCTTTGTCTAAAGAGAGTGATGAACTCATAGGGGTCTTAAGCACCTTGGACTGTGACATATTGTACTTATTCAATAAGTCCTTGGTATATTTTCCTTGATGCACAAAAATTCCTTTCTTCATTTGTAAGATATGAAGTCCAAGAAAGAAATTCAGTTCACCCATTAGGCTCATCTCAAACTCCCTGCACATCAGACTAGAAAACTCTTTTGAAAGAGCATCATTAGTAGCTCCAAATAAAATATTATATACATAAATCTGAACTACTAACAGATCACTTTGATGTTGTTTAATGAAAAGAGTTTTGTCAACTAAGCCTCTTTTGAAATTGTTTTCAAGTAGAAATTTTGAAAGTCTGTCATACCAAGCCCTTGGAGCTTGTTTTAAACCATAAAGAGCTTTATCCAATTTATAAACATGATCAGGAAAATTTTCATCTTCAAAATCAGGAGGTTGTGCTACAAAAACATCTTCCTGTAAATATCCATTCAGAAAAGCACATTTAACATCCATTTGAAAAAGCTTTATGTGATTGTGAGATGCAAATACAAGAAGTATTCTAATAGCTTCTAACCTGGCAACAGGAGCAAAAGTCTCCTCATAATCTATACCTTCTTCCTGATTAGATCCTTGAGCTACCAGTTTGGCTTTATTTCTTACCACTTTGCCATTCTCATCAAGCTTGTTTCTGAATACCCATCTGGTTCCAATAACTGATTTATCTTTAGGTCTGGGGACCAGATTCCAAACATTGTTCCTTTCAAACTCATTCAGCTCACTCTGCTTTGCAATGATCCATTCTGCATCTTCTAGTGCTTCCTTGGTATTCTTAGGTTCAATCAAAGATACAAATGCACTAAAAGCACACAAGTTCTTTAACTGTCCTCTTGTCGGAGTTCCAGTTGATGGATCTGATATTATGTTATCAGCTGGGTGGTCTGCAAGGTACTTAAACTTCTTTCTTGGTACCCAGGAGTATTCTCCTTCAAGGCTTTGAGTCCTTGGAACAGTAGAGGGAGCATCATAGAAAGTTTCAGCTTCTGTCTCAAGGCTTTGAGATTTTGGTTCAGCTGGAGGTTCAAGGCCTTGAGATTCTGCTAATTGATTCTGCACATTAATTTTGCCTTTGTCTTCTTTCACAGCATCATCATCTGATTCATGCTTGTTGAAATCTAGATCTGCAAAACTTTCCCTCAGAGAATCCTTAGTACTTTCATCAAAAATTACATGAATGCTCTCTTCCACAATCTTGGTTTTCCTATTATAAACTCTATATGCTTTGCTAGTTTGAGAGTATCCAAGAAATACACCTTCATCACTTCTAGCATCAAACTTACCAAGATTGTCTATACCATTATTATGCACAAAACAGATACAACCAAAGGGTTTGAAATAAGACACAGTAGGCTTTCTACCTTTAAACAGTTCATAGGGGGTCTTTTTCAAAATAGGTCTAATCAAGCATCTATTCAGCACATAATTGGCAGTGTTAACAGCTTCTGCCCATAAAAACTTTGGCAAATTACTTTCAAGAAGTATGGTTCTGGACATATCCTCAAGTGTCCTATTCTTCCTTTCAACTACTCCATTTTGCTGTGGAGTTCTAGGTGCAGAAAAATTGTGTGAAATGCCATGATTTTCACAAAACAAATCAAAGTCAAGTTGATCAAACTCCCTACCATGATCATTTCTAATGGATGCAACAGGTAAATTTTTCAAAGTTTAAAGCTCTTTGCACAGTCTAGAAAATCCAGATAAAGCTTCAGTTTTATCTCTAATAAACATCACCCAAGTAAATCTAGAATAATTATCAATTATAACAAGCATATATTTCTTACCTTTTTGGGTCTGAACTCTCATAGGACCACACAAGTCCATATGAAGCAATTCTAAGGGTCTAGAAGTACTTACGAAGTTCTTTGGCTTGAATGAGCTTCTGGTTTGTTTACCTTGTACACATGCCTTGCAAACTTCATCATCTGAAAGTTTCTGTGATGGTAAACCTCTTACCAAGTCTTTTGAGATGAGTTTATTCAAGGTATGCATACTAATATTTTCAAGCTTTCTGTGCCAAAGCTTTGAATCTTCCTTCAAGGCCTTGAGGCATTTTAGCTTGTCACCTGCAACACTGTTAGTATTCATAGCATATAGATTATATTATCTAGGAGCAGTGAGTATGCAATCACCAGATTTCTCATCTTGCACAACACATTTCTCCTTGTCAAATATAGCTTTATAACCTTTATCACATAACTGAGAGATACTAAGAAAATTATACTTAAGTCCATCTACCAGATAAACATCAGATATAGAATTTGTAGAACCATTACCAATACTACCTATACAAATGATATTGCATTTTGCTTTGTCACCAAGTGTGATTGTTCCTCCAGATTTTTCTGTAAGTTCAGTGAAGAGAGACTTCTTTCCACTCATATGTCTGGAACATCCACTGTCTAATATCCATTTCTGATCTTTCAAGGCCTTGGTGACATCCTGCAAAAACAAATCATTGCCTCAACAGGCTGTTAGACCAAGTGCAGAACTTTGAGTCATACTCAGAATCAACCATATTTGGTGGCCTAATTCCTTTTGGAGCCCAAATCTTCCTAACCTGTCCCTTAAGCTGATAAGGGTAAGTATTCCTCATAATATGAGGTTCTGATCTTCTGAAGGGACAAGTTAAACTGACATGACCAATTTTTCCACAGTAATGACATTTTGGAGAATGTCTGCTACCAGATTTGACAAAAGTAGTTTGGCCTTTCTTTGGAAAATTTGGATTATAGCCAATTCCACTTTTATGCATTGATTTCAGACTTCCTCCAAGAATGAGATTCATATTATGTTCTGAGCCTGTAAACCTAGCTAGGACCTTCTTGGACTCTTGAAGTTTCTCAGTCAAAGAATAGATCTGTTGTTCTAAATTCTCAGAATGAGTCTTTAGATCAGCATATCTTTCAGTCAAAAGAGTGTTTTGATCAACAACCTCTTTTATCTGTGCCTTCAAGGCTTTGAACCTGCTGTCCAAGGCCTTGAAGTCCTTTTCCAGCTTTGTCTTAGAAACTTCAATAGTTTTGTTTGAAAAAACTAGGTTCAGGTTTTGTTTTACCTGCTCATGGATCTTAATCTTTAAAGCAGAAATCTCATTTCTATAACTTTCCTCATTTAAGAATTTCAGAAAGTACATCAAAAGGACTAGCAAGTAAATTTTTTACCATATCTTCAATATGTCTGTCTGATGAATTTTCCTCATCATGCTTTGCCATGAAGCATAGGTTTGCTTGCTCTTCTTCTGTGTCTGAGTCACTTGATGAATCAGAATCACTCCAAGAAGCCATCATGGCTTTCTTCCTTCTGTTGTCACTGTCTTTCTTCTGAAAGTTCCTGTTCTTCTTCTTTTGTGGACAGTCTCTTACCAAATGATCTGCATCACCACACTCAAAACAATTCAATACTTTAGTTTTATGTGACTGTGATGAAGGTTTACCTTTGTAGTCCTTGCTTCCTAAGGGTCTTGATCTCTCTCTGTTGTAATCCCTGTTACCAGAGTTTCTTTTCTTTTTGAGAATCCTGGCCAAGGCCTTGGAGATCAATGCTAAAGCCTCTTCATCATCAGGCTCATCCTCAGTCTCAAGGCTTTGAGACTTTTCACTGTCTTTTGCCTTAAGTGCCAGGTTCCTGATGTTTTCACTCAAATCACCTTCCACATCCTTCATAGACATTTCATGAGTGAGCAGCTTTCCTTGTAGATCATCTAGCTGAAGAGGACTCAAGTCCTGAGCTTCCTCAATGGCTGTTGTCTTTGGCTCCCACTTGGCTTTTGGCAAGCTTCTCAGAATCTTTCTGACCTTCTCTTCATTTGAGAATTTTTTCCTAATGACTCCAGATTGTTCACCACATCAGTGAATCTTTTAAACATCTCCTTAATGGTCTCATCTGAGTTCATCTTGAATAACTCATATTGCCTCAGAAGTATGTTGATTTTGGTCTGCTTAACCTGGCTAGTTCCATCATATGTCACCACCAGTTTATCCCATACTTCTTTGGCACTCTTGCAATTTGACACTCTGTTGAACTCATCTGCATTAAGAGCACAGTATAACAGATTCATAGCCTTGTAATTTTTTGATACCTTTTCCAGTTCAGTAACTGAAAGATTTTCCTCAGACTTGATACATCTGACTCCATCAATCGTAGTGTATTGCTCATGAGGACCATTCTGAACTATTGACCATAGTTCCATGTCTTGATCTATGATGAACATCTTCATCAATGCCTTCCAGTGCATGAAGTTATCACCACAGAACAATGGAGGTCTGTTGGCTGCCCTTCCTTGTGAGAATCCACCATCTCCTACATTACTCATAGTCACCAGATTGTTAGATCTAAAACAGTGACACAAGCTCTAATACCAATTGAAAGTGTGTAATGTGTAGACTAAATACAGGACCTAAATACTCTAGAAGGGGGGGGGGTGTTTGAATAGAGTATGTAAACTTTTTTCAAAACTCAAATTTTAACAGAAATACTTGTGTGAAACTCAAATCTCAAGGCCTTGAGATTTTAGTAAACTCTCTGAAACTTTCACAGGCAAAATAGAAAGCTTCAAGGCCTTGAACTGTAAACAGTACTAAACAGCTTTTGAACACTAGTTTGATTTGAGTTGTGTGCAGCAGATAATAATCAAACTATAAAGTAAAGAACACAAAGCAATTTACAGAGTTCAGTCCCAACGGACCTAATCTCTTCCTGAGGGATCTAATCCCACCAGGATTGGGCAAACACTTCTTATTACTCACACAGAAACAGCCCTAGATCTTCAAGCTTAAGTGATTTCCCTTACACCTATACAGCTTGTGGTTCCAAACCTATCTAGTTCCAGCTACTAACTGTTGAGCTAACAAGAACCTCTTGTTGTTCACTTGAACAACCAACACTAGGTTAAGTGAGGTTTAAGATAATCTAAATATACACATATTAAAGTACAAGTGAAGAACACAGTAAAAAGATGAGCTGTTGAAGCCTGGATGTGTTCTTCTGGAAAACTGGATTGATTTGATCTTCTGGAATCTGGATTGAAGCTTGAATGATTGTGTGTTTGAATGAATAATCTCCCACGAATTTTTCACACCTCTCTAAGTATTCTGCAAGCCTCTATCACTTCAAAATTCAAACCAGTCTCTTTTATCCATAGCTGCAACTGATTGAGAAATTTTAGGATCTCAGTTCCTACAAATCCTCTTTCTGTTTTCAACTGAATTTCAAACAGCTCTAAGTGGATATCCGTTGGAGTTTGTTGAGATTGCTCCTGCACGTTTAACAACCCTGTAACATCATTGAAACACAACAACAACAAAATCTCGAAAGATAACAGTACTAAGACTGTTTGGTTATCCAGTTTCTGATAAAACTGTTTAACAGAATAGAACAATAACATGTATAACTTCTAATACATATGAATCATGAAAAACAAGTTTAAGACACTTAGAAGTGAGTAAATAATCACAATACTAGGAATCACAACCTGCAAGAAATAATCAACTTAGTTCTGTAAAAACTGTCAGCAGCTCAAGGCACATCTGAAGGCCTTGGAGCTCTGAACCTTCTTCACATAAATTCAAAGTTAAACCCATATAACTTTGATTCTTCCTGTTCTGATCATCTGCAATTGTGTTAGATATATAAATAGTGTAATCCATAAGTATATGCAGTAAATCATTGATCTGTATAATCAGATACTTCAAGGCTTTGAAGTTCTGTCAATATCTCAAGGCCTTGAAGTATCTGAAATGCCTTGCTGCTTATGTCTTTTTCTTTGTCTTTCATCACTCAAAACAATTACCAACCAAAACACATTCAAGGGTCTTTGACTCAACAGGCCCAATTGACCGTTTTAACCCTAGAAAATCCTAAAATCGATTAAAATTGACCAACCGCGTTAAAATTGGATTTTAACTGTTTATGTGCAAATCGCATGGTGATTGGATATGGCCTTAGGATTTGGTTTGGTGTGATTGTTTAATTTTTGTGGTTTGGTTTACGGCCTGCGAGCTGATCAATTAATTGTAATAATTAATTAGGGTTTTATGGCCTGCGAGCCATTTTTTTCTCAACTTGTGAGATTTATTTTATTTAGTATAGTTGTTAGCTAGTGCTAGATAGAGTAGATTGTTAGCCAAGATTGAAGAAAAGAAGCCCAAAGCCAAAGGGAGCCACAAAAGATGGAGCATGGAGCATTCCACATGACTATGAAGGATGGACCAAAAGATGAAGACGCATGGAGATGTGTTTGCTTTTAGGATTCATAGATAATTCCATTGGCTTGGAATTATCTTAGTCTATAAAAGGCCATATCCACATCACGTTTTATTTTTGTCTTGTGGTTGTTTATTTTATTGTCTTATTATTTTGTGGTTGGTGTATGAATGATGTATGCAATTAGGATAATAAGATAATTAGACAACCCGAATCTATTATTTGGAGTTGTGCCCAAACTCAAATAGATAGATTAGTTGATATGGATCAACACAAACAATTCAAATTGAATTGAAAAATCCCTCAAAATTCAAATATTGTGTTCTTGCCTTCTCGTTATTTAAACACTCATTATCATCATGATTTATCGATTTCGCGCATGCCAAAGCATGGCGACTTGGTTCATAATGATGGAATGCGATGGCACAAACAAGTAATGTGCAATTGTTTAAATAAGAGGTTGAACACAACTAGGCTATTAATATGGTTAAAACCTAGAGGCAATCAATTGGGATTATCCATGCGGATGGATACATAAGGAGTTATTTGCCCAATTGAACCAAAAGTTTCATAGAGATGCAATTGGAATTATTCCTACCTAAAGTAGTCAAATTATGGGTGACTTGCCAAAGCAAGCTCATAAGGAGATGAAACATTGATCTTGGCCGACTAGAAAATTTAAGGATATTTTCTGCATTAATATCTTGAGGGTTATTAATCCGTAGAAAAATAGTGGGAGCTATATTTGATAAATTACCCATTATTGAATATAGTCAAAAATTCACAAATACTAAAACTTGCGTATTTTCCTTTTTGTA
Organism: Linanthus parryae; assembly: GCA_023055425.1. Lineage (NCBI taxonomy): Eukaryota > Viridiplantae > Streptophyta > Magnoliopsida > Ericales > Polemoniaceae > Linanthus > Linanthus parryae. Next base: position 4,871,260 of record JALGPY010000019.1, on the reverse strand, counting down.
GAATTCCAAATGGCAAACAACTCATCGAGTTCACAACATTCCCTACGATATGTCCTTGAGAATGACAAGCTCTCTGGAACCAACTTCCTTGATTGGCACAGAAACTTGAGAATCATTCTCAAGTAAGAGAAGAAACTGTACGCAATAGAGGAGCATGTTCCAGCAGGTCCAGAGAACCAAACACCTGTAGCCCTAAAGGCGTATCAAAAGCGTGTTGATGACGCTAATGATGCCGCCTGCCTTATGCTATGCACCATGACTTATGAGCTTCAGAAGCAACACGAAAACATGAATGTTGTCGACATGATCGAGCATCTGAAGCAGCTCTTCCAAGAGCAGGAAATGGTTGAGAGGTATGAGGTCTCTAAGGCATTGTTCAATTGTCATCTGGAAGAAGGGAACCCGGTGGGACCCCATGTACTCCGGATGATCGGGTACCTGGAGAATCTCGCCCGACTGGGGTTCCCGGTCGGCCAAGAGTTGGCAACCGATCTCGTGTTGCAATCGTTGCCCGAGAGTTATGGACAGTTCATCATGAACTATAACATGAACGAGATCGTGAAACCACTGCCAGATTTGCTCAATATGTTGAGGACAGCTGAACAAAGCATCAACAAGGGTAATGGCAAGGCCATTATGATGGTGCAGAAAGGAAAGGACAAAAGGTTTGCCTCATCCTCCAAGGGCAAAGGCAAGTCAGTTGCCAAGTCCAAGGAAACTGCCCTTAAGCTTGTTGGTGGGATTGCCAAAGGTGTGACTAAAGGTGAGTGTCACTACTGCAGTTAGCCTGGACACTGGAGGAGGAACTGCCCAAAATATCTGGAGGACAAGAGGCTTGGAATAGTGATTCCACCACCACCAGGTATTTTAGTTGTAGATGTCAATTTAACTGTCTCTACATCATGGGTATTAGACACTGAATGTGGATCACACATTTGTCGAAATGTGCAGGATCTAAAGAGAAGTAGAAGATTGGCTAAAGGGGAGATAGATCTACGCGTTGGGAATGGAGCAAAAGTTTCTGCGTTGGCCGTAGGCGTGTGCGAGCTATCTCTGCCTTCAGGATCAGTTTTAGAATTAAATAATTGCTATTTTGTGCCTCCTATGAGCAGAAACATTATTTCTATTTCTTGTTTGGACAAGGAAGGTTTTATTATTTCAATAATGAACAATTGTTGTTCCTTTTATTTGAATAATATTCACTATTTTAGTGCGCAATTATTTAATGGACTATATGTCCTTGATCTATGCAATCCTGTCTACAGCATTAATACCAAGAGGATTAAAATAAATGATTTAAATCCTGCTTACTTATGGCACTGTCGTTTAGGCCATATAAACGAGAAACGTGTATCTAGACTCCATAAGGATGGACTACTAGACTCATTTGATTTTGAATCATATGATACATGTGAGTCTTGTTTATTGGGAAAAATGACAAAGTCCCCTTTCAATAAGAAAGGTGAGAGACTAGTGAGCAACTGGCGCTCATACATACTGATGTGTGTGGGCCATTTGCCACGCATGCCAGGGGTGGTTGTGTCTACTTCATTACATTTACTGATGATTACAGTAGATATGGATTTGTGTACCTTATGAAGGCCAAATCCGAATCCTATGAAATTTTCAATTCAAAGAATTCAAAAGTGAAGTAGAGAAGTGTAGATACTGCTTTATGACATGGCAGATCTAGGCCACGTGGCAACCATCCAGCACACCATATTGTGCTCCACACACACAGGATCACCAGCCGAGCTGATCCATGTGGGGGCTGCGAGACAGAGCCCTCGCATACCACTGCACGGGACTTGTAGGGACTTTGTGGTTTGGAGGCTAGAGTAAGCCCTGTCGCGTGCGAGCCAAGCCCGCGCGCGACCTTTAGTAACTGTTTTGAGAGATTTATGGCACGAGCTCCCTAGATCCGGTCAATCCGGTCAAACCCGGTCAACCTCGTAACGGTTCCGGTACTCGCGCACCACGTGCTCTAACGGTTCCTATATACTCGGACGAACGTGCCGTTATGGTTAAGCTAATTAAGCCGCCATTAATGGGCGCATTAACCACACTACAACGGTCATGTTCTCCAGTATATATACATCGTTAACCTTTCCATACAAAGGAGAACAACACTGCCATACGCGGAAGCTCTGCCAAACCTCTGTCTCTCTCTCAGACATTGCTACTGACTTACTCTCTCCCTACACACACCCCTATTCTTCCTGTGCGATCCCTGATCCACTACGTACGGTGTACACGGAGGTCTCCCTGCCGGAATCTCTTGTGCACATTTTGGTGAACCCGACGTGAAACTTACCAGCAAAAGCAACCATGTCTCAGGAGGATGATGTCAGCAACCGGTCGCCGTCCACCGAAACTCCCTCGGGAGACGAAGCCCGCCGTACTCCGACGACTCCCGGCGAGGCACCAACTTTGGAGTCTTTGGACGCCACTGTCCAAAGTCAGGCGAAAGCTCTCAAGTCTCAATCTGCGCAGTTGGAGCGGATCTTGGCCGTTCTGGGCACCCTTGCGCCAAATCCTCCACCAGGTACCGCCACACCTCAGGGAGGAGGAACCCCTACTGCTCCAGGATTGGGAGTATCGGCCACGCCTCCCAACCCTCATCTGCAAACTCCACCGTCAGCCGCGCAGCTGCCTTCGATCCAAGGATCAACAGCGCAAATGCTACCCCCTGCCGCTCACGCCTCTCAGCCCACGGCTTTGGCGTCTAACCCAACTTTGCAGTACACTCTGCCTCCACCGGCGACCATATGGGGAAACGCGGGTAGCCAATACACTCTCAATCCTCCGGCGACATATGTGTCGCCACCGCCTACGGCAGCCCCTCCGGCAGCTACCGAGGGAAGCCTCCCAGAATGCATGACATCCTTGCAGAAGCGCGTGGACTCCATCCTAGCTCATCAATCGCTCGCGGATACCATCATCCCGAAGCTAGACAACGATCCACCCATCCCACGAGAAATTTATCTCATGCCTAACCCGGCAGGGTACAAGGCTCCCAAATGGGACAAGTTCGAAGACGTCAATGGAAACGCTCATGAGCATGTCATGCGTTTCATCGATGTCATGGGTCCATACGGAGCTGATCCCAAACTGCTGATGCGAGAGTTCCCAAAGACTCTTGGGAATGTAGCATACAAATGGTACCGGACGTTAGAGCCCGGATCTGTGAAGACTTGGGACGACATGGTCCAGAAGTTCTACACCAAGTTCTTCCAGATGGAAGAGAAGGTGACGATGATCCATCTCTCGCGGATGTATCAGAAACGCGAGGAAGATGGAATCACTTTCATCAAGAAATTCAGAGCGAAATCCTTAGAATGCAAGGACCCGATGCTCGAAAGTCGGCTCGTAGAGATATGCCTGCAGTGCATGCGAGACGAATACAAAAGCATGCTGATCAATTTGCAAACACCCACGTTTTCAAAGCTCATCGAATGCATGATGAACATCGAGCCCATCGTCGAGAGACAGAGAAAGAAGAGCGCTCCAGAACGACCTGCGAGCGGCACCACCTACAAGATCGGCAGATTTGGCTACAAGCGAGGACGCGAAGCTGAGGTCAATACAGTTTCGCCCCAGAAGCAAGCGAAGGTTACAAACTTCGACGCACCACCTCTACCATGCTCGGTGGAGGAAGCGAGCGATCTCTGCAGACAGTGGCGCAAGGACGGCGTCCTCCCACCGCTCGAGAAAGCACCCTCCAAGGAGATGACGAGGGACCCTAAATGGTGCGAATACCACGGCAAGGTCATGCACCCCACAGCCGAGTGCAAGAAACTCAGATTCGCACTCGATCAGAAGATGAAGAGCGGCGAACTCATCGTCAGCGACCATCGGAAGGATGTGCGCAACAACCCGCTGCCTGCCCATACAGATTCGGGCTCAAAAGGCAAAGAGGTCGCCATGATCTCGATAGTCGACTTGGAAGAAGTCGCAGAGGATGGTCTGCCCATCGTTGCTGAAGTCCATGAAGATGAAGACTACAGCATGGACACGGAAGATGAGCGTGCCGACCGCATGAAAGGGTCGCACGGCTTCGACAGATTCTTCAGCGAGATGAACTTCTCCGAAAAATGTCGAGCGGACATGACAAAAGCAATCTTAAGGGTAGCAGAGGACTACGAGGAGGACCTCGTGGTCTCCAACGGGAAAGTCGTCAGGGCGTCCCGTTCCACAGAAAAGATTATGACCTTTTCTGCCAGCGACAAAAAGACAGATGCGAGCCACCAGAGGCCCCTGTACGTGACCGCCATCATCAACGGCGTCGAATTCAAGCGAGCATTCGTCGATGGAGGCGCAGCGGTCAATGTTGTTCCACTCCACACACTGAAGCTAGCAGGGATCCCCGAGCACAAGGTAGTCAAGCGTCCATCCCCGCTGGTGGGATTCGGAAGCGATTCCAGAATGACGATCGGGTGGATCCGCCTGGGCGTTCAGATCGGCAAAATCAAGTGCTCGGCGAAGTTCTATGTCATAGACGCGAACACCACGTACCACATGATCATAGGTCGGGCCTGGATTCATCGCTTTGACGCAATCCCTTCAACGGCTCACCAAGTGATGAAAGCTATCTGGAACGACAGGATTGTCGAGATACCGGCCTCACCTAACCCGTTCAACTTGGACGAAGCGCATCTCAGCGAGGCGGTGTGGTTCACCGAGATGGCGGACGAGCAAACACCCGGACCATTCAACCCTACTCCTCTACCTCTCTGGGAGGACATCAAGGACCAGTCACCTGCAGGCGTGATGGTGACAAGGGGAGACACCGAAGAAAAGCCGCCTACCCACGAAGAGGCGCCGCGCATCGCATATCATCGCAAGAGTGTCTACACTCTGAAGAGGATCGCAAAGCACGACCCCGAGGGCAAGGAGATAGAGAGCTTCTACGCCAACGGGAAGAAATGCTATCGCATATGAAGGTGCGCGGGGACGTCCTCACACGGGCATGGGGATGTCCCTGGGCAAATCAATCAAATCGAGCAAGTTGCGCTCACAGAAGAGCCAACACAGGGCACTCCAGAGGAGAAACTTAAAGAAGCCCCCGAATGCATGGAAGACAGGCCAAGACCACAAAAGCAAGAGCTTAAGGAAGTGTTCCTCAGCCCGAACGAGGAAAAGAAAAGACCAGTCTTCCTGAGTGCGGACCTCACAAGCGAAGAGGAACAAGGACTGCTGCAGCTCCTAACTGAATACAAGGACGTGTTCGCATGGGAATACGACGAGATGCCGGGTCTGGACACGAGCATCACCATGCACCGTTTAGACATCATCCCAGGGTCTAAACCGGTCAAGCAAAGCACCAGAAGCTTTAGGCCAGAGCTCAACGTGAAGATCAAACAGGAGATTGTCAAACTCCTAGATGCCAAGTTCATAGAGCCCAATCACCATCCCACATGGCTGGCCAACATCGTGCCAGTGGTGAAGAAGAACGGACAGCTCCGCATCTGCGTGGACTTCCGAGATCTTAATCGCTTCTGTCCTAAGGACGATTTCCCGCTGCCTAACATCGATTTACTCATTGATTCAACAGCAGGCCATCGCATGTTCAGTTTCATGGACGGCTTCAGCGGGTACAATCAAATCAAGATGGATCCCGAAGATGCAAGGAAAACTGCATTCATCACTCCCGTGGGGGTATTCAACTACACGGTAATGCCATTCGGTCTTAAGAATGCAGGCGCAACCTATCAGCGGGCCATGATGGCCCTATTCCACGACATGATGCACAAAGAAGTGGAATTCTATGTGGATGACCTGGTAGTCAAATCCAGGCATGAAGCAGATCACCTTGCAGACCTGCGAAAGGTATTCAACAGATGCAGGAGCTTTCAACTGAAAATGAACCCCATGAAATGCGCGTTCGGCGTGACTTCGGGGAAGTTTCTGGGATGTGTAGTTCATCGCCAAGGGATCGAGCCTGACCCTGCGAAAGTGTCAGCCATCACCAGCATGACGCCACCTCACGATCAAAGTACCTTGAAAACATTCTTGGGAAAATTGTCATATCTGCGGAGATTCATCCCAGCAATCGCCGAGATCACGTGCTGCTTCAGCACCCTCCTCAGGAAGGACGCCGCGTACAACTGGGCTCCTGACCATGAAGCGGCATTCGAAAAGCTAAAGGAGATACTTACATCCCCGAAGATTATGATCGCGCCTCAACTGGGATCGCCGCTGCTGCTATATCTTACATCAACAAGGAGATCTATAGGAGCACTCTTGGCCCAGGTATATGAGGGACAAGAGAGGCCTATCTATTACATCTCTCGCATTGTGCAGCCTGCTGAATCAAGGTACACGGACATCGAACGTCATTGCCTTGCCTTATTCTTCGTAATAGAGAAGTTGAGACACTATTTTGCATCGCACAAAGTAGTGGTGGTCACCAAAAGCGACCCCATAAGATACCTGCTAACTCACACTACTCCGGGCGGGAGATTGGCGAAATGGTACATGACCATCTCTCAATACGATATCACATGCGTAAAACCAAGAGCGATCAAGTCGCAGGCGGTCGCAGATCTGCTGGCACAGTTTCCTGACAACAGTCACGAACCTGTGATCGAGGAAGAACTCGAAGGCCCTGAAATCTACGCGATCGACGTGCCCTATTGGACCCTCCACTTCGATGGTTCGTCAACCAGAAAAGGCGGAGGCATTGGGATAGTCTTGACAAAGCCGGACGGGGAAGTCATACAGATGTCCGCCAAACTCAATTTCGCAGTCACGAACAACGAGGCGGAATACGAGGCTCTGATCGCAGGGCTCCGTGCGGCGAAAACTTTGGAAGTGAGCAACTTAACAGTCATGGGAGATTCCAAACTGATTGTTAAACAGGCCTCGGGCGAATATGGTTTAAAGGAGATCAACCTCCTGCCATACCGCACCCTAGTGCAAAAGCTGATGCAGCAATTCTGCGACGTGAAATACGAGCACAAACCCCGAGCGGACAACAGGCATGCAGACGCCTTAGCAACTCTGGGATCTAAGGTCAGCATAGACAAATGCCCCGCAAGTATTTCCATCGAAGTGCGAACATCGTCGGCATTAACAGAAGATGCGTGCGACGACGAACACATGGATGACGCAGACTGGCGAAAAGCAATCCTGCAAGCTATTGCGTAAGGCACCAGCAGCGAGGGCTGGGCACTCACGAAAGGATACTGCATCCACGACAACACCCTTTACTACAAGGGTCCTGGAGGAATACTCATGCGTTGTGTCTCCGAGCAAGAGGGACAACAGCTGTTAGAAAAGATTCACCAACACGCTTGCGGAGAAAGCGAGGTGTCAATCTACAGGAAAGCTCAGAGATATGGCATTCATTGGCCAAGCATGTCTACAGCCGCAGCCCTGATACAAGGGAAGTGCGAAAGTTGCGCACTAATCAAAGATTCTCTTCTTGTCGCTCTAATCGACGACGACACAGACTGGAGAAAGCCATTGTTTGAATTCCTCACCAAGGGCACCGTGTCCGAATCGAGAAAAGAGGCAGACAAATTAAAGAGGAAAGCTTCTCGATATGTGGTTCAAGAAAATCTGCTTTGGCGAAAAGGTCATGAAGGCAACTTGCTGCGATGCCTAGACGATAGGGAAGCACAAGAAGTCATGGACCTCTCCCACCAGGCGGAACACCAGGGAGGTGCGAAATTATGCAGACAGCTTCTCTCAATTGGATACTTCTGGCCCACGATGGAAGTCGATTGCCGCACCAAGGTGCGACGCTGCCAAGAATGTCAATTCAAAGGGAACCTAGTGCACGCTCCCGCCGTGGACCTACATGCACTAGGAACGCCATGGCCATTTCACACATGGGCTTTGGACTTCATTGGCCCCATCCGACCAACGTCACATGGGAACCATTTCATCCTCACCGCAACTGAGCTGTTCACCAAATGGGTGGAAGCAATACCACTGAAGACGGCAAACGCGCTGGCTGTGGTCAACTTCATCCAGGAAAACATCGTATGCAGGTTCGGAATCCCGAATACTATTCTTTCAGATAACGGTACTCCTTTTGTTAATCGTCAGGTAGCTACAAAACTTGCGGAGTACAATATCAGGCAGATATGCTCTACCCCCTATTATCCAAAGGGAAACGGGCAAGCCGAGGCGACTAACAAAACGCTGCTGAGAATTCTGAGCAAGATGGTCGCAGATGACCACAAGAAGTGGGCCGACTCTCTTAACATAGCTCTGTGGGCCTACAGAACTTCTCCAAGGACACCCACAGGGGCCTCGCCATTTCTACTATGTTATGGGGCTGAAGCTGTGGTACCTGCGGAGGTCAGAGTCAATTCGGCAAGGCTGGCCTTCCACGCGCTCTACGAAAACCAACGCGATCATGATTTAGTCTTGCTGGAAGAAAAGCGAGAACAAGCCAAAAGGACTAACAAGCGGTACCAAGAAAGAATCGCTCGCGCCTACAACAAGACAGTCCAGCGACGGGATTTCGCAGTTGGCGACCTGGTCTTGCGCGCATCTGATCACTGCATGCGAGAGGTAACCCACCCAAAGTTCGCAGCTAATTGGGAGGGACCCTTCGAAGTCACAGAAGTCTTCGATAGCGGCTACTGCAGCATACGAAGGTTGCACGGCACAACCTCAACTCCAAGCTCAGTCAACATGCGCTGGATCAAGAAGTACTATCCCTGACTTCTCTTGTTTCATACGTTTTATGATAACGTTGCTTAATGTCTCATGTGGCTACGATATTCGCAATCTCCTCTCCCATATGAGAGGATTGTAATCCTATCTCTCCCATATGAGAATGTCATAATAAAAAGAATTCTCCCAAATGAGAAGTTCACATTTATCAGCTGTTTATATTGATTATCTAATTTGTTACAACTGTTAACAATGATTTATGCGCTTCAATAGTAACAAATGTAAACACGATCTTAAATGATCATCAAAGCCTATCCCTTACGATAGCGAACGCGATCTTAACTGATCATCAAAGCCTATCTCTTACGATAGCGAACGCGATCTTAAATGATCATCAAAGCCTATCTCTTACGATAGCGAACGCGATCTTAATTGATCATCAAAGCCTATCTCATATGATAGCAAACGCGATCTCAATCGATCATCTAAAGCCCATCTCCTACGATGGCAGCCACTGCAAATGCGATCTTAATCGATCATTTAAAGCCTATCTCTTACGATAGCAATTAAATACAAATACGATCTTAAGTGATCATCTAAAGCCCATCTCCTACGGTGGCAGCCACTACAAATGTGATCTTAATCGATCATTAAAGCCTATCTCTTACGATAGCAGTTACCCGCGAACGCGATCTTAAGTGATCATCTAAAGCCCATCTCCTACGATGGCAGCCACTACAAATGTGATCTTAATCGATCATTAAAGCCTATCTCTTACGATAGCAGTTACCCGCGAGCGCGATCTTAAGTGATCATCTAAAGCCCATCTCCTACGATGGCAGCCACTACAAATGTGATCTTAAGTGATCATTAAAGCCTATCTCTTACGGTAGCAATCAAATGCAAATGCGATCTTAAGTGATCATCTAAAGCCTATCTCCCATGGTAGCAATCAAATGCAAATGCGATCTTAAGTGATCATTAAAGCCTATCTCTTGCGATAGCAGCCAAATGCAAATGCGATCTTAAGTGATCATTAAAGCCTATCTCTTACGATAGCAGCCAAACGCAAGTGCGATCTTAAGTGATCATCTAAAGCCTACTTCTCACGGTAGCAATCAAATACAAATACGATCTTAAGTGATCATTAAAGCCTATCTCTTGCAATAGCACCCAAACGAAAACACGATCTTACATGATCATCCAAAGTCTATCTTTTGCGATAGCAGCGAAATACAAAAACGATCTCAATCGATCATCTAACGCCTATCTCTTGAGATAGCGGGCCATACAGATGCGATCTTATAATGATCTCCTCAAGCTTATCTGTTACGATAGCAATTTTGGTTAATTATCCAAACCCGTCTGATATGATGGCAACATGAGTGCAGAGTTATCTTATTAGATCTTCTAAAGATCTGTCTGCTATGATAGTAGTTTATGCGAGAAACGATCTCAGACAAAGCCTATCTTCTATGATAGCAATTTGCACAACGATCTTGATTGATCTCTGGAAAATTATCTGGAACGATAACAACGTTGTGAACGTGATCTCATACGATTTACAACGACCAACTACAAGCCCATCCGTCAAGATGGCACAGCTGCGAAATAACGATCTCGAATGATCTAGCGAAATATCTGTAAATTGACATCGCATATGTGAAATCATTACATGTCATTATGCAAGGCAAAACAAGCCGAAACGCATGCGAAATTGTATTTTGTTGCAAAGAACAGATGATACAAATACTACTTATCATTATGAGTCAAATGACTTACAATTTGTCTATCTAGATAGCAGCTTACAAGCGAAAAGCTCGCATCTAACTACACAGCCAACATGGCTTACAATACATTCGAAAAATGGCTGATAAGCCAGAAATGCGCCAAGGGAACTCTCGACTAAGAAAAGAGAGAATCCACCGGTCCTGACACCGGCAGCACAGTACGCAGATCTGAGGCCAAAGATCTATAGCAAAAGGGATGCTGCCGCGAAGAGATCAACTTGTCATTCGCCACATCCCTAGCAGCAAGGTCAGGGATACGATACGCCCAAGACCCCAAGGAATGACAAAAGCCTCTGTCTGACCAAGATAGGCGCCGGAGGAGCTTCCTGTGCCGACAAAGGATACTCCGCGCAACAGGCGAAGCAGTCATTCCTCTGGTGATGGATTCCTTGTCATGTTGGACAAGGGCATTGACGAGCACCCCGACCTCACAAATGTGAGGACAACGGATTCTTCTTCGGAGATGCTGAAGAAGAATCACGCCGTTCATTACGAGACGGTAGCACGGTCACTACGGCGCTGCACCTCGCCACGAGGCGGCCGGAAACATGACCTGCACACATAATACACGAAGAAATTTCTTCGAACACACATGAGGTATTATCTGCATCCTCTTTATGATGGTTATAAACGGCAATGAGCCTCATAAAGTGGATCTTGGAAACTATTTCTATGGCACAAAGCGCAAACTCAGGATTCAAAGCCTGAAGTTGCCGTGAATCAACGAAAAACAAGCGTTGAAGCCAGCAGTCGTAAGGACTCACGGCAAAGCACATGTTTGGGATGAAGAACCCAAATGGCAAAGACAGGGTTTATATAGGCCCTGTAGAGACTCTTCGGTTGCTTAAGATGAGTCAGCAAATTCAAAAAGAGGGTAAGTTCAATCACTTACGCCTTGAAAAGCGGTAACAATCAATTACCCTACTAAAGGCTACGACGATTCAGTTGCGTATCCTAATAAATGACGGATAGTCATGATTCGGATGGACTTCCCAACGGAAGCGTGCTTATCTGCCGAGAAATTAGCGCGAAAATCAAGCAAAGAATCAATTGCTGATGTCATAATTGGATATGCACAGAAATGTCCAATCAAATCCCGAAAGGGGCAAAACGGGCAAACTCATTGTTTGTTGTTAAAAAAAAAAAAAGAAGGGGGAGAAACCCTAGCAATATCACATTAATGTTCAAAACATTACATTAATGTCTCAGCCATTTTCCTGTTTTCTTTTCAAAAATTCGAAAAGTCAAAACAAATTTTTGACTAAGGAGTCCTGGGGTGCGAACTGCTCGCTCAGCTTCTCCACTTGTTTCACTTCTTGCTTCAGTTGCTCGCACTTGGCATTCATTTCCTGATACAGCTTTACAGCTTCATCAGCCTTTTGCTTTTGCTGCTCCACCTTCTGCATCTCAGCTGCGAGATTCTGGTGACCGAGATTCAAAGTCACAGCTGCGCGAATCAGTGTAACTCTGTCCTTGAGGAATTTAAAGCCAAGTCTGCCTTGGACTTTGAGCACGAGATTTTGGCACATGCCACACAGCAATTCAGCACTCTGGGCCGAAATGGTCGCAGGTGTAGCCGCGCACAGCTGCTCTAGTATCCAGATGGCTTCAGTAAGGAATAGCCTCCTGTCAAAAGGACTGATCTCCAGACACCTCACAAACGATCGGGGGTATCTGAGGCGCATTCGAACCACCCAGTCTACATCGGTTTGCTTCAAACCTGAGACGTCAAAAACAAGTCATGATGTCAAAACTCGCAAGCAAATAATGCGACGTACGAATGGTAAAATCTCTGCTTACCAGTGCCTTCCAGAATTTCATGAATAGAAGGAATGCGAGCCACCGGGTTGTTCGAAGACTGCCCTCGCTCCATGGCTCTCCTATCAGCTGCGAGCTCCAAACTCTCATAGTTAGGAGGAAGAGTGTAAGCTGCACCAGCTGCGATTACATTCCCAACCTGCGAGCCCCAAATGCTCCACGCAGGAATAGGTGCTCCTGGCTCAGTCATCGCCGGAGGCACAACCGAGGTCGCTGGACGGACATTCCCGGATGCGGAAATGGCAGCATCGCTTGTCCTTTCCTCCTCACCACCAGTACGGACACTTTCGTCCATCCGCACAGCATCAGCTTCGACATCATCGGAGAGCTCGATGACATCCTCGAGACGCTCACTTACATGTCCAGCGTCCGCGACGGGCTTCTCAGTATGAGAGCTCGAGATGGGAACATGGGATGCAGAAGGCTGACTTCTCTGCTCCAGCTCAGGTTCCTCAGCATGACCTGCGATACCAAATGCGACAATATGAGGTAACTTGTGTTATAAGTTATTTCACTATCTTTGCTAAAGCTAAGAATAAGCACCTCCACGCGAAGGTGGGATTAAGGTATCCTCATCGTACACTAGGGACGTGGAACCGTGCCCTATCAGTGTATCTTCATTAAGCAAATCTTTAAGAGAAGCGTGACCTGGGACGCGAGTAAACCAGTCATGATTTTGCTTCAAGTGACTAAAGCCTAGTATGCGCATATCACTCAAAATAATTACCTGAGGGTTCTCCGCATTTGCTTACCAATCAACGGCGAATGTCGGGCTTTGACACACCGTGCTTTAACGCACCCACAATTACATCTCTATAAGTAACTGCGAGATTGAAGATCTCACCTTTATCGCCACCTGCGATCTCTGCGAAGTCCGCTTGGACTTGCTCTAGCTCTGCTGTGTCCTCTCCAGGAACCTCATCTTCCTCCTCCACATGAGGAGCCACTTCTTCGGGAAGCTCGTCTTCCTCGCCAGTTGGACGCGCTAAGTCGTCAACATGCCGCTCCTCGAGGCTCCGCTGTTTCACAAGCTCGAGTTCCTCTTCCTCTCGCTGCCTTCTTCTCGCAGCAGCCTCCGCGGCTGTCCTCCGGGATTCAGCAAGAACATCCTCGCTTATGGGATCATCTGAAACGCCAGCATGGGCATTTCTCTTTTGCCTCTTGGCCACGAGGCCACCAATGGCTTCATCATCATCACCTGCGAATATACAATTGGTTCAAAGAAAAGAACTGCACAAAAGTCATGATAAAGGACAAGGAAAGGCGACGGAAGTACCTCCTGACTCTTCCTCGCGCATCACAACTGTTCCTTCTTCTTCTTCTTCATTACTTGCTTGGGGCTCCTGCCTCTCTTCCTCTTCCTCTTGATTGAATGGAACGAAGGTTTCAACTGCGAGATCTTTTCGCACCTTGCCGGGCATACGACCCTTACCTTTGTCCTTGACAGAAAGGGACCTCGCTGGGGGCGAAGCTGGAGTGCTCCTAGGGGAAGAAATCGTAATCCCCTTTTGCCAAGGTCTCTTCGCTCTCGGCGCCGCAGTCGCCGGAGGGGACGGGTCACCTCTAGGAGGAGACGGAGCCGGAGGGTTGTCTATCAGCGAGTCAGCAAAGGTGTTCATGACCCCACGAACTTTTGTTTCGACCTCGGCATCCATCCTCCATGCTAGCCGATACGACTCCCCCCTCCTTCTGGTGGCAACAATGGTATCCACCAGCGATTTGGAACGGTCACCAGCTGCGAACCTCCGCACATGACACTAGACAATACAGAACAAAAAGCATCAGTGCAAGCAAATCAAAGAGCTCAAAGCACACAAGGAAACTGCTTACCTCAGCAAACGCCTTGCTATATTTGATGACCTGCGTGTCACCCTTCTTGATTGCATCGACCTGCTCCTTCAGAATGAAATCGGGGCACAAATGATTCTCGCGGTCCAACAACGAGTAGCAACCGTACTCAGACTCGCTCAAACTGCAATTGGGGCGAAACGGAAAAGAGTTTCTCTTGATCAAGGGGGCCCTTCCTGGCTGCGCCGCCGCCTCCGTCTCCATCCTCGTATGCTGGGCAATCCAGTATGCGATCCAATTCTGGGAACAACCACCCCTGCGGGTTCCCGCAGGCTGCTCAAAGGGAAGATTGCTCATAAGGACCGTCTTGCATTCCTTTGTCAGCAAGCGCTTGTAGCACCCTCTAACGATAGACTGGGGCCAGATTGATGGGGCCACCGCATCGAAACCAAACTGAGGAGAGACCCGAGTGGGGTCAACATCCACTGTAAGCCTTTCATATCGTGGCGCGAGCTCACGAATATGCTCTGCAAGTGCAGGAAGAGAACCCCGCAAACACCAGCAAAAGAACTCACGATAGCGCTCGTGGAAATGCGGTCCCTTTTCAAAGAGAAGGTCTTCTGACAAGACCATACCTTCGGAGGGGTATAGCTTCGGAAACCACCGCACATTCTCAACACGTGTGGCGTAAGGCCTGGCAGTGAACTCCCTTCGCTTGTCGCATATCAAGCTCCAAGTACACTTGGTGTTGCTTGCCCCGAACCATCTCGCAGCCCTTCCGCTGTTGAGCGCTTTCGTCTCGCCTGGGGGACACCACTTCTCAAGTGGGAGGGGAGTTGGAGCATAAGACGGCCAACGCTCGAAAACCCACATTGTCAAAAAGCTGATATTGACAAAGGTCAGAACATCGAGGCGGCCACGCGATTCCCTCATCGCCAGAACCAGCTGATCCAGCCTGTAATATAGCGTGCCCAAGACCAAGGGTCCAAGTGCGACTCTCTGGCCAAGAGCGAGCCTCACGGCAAGTGGCAGCACATGGTAGAAGACCCCATCATGGGGGTGACCATCGATCAGATACCTCGACAGCCAAGCGCAGAGAAAGGCGCAAAGGGTCAAATGATAACCCTTGCCCTCTACGTAATTCTTGGCCTCCGGGTCCTCGCTCAAAAGCTTCTTAGTAATGCTGCTGCTCGCATAGTCTCGGAAGAAGTACTGCAACCACTTGTTCCAGGTATTCTTCGCGGACGTATCAACCAGCTGCCAGTTCGGAAGAGGTTTTGTACTGGTCCACCGAGTGGAGATTTTCTTCACCTCTGCTAGGCACTCCTCCATCTGCGCGTACAAGGCTAATTCCGCAGATGTCCTTAAGTGACTCAAGGGGTCCACCTCGCCCATGGGGGAAAGCTCATACAGCATTTGAACGTCCTCGAGCGTGGGGGCAGCCTCGAACTCAGCAAAGTGAAACGTGTGAGTCGCAGGCGAATAGCGGGACAGAAGGTCTAGAAGCATGGACTGATCCAACTTCACGGCAGCACCCTTCATAGCACGAACAGCAAAGAAAATGCCGGCTTCATCAAGAGTTTCGGCGTAATTACCCAACACGTGGTCCGTCCACTCATCCATATAGTCCAACTTCTGGACAAACGCCTGAGTAGAAATCGCAGTGTATGGGAAGTGCCCGTTCTCGATTCCCAATCGAACCACATCCTCGGAGCCAACTAACTCGAGCAAGGCTGAGTTAACTGGGCGAGTCAGTGTCAACAACCGCTCAACGGGAACAGGATCAGGCGTCCTCTTCGCCTTCACCCTCGCGTGGTAAAAATCTTTCCCACCCAGAAAGGGGGCTTTTCGCCACAGAGACTGCGGAAGCTCCGGCATCTCTTCATCTTCCTTGACGGGTCTGGTTACCCTTGTTTTGGCCATTCCTGCGAAAGGGCAAAAAAAGGGGGGAGAAATACCACACCAGTCAGTTTGAATTTTGAATTCGAGACTTATGCAAAGGAATGCAAACAGTTCCGGTGCCAGAAATTGGGTAATTGCAAGATCCAATATCGTCGAAAGAGTAAAGCGAAGCGGGTTTAAAGATCAAAGCCTCTTCACAGATTTCATGAGTTTACAGATTCAACGCAGTTCAAGACAAACGCCGGAATTTTAAAATCAAAAGTAAACGAGGCCAACCTTGTTTCCTTGAAGCCTGCTTGGAGATGCACAATTGAAGAATACGATTTGCAGTCTTGAACTGATGATTGATTATTTGGATCTGCTCTCGAAGATCTCCGGGTACCATTCACTTTAAGAGAAAGAAGCAATGCCTTGCAATGATGGGATACAAGGTATTTATCCAAAAGAATGAAGGGTTGCGTCCCTTCAGTAGTCGAATCGCAACCGTCACCGTCGTGTCGCGCAATCACAGGACGGGCTGACGTCACGCCTAAAACCCTAAAGGTCAGATGGCACGACTCTAGGGGTTTTAGGTCATAATTACACGCACGGGGGCTGAATCTACCCGTATTTGAATTGGTACGTGACGACGACGCGCATGTTGGTTTCCGCGCATGGAAGCCTATACAGCTACAAGCCTTCACGCGCAGAAAGGGGGCTAATGTAGATACTGCTTTATGACATGGCAGATCTAGGCCACGTGGCAACCATCCAGCACACCATATTGTGCTCCACACACACAGGATCACCAGCCGAGCTGATCCATGTGGGGGCTGCGAGACAGAGCCCTCGCATACCACTGCACGGGACTTGTAGGGACTTTGTGGTTTGGAGGCTAGAGTAAGCCCTGTCGCGTGCGAGCCAAGCCCGCGCGCGACCTTTAGTAACTGTTTTGAGAGATTTATGGCACGAGCTCCCTAGATCCGGTCAATCCGGTCAAACCCGGTCAACCTCGTAACGGTTCCGGTACTCGCGCACCACGTGCTCTAACGGTTCCTATATACTCGGACGAACATGCCGTTATGGTTAAGCTAATTAAGCCGCCATTAATGGGCGCATTAACCACACTACAACGGTCATGTTCTCCAGTATATATACATCGTTAACCTTTCCATACAAAGGAGAACAACACTGCCATACGCGGAAGCTCTGCCAAACCTCTGTCTCTCTCTCAGACATTGCTACTGACTTACTCTCTCCCTACACACACCCCTATTCTTCCTGTGCGATCCCTGATCCACTACGTACGGTGTACACGGAGGTCTCCCTGCCGGAATCTCTTGTGCACAAGAAGCAACTTGGCAAAAGTATCAAGGCTCTACGACCAGATCGTGGAGGAGAATACTTGAGCCAAGAGTTTGACGACTATCTTAGAGAGTGTGGGATTGTGTCCCAACTCACTCCACCCGGAACACCACAATGGAATGGCGTGTCTGAGAGGAGGACTCGAACCCTATTGGATATGGTTCGATCTATGATGTGTCAAACCGATCTTCCATTATCGTTTTGGGGCCATGCTCTATTAAGTGCAGCTTTTACCATTAACCGTGTTCCATGTAAATCAGTCATGAAGACACCACATGAGATGTGGAATGGGAGGCGTCCCACACTGTCGTTCATGAGGATTTGGGGCTGCGATGTCTATGTAAAACGTTTACAGTCAAACAAGCTAGGGCCAAAGTCGGATAAGTGTAAATTTGTGGGGTACCCTAAGGAAACTAAGGGTTACTACTTCTACAATCCAACCGAGAACAAAGTGTTTGTTGCTCAGACCGGCGTGTTTCTAGAAAGAGAGTTTGTCTCTAAAGAAGCAAGTGGGAGGAATGTAGAACTTGAAGAGGTTCAAGAACCACAAATCACTGAACCGATTATGGAACATGAACAGGAACCACAAACAGCTGTGGAGCAGCCTGTTCAGGTAACACAAGAGCTTCGTAGATCTGGTAGAGTGCGCCAGGAACCCAAGAGGTATGGACTTCTCGTGACCGATTACAGTGACACGATGCTCATAGATGATGAGCCTACTACCTATGAAGAGGCCATGAAGGTCCCAGACTCTCTGAAGTGGTAGAAGCCATGAGATCCGAGATGGAATCCATGTATACCAACAAAGTATGAACTTTGGTGGAACCACCCGAAGGGGCGCGACCCATAGGATGCAAGTGGTTCTTCAAGAAGAAGATCGACATGGATGGTAATGTGATTACCAATAAGGGCCGATTGGTGGATAAAGGATTCAGACATATTCATGTTATTGACTATGTGAAACCTTTTCACCAGTCGCTATGACTAAATCCATCCGAGTCCTACTTGCAATTGCAGCATACTACGACTAAGAGATTTGGCAGATGGATGTCAAAACAACATTCCTTTATGGAATCTCCTCGAGGACGTGTATATGATACAGCCGGAGGGTTTTGAGGAACCAAAGCAAGCCAACAAATTCTGTAAAATGCAACGATCCATTTATGGATTGAAGCAAGCTTCTAGGAGTTGGAATTGACGTTTTAATGAAGTAGTCAAAGAGTTTGGCTTCATCAGAAACGAAGATGAGTCTTGAGTCTACAAGAAGGTTAGTGGGAGCTTTGTAGCTTTTCTGGTCTTATATGTGGATGACATACTACTCATTGGAAACGACGTTCCCATGCTGCAATCTGTTAAGGATTTGCTAGGGAAGTGTTTCTCAATGAAAGACTTAGGGGAAGCAGCCTATATACTCGGTATATAGATCTATAGAGATAGATCTAAGAGACTTCTAGGCCTAAGTCAGAGTACATATATTGACAAGGTGTTGAAGAGATTCTTGCCCATGTCACATGGAATCACTCTTTCGAAGAGTGGTTGTCCTTCCAATGAGATTGAGAAGGAACGCATGAGTAGAATTCCCTATGCCTCGGCCATAGGATCTATCATGTACACCATGTTATGTACTATACCGAATGTGTCATATGCCTTGAGTATGACAAGCAGATACCAATCCAATCCGGGTGAGAGACACTCGATTGCAGTCAAGAACATCCTAAAGTACTTGAGAAGAACTAAGGATGCTTTCTTGATATTTGGCGGTGAGGAAGAGTTGCGTGTAAGGGGTGACACTGATGCAAGCTTCCAAACCGACAGAGATGACTTTAGATCACAGTCGGGATATGTGTTTTGCCTGAATGGAGCAGCGGTGAGCTGGAAGAGTTCCAAGCAAGAGACGGTGGCTGATTCTACAACAACGGCTGAGTACATTGCTGCAAATGGCGCAACAAAGGAAGCTGTTTGGATCAGAAAGTTTGTTTCTGAACTTGGTGTGGTTCCTAGCATTGAGGATCCAGTTGAGTTGTACTATGACAACACTGGGGCGATCGCGCAATTAAAGGAACCCAGGTCGCACCAGAAATCCAAGCACGTGCTCAGGAAGTTCCATCTGATTCGAGATATTATCGATAGAGGAGACGTTCGGATATGCAAGATTCCTACAGATGAGAATCTGTCAAATCCGCTTAAAAAGCCGCTTGTGCAGTGGAAGCATGAAGGGCACACTAGGAGCATGGGCATACGAGATGCGTTAGCTTGGCTCCAGTGCAAGTGGGAGACTGTAGGAATAGATGCCCTAGAGGCAATCTAGTTTAGTATGAATTTATTTTGGCTAGAAAATTCATTGTATTATTTATTGGTTATTTAATATAATGAAGTCCTTAGATTAACAATTGTGTTGTTTATCTTAAATATCCCTAGTCCAGTATAATGATTAATGGGACAATCATCAATAGACTAGTATGGGGTTGGATTGATATAGAGATATCACGATCCAACGCATGGGTGTGCATTAAGGGTAATGACACACTGGATTGACCCATCTCCGAGAAGGATACATACACGTTATGTTAAGTCACAAGTGCTTCTCGTGGTGCAATGGTATTGTCATCCTTAGACTTGAAGTCGCTAGATATTCTACTTGTGGATTATTGTGATTTTGGTAGCGTTAAACGCTACACCGTAACTGGGTAGTTATAAAGGCGTGTACCGGATACAATAAAAACAAGCTTAGAGATCGTAGTGGACGTAGATATAATTTTACCCTCCCACATAACGGGAGCAAATATCCTAGGCCACTCGAGGGATAGTGCTTATAGAATGTCTGGCAAGACTCAAATAAATCAATATAGGATATTGATGTGATTTGCACGAATAAGGCTATTCCCATGGATCGAGAAACTATGGATTGGATATACGAGTGTGACTTGTATGTCTCGTGTCCAATCCAGATATAGAGACAAAGAGATGAGACAATTACTTGTACAAGGTTTGTCGGATGACTATTCTATTAGTTGGCTAGAATGGATGTTTTGCTAGAAACCGCTCCATATTAGCAAATTGTTGCTACCAACTAGATAGAACCTATGGGATCACACGCTATATAGAGTTGAACTAGATTTGGGAATTAATTAATAGGATTAATTAATTAGAAGGATAACTTTGCAACACCTTGCAAACTTAGTAGGACTAATTTGCAAGGAAGGGACTTAACCGAATTCTAGTAGGACTAGAATGGGTCCTTTAGGTAGTTGGCAAGGATTTGTTGGACTATATAATGGATACTCCTTCCTTCCTTCCCACACTTATGAGCCTTTATTTCATAACTTGAGTGGGAAAGAACAAAAGGAGAGAGAGCAAGCAAGCAAGAGAGGCGCACGCCCCCCTTGCCGCCGCCCCATCCCGTCGGCCCAAACAAGCTAGGAGGCCGATCCTCCTTGTTTCCTCGCGTTGTGTGATTTCTTCTTCCTCTTCCTCCATTCCGGGCTAGCACAAAGGAGAAGGAAGATCTAGAATTAAACTCTAGGCGTGGATCAACTATAGAGAACGTGACACAATTCACGTTACAAGTCATCACAGGAGAAACCCTAAGGTGTGTAACTTGATTTCTTCCCTTACCATCGTCATGTCTCTTGTCCTGTGATCCTTGGAGGGTATTGCATGGATTATATTTGTTTTTCGCTGCGTATCCATGATCAAAACCCTACAGATAGTTGATCACAATCTTCAGAGATATTGTTGTGATCTTGTCTTTAAACAATCTGAGAAGCTTTCATGAGTCTCTGATTGATCGCATGATCATCTTCACTAAGTAATTTCCTTCCTGCAAAAGCCAGATTAAACTAATCCTGCACATTTAGCAAATAAAATTTCCCTTCAAAACTGAGTCAAACTAATTTATTAAAACATGTTAGATATATGAAAGCAGTTTGTCTTTCATCATCAAATAATAACACATCCATTACAGGGGTGAGAGGGATAGAACATGCATGCAGGTCAGACAGTTTCAAGGCTTTGAGTCTTGGTTCAAGGCCTTGAAATAGCCTGTGAAATCTGATTCAAGGCTTTGAAAACTGGTTCAAGTATTTCAAGTCCATGAAACCTGTGACCTCACAATCTCCCCCTTGATGAAAGACAAACCTCAACCTGTTTGATTCTTAGTTTCTGCAAAAAATACTGATTAGCACACAATTCACACAAATAATAATAACACAGTAATTCCAAAAGATTCAACTAATTAATGAACAAAATCAAAAACTGCAGGTAAGTTGCAGATAATCTACTGACCAAAATATTGGTCATCTAAACAGAAATAAAATCATAACAACCTAAGATTTTTCTCCCCATTTTTGAATTTAATCGAAAAGAATGAGAAGATGTTGGATCAGTGTCTGGAAAATTTTGAAAATATAACTTGAGAAGAAGAATGGGAAAGAAAGAGTAGGAAAGATTAAGGGGTTGGGTCTTCATCTCCATCCTGATCTCCCTCTTAGTCCTTACTGTCTTCATCAGTCTTATCCTTTTCTTCTTGTTCCTCTTCATTCTCACCAGCAGCAGTTACTTCTTCAGTCTTGTCCTTAGTTGCAGTCTTTGGAGATTTCTTCTTCTTCTTCTTCAGGGTAATCAGCAAAGCATCTGAGTCATGGTTGTCTACTTCATTTCCTTCCTGAGCAACTTGTTCAGCTACCACATGCTTTCCTTTATCTTTGACCAGAGCAGCCTCTTCCTGGTTGGAATGTTCAGTTGGCAAGTTCTTGTCAAAGTCATCTTTCTTGGCACCTTCTTCATCATCAGGGACATCAAACACAGTCATGCTTCTAAAGATAGTTTCCACAATGTATTTGACCTTGTGAGAGATCAGTCTCAAAACCATGCTAATTCTCTTTGATCTCACTGTTGTCCATCTCTAGACCATCAAGTCTCTGAAGGATTGAAGACAAATCAGGAAGCTGAGATGTCTGGCTTGAAGTGGGGGTTAAGGCCTTGTGCTTAACAAATTTCTTTGCATTCAGCTCTCCCTCAGCCAAATTTGGATACAACTTCCAAATTTTCTCTTTGGTCTTAACCACCCCAATCTTCTCAAAAGCTTTTTCATTCAGCATACCAATCCCAGAAGGGATAGACTCTTCACCAGCAGTAGGAATCTCAAGGTGTTGGAAGAACAGAGTGAGCAAGTTTGCATAAGGCAAAGGATGCTTTCTCTGATCTGTTTGACTGAAAAGCTTGTGTTCCATTACATTTTTCTGCATATTAATGTCATAGCCATGCATGATCAAATACATAACGTATAGTACCCTCTCAGTAACGAACTCCTTTGAATGTTCCCTTGGAAAGATGCATCTCATCAATATAGTGAATAACACTTTAGACTCAACATTTAACACATAGTGTGTTAACTGTTTGGATGATGCAGGAACATTGTGTAGAAAGATTTCTTCTCTGGCCAATTTCAAAGCTTCATTCTTGGCAGGGTAGTTCTGTGTGTCATACCTCTTAGGACACCTAGGACAGATGCAAACTCAGTATGATCTAGTTCCATTGTAACTCTAGCAACTAAAGACTTGATAACTAAGTGTGGAGAATTCTTTAGTTGCTTCATGTTAAGATAAAAGAATCTGGTAAGTCTAGGATAGGCTAGCTCAGGGGGTTTTAGCATGAAACACAAATAGATTTTCTTCAACATAGTGATACAGTTGAGATTCACTCCAAGCAACATATGCATACTGATCAAACTGCATAAATAAATCTTCCTAGATGCAAAACCATCCAACCACTGACCTTTTGAAGTGTTTGAGATGAACCAAGATTCATCAAGAGTAGTGTTCTTTGAGTAGATCTACAATGCTTTCTTCACATTGCCTTCTGGCTGTTCCGCTGTTACCTTTCCTTTCCCATTTTCAGCTTGAGTTTCCTTCTTCTTTTTCTTCAACTTCTTGGGGCTAGAGATCTCTGTATCTCGTTGCTTCTCTGCAGCCTCCTTTTCTTTCTTCTTCTTCTTCTTCTTCTTCTTCTTCTTCTTCTTCTTCTTCTTCTTCTTCTTCTTCTTCTTCTTCTTCTTCTTCTTCTTCTTCTTCTTCTTCTTCTTCTTCTTCTTCTTCTTCTTCTTCTTCTTCTTCTTCTTCTTCTTCTTCTTCTTCTTCTTCTTCTTCTTCTTCTTCTTCTTCTTCTTCTTCTTCTTCTTCTTCTTCTTCTTCTTCTTCTTCTTCTTCTTCTTCTTCTTCTTCTTCTTCTTCTTCTTCTTCTTCTTCTTCTTCTTCTGCTTCTCCTTCTGCTTCTCCTTCTTCTTCTTCTTCTTCTTCTTCTTCTTCTTCTTCTTCTTCTTCTTCTTCTTCTTCTGATGAGTTGGGAGTTGCATCCTTCTTGACTTTATTCTTGGTGGAGGAAGCTCTGCAACTGCCTCTGCACTAGGATTTCTAGAGCTGGAGTCTCTACTAATCTCTTGAACTTCATCCACTGCTGCCTTTCTCTTCTTCTATGTACTATGTTTGAACCTCCCGCCATCTTGATTCTGTCTGAGGCTCTTCTAGTGCTCATTAGGGTTTGGGAGAAGAATAGAGAGAGGTAGATTTGATACGGAGTGAAGGAGAAGAGAAGGAGATAAATACTTAGAGAGTTTGTTTTTGAAAAGGAAACTGCAATATTTTTCCGATCTTAAAAGATCTGTAATGATCAACAAAGATTCAAATCTTTGAAGCCGTTGGAAATAAATAATTTTAGACTATATTTGGCTGAAAAAGAATTTTGAAAAAGGTAGGGGCAATATTGAGAAAATATCTACAAAGATAGCACCCAATACTGAATGATCCAAAATTATTTACTAACCACTTATCAGACTTATTTTCAAGGTCTTGAAACGTCGTTAAGCTAAAACACATAAGACCAAAGCTTTGAATAGATTTTCAAGGCTTTGAAAATCAGTTCAAACCTTTGAAACATATAAAGACTTACCTTCCTTACCTGATGCTCCCCCTAAATCAATGCATCTTTATTTAGCATGCCTAATTCCAATCTTAGTGCTGAAAATATTTCCTCTGTAAATGGTTTAGTGAAGATATCTGCAAGTTGTATGTTAGTAGAAAAAAATTCAAGAACAATATCACCTTTCTTAGCATGATCTCTGATGAAATGGTGTCTGACATCAATATGCTTGGTTCTTGAATGCTGAATTCGATTATTTGTAATAGATATTGCACTGGTGTTGTCACATTTGATGGGAATACTTCTGAAATCAAATCCAAGATCCCTCAATTGTTGAGCAATCCATCATACTTGTGAACAACATGCTCCAGCAGATATATATTCAGCTTCAGCTGTTGATAAATCAATTGAGTTTTGTTTCTTAGAGTGCCAACTGATTAGGAGATGATCCAATAAATTGGCAAGTTCCAAAAGTGCTTTTCCTATCAACTTTGTAACCTGTAAAGTCAGCATCTGAAAATCCATGCAAAGAGAAGTTAGAATGTCTTGGATACCAAAGCCCTAAGTCTTTGGTACCATTGAGATGTCTGAATATTCTCTTCACAGCAGTCAAGTGTGATTCCTTTGGATCAGCTTGAAATCTTGCACACATACATACACTGAACATTATATCTGGTCTACTAGCAGTAAGGTATAGCAATGATCCAATCATACCTCTATACTCTTTTACATTGACACTCTTACCAGATTCATCTTTATCTAAAGACAGTGTAGAACTCATTGGAGTCTTGATTGATTGAGACATGTTGTACTTGTTCAGCAAGTCCCTAGTGTACTTGCTTTGATGCAGAAAGATGCCCTTCTTCAACTGATGTATTTGAAGTCCAAGGAAGAAGTTCAACTCTCCTATCATACTCATTTCAAATTCCCTGCTCATAAGACTGGAAAATGGAGCAAAATTTTCCTCATAATTAATACCTTCTTCTTGATTGTAAGCTTGAGCCTTTCTTTGTTTCTGATCACCTTGCCATTCTCATCCTATTTGTTTCTGAACACCCATATGGTACCAATGACAGACTGGTTTGTAGGTGGGGGAACTAGGTTCCACACCTTGTTTCTTTCAAACTCATTGAATACACTTTGCATAGCTATAATCCAGTCTGCTTCTTGTAAAGCTTCCTTCACAGTTTTGGGTTCTACAAGAGAAGTGAAAGCATTTAAAGCACAAAGATTATTCAATTGTGATCTTTTTTGTGTACCAGTGGTTGGATCAGAGATGATGTTGTCTGCTGGATGAGATGAAAGATATTTGAATCTCTTTCTTGGAGACCAGGCTTCAGGCTCTCCATATATCTTCTCTGGTCTTGAAGTAGTGGCCTGATCATTCATCTCTTTCTGATTATCTTTTTCAAGGCTTTGATCTCTATTTTCAAGGCCTTGAGACTTGTTTTCAAGGTCTTGAAAATGACTTCTGTTTACTTCTGAACCTTTCTTGAACCCAAGAGAGTTCTCAGCTTCTTCTTCTGCTTCATGCTTGTTCAGATTCAAGTTTGCAAAACTTTCACTCAAAGAACCATCATAGCTTTCATAAAAACTAACATGAATACTCACTTCAAAAAGCTTGGTTCTTTTAT
Source organism: Linanthus parryae (assembly GCA_023055425.1). Taxonomy (NCBI): domain Eukaryota; kingdom Viridiplantae; phylum Streptophyta; class Magnoliopsida; order Ericales; family Polemoniaceae; genus Linanthus; species Linanthus parryae. The sequence continues at coordinate 4,845,438 of JALGPY010000019.1, read as the reverse complement.
TATAAATTCTATAAGCTTTGCTAGTAAGAGAGTAACCAAGAAATATACCTTCATCACTTCTTGCATCAAACTTACCCAAGTTGTCCTTACCATTGTTGTGAACATAGCATGTGCAACCAAAGGGTCTGAAGTATGAGATGTTTGGCTTTCTCCCTTTGAAGAGTTAATAGGGGTTTTTCGTCAAGATAGGTTTGATCAAGCACCTGTTCAAAACGTAGTTTGCTGTATTCACAACTTCTGTCCAATAATGTTTTGGCAACTTGTTTTCTAGAAGCATTGTTCTTGACATATCTTCAAGAGTCTTGTTCTTTCTTTCGAGAACTCCATTCTGTTGAGGAGTTCTAGGAGCAGTGAAATTGTGATAGATACCATGCTTATCACAAAACAAATCAAATTCTCTACCATGGTCACTTTTGATTGAAGCAATTGGTAGGTTTTCAAGTTTTGAAGTTCTCTGCAAAGTTTTGAAAATTCAGAGAGGGCTTCAGATTTTTCTTTCAGAAACATAACCCAAGTTTATCTAGAATAATCATCTACAATAACTAGCATATACCTCTTACCTTTTGGAGTTGGTGTCCTCATAGGACCATACGAATCCATGTGAAGTAGTTCAATAGGTCTAGAAGTACTTACAAACTTCTTTGGTTTGAATGAGCTTCTAGTCTGCTTACCCTGAGCACAAGCTTTGCATACTTCATCATCTTTGAACTTGATAGATGGTAATCCTCTTACCAGATCTTTGGAGATCAGTTTTTTCAAGGTATGCAAGCTAATATGACCAAGCTTTCTGTGTCAAACCCTTGAATCCTCTTTCAAGGCCTTAATACACTTTAAGCTTTAACCTACAACTTTGTTAGTATGAAAAGTATAAATATTGTTTGATCTAGAGGTTGTGAGAATGAAATTGCCTGATTTCTCATTTTGCACCACACACTTCTCTTTATCAAAGATAACCTTATTGCCCTTGTCAAAAAGCTGAGATACACTAAGCAAGTTAAATTTCAAACATCAACTAGATATACATAAAAAATAAAATTTTCAGAATCTGTACCAAATTTACCAATACTTAGAATGTTGCATTTGCCTTTGTCACCAAGAGTAATTGAACCTTTAGATTTCTCTTTCAATTATGAGAATAGAGAGCTCTTTCCACTCATGTGTCTTGAGCAACCACTATCCATAAACCACTTCTGCTCTTTGACATTGGTGACAACCTGCAAACACCAATAACTGCATTTCCCAACTATTAGACCAAGTGTGGAATTCGGACTCATACTCAGGATCAACCATCCATGTTAGGTGGTCTGACCCCTTTAGGAACCCAAATTTGTCTTACTTTTCCTTTAAGTTGAAATGGGAATGTGTTCCTCATTATATGAGGGTCTCTTCTTCCGAAAGGACAAGTCATCTTCATATGACCAATCTTGTTACAAAAATGACACTTAGGAGAAGTTTTGTTTCCAGCTTTCACAAATCTGGTATTGTTATTTCGTGGAAAACTTAGATTGTATCCAATACCAGTTTTGTGAACAGACTTTGAACATCCTCCAAGAATCAAGTTTAACTTGTGTTCTGAGCCTGCAAGCTTGACTTTGACTAATTCAGATTCTTGAAGCTTCTCACCAAGAGTAGTCTTTTGTTTATCTAATTCATCAACCTGATGTCTCAGATTAACAAGGCTATTACTCAGTAAAGAGTTCTCACTGACTACTTCCTTGACTTGTGTTTTCAAGGCTTTGAAACTGGTTTTCAAGGCCTTGAAATCACTGTCAATTTTCTTATGAGAGATTTCAAGATTCTGATTCAGACAAACAAGTTGTAAATTCTCTTTAGCTTGCTCATGAACTTTCTCTTTCAAAAGTTTAATCTCTTTCAGATAATCTTCTTCATTTAAAAGCATTTTTCTAAGATAATCTGAAAGAGCATCTTTTGATTTTGAAATCAAACAGTTTACCATTACCTCAATGTTCTTTTCAGAACTTTCATCATGCTTGGCCATGAAGCATAGGTTGGCATGTTCATCTTCAGATTCAGATTCACTTGAGCTGGCTAAATCAATCCATGAAGCTATCATAGCTTTCTTTCTCCTGTCATGGTCTTTCTTCTAAAAGTTCTTGCTTTTCTTGTGTGGACAATCTCTTATCAAGTGTCCAGCATCACCACACTCAAAGCAGTTCGTGACTTTGGATTTATTTTGTGAAGAAGACTTACCTTTGTAGTCCTTGCTACTGGATGATCTGTTTCTTTCTCTGTTGAAGTCTTTGTTTCTAAAGTTTTTCTTCATGTTGAGAATTCTGGTCAAAAAATTGGAAATCATTGCAAATGGATCTTCATCATCATCATCATCTTCAGTTTCAAGGATTTGAATTTTCTCATTCTCTTTGGACTTGAGTGCTAAGTTCTTAACTCCTTCAGGTAGCTCTCCATCAGCTTCATTCATGGATATTTCATGCGTCAGGAGCTTCCCTTGTAGGTCATCAAGTTGCAGTGATGAGAGATCTTGAGCTTCTTCAATGGTTGTTGTCTTTGGTTCCCATTTGGCCTTTGGAAGAGTTCTCAGTATCTTCCTCACCTTTTCTTCATTGGAAATATGTTTTCCCAATGAATCAAGGTTGTTGACAATGTATGTGAACCTCTTGAACATCTCTCTGATTGACTCATCTGCATTCATCTTGAACAACTCATATTGCCTGAGATAGATGTTGATTTTGGTTTTCTTGACTTGATGGTTCCTTCAAATGTTACCACAAGCTTATCCCAGATTTCTTTGGCAGTCTCGCAGCCTGAAATCCTATTGAATTCATCTCTACTCAAAGCACAATACAAGATGTTAATAGCTTTGTAATTCTTATAAAATTGTTCTAACTCAGAGGAGGAGAGTGAGTCTTCAGATTTGGGAGTTTTGATCCCATCTTTCTTTGTAAAGAAAGTGTGAGGTCCATTCTGAACAATGGTCCAAAGCTCTATGTCCTGATCATTGATAAACATCTTCATCTGGGCATTCCAGTGAGCAAAGTTGTCTCCAAAAAATAGAGGAGGTCTGTTGGAAGCTCTTCCCTATGAGAAACCACCATCACATGTAGTACTCATGATCACCAGATGGTTAAATCTTATACAGTGATACAAGCTCTGATACCAATTGAAAGGGGAGTATGTAGATGGATATGCAGCACAGATACTCTAGAGGGGGGGGGGTTGAATATAGTATGCCAATTTTTTTCAAAACTTGTGGAGAAAAAGAGTTTTAGTTCAAGAGAAATGGAGTTCAAGGCCTTGAACAAAAATTCAAGCCTTTGGAATGAGATACACTTTAAAATGACACAGACAAGTCTTTTTCAAGGCCTTGAAAAGAGTTTCAAACCCTTGAAAACATACAAGTTTGAATGCAGCAGAACTAAGTATGTAACTGAAACTGTAAATGCAAGACACATGATTTATAGACTTTAGTCCACTTGGACCTACGTCTCTACCTCAGGGATCTTCTCCCTGCAGGATTTTCAACTCAATTCTTATTAATCAAAATCTAAGCTCTAGATCTCAAGCACAGAGAATTGTCTTACTCTGTTACAGCTTGTGGTTCTCTCTAACCTATCTAGTACCTACTCTAGCTAACTGATTGGCTAAGAATTCTCTATTGTTCACCTTGAACAATCCTTGAGAATGAAATGTAGAACTATTACAGAAATGATCAACCAATAAAGCACAATACAGAAGAACACTAGAGTGTAGAACTGCAGTGAAGAATGCAGTGAACTTCTGTGAGTTGGATTGTAAGAATGATGAAATTCTTTGATGCTTGTCAATCCAAAATTGTATCTCTCTTTTTGACCATTGAGTGTTGTGTCTTGTTGCTTCAAAATGAGATCCATTTATACTATTTGAATATTTGAAAATCTTCCCAGATTTTCAGCAACAACTTCCTATTTTGTAGGCAACAAACTTTGACTCTCTTAACAGCTTTCTCCAACGGATAGTTGATCACAATCTTCAGAGATATTGTTGTGATCTTGTATTTAAACAATCTGAGAAGCTTTCATGAGTCTCTGATTGATTACAGGATCATCTTCACTAAGTAATTTCCTTCCTGTAAAAGCCAGATAAGGAAACTAATCTTGAACATTTAGGAAATAAAATTTCCCTTCAAAACTGAGTCAAACTAATTTATTAAAACATGTTAGATATATGAAAGCAGTTTGTCTTTCATCATCAAATAATAAAACATCCATTACAGGGGTGAGAGGGATAGAATTAAATTAAAAGAGTTTAGAGAAACTCCCCCTCAGAACCTGCATGCAGGTCACACAGTTTCAAGGCTTTGAATCCTGGTTCAAGGCCTTGAAATAGCTCTGCCTGTGAAACCTGATTCAAGGCTTTGAAAACTGGTTCAAGGCCTTGAAATACTTAAGTATTTCAAGTCCATAAATCCTGTGACTTTACAATGGGTGTTGTTGGGTTGCTCGGGCCGAGCTTCTCGCCGGTAAAAATGGTGGTTTCGCTAGAAAACTCGTTGGCTACCGCGGCTGCTGCTACTGATCTGTTTGCAGCCTCTTCCTCTTGTTATGAGGTCAAAACAGAGGGGAATTCAAGAGAGAGGGATCAGCAAATTCAGAGAAGAGAAGAGAGGTTGAGGTGCGGCTCCGGGTGGTTGTTCCCGTCGGGAACGGTGGAGGTGGTGGTGACGGCCGTTTGCCGCTGCTGCTGCTGTGCTCTGTTCCGGCCAGAACTAGGAGTAAGACGGAAAGAGAGAGAAACAGAGTTAGAGGTGGAGAGTGATGGAGGTGGTGGGTCTCTCGGTGGTGGTGATGGTGGTGGCGTTGGTGTGGCTAGGGAAGTGGAAGAAGATGAAGATGAAGAGGAGGTGAATGATGATGTTGGTGATGCTTATATAGGATACAAGAGAAAAATCGGTGAAAGTGATTATTGGTGGCGGTGAAAATTATCTCCGAAGGAGAAGTGGAGAAGATGACTTCTCACGAGGATTTATAAGGTGTATTTGATGCACCAAATATTGGGGTGATTGGGTGTGTCTCATTTAAATTTCGCGGTGGTCCTACACGCGTTAAAAACGAAATAATAAAGATAAATAAAACATTGCGTATTCACCTACGAAACTTAATATCTACTACAATCCTTCGAGTGTTCATTGTCTATAAAATACGATAATTTGACGAACTTTATTATTATTATTATTATTATTATTATTATTATTATTATTATTATTCCACATGTAATTCTTTATTTAGCTATTTAAATTACTGTTTTGCCCTTGTAAATTTTACGGGGTATTACACATGGGTTCCATGGCTTGTGCGATCGCCCCAGTGTTGTCACAGTACAATGCAATGGGATCCACAATGCTAGGAACCACACCAAGCTCAGTGATGAACTTCCTAATCCAAACAGCTTCCTTTGCTCCGCCAACCGCAACAATGTACTCAGCTTCAGTTGTAGAATCAGCAACTGTCCCTTGCTTGGAACTCTTCCAGATAAAAACTCCTCCATTCAGGAAAAACACATAGCCCGACTGCGATTTGTAGTCGTCTTAGTCGGTTTGGAAGCTCGCGTCAGTGTAACCAATTACACTGAGTTCTTCCTCACCTCCAAATATCAATAACACATCTTTAGTTCTTCTCAAGTACTTAAGGTTGTTCTTGACAGAAATCCAGTGACTCTCATCGGGATTGGACTGGTATCTGATTTCCATTCTCATGCATACAAAACATATGTTCTAGTACACAACATGGCGTACATGTAGATCCTATAGCCGACGCATATGAGATCTTACTCATGCGGTCCTTCTTAATCTCATTGGAGGGACAGTCAACCTTCGAAAGGGTGACTCCATGCGACATGGGAAAGAATCCTTTCTTTGATTCTCGCATGTTGAACCGTTTCAACACCTAGTCTATATATGTACTTTGGCTTAGGCCAAGCATCTTCCTAGATCTATCCCTATAGATCTTGATACCAAGTATATAGGTTGCATCTCCTAAGTCCTTCATTGCGAAACACTTCCCTAGCCAATCTTTAACGAATTGCAAGGTAGGAATGTCGTTTCCAATGAGTAGTATGTCATCCACATACAAGACCAGAAACACAACATAACTCCCACTAACCTTCTTGTAGACACAAGGTTCATCTTCATTCTTGATGAAGCCAAACTCTTTGACCACATCATTAAAACGTCGATTTCTAGAAGCCTGCTTCAATCCATAAATGGATCGTTGCAACTTATAGATTTTGTCGGCATGCTCAGGATCCTCAAAACCCTCTGGCTGTGTCCTGTACACATCCTCTAGGAGGTTTCCATACAGAAACGCTGTTTTACATCCATCTTCCAAATCTCATTGTCGTGATAAGCTGCAATAGCAAGTAAGATTCAAATGAATTTGGTCATTGCGACTGGGGAAAAGGTTTCATCATAGTCAATACCATGAATTTGTCTGAATACGTTTGCCACCAATCGTCCCTTGTAGGCAATGACATTGCCATCCATGTCGGTCTTCTTCTTGAAGACCCATTTTCACCCTATGGGGCGAGCCCCTTCGGTTGGTTCCACCAAAGTACACACTTGGTTGGTATACATGGATTCCATTTCGGATCTCATGGCTTCAAGCCACTTCCTTGAGTCTGGTCCTTTCATGGCCTCTCCATAGTAGGCTTATCATCCATGACCAGTACGTCATCGGGCTCAGTCACGAGAAGTCCATACATCTCTTGCTCCTGACGTACCCTGCTCGACCTACGGAGTTCTTGTGTTACTTGAACAGGTTGCTCCACAACAACTTGTGGTTCCTGTTCATGTTCCATTGTAGGATAAGTGTTTTGTGGTTCTTGAATTTCTTCAAGCCCTACAGTCTTCCCACTGGCTTCTTTAGAGACAAATTCTCTTTCTATAAACACACCGGTTCGAGCAACAAACACTTTCTCCTCGATTGGATTATAAAAATAATACCCTTTCGTTTCCTTAGGATATCCCACAAACCTACATTTATCCGAATTGGGTCCTAGCTTGTTTATTTGTAAATGATTTATATAGACGTTGCAACTCCAAATCTTCATAAATGACACTATGGGACGCCTCCCAGTCTATATCTCATATGGTTTCTTCATGACCGATTTGGATGGAACACGGTTAATGGTTAAGGCTGCAGTCAATAGAGCATGTCCTCAAAACGATATTGGAAGATCTGCTTGACACATCATAGACCACACCATATCTAATAGGGTGTGATTCCTCCTCTCGGACACGCCATTCCATTGTGGCGTTCCGGGTGGAGTGAGTTGGGACAAAATTCCAGACTCTCTAAGATGTCGTCAAACTCTTGACTCAAGTATTCTCCTCCAGGATCCGATCGTAGAGCTTTAATACTCTTTCCAAGTTGCTTCTCCACTTCATTCTTGAAATCTTTGAACATTTCAAAAGATTCGGATTTGGTCTTGACAAGGTATACAAATCCATATCTACTGAAGTCATCAGTAAATGTACTGAAATAAAGATAACCACCTCTGACAGGCGTGGGAAACGGCCCACACACATCAGTATGTATGAGTGTCAATAACTCACTAGTCCTCACCTTTATTATTGAAAGGGGACTTTGTCATTTTTCCGAATAACCAAGATTCACACGTCTCTTATGATTCATAATCAAATGAGTCTAGAAATCCGTCCTTATGGAGTCTATAAATGTGTTTCTCGTTAATATGGCCTAAACGACAAGGCCATAGATAAGTAGGATTTAAATCATTAGTTTTAATCATCTTGGTATTTATGTTATAGACATAATTATTTTGATCAAGGATATACAATCCATTAGACAAAAGCGCACTACAATAGTGCATACTATCAAAATAATTGGAGCAACATTTGTCCTTTATTCTGATAGAAAAACATTTCTCGTCCAAACAAGAAATAGAAATGATGTTTCTGCTCATAGCAGGCACATAATAGCAATTGTATAATTCTAAAATAAGTCCAAAAGGTAAAGATGACTCATAAACGCCTACAAATAATGCAACAACTCTTGCTCCATTCCCCACGCGCAAGTTTATCTCCCCTTTAGCCAGTTGTCTACTTCTCTTGAGATCCTGCACATTTCAAAAAATGTGAGATCCACATCCAGTATCCGATACCCAAGATGAAGAAATAGACAAATTGACATCTATAACAAAAATATCTGGTGGTGGTAGAATCAATATTTCAAGCCTTTTATCCTCCACATACTTTGGGCAGTTCCTCTTCCAGTGGCCTGTCTGACTACAATAATGACACACACCCTTAGAGACGCCACCAATTGGCTTTCCTTTATTGACCATCATTATGACCTTCCCTTTTCCCTTGTTAATGCTATGTTCAGCGGTCCTCAAGATATTGAGCAGGTCTAGCAGAGGTTTTGTTGATCTCATTCATGTTATAGTTCATGATGAACTGGCCATAACTATCCGCAACGATTGCAGGATAAGATCAGTGGAAAACTCTTGGCCGAGTGAGAAGTCTAACCTCTCGAGATCTCCATGTATCTGATCATTCGGAGCACATGAGGCCCGACTGGGTTCCCCTCTGACAGACTGCACTTGAACAGTGCCTTGGATACTTCCTAGCGCTTATATATCGCCTTCACTTTGAAGAACTGCTTCAAATGTAAGATCATATCATACGCCTCCATCCTCTCATGTTGCTTAGGAAGCTCATAGTTCATGGAACAAAACATGAACATGTCACATCGTTAGAATCATTCACATGTTTCTGATGTGCCTTCACGGTAGCTTGAACAACATCCTCAGCTGGTGCGGCTGGAATAGGATTGTCTAAGACGTCCAGTTTCTTTTCTTGCTTGAGAACAATTCTCAAGTTTCCGTACCTGTCTAGAAAATTGGTTCCAGATAACTTGTTATTCTCAAGGACAGATTGTAGGGATGAAGTCGATGCTTGATTGTTTGCCATTTGAAATTCTACAAAATGAGAAATATGCAATTTTTATTATTTTGAACAATTAACTACATTTAACAATGGTTAGGTTATTAAATATAGCTCCCACTATTTTTTTTGGATTAATAGCCCTCACCATTAATGCAGAAAATATCATATATTCTCTAGTAGGTCCAAGATCCATATTTTACTTCTTCATGAGCTTGCTTTGGCAAGTCACCCAAGAATTAGTTATTAAGGTAGGAACACCTTCCAATTGCATCCATGCAACTCTTGATTCAATTAGGTGTATAACTGCTTATTATTTATCTATCCCATACATAACACCTAATTGACTTACCTCTAAGTTTCTCAATCTCATCGAAACAACCTAGTTGCGTCCAACCTGTTACTTCAACAATCATACATTACTTGCTTGTGCCGCCGTGTCACACCATGATGAATTAAATCGCCTTGCTTTGGCAAGCTCGAATTTAATAGACCCTGATCATGATGGGTGTTTAAGTAAGAGAAGGCAAAACGCAATAGTTATCGTTTGAGGGATTTTCAAGTTATTATTAATTTTTTTGTTGATCCTATCAATATTATATACTTATTTAGATTGGGCAATCCCAAATAAAATATCATTCTTGTTTATTATTATCTTGTTACGTTTTGCATGCATCAACCATACACCAAAAATAAATAACAAGACAATAAATAAATAAACAAGAAAATAAATGTGGCATGGACATGGCCCCTAAGACTAAGATATTCTCAAGCCAATGAGAATACCTATAAGCCCTAAAGTGACAAGCTCATCTCCATGTGCCCCCCATCTTTAGTCCATGCGTCCTAGGCTTGTGAGTCCTCCAAGTCTTGTGGTTTCTTCAGTCTTTGATGTTCTTCTCCATGTCTTGGGTATCATCTAACTATCTAATACTAGCTAGCATCTATACTAAATAGAGAGACCTCACAAGTTGAGGAAGAAGACGACACACATGTTGTAATATAATTAATTACATTAATTACAATAAACCAAAACCAAAACAAACCACAAAATAAACATCCACAACCTAGGTCATATCCATAAAGAACATAATACTGTTAAAAAATCAAATATTAACGCGCTTGGTCAATTTTAGTTGCATATCGATTTTCTAGGGTCAAAACGGTCGAAGGGGCCCACCAAACTATTTGGCCGAACCCAAATGAGCTCTTAGGCCGGGCCAAATCGGCCGGCCCTAGTCCGCGGGGTCCAACCGGCGGCTAGGCCGAACCGGCTAGGCCGCGGCCCAAGCTTGGCGCGCTAGGAAGGGGGGCGGACGGCCCTAGGGTCAAACCCTAGGGTTGTTTCCAAAACTCCTTCCTCCTTTCCTTGTGTGCTTATTTCCAATTGATGAGAAAAACTCATTTTTCCACAATAGTGCCAAAACCATAGATTTCCTAAACCCAAAAATTCACATCATATGTGATCGAAATTTGCAAAATTTTATACGATATGTAAAATTGGCACAATCTATATTTAATCATATTCAATTTGCATCATTATGCTAAACTTAAGTTTTCGCAAAAAGTAACAGTTACAGTGTAAAACTTATACAAGTGACACTAATATCATGTTATGCGCTATGACATGTTGCTCTGATAACACTGTAGGGTTTTGATGCAGGTAATGCAACGGAATAGAAAAAAATTTAATCCTGCTCAAACCCCTCCACGGATTGTAGGCAAGTATTCATAACATGATTAGGGATAGTGAATTGTGTACCATAGACTATGAAGAATTGTTTCTTCGTTTCTATAGTATCCAAACCTTTGGATTGCAGATGGAATTCTTCTCCACATGTAGTGTTAGCAACGGAAGAAAGAGGCAAAGGTCACGCAAAATGGAGCACAGAGAGTCGCACCACGAGGTGGCCGACGGCACTAGGGGCGGACGGGTAAGGGACTTCGGCCTCTTGCTCTGCATCTCTCCTTGCTTTGTTATTTATTTCAATAATGACTTGTTGTAGAGAAATAATAAGCTAGAGTTCCCTTATATATTTAATAACTCCTTTACATATTTGCCCCAATACTAATCATGTCCATACACGGATCAGTCAACCTTGCAAATTTGTCCTACTAACTTTTCATGTGGTTGCGTTATAATTCTTATATTTAATTAGTCCAACTAATTAATGTCAAAACCCAGTTTAAGCCATTCGATGTGTGACCCTATAGGTTTCTACTTAGTTGGCAGTAACTATTACAAACATAGAGCGGTGTCTGGCAACACATCTATGCCACCCAACTAATAGAAAAGTCAGTGATCCGACAAACCACGTGCCTAATGTTACCGTGTTGTATCTATCCCTTTGTCTCTATATCCAGATTGGACACGAGACATGATTTTCATACTCGTATATCCAATCCATAGTTTCTCGATCCTGAGAATAGGCTTATCTATATAGATAACATCAATATCTCCATATTGATTTATGTGAGTCTGGCCAGACATTCCATAAGCGTTACCCCCTCGAGTGGCCGTGAATATTTGCTCCCATTATGTGGGAGGGGAAAATAATCTCTACATCACTACCATCTCTAAGCTTGCTTCCTATCATGTCCGATGACTATCTTTATAGTTACCCAGTTATGGTGTTACGTTTGATAATATCAAAGCATGATATTTCACAACTAGAATATCTAAGGACTTCAAGTCTAAGGATTACAACACCATTAGCACTACGGGAAACACTTGTGACTTTAACATAACTTAATGTAGTCTTCTCGTTGTGGGTCAATCCAGTATGCCCTTACTCCTAATGCATACTCATGTGTTAGACTTGTTAACTCCATACCCACATACTAGTCAATATCGATCGTCCTGTTAATCAGTATAATTGAATAGGGATATTTAAGATAAACAACACATTTGCAATCTAAATACTTCGTTATACTAAATATCTCCATAAATAATAAATGAATATTCTAGCTAAACAATGTTCATACTAAATATAGATTGGCTCTAGGACATCTACTCCAACACCCCATGCTTAGTGAAAATTTGGTGGCCAAGCGTGAGTAACTTACTGGAAGTAGAGGATCAAAAATTGTGATCACAAGATCAGCCACAAGACCAGAGACAAGATCACATGACTTAAAAAATGAAAGAACAGACTCTATTATTGGATTGACGCACAGACTGACGATTGGGAGAAAAAAGAAGAAAGGGAGGAGGCCACGGGTTCAAGAGGAGGGCTCCTCCATTTAAGATCTAGGTCTTCTTCCTCTCGCAATCTTGTTATGGAGGAACTTGTTAATCTCGTTTGGTTTATTACCATTAGCTAAACTCCATTGCTAGGCTTCTCTAGAGAGCCTAGGGTTATGAAGACGATGAAGTTTTCCGAATTTTTAATCTTTGTTTCATGCTTATTGATTCTTTTATTGAATGAATGTCAGCTCATTAATCTTTTTAAGGATCTTAGTATATTGGCACGACTAAGATAGGAATTGATAATCAATGAACTAGGGTTTATTCGTTAGGATGAATCGTGCTTAATTGTTAGTTTTGTCATAATTCAATTATTCATAATCTATGCTTAATTCTTAATTGGGATGGGGTAATTAACCAGAATCGTTAGTTGGCTAGTGAAGTGCGCCACCGTGACTTTAACTAGCTAGGATGAGATATAAGCATTAATCCCGAATCACCAAGACCGGTAGGAGAAGCGAGTAGGATTGGCTAGTGTGGATATATTCGGTACGATTATTCAACTGTTTCGTGAAACGGTGGACCGACAGGACCCGTTATCGTGCCAGTAGATGACCTGCTAGAACGGACCTGTAGACAACATGAGAGCCAGTGGAGATTGTAGTCAATCGAGATGTAAAATGACATGAGACCGACGGGAGATTGTCATAGCCTATTACCCGGCTTGATTGGAATTATTGTGTTACTCAGATAATCCTAAGATTGTCTACATCCCTAGGTGATCTAGAGATTGCCTAGTTTCGCCATCTTTGTTTTCTAAATAAATATAAAAATCCAAAATATTATATTAGTTTGTTATTTCACTTTCAGTCACTTGTTTGTGGGTGACGAACTTGTTAAATCACTCTTATTCCTCCCAGTTGTCGTACTCTTAGCTAATATTTAGTTAAATAATCTCAAGTTTGTCCCCGTGAGGTCGATAACTCAGTGTTGAAATACCATATCTATATTACTTGACTGTGCACTTGCGCATACGCGCTAGTAATCCGCGTCAATGACTGCGCAATCAAGCGACACAGGAGAATGCAACTCGGCGAAGGAAACTGAAGGCCGAGCAATCCTCCAGAGGCTGAGGCTTATTCCGAACATGGGTTATTCGAAAGCTTGGATTGAAGGTGATGCCAATGTCTTGATTAATGAAATTGAGAGTCGCATGCAAGGTAACCATCCCACATACATTGAGGAAGTGGAGGATATCATTGATGATATTCTTAGAATTCTAGTCACTTTCAATGAATACAAGGTGAAATATTTCAATAGAAATCACAATGTACACCTAGCGGCATTCAAGAAATTAACTACTACAAATTTAGTTTGGGTAGTATAGCCACCTTCTTAGCTGCAAAATTTGGTAGATATGGATGTAATAGCTAGTTCCTCTATTCCTCCTTGAGGCTTCAATATATCTTTGATTCTCAAAAAAAAAAAAAAAAACAAAAAAAAAAAAAAACAAAACAATTCCATTTGTTATGCTTACAAATTTTGATCTGATAACCTGCATTTTAAATTAATCTGTGTGCAATTGTAGAATCTCCAAAATTGGAGATTATGCAGCTGAAAATCTCAAAAAAATAATTTAGACATATTATAACGTTTCATCTATAAATAGGTGTATTCAATTACTTGAATTTGGAGCTCTCTAAATAAATGAATCAAGGTAGTAATCTATAATTTTAGCTCATACCAAACTATATTGTGATTCTTAATTATTTTTTATTTTCTTTTCAGGTTATTTTCAGCTGATTATTGAGATTTTCAGCTGTTACCAAATTTAAGATATCATTGTTGGTAACTATTTATTTTGAGAACTCTCATAACCATATCAACAGGTGAACCTATGGATGCAAAACGGTTCGTTTCGGTCCGGTTTGAGGAGAAAAATTCCAAAGCTCGACGGATCGGCTTAGTCTCGATTCGGTTTCATCTCAGTCTCGGTTTTAGGAGGTTCGGTTAAAACCGGCGGTTTGCATATTAGTACACAATGAAAACAAAAATTAGATATTTAAACTAAAAATGTAAATAAATGTTAAATATTTTTCAAATATTAGGGCGTAAAGTATACTCAATCGGATTTACAACCGTTTTATTGATATTCTAAGAATGTTTTACAAAAAACCAAGCAAGAACCACATGAATATGAACGAAGGTTCAATATTTTACATGATAAAATAATAATACTATGTTTTGGGTACATGAATTCAATGAAATACGGTTTAAACGGTTTATTGCGGTTTAACCGGTTCGGTCCGGTTCGATTTGTCTTTTGAACGGATTGTGCTCGGTTCAGTTTATTTCGGTCCGGTTTAGCTCAGTTCGATTCAGTTTGCGATTTTCCGGTTTGAATGCTGAATTGATACACTCATTCAGAGATTTTGAAGATTTTATTTCAAAGATTTGAACTGAAACATACGGTTTAAACGGTTTATAAGCTTGGAAGTGTTCTTCTGGATTGGAACGGATTGAATGCTGAATTGATCCCCTTCTTTGATGCTTCTCTCAATATGTATGAGTCTCTCTGAATGAGTGTATCTGTGACGACCCGTCACACATTTATTATAAAAATTATCGATTTACGATAAAAACACGCGGAAATATCAACCAGTCTGACACTTTCAGACAGCCAAAAACTCACCAGCAGGACACACAGTCCTCCGAAACACAATTTTTAATCAAATATCTGTAAAACTGGTACGTGACTGAATTATTTAAAAAGTTACACCAACTCGTCAAAAATGACATTTTATAATTATCTGACCCAAAATAGTAATTTACAACAAATTACTAAAACCAGCTAAAAACAACTATTTTAGCTAAACAATCCACTTTTTAGCAATTAACCCCGCAATCTGGTCCAATCCTGCTCAACCTGTAAAACAGAGGGGTGAGCCAAACAGCTCAGCAGGTACCGCCTAACCACTGGCGTAGAAATCTAAAATCTACTTAACACAACAGCCAGTTATTACACATCAGCATGCGACATCAAATACACAATCATCGTGATTTATCAATCACCAGTTAATCAGCAGATAACTAATAAGCTATAAAAATTCATACCAGCAGGATATACAGAAATAGACTGTAACTGTAGGAGATTTAGAATTTAGATTTCCCCTACCTCTTTCCATCAAACACTAGAAGGAGAACTGATTTTCCATCCTTGTCGAATATAAACCCAACATGATTCAATATATCATGAGCTTGGACGGCCAACTAAAAATCCACCGTGTATTTAGAAGTCACTGCATCTACCCGTTCATAAGACTACAGACAACTTTCACTTTGGAAGTATAAATTGAAATTTCATCCTAAGCTAATGTGGAAGAGAACATATTTAATTGATTTAACTGCAACTTCAAACACTAGTAAGCAAAACACTTTCAATATAGTAGTGACACATGGCTATAGCCCATCTAACACTTTACTTCATCATAATCCAAATAAATTATTAAAGAAAATAATTAATTACTATAATATGACATTTGCTTGCAAAGATAATTATCAATTCAGTAAGTTTTTCCACAACCTCAAATTCACTTGGAATTAACACACACACATGCACGTTCACATACACCACCAAGACACTGAAGTTTACAATTTAAACAACCCATGTCACATATTCAGATTTAAGATATCACATTTTACTAAATAAAAAAAAATGTTATTATTGAATTTTGAACTTGGGGCCTCACAATCTACCCCACATATAAAAATTTCGTCCCGAAATTTATTTTCAGCATAGATTTGGGAAAAGTAATCATAAATCTATGTCACCTACACCTTCGATGTGTCGAGGACACATGTAACACACAAGTTGTAACACCCCATACCCCCTGCCCAAATAATAACAAATCACTGTTTACTCGAAAAAAAAAGAATCTTAATTACTTTCACAACTATACTGTGAATCATGTCAAAACATAGATTTATTACTTTTTTTTTTAATTCATAATCATCAATAAGTACAACAACTAAAATAAACAATGTACTCTCATGAGACAAATTGACCACTCAGATTTCTATGTATCAAAATTATGCAGTCAGACTTCATGAAGCACTTGCTACTTGAAGTATCAACAGTTTAGTTCTCAACAGATACACCACAATATATAATTATCAACCATACCAAGGCACCAAACATTGAAAGTAATACCATGCCCCTTTCATGAGGAAAGATCACTACCTACACTGTGAATCAACTTCTTAAAAGAAAAGATTTAATTTTATGTAAAGAAATTAACTTTTCAGTTTTAAAAATGTCACGTACCACCTAGTCTCATCACCTCCACCACCCAAGCAGTACTAGACTGTGTACCCCTAGCTCGACAGTGCGGTGGCTCACAAGTGTGGTAGCTCACAAGTGGGTACCACTCGTACACCACCCGCCACAGACACCCGCCAAAACACCCGCCCAGTCCCAGATACACTATCCGTACCTCCGGTTGGGTAAGGCTCTGATACCACTGTGACGACCCGTCACACATTTATTATAAAAATTATCGATTTACGATAAAAACACGCGGAAATATCAACCAGTCTGACACTTTCAGACAGCCAAAAACTCACCAGCAGGACACACAGTCCTCCGAAACACAATTTTTAATCAAATATCTGTAAAACTGGTACGTGACTGAATTATTTAAAAAGTTACACCAACTCGTCAAAAATGACATTTTATAATTATCTGACCCAAAATAGTAATTTACAACAAATTACTAAAACCAGCTAAAAAACAACTATTTTAGCTAAACAATCCACTTTTTAGCAATTAACCCCGCAATCTGGTCCAATTCTGCTCAACCTGTAAAACAGAGGGGTGAGCCAAACAGCTCAGCAGGTACCGCCTAACCACTGGCGTAGAAATCTAAAATCTACTTAACACAACAGCCAGTTATTACACATCAGCATGCGACATCAAATACACAATCATCGTGATTTATCAATCACCAGTTAATCAGCAGATAGCTAATAAGCTATAAAAATTCATACCAGCAGGATATACAGAAATAGACTGTAACTGTAGGAGATTTAGAATTTAGATTTCCCCTACCTCTTTCCATCAAACACTAGAAGGAGAACTGATTTTCCATCCTTGTCGAATATAAACCCAACATGATTCAATATATCATGAGCTTGGACGGCCAACTAAAAATCCACCGTGTATTTAGAAGTCACTGCATCTACCCGTTCATAAGACTACAGACAACTTTCACTTTGGAAGTATAAATTGAAATTTCATCCTAAGCTAATGTGGAAGAGAACATATTTAATTGATTTAACTGAAACTTCAAACACTAGTAAGCAAAACACTTTCAATATAGTAGTGACACATGGCTATAGCCCATCTAACACTTTACTTCATCATAATCCAAATAAATTATTAAAGAAAATAATTAATTACTATAATATGACATTTGCTAGCAAAGATAATTATCAATTCAGTAAGTTTTTCCACAACCTCAAATTCACTTGGAATTAACACACACACATGCACGTTCACATACACCACCAAGACACTGAAGTTTACAATTTAAACAACCCATGTCACATATTCAGATTTAAGATATCACATTTTACTAAATAAAAAAAAATGTTATTATTGAATTTTGAACTTGGGGCCTCACAGTATCTCCCTGTGTGTCTCTCTCTCAGCTTCAGTCTCTTTTGAATTTAAAGCTTGCTGCAACAGTCACAAAGTTTGTTGCAACAAACTCCTAAAGATCCCCAACATATTCTGGGCTCTCAACAACTCTTTTTCCAACGGTTATGAGCTTGATTTTCTCCGCTGAATTTGAGCCACAATCTGCAGTGCAAGCTTGACACAAGTTTAAAACAAATCCCATAAAAATAGCTAGACTTTTAGAGATCTGATCATTTTCAAAGCTTTGAAAAGCTTTTCAAAGCTTTGAACTATGGCTATTTCTTGCAAAACAAAGTTAGAACACAAACTATCTAACAATAAGCAGATTCAGAGTATATAAGCAAACAGATAGTTAAGAACTTTCTCTGCAAACAGAATATAAACAAACACATATAGTTTATCTTTCATTACACAATAATGTATAGTAAAGAACCAGGAGGCAAACTCCCACTCAGTTCACACTTGTACTCAGAGAATTTTCAAAGCTTTGAAACCAGTTTCAAAGCTTTGAAACAAGAATCTGAATT
This sequence comes from Linanthus parryae, assembly GCA_023055425.1. NCBI lineage: Eukaryota > Viridiplantae > Streptophyta > Magnoliopsida > Ericales > Polemoniaceae > Linanthus > Linanthus parryae. The sequence goes on along the minus strand of JALGPY010000019.1, from coordinate 4,827,109 downwards.
ACCAGCTTGTGACAAGTGTCAACATCCACTATGAGTTGTCACTTCCTCTAGTAGCTTCCTAAATGCCATGGAAAAGGGAAAATTGGTAGGAAAAGACATCCCCTTCTTCCTCTTGACCACCAATCGCCACCATCTACGCCACCAAACCACCACATATCCTTCACCAATCCGGGACCTGCTGTGACTAGAGGGAAAGGGACACCAGACGAACCAAACCCCCATGTCAATTTCACGTCTCATGTCGAAGTGAGGGGAAAAACCAAGAGCGAAGGGCGAGTCCAACAGTACCAAACACTCATGATGATTCGTTGAAAACATAGTGGGTCTCCGGATTCTAGGAGTAGCTAGCCGACCAAACCATCAAAGCCGCTGGAAAAGTAAGTGCCTCATTTCTTGCCCGTTTTCTGGTTCGATTTACTCCATTCTTCTCTTTAGGGACCGTGGAAACATGCTATGATGCATAGAATTACCCAGAACCTGTTTTTGATCAGTTGAAAAGGGTATTTTCTGGTGGGTTTTTACGCAAGTTCATGCACCTATACCTTCTCCATTACGACATGGTTTGGTTGATCACTCCCTGAATAGCCTGTTGTGAGCTCTCCAACTTTGATGTTATATTGATCATCTGAATCGTCCTCTAACCGCTCCAAATTCATGCTCAAAGAGGCTGCAGTTGCTTGTTTATGCAAACTTGCTATTGGCTGGGTTTCTGCCCGAAATTCATTAGCTTTTTGTCCAACTTTGAGACTGCACAACTTTCACATATGTCGAAAACAAAATAATGTTGTTTAATGTCACTTTCTACGTTAGTGTGAAATGACAATGTTTTCAGTTAGCTCGGTCGGTCATACTTAAAAACATACCTATACTCAGGGGCAGACTTACATAGGGACAAGTGGGGGCTATAGCCCCCACTCAACTTTTATAAATCATAATTTTACCCTTATTTTGTTGTAGTTTTTCAGATTAGGTTCCAAAAATTTCACTATAACCCCACTGAACTTCATAAAATTTAATTTTACCCTCATCGTGTTTCTGTTTTCAGTTTCGCCTCCACTGACCTTCTTGAAATTTGATTTTACATTTTTTTCTTTAATTTTTCAAATTTAGCCCCCACTGCAAGGAATTTCTGGATCTGCCCCTGCCTATGCTTGTTGGAAAGTAAAGCATGATATCTGTACAAGCTTTGTTCTGTGGCAGTTTGTTTTTTCTTCTAGTCCGGACAGTCTCATTTTTCTTTCTGTAGAGGTTGTTGCAGATAATTGTCTTTTCATTCACAGCTTAACACATGCAGTAGATGAAAGAAAATGCAGTCCTTACTAACAACTAACATGACTACAAAACTGAAGATTACTAAATAATTATCCTTCTACTCAATGAGAACTTACAAGCTCCTAACAAAAATTGCCCTAACCCAAGAATGAATTACATACAGCACTTCGTCTTCCACAAGTCCTTGTGACCAATTAAGGAAACTCTATGACGAGTGGAAGGTGCTACAAACAACACTTCGGGACTTCAATTCCAGGTAACAGATGATCAGAACCAATTAGAAACACTGAAGTCTCTTAGTTTGCTCAGATGTCTTTCCATGTCTAGTCTTGTTTGGTCCCACTCTTCCCTCTCAATCACGGTGGTAGGTTCATCTCTTTCGCTCTATAGATAACAAGTTTCGGACAGGGAATGAGTCAAACTCAAAACAGGAATAAAGTTATAGAAATCCAATGATCAGAAATAGAATTACCGCAGGAATAATTTTGAAGGAATTTCCATTATCACGTATCAGAAGCATGTCTTTCTTTCGATCCCTATCGCGTCCTTCTGGAACTGTAACCTGTTTAAATTATAAACCAAAAGATGAAAATACACTATTCAATGACCTCAAAGAATGTATATTAAAATTGAGTAAATAGGGACTAGACAGGATTTGCAGCAACCAATGGCTCACTTAAACGCTTGTGCGCTTAAGCCCACAGAGAACAAGAAGCCTAAGCATATCAATTATGAGGTTCCGATCCTCAGGTTTAACATGCCTCCATATTTGTTGATTTGCTTGGTCTAACACAATTTGATTCATTGGATGGAACAGTAACAGCCTAAATAAAAACATATAAATAAAAACGAAGCCTTAGTTTTACCAAGTCCTTTCCAGTCTGGAGTATGTAAACATGTTACTGTGAAAGAAACTATGTTTATATTACTGTGAAAGAAACAATGTTTTCAAGTCTTCAATCATTTAGTCCGAGTATCAAAAGTTTAGAGGATTAACTAAAGTGGATAGCGCAAATGGGTGCTAGCTCAGTGGTAGAGCATTCAAGGCCCCTGCACGAGGTACATGATTCGAACCCTGCTAGAAATAGCATATATATATATATATATATATATATATATATATATATATATATATATATATATATATATATATATATATATATATATATATATATATATATATATATATATATATATATATATATATATATATATATATATATATTGGCAAGAAAAGCTTGGGGGTCATTTCACTTCCTGCTGGGAGAAAAACATGCTTAGCATGAAAACTCCCTTGCTTGACATTGTTACCTGACTCAATGAAGGGAACCACCACAAGTTTTCTCTTCTAATTGCCAATATTTATAGTGTCAAGTCACTGTCAACCATGGTTAAAAGACTCGCGAAGTCTTGTAAAAGACTGGATGCAAATAAAATCAATGGAGCATTCTGTTAAGCAAATTGAATATATATAGTACTATTACCTAGTGGTGTAGAACCAGGTGAGAACAATTGAGAAACACACAGTACTCTCTAAGCTCAAACACACAGTAAGAGGAAGTGAAATGTTTATTCAATCAAAACTGGGAAATACGTTTGACAATCCATCTAATTTATAGATGGATGGCTGCATAAATCCTAACCAAATCAACTACTAAAAGATAAACTAATTTGAAATGAAAATCCTAACTGAAAAGATAAACTAATTTGAAATGAAAATCCTAACTGAATCTGAAAAATCCTATCCTTGTTTAACCATCTTGAATTTCAAAATTTGAACCTTCTGATCCCCATCATTTCTCCCCGGTTGAAAAGAACTCTCCTCCGGAGAGATAGAGTGAAATCATATCCTTACTAATAATCTTCTTCTCCTAGGATACCAATCTTTCTTCTTCTCTCGTACTTGTTCTTGTACTTGTCACGAACTCTTGGCAATTGATCCCCATCATTTTCCCCCGGCTGAAAAGAACACTCTTCCGGAGAGAGTGACTGAAAAAACTCCGGATCAATAAGGCGAAACTCATCTGCTGTAATCCATGTCGCATCAATGTCTGGACGGTTATACCATTTTACCAAAAATCGACGAATAGTGCCTTGAGATGTGAGAACATCTTCTGTATCCAAGACTTCCGAAACCTGCTCATTCTTTAACGAGGGAAGAGGTGGAATGCGTGGTGTAATAGCTTGAGGTGAGGTAGGGTTACCAACTGCATCAGCCGGCGGCTCAAATGTACCACGATAAGGAAAGAGATCTTCCACATTAAAGACTGGACTGATAGCCAAATCTGAAGGGAAGTCTAGCAAATAAGCATTTGGCCCAAGTTTTCGCAGAATACGATATGGTCCAAATGCTCTAGCATGAAGTTTCTTGAATGAGTTCTTTGGATAACGCTCAGGACGGACACGAACCATCACATAATCCCCTTCATTAAAATCCAACTTCCGTCTATGTGCGTTGGCAGCAAGGCGGTAGCTCTCATTGCTTAGCGCAATCTTCCTTCTTATTTCAGCATGTAAATTGCGAATATGCTCCGCAAAAGACTCGGCAGGTCCTGATGAACGGGCACTAACGGGTAACTGAACAAGATCGACTGGTTGGCGGGGAGCAACCCCATGAAAAGGACTCTTTCCTGTTGACCGATTAACTGAACTGTTGTAAGCAAACTCAGCAGTAGGAAGGATCAAATCCCAAAGTCCAGGCTTGTCTCGTACTAGGCAGCGCAACAAATCTCCCAGACTACGATTGACAACTTCAGTTTGACCATCAGTCTGTGGGTGAAAAGCAGACAAGAATTTGAGATTTGTACCAAAGAGTTTCCATAGTGTCTTCCAAAAGTAGCTAACAAACTTAACATCTCGATCAGACACAATGGATGTCGGTAATCCATGGAGACGAACTACTTCCTTGAAGAATAACTTGGCAACGTGTGAAGCATCTGTCGTCTTACTGCAAGGAATGAAGTGTGCCATTTTGGAGAACCTGTCAACGACGACAAGAATGGAATCATGAGCTCGTGTAGTCTTGGGCAGCCCAAGGACAAAATCCATGCTAAGATCCTTCCATGGTTCATGCGGAACAGGCAACGGTGTGTATAACCCCCTGTTTTTCTTCTTTGCTTTGGACACTTGACACGTTCGACACTGAGAGACAACTCGAGCAACATCTCTTTTCACAGACGGCCAATAGAATCTGTCTTCGACAAGTGCGACTGTCTTATCTCGGCCAAAATGTCCGGCAAGACCTCCAGCGTGTAATTCCCAGATTAAGAAATCTCTCATTGATGTGCGAGGGACACATAGCTTGGAACCTCGAAACAAGTAACCATCTCGAGTGAAAAAATCAACATACTCGTGTCTGTTACCATCTTTCACCTCACGATATATAATACCAAAGTCAGGACATGTGTCATACTCGTCCTTCATTCGTTCGAACCCAACAACTTGAACATTCATGGTTTGAAGGACATAAACAACACGACTGAGAGCATCAGCAGCCTTATTCTCAACTCCGGCACGGTGCTTGAGAACAAACGTATACTCCTGGAGAAACTCGACCCACTTTGCATGTCTCGAGTTTAGATTACGTTGAGAGTGCAGGTACTTAAGAGCCTGATGGTCAGAATAGAGAACAAACTCCTGTGATAGCAAGTAGTACCTCCAATAGCGAAGAGCTTGCACGATAGCGTAGAACTCTCTGTCACAAGTGGAGTACTTCAACTTCGCTCCATTGAGTTTCTCGCTAAAGTAAGCAATAGGGTGACCTTCTTGACTTAGAACTCCCCCGATTCCTATGTCTGAAGCATCACATGATACCTCAAAGACTTTGGAAAAATCAGGATGTCTTAGCACAGGGGCCTCAGTCATTCTGAGTTTAATTTCCTTAAAGGCCTTCGTTGCTGCTGAGGTCCACTTGAATTCTCCTTTCTTCATGCAGTCTGTGAGCGGGGCTGTAATTGAGCTGAATCCTTTTATGAATCTCCGATAGAAGGTGACTAGTCCGTGAAAACTACGAATTTATGTCAAGGTCTTTGGTTCGGGCCATTCCCTTATAGCTTTAACCTTGTCAGGGTCAGCTGATAACCCCTCTGGAGAGACAATAAATCCGAGGAAAAGCACACTACTTTGTAGGAAAGAGCATTTCTTTAAGTTTAGGTACAACTTCTCTTCGCGAAGTGTTGTGAGAACTAAGCGGAGGTGCTTCATATATCTTCCTTGGATTTGCTGAAAATTAGTATATCATCAAAGTACACGACCAAAAATTTCCCCAAATAAGGACGAAGGACTTGGGTCATAACCCTCATAAAAGTACTGGGAGCATTTGATAAGCCAAAAGGCATGACCGTCCATTCATATAATCCATCTTGAGTTTTGAAGGCGGTTTTCCATTCATCCCCAAGCCTGATACGAATTTGGTGATATCCGCTCCTCAAGTCCAACTTAGAAAACCATGTTGAACCGGCCATTTGGTCTAACATGTCATCAAGTCTTGGAATGGGAAATCGGTACTTAACAGTGATTCGATTGATGGCACGACTGTCTACGCACATCCTCCAAGAACCATCTTTCTTTGGGGTTAGTAAGACAGGCACTGCACATGGGCTAAGGCTCTCACGAATGAATCCCTTCTTGAGAAGTCCCTCAACTTGTCTGTTTAACTCAGTGCGCTCTTTAGGGTTCATCCTGTAATAGGGCAAGTTTGGCAACTGCGATCCTGGGATAAGATCGATAGCATGTTGAACATCTCTCAGTGGTGGTAAGTCATTTGGTAACTCATCTGGAGCCACATCTTGAAATTCTTCTAACATCTTGATAACCTCTGGTGAGGCAAATGAAGTCTGATCATAGGTAACAGAGAACAAATTTTTTGCAACCACGGCTAGGATAATCCCACTCTCACTACTCTCATTCTCAAAATCCTTCTTGGCCAAAACATGAAGGTTTTGTTTTTGGGGTCTCTTCAACTCATTCTTATACTTTTCAGATGGTTTCGCTGGGTAGAGCTTGATTGTCTTATCTCCATGCTTGAAAGCATAGGTGTTGGCACGCCCGTGGTGCGTGACGTCTTCATCAAAAATCCAAGGACGTCCGAGTAATACGTGAGCTACGTCCATGGGGGGAACATCGCACACAATATTTTCTCTGTAGAGTCCCATTTGGATAGGAACAATGCACCTCTCCTTCACAGGGAGGGATGTTTTATTGACCCATGCAACTCGAAATGGTTTAGGGTGTGGTTTGGGTTGTAGGTTTAACCTCGCCACAGCAGACTGGGAAACCACATTCATTGTACTCCCTCCATCAATAACAACCTTACAAACTTTATCCCCACATTTTACAAATGTGTGAAAGATGCTTGTTCGCTTCCACTCATCATCTTTGGCTGGCATAGAGAGAATGCACCTCATAATAGTCAACTGTTTTCCATCATCCTCTCTATACTCTTCGTCTTCTCCCGAGTCTAGAGGTTCGTCTAATGGTTGGACATGGCACTCCTCGTTTTGTTCGTCAAAGTCTTCATATTCGACAAGCAAATTGCGCTGTGGACATTGCGCAGCTATGTGTCCTTTCTCTCGACACTTGTAGCACGCCTTTGAAGATTCGTTCGGAAACAAAGTCCTACCACTTGCAGCATTGGAGGCCATACCACTCTTAGATGCAGTTGACGTTGTTGGGCCCAACGTAGTACCAGTAGTCCTCTTGAAAGAACTCGGTCCACTATGTTGGGTATCCCCTGCTTGAGAGTTCCAATGCCTCTGAACTGGGGCTCTTTGATAGCTCTCTATCTCTAATGCCTTGTGGTAAGCATCCTCAATCGTATCTGGCTCGTACAGGTTGACTTCTCGCTTTATATCGAAGCGCAGCCCATTGATGAATCTCATCATGGTCACTAAAGGTTTCTCATGAATACCACATCGTATGCGTAAGTCGTCGAATTTACTCATGTAAGTAATCACACTTGTGGATAACTGTTTTAGGTTCATGAATTGATCGAGCAACCGCTTTTCATGGTGTTTTGGGAGGTACTTTGCCTTCAATTTATTCTTCATCTCACTCCAAAGAAGGATGGGTTCGTCACCGACCCTCTCTATTTGTTCTTCCACGTCTTTCCAATAACGTCTAGCCAAACCCACCAGTTTCATCTTCGCAAAGCGAATGCGTCTTCTATCAGTCATGTTATGCCAGTCAAAGTAGTCTTCCATTGCATCTAACCAATCTAGGAATGCATTAGGATCTAGTTGTCCGTCAAAGTTAGGGGCCTCGGCTCGAGCTCTCTTTGTAATGTTATGATCCTCATCATCATAACGCCTATAGCGATCATAGTTTCTATCAGGAGACCGGTGTTGACGTCTACCATGTGATCTATTGTGTCTATGAGAGTTCTCGTCAACTTCATCCTCGAACTCATCAAAATCATCTCGGAGTCTTTGGTGTTGACGCGGATCCCTTAAGCGGTCGCGCTCCCCCCCTTAAGTTATCACGCACATTTCGATTGACAGAACCGAGTTGTTGAACTGTAGGGCTGTCATGGGGTGTTAATTCGTATTCAACTGCTTCCACACTTTGAGGTTGCTTCCCCAGCGACTTGGCCAAACGAGCCACCTGTTGAGTCAACTCGTCAATAGACCCTTTGAGTGTTCCAACAGTGTTATCAATGGCTTGAACTTGTTTTTCCAAAGCATCTTGTCTCTCCACAATACTTTGATTGGCCATGATAGATTCTTTTACTTGAAATTTCCTGTGAAATCAAAGTAGCTTATATCTCGAGATTTATGAGATATAAGGGACCTAAATTCCGAAGAATATAAGCCCAAATGGTTGACCCGAAATTCCGTAGAATACGAGCCTGATTGTGACAAAAAATCTCAGAGAGTAAATGCCAAGATTTTTTTTTTTTTTTTTTTTTTCTGTAAGGTTCTGCTGGAAAAAAAATGAATGGGGCCGGCTGGGAAAAATGAATAAAGCTAGACTCTGTCTAGAAGAGTAGGCTGCTGGTTCCTTTTTTTTTTTTTTTTTTTTTTTTTTTTTTTTTTTTTGGTTTAACTGAAAATTGGGCTTGTAGCAAGTGGGCTAGGTTATCTGGTAGTATGGGGATTTCGTAATTGGGTTTATGTCTCTGTGCGGTAAGAACCGAGTTGAGAGTTGTGCAGCGACGGTGTTGAAGGCGTTCCGGTAACGGTCAGATGCGGTCCTGGAAGCGCGGGATTAGCCTGCAAAGGAATTCGATCTGGCGATTACGGTCGTGGCTGCGTGGGTTGAACTCGGTCAACGGAGATGGAGCGACTGGCGACGGGGTGGAGGAGTGCTGAGGTCGCCTCTGATGGCCGCAAGTGATGGCTAATCCGTCTGGTTCAGCGAGACGAGGACGGAGGCGCCTTGGTGGCCTGATGTACGTCGATGTCTTGGCAGCAGTGGCTGCGAGGACGTCTGGTTCAGACCTGAGAACCTCTCGCCAGCGAGACAGCGACGGGGTAGTCGCCGGTATCTGAAGAGACCTTGGAAGTCTGATTCAAACCCCAGGAACTAGGACCGGCCGTCAATTCCGAAGTAGTTCTTTTCTGGAACAGCGGCAGCAAATCGCTGTGTGGCTCTGATACCAAGTTGGTGTAGAACCAGGTGAGAACAATTGAGAAACACACAGTACTCTCTAAGCTCAAACACACAGTAAGAGGAAGTGAAATGTTTATTCAATCAAAACTGGGAAATACGTTTGACAATCCATCTAATTTATAGATGGATGGCTGCATAAATCCTAACCAAATCAACTACTAAAAGATAAACTAATTTGAAATGAAAATCCTAACTGAAAAGATAAACTAATTTGAAATGAAAATCCTAACTGAATCTGAAAAAATCCTATCCTTGTTTAACCATCTTGAATTTCAAAATTTGAACCTTCTGATCCCCATCACCTAGCCTATTGTATTTTTCGATAGAGTGAGGTTCCAGGTGGGATCACTATAACAAATGAGAGAACTTACAGTCTTTCGGCTGCCATATTTGTTAGTATGTGATTTTCGTGCAGTAAACTTGTCCTAGAGTAAGCTTGTAATGCTTATAGATATCCAAATGAAAATATCTGACAAAGGTACTTGTTTTATTCATTATCATTTTTTGAGAGTTCCAGCCTCAGAATTGCTCTACCAGTAAAGAGGAAAAGAGCATTACGAATGCAGTCTGTGTATAGCAGTCAGAGAAAATATGGTGAACAAGGCAATGAATCATCCCAGTAATCATATATCTCTTTTCCAAGTTATTAAGAAGGAAATTCGGTTTCTACTGTTTTGAACTTCCCACGATCTCTTTAGTCATTCCAAGCAGTCCAGTTTTCAAGAGGTCTGACCTCAGCTCAAGGAGAAAACAAACACAAAAAGAAAAGCTCAGTGTTCTTGAAAAATGTGTACAAGCGCCGACAGCCTTTGATATCAGCACTTTGCTGCAGATGCAACTGTATTTTTATTTTTCAATTCTATACTCAATGGCATCAACTGAAAAGCCACTGTACTTGAACTTATACTCACTGAAATCTGCATTTTCGTTCAGTGTTGAATAGGGAACATTTTGAAAGGGCAAGCAATTTCTTTATTAAGAGAAAGATGGAGTAAAACAACAAATAACCAACATTCTTGGAGCGTAGTCTACCAAAGCAAGTGAAGAGCTATCAAAGGAGCTGTAGCAGACCGTGTTTGATGCAGCCATGTTTATAAGGAAAATGAGAAAATAAGCTCAAGGAGTAGATGGCATGCACTCAGAGGTCAAACTGGGGTGTGCTTGCTTAGTGAAGAAGGGAAACCTAAGAAAGAAATATGTGTTTTTATAAAATGACTGAAAAGTGACAAGTAGCTACTTACCTTGACTACATATAATACGTCTGATATACAAAATTTATGTTTTCTAGATTTACCAGAAGTCAAAGTTAGGTCCAGCAGGTTAGGTCCACCGGATAACTCTCAGAAGTAACACTATGTTTGGATTGAATTATTAGACGAGAAGAAAATAATTGGTTAGATATAGTTTTCTCGTCCATGTTTAGATTAATTTTTATGTGAGAGTTGGTGAGAAAGAATAATAAACATGAGAAATAAAAACCTCGCCGCATCCCATTTCTGTTTCTCTCCAAAAGTGGTGAGATTCGGTAAGAGAAACTAACGAAAATATGTTTTACGGTTATACCGAAACTACCCATGTAAACAAATAAAATCAAAACACTCCTTTGTTTTTCATTACTACCAAAAAATTAGCCCCATTTCTCTTTATTTCTCGTTTATCGTGGCTTATATGTGACCTTCATTGCCTTGAAAAGTGAGATCAAACTAGTTACTTTTTTTCTTAATTATTTTTCTTAAATTAATTATACAAGTGAGATCAAACTTGTATATTTACCAAAATATACAAGAAAAGGTTTTGGGTTTGCAAAAATAAAATAAAATGTTAAGAGTTGTTTTTGACGAACGTGAACATTGTGTTCCTACTTGTGTGGCACTGTACTGTCAAAATTTATTTTCAGAAACGTATAAAAATGATATATTTCTTTTCTTTTGATGAATTGATCCAAACATAGTAGATAAGAAAGGCAATCATTTCTTACTTCTTCTCACTAATTCATCCAAACACGTTAGTGAGAAAATGAAATCAATTCTTATCTTACCTTTTCTCATCTAGTTTCCGTATTCCTTTTTTTTTGTTCCTCAAACATAGTGTAAATGAGGAGGGTAATCTGAATAAGGTTGAAAGAAACCTTAGACACCTTTATTGTGTGTTTGGATGAAGAACTTTTAAAAACTTACTATTTCGAAATGATGGGATTTTGAATGATGGGATAATAAATGCGATGATATTAAAATTTGTTGTTTGGATTTGCTTGTGTATATGGGCTGGGTGAAATATAAATACTGGGCTTGTATTGAAAATGGGCTAAAGTTATTGTTTCTAGAAACCCTAGTGTTCCATTACAATGTTTAGTAGCCTCTAATTTAGATAGTTGTGAGCTGGTACTTGAAGGGGCCGCCCCAGTGGTCGTGATTCGGCGGATGTTGGTGGTGGTTGAGGTGGGAAGCTGGTATTGAATTTATTAATGGGCCAAAGTTATTGTTTCTAGAAACCCTAGTGTTCCATTACAATGTTTAGCAACCTCTAATTAAGATAATTGTGAGCTGGTACTTGAAGAGGCCGCCCCAGTGGTCAAAGTGGTCGTGATTCGGCGGATTTAGAAGTGATATAGGTTGGTGGTGGTTGAGGTGGGAGGTAGGCCAGTGGCAGCGTTGTTCCTCGGCATGGCAACAGTGGTGACAAGGTGGTGATGGCGGTGGCCAGTGATGGAAGTAGTTGTGGGTGGTGGCAGGAGCTGTGGTGGTGAGGTGAGCGATGGGGGAAAGGTGTGGTGGTCTGCTGCTAAGGTGGTTGTAGTGGGCGGTGGTGTTGGATGTCGTGGCAGTAGTGAGGTGGTTGAAGTGGGGTGGTGTCACGGTTGTGGGCGGTGGTGGTAGTAGTAGTGGTTGTGGTGGTGTGGTGGGCGGCAGTGGGTGTGAGTTGCAGAGGTGGTCGTTGTGGGCATCAGTGGTGCTGTAATTAGTTTGAAAGAGACAAACTAAACATAGAATTTTTGAAATAATACCTATTTTGGCGCCATTTCCTGGGATTTAGAGGCTTGAAATTCCAATTTCAAATGATATGAAATTTTAAAAATTCCTATCATGAGTTATCCAAACAAAGAATTATATATGACGGAATTTCAAATCCCAAGTTTAGTGAAATTCTGATTTCTAATGACGCATCCAAACACACCGTTAGTTTAGGCACAAAAAGACACTGAAATCCCCTCCAGTTTGACAAAAGACACTCGGACCCATTACAAAAAATAATGCTAACAGAAGTCATACAATAACTATCTTGCCCTCTTCGGAAAAAAAAAATTACAAGTGAACCTGACCTGTTAAAAATTTACTCTCTCTGCCTTTATTTTCTTATTTACACCTGGTGGCTGTATGTTCGATTTGGAGGTTAAAGAAAACCAATGAAACTGAGAAAAAATCAGATCTCGGAAACCCCCACAGCGATTGGAGATTGTTCGCATGATTCCACCGATAAACAGCACAACTTTGGCTGGCTCTGTGGCTGTGTGGTAGGGATTTTTAAGTACCTTTTTTGTTCGTGAATCAATTTTCATAATTTCACCTTTTAGTGTTGTGGGAGGCAATTTGAAGGGTCTTAATTTGCTGGCTGGGGACCTATTGGTTATGGTGGTGGTTATGCCAGGGTGGTAGATTTGGTAGTGAGAACGGAGTGGTGGGTGAGAAATGGATTAAGTGATACGGCTTTTACTTGTCACAGGGGCAAAGTAGGTATTTTTTGAAAAAGCGACCTACATCATAACTTTTCAAACTATGGATGTCCTGTTGACAATGGGGTGTCAGTGTCAATTACTTGGGCACAAATAAGGGAGCAGAGTGTCTTTCTCAAACTAAAGGGGGTGTCAGTGTCTTTGTGCCTAAACTAAAGGGCTCTATGTGTCTTTTACCCTCAGAAAAAATATTTTAATCCGTCCCAGGCTCGTTTGTTATGGAATCTTTAACGGGAATACCATCGCTCAATATAGCTTATCGAGAAAAGCCGCAAAATCTGGAAAATAGATAGGTCGTCGAGTTATGTATACCAGAGTCAGAAGGAGTTTCTGTTTGTGCACTGTGAGGATTTGGCAAAAATGGGATTTGGCAAAACTGGTGCACAAAAATCAAGTAATTTATATTTGGCTTTAGGGTGATACAAGGAGTAGAAAACCTGGAAAGTGGAGAAAAAGAAGGAGACAGGAGAGAAGTAAAAAAGAGTGGCCAAATGGCTTTCTTCCAACAGAAAGAAGAATTCACCAATGGTCGAAAAACGAGAAAGAGCAGTGGTGTAGAACCTGAACGAGATTCAACACTGAAAATGCAAACAGAAATGTTCGAGAGGAAAAACACTCTGGTTTATTTCATAAATCTAAAGCTCCTCTAAAATGTAAAATACTCCCGTATTTATAGAGAATTGGGGAGAGACCTAACAAACTTTAATAGATAAGAATTGACTAAGGGATCAGGATAAGCCTGATCCTTCTAACGAATTCAAAACCATTCTGATCAGAGGGGGAAAAAACTAGATAAAATTATTCCTGATAATTCTAATAAAACCCAATAGTTTCTAATAGCTAATGATATCCCCTCCGGTAAGTCTTGTGAATTTGACGATTCTTATGATTCCCATCAAGCAGCTACCTCACTACCCATCTAATGTTCCACTGAGGAATCTCGCAGGGGTGGAGACACGAACTATTTGACTAATAATTTCATAGAAAATGAGCAATTGTTTAGGTTATCTTCAATAGCAATAATGACTCGAATTACACAAAATAAGTACTCCCTCTGTCCCGCAAAGACAGTCCATTTTTGAAACTGCAACTTTTTTTCGAAGACATGCAATTAATGCGTCCCACTTCAAGTTTTTACATGATATCTCCATTATTATCCTTGATTTTTTTTCTCCAAGACTAGGTGCATTGAATATGAACTGCCAGTATTGGAACTTCATTATATTTTGATCATCGAAAATGTAAGTGGACAACCATTTTGAGATAGACCAAAATGGAAATATGGACTGTCTTTGCGGGACGGATGGAGTAAAATAAATGGTTTTGTCGCAACACGTTAACATAATAATCTAATATTCAGTAAAACGTACTCCCTCCTTCCCAAGTCCTGTTTGACTTTTCACATGGATTAAGGATATGCTTTTGACTTGTTACATTTAGAATATTGTCCTTTGTCTTATGTGGTAATTTTATTGGGAAGTGAAAAAGTAAGAATTTAAAAAGGGATATAGGGGGAAGTAAAGCGAAAAAAGTAAGTAAACTTTTGTGCAAGTGGAAAAATATTTCAGGACACCTATTTTAGGAAAGGTGAACGGATGAAATGGGACTGAGGGAGTAGAACACCTATTGTTTTTCCTGTTTGGCTGATGGCTTCGAACTCATCGAATAAATAGCTTGAAGTTGAAAATAATGAAGAGAAATAATCGAGACAAATAATTTGTTAGGGACGAGAGATTTAGGACTCCTTTTCTGCACCAGGAACTGACAACTCCAGAGATGCAAGAAGTATAATTCTGTAAAATAGCTCCTATATGGTATATGTTATGAATAGGAGTTCAGTCCCACCAATTTGAATCGAGTATCTGGTCGAAGATAGATTGATCCAATGTTCGTAGTTCCTTTTGTCCTACTTGAAAAATCTTTCCCTTCAATGGGCAAAACAGTATTTCATTTTTTTTTTTTTTTACTTAGATTTCATTGGGTTTTAGTATATAGATATTGACCATCAATTATGAAAATTCAAATACAGTTATATAGATCAATTTGAATTATATTAATCACTAATATAGACCAAACGGTATTTCATGTGCTAAGATTTTGGTAAAAATTATGTTAATAATTAAATCAAACACTGTCCCCCAATTTTATTATTATAATAGTAGTACATTTTAGTCAGGTGATATCCGTCCAAAAATAACTTGTTAATGTCTATTCATATTGTTGCAGGTAAAAGAAGAAACATGAGAATAAGCTTTTTCCAAAGGAAACAAATGTTAACTATCTATGTTATATTGAGAGATGCATTGTTTTGTTGATAAACTTTTTTATCGAATACAACATATTTTTGGTGATTATCTTTGCTGCCCAGATATTTATTAGGATGATATATTATTTTAGTTGCGGTAATTATGCAACTTTCCTCAAGTACTTGTTAAGCTTTCTTGAAAGTTGGCAATCAGTTTTACCTTGTCCTCCAACAAATTTTATAGGTTCATCCTAAAAGAGATAATATATGCAGAGAGTGGAGTTTTGGTTCACATGAGTGATGATGCAATCACTGAAAGGAACCTTTTAGCGTTCGAATATGTTTAGTTTATATAGTCGGCTTATTCTGGTTTTTTGCAACACATCTGATATTATAGTCATTTAATCCCACCATGTATACTTGAGTTGCCTCCCCTTGATAGTTCGAAGTCTATGTACGTGTGGAAGGCATTATAGTGATTGAATTCCTATCATCTTCAGTGATATTCAAGAATAGGAACAACCACATGAGATTGGATAAATTAGGTCCTGAAAATTTCATACCAAAACTCTTGCTCTGGTGATCGACTTCGTTTTGGAATCGATGACATAAATTTCTTCAAAATCTAGCACAAACTCAGGGTCATCTAGTCTCCTGTTCCTGTAGTGCTTTGTCAATAAAACCTGCAGGACAAGACAATAATATTACGTGCCCTGAAAGGTTACACTGATGTATTCACAATCTCAAACACAAAAATTCTGAAAAATTTATCCATCTGAACTTGCAATTTTTCTGTGAGTTCGTAAATGACACTACGGAGCAATTCTACGCTGTACTTTCATAGTAAAGATCAGCACCATCCCAATAAATTTATGTAGTAAATTTTTCCCAAGTCCCAGACTGTGAGAAGAAAGTGTGTCGCATAGTTCCAAAATATACATATCCTGTAGTTCATATGGTAGCTCTTTTCTATTCCTCGGAATATTTTTGGAACATGAATGACCTTGCTGTAACAATGTGTCATAAGAAAGACATACACTTTCAGCTAAATGGTCAAACACTATATCCCAATATGATCCTTGTTCTAGAATATATTCCATTCGGCCAATTTCAATCAATGGAAATAATAAATGATTATCTCTAAATGACAACTCTATTTGAGTAAACAGTAGAGAAAGGTCACGAACACTGGGGTGCAATGAAATTTTAACGATTAGTCTCACCTTTGTAATCTCCTTCTCAGATTTATACATAGGATCTCGAGGTGCATCAATAGGAGGCTCAGTGACATTATAACAGCCATAATCGCTCATTGCACATCTGATGTACTGTAATCACAAAGTGTTAAAGAACCAAACAATATTACAACTAATCAGAACCAGCACTCTTTAATCAATTAAAGGGTAAGCAAATACCTTCTGAGGCATTTGTGCAAAGACCTTGGGGACTGAGTAAATATCAGTATCTGGAGGAGTAACATACATCTGTAGAAACAAATCAAATCCAATTCATCAAAAAATGTTGTTGGTCTCTCACAACATTCAACATTCAACAAAGCATTTGGGTCATCAATCTATCAAAAAACTCCAGTTAAATGGACACAGTGTTGCTGACTATGGTTAACAGATGAAACCCAATTCAGAATTAAATCAGAGCATCAAGAGAAAAAAGAAACCCACCTCTCTGAAATCATAAACATCGTTATCAGGATCGGGAGGCTTCCTTATGAAGAAGTCACAATCCTGCAAACTAATCTTGTGAAACTCCTCCTCGTTAATCCTATATTTTACCACCGTCTCCGAATCCCATCCCTCCGTCGACACAAAGCTCTTGCTCTGCACAGTAGTGATGATGTCCCCATCCTCGTTAGTAGATACGATTATGCCGGCGGCAGCGAGGGGTTCGTATTCGACGTCGTAATCCTTCTTGTTGTCGACTTCGTCGGCCTCCTCGTCGTCCATGTCGTAGTCGTCGGAGCCTCCACCGTCGTCCCCGTCATCGGCGCGGACTATGAAGTTGGGTCTAGAGGTGGGAAATCGAGTGGGCGTGAGCTTCAGTGAGGGGAAGGAGACGTTTGAAATTCGGTGAAGCGAAGGTTTTGCGGCGAGTGCAGGTAGAATAGTGGGGAGGAGCAGCGGCAACTGTGATAGATGGAGGGAAGCTTTCATAGCTATTTCGCTGGGTTATGTCTACCGCCGGAAACGGCCTACTGTGGAGTGCGGGTAAAGTGGATAGGAAGGCGATGGCTTTTTCGGGGGAAAATAATGGCTATCAAGCAGAAAAAGCACAAAGAATTGATGAATTAAATTTGACCCTATCAAGCAGAGAATGTAAATTTGACCCCAATTAAAGGGGGAATTAATTAAAAATAACTAATTTTCTTTACATTATGCTGCAAAAAAAAAAGTTCAAAATTCCGAACTCTTCCTACCCTTACCTCTTGCTCTCTCCCCTCCTACTCTTCACGTTCTCCTTCCAATTTTCGATCACCCACAAACCCAGACCTCGATCACGGCACCGCCACTTCAGTTCACTGTCTTCATCTCCGGCTACCCTAAGTCACTCTCCAAAACACTCTCATTTTCTCTCACTCATGGTTACCAGTAGTAACCCCCGATTCCAACAGTTGGTAGAGGATCACTTGGAAGAACAAGCGTTGTTGGATGGCGCCTTGGTTCTACTGGAGGTGGAGATGCTCCATCTGTTGCATGAAGAGTGTTGAAATAAGTACTATGAGGGTGAAAGAGATGCAAGAGAGGAGAAGCACCAATGAGAGATAAAAGGGAGTTGTACACCTTAAGAGAAGAAAACACGACAAGGTAGTTGAGTATGAAGAGACAGCAACAGTAAAGAAGACGCGCAAGGCAAACATGTCCTTGGGACGAGTTGTAAAATTATTTAAAAACGTGACAATTGTGCATAGGGTGTGGATGAAAGAAGTCTGGCTAGGGAGTCTAGGTCAGGAAGGGAACATGCTAATAAAGTTTGACACATACGAGAAATCAAGATATTCAAATTTCGTTTATATTTTTCCAAAGCATATCCATTTCCAAATCATAGGATTCCAAAACCCATGATATTCTATTTTTCCATTATAAGCATCCAATCTAAAAAAAAATTGTAACTTTGTTGATACGGGGAAAAACCAACCACTTCGCAAGCATCCAGGACCTTAAGTGTCGACACCTCCTTACAGACTTCTTGCGGCCAGAAGAGTGAGTACAAGGAGCTATCCGGGGCCTTGCAACCGGATAAAATAAAATAAATTGGACGAGAGACCGAAGTCAGGACGCCCAATGCCAATAGTAACCATACAACAATCCCTGCACAACTCTTCCACTTTACGTTATCGTCGATTAGTAGATTACAGTAATATTTTCGGAGAAATATCTCAACAAGTTGGAACAAGAATTCAGGTAACACATATTTCACATAAAATCATTTTGAGACAAAATAGGAAGAAAATCATTCGACACGAAAAGGATGAATAGGCGCTAGGTCTGGCATGTTTACTTACCTCATACAAAAGCAGTTACAGCAAACTAGTCGTAGTACTTGACGTATCCTTCGTCAGAGAACTCGTAACCTACAAATTATAGTTTCCTAATTAATACAGTGCTAACACACAAACACAACCAAAGTCGTACTTGTACATGCAAGTGCAACCCCCTATTCCCCAAAGTTTAACGATAATACTGCTATTATTAAAAACACGATTTATAATAACTATCGGTTATTATTGTAAAACATAGCTATAGTTTTATAAATATAACTTATAAGATTATCTAAACTATCACTTTTATTATTTAGGGTAGAGAAGAATATTATTTAACTCAAAAGTAGTTATAATTCTCATAGTAGTTTCTCATAATCCAAACAGGTCTTAGTAGAGAATATCTTATAAATGAACTGACTTTATTTAAAAGAATAACAAATTTATTTGAAGAAAACAACCTATTCTAACTTGTTATAAGCATATAAGAATAATTAAGAAAAATGCTTTTAACATCTTTTAATTTGTACCAGCACCTCCCCTAATATTTTCAGATCCAACAACTAACCCCCTTAAGTTAAGCCTCAATTCAGTTTAGTCTTTTCCCTCAATTAAACCCACTAACTCAATATAATAATAACAATAATGATATTATTATAATAATAATAATAATAATAATAATAATAATAATAATAATAATAATAATAATAATAATAATAATAATAATAATAATAATAATAATAATAATAATAATAATAATAAAGAGAAGAGGGAGAGAGGAACATGTTTTTTTACCCGAAGAAGGAGAAGCGGACGGGGATGACGCCGACAGTGGCGACGAGGTGGTGGGTGGCGGACAGAGGGCGACGACCGACGGCGGACGACGGGGAGGACGACGCACGGCGGCGACGTGGGCGGCGGACTCGGCTCCGGTCGGGTCTGCTCGCGAATCCGAACGAGAGAGAGAGATGAGTGAGAGAGATTGAGAGCTTGAGTTGGTGTGAATTCTCTCTGGATTTGAGGGTTTGAATAGACGGAGAGGTGAGGATTTCGGCGAAGGTAAGGAGACCCACTTCGAAAACTTCGATTTCGAATCGGGACCAAAAATTGGCGAAATTGGATTACTTGGTGAGGAATTATCGATGTCGAACTAGGAGTGGATTGGGACAGAATTTGATGAGTTTGGTGGCGATTTGGACGGTGTAGGCGTTGGTGGCGGCGAAGGAAACGGAGAAGTCTCCTGCTACATACCGGAGATGAAGAAGATGATAGAATTTTTGGGTAAATACACTTTAACCCCACTAGTTTAAGTAATAAGACATCTAGTACCCCCAAGTTTAATTAAAAGACACTTTTTTAAAATAGGAAAAAGACATAAAAGCCCCAAGTTGGTAATAATAATAAAAATTAACTTTTAAATAATTAAAACTAGTACCCCAACTTATAATAATGTCATATTAACACCCAATGTTACAGTAAAATACCCGTTTCTAAATAAAGGGGTATTTCATTGCAGCTGGAGCTTGTTGCTCATGAGTGATGTGGATTGCTCAACAACTAAGAGACCTTGGCTATGATTTCAAAAAGTACCTATCTATTGTGACAATACTAGTGCCATTTCAATTACAAATAACCATGTGCAACACTCTAGAACTAAGCACATTGATGTAAGACACCATTTCATAAGGGATCATGCTGAGAAAGGTGATGTGTCTTTATCTTTTATATCTACTGCTATGCAAGTTGCTGATATTTTCACGAAACCATTACCAGATGAGAGGTTTGCATCTCTAAGGCTTGAATTGGGCATGCTAAAAAAGGATATTTTGGTTTGGGGGGAGTATTAGATCATGTATGTTCTATGTGTGTGAAATCTCAAAGCCTTGGAACCATGCTTTCCTATTTAAGTAAATATTTTGTGTTATCTGAATAGATAATTGCAGAATATTCAGATTTTTCAGAGATTTATTCAAAATATCTTAAAATATCTCAAAATATCATATGGATATGATTTTGCATGTACTTTCAAAAAGAGTCCTTTTCAAAATTAAGTTGTTCAGGAATTTTCCTACTTTTATGCCACTACTTCAGGGCTTTTCCTCTTCATATCAATCTCTTTCTCTTTGTCTCTATCTCTCTATCTCTCTCAAATATGTCTATCTATTCTAAAACCCTAAACCCATTGGAACACAGATCTCAGAGACTTCAGCAGAAAGTTCAGGGATCAACCATGGGGAAGAAAAGAAGGGCTAATAGGAACACTGAGATAACAATCTCTGATTCAGATTCAGAGAGGACTGCCAGCATGCAAGAAGCTTCTCCTCCATCCAAGAAGATCAGAAAGGAGAAGAGAGTACAAGAAACAAAGTCTGGATTTGAGGAAAATAGGGAGAAGTCAGGAAGGAACATGGACATAGCAAGAAGGATCAGGGTGATCAGACTCAAGAGAAAAAATAAAGGAGGAGAAAAGAAGAAGAAGCCTAGAAGAATGATCAGACACCAAATAAGAAGCCAGAGAAGAAGAAGGATGATCACACTTCAGAAAATAAAACAAAAGTCAAGCATAGTGCTGTGAAGGCAAAGAAGAAATTTTCTGGACATGGTAAGAATTTAGTTCCTAAATCTTCGTTTATAAGTCCAGAAGTTAGGAGTGTATGGATGGATGGCTATGCATCTTAAAAAATTTCTTACCGTAGCATGATATTTGAAGAGTTATTTGATCAATTGGATATTAATTGCATGAGAAAGCTTAGAGAATCATCTGTTTGGAAGATGTTCAACCCTACTTCTGAAGCATATCCTAGGTTAACTAGATTGTTTTATCTGAATCTTGTGAAAGAGGATGAGGTTAGTTGTGTTTTAAGCTCTAGGGTAGCTGGTGTAGATATGAGACTGGATCATAAGGTGTTTGCTAAGGTTTTGGGGATTCCTAGGAAGTAAAAAGTTCATGAACCTCCTAATAGGAAGGATTGTTTAGAGAAGGCAAAATCTGAGTTCTTTTTAGAGGGTACACCAACTGTAACAAAGCAATTAACACATTCTATGTTGAATTGTGAAGCTAAAATGTTGTTTTCCATCATCATGAGGTGTGTTGTGCCCAGAAAACAGTCAAAAGAACTGGCAATTGATAGGGTATTGATTCTGATGTACTTGAACTGTGAAGGCTTTGACATTGATCTTCGTAGTGTGATTACGGAACATATGGTATATTGTGGTACTGGGAGAAGGAATCATTCACTTCCCTATGAAAATCTATTGCCACTCTTCTTTGAGAATTTTAAAGTGCATGTTAAGGATGAGGAGAACATAATCAGTGATTTTGGGTTGGTGGATGAGAGTTCTCTCTAAAGGATTGGAGTTGTGCAGACTGGTAAAGGAAGCTGGAAGTTCTATTCTGAGTTGTCTGCATGTGAGCTTAAGGAGAATGATTTCATCAAACCTAATACTGTAACAACACCAAAGGCTTCAACAAATCTGTATTTTTCTCAGATTATTGACAGAGTTGAAAAATTAGAAGATGGACAGGAGGATTTGAGGTAAGGTCAGTTTGACTTGTTCAACGAGTTTGGGAAATTCAAGGCCATGATGGTTGGGAAACTAGACTTGATTATCAAGGGCTTTAATATGGAAAAGGTGCCATCTGTTGAGAGTACATAAAACAACATTGACTTTGACATGGTTATTGAGGAAGCTTTGAAGAAGAAGAAGAAGAAAGTGCCAATTGTTCTCACTTAAAAAGATTTGTTTGAGCAAAGTGATGATGTGGCTAATGGTGAAGGAGTTAGTGGGAAATTTGATGAGGAAGTGGATAAAGAAGTTGGTGAAGACACTGCTTCTGAAGAGGTTGCTGGTGATGTGAACGCTGAAGATGAACCTGCAGATACTGAAGAGCAGTCTGGTGATGATGAAGTATATGGCGATGAGGAATCAGCAGGGGAGGAACAAGAGGAAACTGATACTGTCAAGGGTAAAATGAAGGAGAAGAGCAAGGCAAATGAAGGAAAGAAGACAGCCAAGAAAGATGTTGGTGCAGAAGACTGAGCTTCAAATCCTTGAACCTTTCTATCTTCTTTCTGTCTACTTCTTTCTTCTTCTTCTTCCTCAAAGCCTTGAATTATGATTTAAATTTAGTTTTTATTTTCCAAAACTCTGAAAAAGATCCTGTTGGGTTTTGACGTAGTTAGCTCAGCGGAATAACAAAAAATTTAATACTACTCAAAGCCCACCAAGGATCACAGGAAGAGACATCATAACATGATAAGGGACATAGTAATTGTTTACCTTTTGGTTTGAGAGATCACACAAAGAATATTTTCCTCGTATCTACGGTTGATCCACGTCTACAGGTGAGATCTGGATTCTTCCTTCTCAAGTGCTAGCTTGGACCGGAGGAAGAGGGAAGAATTAATCAAGCAACCAGAGGGAAGAAGAGAGGGTTTCGGCCCTCTCTTGTGCCGACGGGATGGGGCGAACGGCTAGGGGCGGCGCCTCTAGCTTTTCTTGCTCTCTCTTTTTTTCTCTCTCCCACTCTCTTGTGTTATCTCTAATAAGATAAAAAACACATTGTATCTAAGGACTTCATTATATTAAATATCACAATATATAATAAATGAATATTCTAGCTAATAACAATGTTCATACTAAATATAAGATTGCCTCTAGGGAATCTATTCCAACAGTCTCCCACTTGCACTAGATCCAATCTGGCGCATCTCGTATGCTTATAGATCTGGCGTGCCCTTCATTCTTTCGCTGCGCAAGAGGGTTTGTGAGCGGATCTAAAAGATTGTCATCCGTTGGAATCTTGCACATCTCCTCGATCGATTATATCACGAATAAGATGGAATCTCCTAAGTACATGCTTTGACTTCTGGTGTGATATTGGTTCCTTGGCTTGTGAGATCGCCCCGGAGTTGTCACAGTACGACTCTATGGGATCCACGATGCTAGGGACCACACCGAGATCAGTGATATACTTCTTTATCCAAACTGCCTCTTTTGCTGCTTCCGCAGCAGCAATGTACTCAGCTTCTGTTGTAGAATCAACAACTTTCCCTTGCTTGGAACTCTTCCAGCTCACAGCTCCTCCAATTAGGCAAAACACGTATCCAGACTGCGATCTGTAGTCATCTTTGTCGGTTTGGAAGCTCGCATCAGTGTAACCCATTACACTTAGCTCTTCCGTACCTCCAAAGATCAAGAACGCATCCTTAGTTCTTATCAAGTACTTTCGGATGTTCTTGACAGCAATCCAGTGACTCTCACCCGGATTGGACTGATATCTGCTCACCATATCAACGCGTATGATACGTCTGGTCTAGTACACAACATGGTGTACATTATGGATCCTATGGCCGAAGCATAGGGTATCCTACTCATGCGGTCCTTCTCAATCTCATTGGAGGGACATTCATTCTTAGAAAGAGTGACTTCATGCGACATGGGCAAGAATCCCTTCTTGGAATCTTGCATGTTGAACCTCTTCAACGCCTTGTCTATATATGTACTTTGACTTAGGCCGAGCAGCTTTCTAGATCTATCTCTATAGATCTTTATACCAAGTATATAGGCTGCATGTCCTAAGTCCTTCATTGCAAAACACTTTCCTAGCCAATCTTTAACAGATTGCAAAGTAGGAATGTCGTTGCCAATGATTAGTATGTCATCCACATACATGACCAGAAATACTACAGAGCTTCCACTAACCTTCTTGTAAACACAAGGCTCATCTTCGTTCTTGATGAAGCCAAACTCTTTGACCGCGTCATCAAAGCGTCCATTCCAAATCCTAGAAGCTTGCTTTAATCCATAAATGGATCTTTGAATCTTACATACTTTATTGGCATTCTATGGATCCTCAAAACCCTCCGGTTGTGTCATGTACACATCCTCGAGGAGGTTACCATAAAGGAATGTTGTTTTGACATCCATCTGCCAAATCTCATAGTCATAGTATGCTGCAATAGCAAGTAGGATTCGAATGGATTTAGTCATGGCGACTGGTGAAAAGTATCATCATAGTCAATACCATGAATCTGTCTATACCCTTTAGCTACCAATTGACCTTATAGGCAACTACCTTGCCATCCATGTCGGTCTTCTTCTTGAAGACCCACTTGCACCCAATGGGCAGAGCCCCTTCGGGTGGTTCCACCAAAGTCCATACTTTGTTGGTGTACAAGGAATCCATTTCGGATCTCATGGCTTCTAGCCACTTCTTAGAGTCTGGGGCTTTCATGGCTTCCACGTATGTTGCAGGCTCATCATCCATGAGTGGTACGTCATCGGGCTCAGTCACGAGAAGTCCATACCTCTCTGGCTCAATGACACACTCTTCCTGATCTACGAAGTTCCTGTGTTACCTGAACAGGTTCTTCCACAACAATTTGCGGTTTCTGATCATGTTCCATCATCGGTTCAGTGATTTGTGGTTCTTGAATTTCTTCAAGTTCTACAGCCCTCCCACTTGCTTCTTTAGAGACAAACTCTCTTTCTAGAAACACGCCGGTCCGAGCAACAAACACTTTGTTCTCGGTGGGATTGTAGAAATAATATCCTTTAGTTTCCTTAGGATATCCCACAAATTTACACTTATCCGCTTTGGGCCCGAGCTTGTCTGTTTGTAAACGTTTTACATAGACATCGCAGCCCCAAATATTCATAAACGACACTACGGGACGCTTCCCAGTCCATATCTCATATCGTGTCTTCATAACTGATTTGGATGGAACACGGTTAATGGTAAAGCTACCGTCATTAGAGCATGTCCCCAAAATGATATCGGAAGATCCGTTTGAGACACCATAGATCGCACCATATCTAATAGTGTGCGATTCCTCCTCTCGGACACGCCATTCCATTGTGGCGTTCCGGGTGGAGTGGGGTGGGATACTATCCCACACTCTCTAAGATACTCATCAAACTCTTGGCTTAAGTATTCTCCTCCACGATCCGATCGTAGAGCCTTAATACTCTTACCAAGTGGCTTCTCTACTTCATTCTTTAATTCCTTGAACAATTCAAAGGATTCAGATTTGGCCTTCATAAGGTATAAAAATCAATATCTACTGAAAATCATCAGTAAACGTAATGAAGTAGGTGTAACCACCTCTGGCAGGCGTGCGGAATGGCCGGCATACATCAGTATGTATGAGTGCCAATAACTCACGAGTCCTATCACCTTTTTTATTGAAAGGGGACTTTGTCATTTTTCCTAATAAACAAGATTCACATGTTGTTGAGTCAAGATCCCTGACTGTGCTTTGTTTGGTAATTGTTTTGAGTGATGAAAGACAAAAGGCTCAGACATTAGCAGCAAAGGGTTGTTAGTCATTCAAGGCCTTGAGATTGACAGAAACTTTCAAAGCCTTGAGATTACTTATTCTGCTAAGTGTTCTAACATCTTTGTGTTGCAGAATTGGATATCTGATTATTCAAATCAGATGTTTATGGTATATATTTGTGGATTGTACTATTCATACATCTAAAACAATTTCAGATGATCAGAACAGGAAGAATCAAAGCTATCTGGGCTTAATTTTGAATTACTGTGAAACAGGTTCAGAGCTCCAAGGCCTTGAGATTTGCCTTGAGCTACTGACAGTTGTTACAGGACTTGATTGATTCTTTCTTGCAGGTTATGACTCTTAGTATTGTGATTATTTACTCACTTCTAAGTGTCTTAAACTTGTTTTTTCATATCTTATTTGTTCTAGAGGATATGCAGATTGATGTTCTAATTTTATTAAACAGTTTTTCCAGAAACTGTATAACCAAACAGTCTCAGTACTGTTAGTTGATTGGATTTTGTTGTTGCAGTGATTCTTTGCTGTTGCAGGTTTGTTAAACGTGCATGAGAAATCTCAACAAACTCCAACGGATATCCACCTGAAAGCTGTTCGAATTTAAATTGAAAACAGAAGGAGGATTTGTAGGAACTCAGATCCTAAAATCTCTCAGTCAGTTGCAGCTGTGGATAAAAGAGACTGGTTTGAATTTTTGAAGATAGAGAGGCTTGTAGAATACTCTAAGAAGTGTGACAAATTCATGGGAGATCATTCAAACACACAATCATTCAAGCTTCATTCCAGACTTCTGAAGATCAAATCAATCCAGTCAATCCGGAAGAACACTTCCAGATTTCAACAGTTTTATCTTTATACTGTGTTCTTCATTTGTACTTCATCTGTGTATCTCCATCTTATCTTAAGCCTCACTTAACCTAGTGGTTGGTTGTTCAAGTGAACAACAAGAGGTTCTTGTTAGCTCAACAGTTAGTAGCTGGAACTAGATAGGTTTGGAACCACAAGCTGTATAGGTGTAAGGGAAATCACTTAGGCTTGAAAATCTAGGGCTATTTCTGTGTGAGTAATAAGAAGTGTTTGCCCAATCCTGGTGGGATTAGATCCCTCAGGCAGAGATTAGGTCCATTGGGACTGAATTTTGTAAATTGCTTTGTGTTCTTTACCTTTCTGTTTGATTATTATCTGCTGCACACAACTCAAATCAAACTAGGGTTTAAAAGCTGTTTAGTATTGTTCACAGCTCAAGGCCTTGAAGCTCACAATTTTGCCTTATTGAGTTTCAGACAGTTTACAAAATCTCAAGGCATTGAGATTTCAAGTTTCATACAAAACTATCCTGTTAAACTTTGAGTTTTTCAAAAAGCTTCCATACTCTATTCAACCCCCCCCTCTAGAGTATTTAGGTCCTGTATTTAGTCTACATTACACACTTTCAATTGGTATCAGAGCTTGTGTCACTGTTTTTAGATCTAACAATCTGGTGACTATGAGTAATGTAGGAGATGGTGGATTCTCACTAGGAAGGGCTGCTAAGAGACCTCCATTGTTCTGTGGTGACAATTTCATGCATTGGAAGGCTTTGATGAATATGTTCATCATAGATCAAGACATGAAACTATGGTCAATAGTTCAGAATGGTCCTCATGAGTATTACACAACAATTGATGGAGTCAGAACTGTCAAGTCTGAGGAAAATCTCTCAGTTACTGAACTGGAAAAGGTATCCAAAAATTATAAAGCTATGAATTTGCTATACTATGCTTTGAATGCAGATGAGTTCAACAGAGTATCAAACTGCAAAAGTGCCAAAGAAGTGTGGGATAAACTGGTGGTGACATATGAAGGTACCATCCAGGTTAAGCAGACAAAAATCAACATAATTCTGAGGCTGTATGAGTTGTTCAAGATGAATTGAGATGAAACCATCAAGGAAATTTTCAAAAGATTCACTGTTGTGGTGAACAACTTGGAGTCTTTGGGAAAGAGGTTCTCAAATGAAGAGAAGGTCAGAAAGATTCTGAGAAGCTTGCCAAAAGCAAAGTGGGAGCCAAAGAAAACGTTATTGGGGAAGCTCAGGACTTGAGTCTTCTTCAGCTAGATGATCTATAAGGAAAGCTGCTCACTCATGAAATGTCTATGAAGGATGTGGAAGGTGATCTGAGTGAAAATATCAGGAACCTAGCTCTTAAGGCAAAAGACAGTGAAAAATCTCAAAGCCTTGAGACTGAGGAGGAACCTGATGATGAAGAGGCTTTAGCATTGATCTCCAAAGCCTTGGCCATGATTCTCAGAAAGAAAAGAAATTCTGGTAACAGGGAGTACAACAGGGAGAGATCAAGACCCTCAGGCAGCAAGGATTACAGAGGTAAATCTTCATCACAGTCACATAAAACTAAAGTAATGAATTGTTTTGAGTGTGGTGATGCAGATCATTTAGTAAGGGACTGTCCACAAAAGAAGAAGAACAGAAACTTTCAGAAAAAGGATAGTGACAACAGAAGGAAGAAGGCCATGATGGCGTCCTGGAGTGATTCTGATTCATCAAGTGATTCAGACATAGAAGAAGAGCAAGCAAACTTATGCTTCATGGCAAAGCATAATGAGGAAAGTTCTTCAGACAGACACATTGAAGACATGGATGTCACCAAGGCCTTGAAAGATCAGAAATGGATATTAGACAGTGGTTGTTCCAGACATATGAGTGGAAAGAGGTCTCTTTTTACTGAACTTACAGAGAAATCTTGAGGAACAGTTACACTTGGTGACAAAGCAAAGTGCAATATCATTGGTATAGGTAGTATTGGTAATGGTTCTACAAATTCTATATCTCATGTTTATCTGGTAGATAGACTTAAGTATAATTCTCTTAGTATCTCTCAGTTATGTGATAAAGGTTATAAAGCTGTATTTGACAAGGAGAAATGTGTGGTGCAAGATGAGAAATCTGGTAATTGCATACTCACTGCTCCTAGGTCATATAATCAATATGCTATGAATACTAACAGTGTTGCAGGTGATAAGCTAAAATGCCTCAAGGCCTTGAAGGAAGATTCAAAGCTTTGACACAGAAAGTTTGGGCATATTAGTATACATACTTTGAATAAGCTCATCTCAAAGGACTTGGTAAGAGGTTTACCATCACAGAAATTTTCAGATGATGAAGTTTGTAAGGCATGTGTACAAGGTAAACAGACCACAAGCTCTTTCAAGCCAAAGAACTTTGTAAGTACTTCTAGACCCTTAGAATTGCTGCATATGGACTTGTGTAGTCCTATGAGAGTTCAGACCTCAAAAGGTAAGAGGTATATGCTTGTTATAATTGATGATTATTCTAGATTTACTTGGGTAATGTTTATCAGAGACAAAACTGAAGCTTTATCTGAGTTTTCTAAATTGTGCAAAGAACTTCAAACTTTGAAAAACTTACCTGTTGCATCCATTAGAAGTGATCATGGTAGAGAATTTGATCAACTGACTTTGATTTGTTTTGTGCAAAGCATGGCATTTCACACAACTTTTCTGCACCTAGGACTCCACAGCAAAATGGAGTAGTTGAAAGGAAAAATAGGACACTTGAGGATATGTCCAGAACCATGCTGCTTGAAAGTAATTTGCCAAAGTTTTTATGGGAAGAATCTGTTAATACTGCCAATTATGTGCTGAATAGATGCTTGATTAGACCTATTTTGAAAAAGACTCCCTATGAACTGTTTAAAGGGAGAAAGCCTACTGTTTCTTATTTTAAGCCATTTGGTTGTATCTGTTTTGTGCATAATAATGGTAGAGACAATCTTGGTAAGTTTGATGCTAGAAGTGATGAAGGTGTATTTCTTGGATATTCTCAAACTAGCAAAGCTTATAGAGTTTATGATAGAAAAACCAAGATTGTAGAAGAGAGCATTCATGTAATTTTTGTTGAAAGTACTAAAGATTCTTTGAGTGAAAGTTTTGCAGAGCTAGATTTGAGTAAGCATGAATCAGATGATGATGTTGTGAAAGAAGACAAAAGCAAAACTGCTGTACAGAATCAACCAACAGAATCTAAAGGCCTTAAACCTCCTGCTGAATCAAAATCTCAAAGCCTTGAGACAGAAGCTGAAACTTTCTATGATGCTCCCTCTACTGTTTCAAGGACTCAAAGCCTTGAAGGAGAATACTTCTGGGTACCAAGAAAGAAGTTTAAGTACCTTGGAGACCATCTAGATGACAATATAATATCAGATCCATCAAATGGAACACATACAAGAGGACAGTTAAAGAACTTGTGTGCTTTCAGTGTATTTGTATCTTTGATTGAGCCTAAGAATACCAAGGAAGCTATGCAGAATGGATTATTGCAATGCAGAGTGAGCTGAATGAGTTTGAAAGGAACAAGGTTTGGAATTTAAATCCCATACCTAAAGAGAAGTCAGTTATTGGAACCAGATGGGTATTCAGAAACAAGCTTGATGAGAATGGCAAAGTGGTAAGAAATAAAGCCAGACTGGTAGCTCAAGGATATAATCAAGAAGAAGGTATAGATTATGAGGAGACTTTTGCTCCTGTGGCCAGGTTAGAAGCTATTAGAATACTTCTTGCTTTTGCATCTCACAATCACATAAAGCTTTATCAAATGGGTGTCAAATGTGCTTTTCTAAATGGATATTTACAAGAAGATGTTTTTGTAGCACAACCTCCTGGTTTTGAAGATGAAAAGTTTCCTGATCATGTTTTTAAACTGGACAAAGCTCCTATGGTTTAAAACAAGCTCCAAGGGCTTGGTATGACAGACTTTCAAAATTTCTACCTGAAAGCAATTTCAGAAGAGGATTAGTAGACAAAACCCTTTTCATTAAACATCAACAAAGTGATTTGTTAGTAGTTCAGATTTATGTAGATGATATATTATTTGGTGCTACTAATGATGCTCTTTCAAAAGAGTTTTCTAGTCTAATGTGCAGGGAGTTTGAGATGAGCCTAATGGGTGAACTAAATTTCTTTCTTGGACTTCATATATTACAAATGAAGAAAGGAATTTTTGTGCATCAAGGAAAATATACCAAGGACTTATTGAATAAGTACAACATGTCACAGTCCAAGGTGCTTAAGACCCCTATGAGTTCATCACTCTCTTTAGACAAAGATTCAACTGGTAAGAGTGTGAATCAGAAGGAATATAGAGGTATGATTGGATCACTATTGTATTTAACTGCTAGCAGACATGACATTATGTTTAGTGTCTGCATGTGTGCTAGATTTCAAGCAGATCCTAAGGAAAGTCATCTAACTGCAGTTAAAAGAATTTTTAGATATTTGAATGGAACCAGAGACTTAGGACTTTTGTATCCAAGAAGATCTAATTTTATGTTGAGTGGCTATTCAGATGCAGATTTTGCAGGTTATAAAGTAGACAGGAAAAGTACTTCTGGATGCTGTCAATTTCTTGGATCTTCATTGATCAGTTGGCATTCCAAAAAGCAAAATTATGTAGAATTATCAACTGCAGAAGCTGAATACATTGCAGCTGATGCTTGCTGCTCACAAGTGCTTTCGATAGCTCATCAACTTAGAGATCTTGGCTACAACTTCAGAAATGTGCCAATTCATTGTGATAATACAAGTGCTATTTCAATCTCTAAGAATCCAGTTCAGCACTCAAGGACAAAGCACATAAATGTGAGACATCACTTCCTTAGAGATCATGCAGAACAAGGTGATGTTGTTTTAAATTTTATCTCTACTTCAATGCAAATTGCTGATATTTTCACTAAACCATTGCCAGATGATAGATTTTCATCTCTAAGGCTTTAATTGGGGATGTTAAACAAGGATGCATTTGTTTAGGGGGAGTATTAGTACATATATGTGTATATGTGTTGGAATCTCAAAGCCTTTAGATTATACTTTCTGAATCCTTGAAAGTATAGCTCAAAGCTTTGAAGTTTCTCAATCTGCAGAAAATCTCAAGGCCTTGAGATTGTTCTCCAGGTCTTGATAATATCTGCAATATTTTTTTAAAAAAAATTAGATCATCAAATATTATATCTTATCTTTTTAGATAACTGTATAATATTTGAATTACTCAGAGAATTTTCTAAAATATCCCAAAAAGAGTTTTCAAGATTCTATTTTTGCATGTAGATATTGCAGAGTCCTTTTATGACTCATCCTCTCAACCTACTTAAGCATAAAGTCAGGGATTTTTCTTCACATTCTCTTCCAATTTTCTGCGACTACTCTTTCTCTCTTTCAAATCCTCTCAATCACATTATCTTCTCAAAACCCTAAACCCTAAAATGGAGCGCAAAACAGCCAGAATTCAGCAACAGGGGAAGCCCTCTGGCAGATCCAAGAAGAGAGCAAACAAGAAGGAGAAGATAGTGATTCCTGATTCAGATTCAGGAAACACTCAAAGTTTGCATGAGGATACTCCTCCTGCAAAGAAGTCAAGGACAGAGAAGGGAGATGAAGGTTTAAGTGTTGATCCACAACAGGAGACTCAGGGTGGTGATCAACCTAGGTCAGAGAAGAAGAAAGGGGGAGAAAAGAAAAAGGCTACTGAAGAGGAAAAAGGGAAGTCAACTCAAGAGAGCCAGGAGAAATCAACTGAAGAAGTACAAGAGAAGGCCAAACCCTCTGAGAAGAAGACTAGGGTTAAGACAGTTGCTGCTCCAACTAAGAAAGGATATCAAGGTAAGAATGTACTTCCAACTGAGTGGTTTATTAGTTCTGAAGTTAGAACAGTTTGGATGCAAGGGTATGCATCATCTAAAGTGGCTTTCTGTAGTATGATTTCTGATGAGTTGTTGGATAAACTCGACATAGATTGCATGAGAAAATTGAGGGAAACTGCTGTTTGGAAAGTTTTAAATCCTAGTTCAAAGGCTTATCCTAGGTTAACTAGGTTATTTTATCTGAACTTGGTGTCTGAAGGTGATGAGAAAATGGTTTTAACATCTAGAGTGGCTGGTGTGGATTTGAGGTTAGATCATAGGACTTTTGCCAAATTCTTGGGCATTCCTAGGAAATACAATGTTGGAGATTATCCTGATAGGAAGGAGTGTTTAGATAAAGCAAAGGAGATGTTCTTTGTTGATGGTGTTCCCTCTGGTCCAAAACAGTTGACACACTCTGTGCTCAACTGTGAAGCCAAGATTTTATTTACTATTTTGATGAGGAGTGTAGTTCCCAGGGAGAACTTAAGAGAGCTGGTAACTGATAAAGTTATGATTTTGATGTATCTGATATCTCAAGGGTTTGAAATAGACCTGCCTACAGTTGTGATGGAGCATATGATTTATTGTGCAACCAGGACTAGAAACCATCCTCTTCCATATGCCAACCTGTTACCTCTTTTCTTTGAGTATTTTGATGTGCCTGTGAAAGGATAAGAAAAGATTACTGTAGGTTTTGAATTGATAGATGAGACTGCACTTCAGAGGATTGGGGTAGTTCAGACTGGGAAAGGGCATTGGAAATTTTATTCTGATTTGTCGAAGGAGGAACTTGCTGAGAAAGAGTTTGTGAAGCCTAAGGGGACTGCATCTGGGAAAGGACAAGCCAATGAGGATTAATCTCAGCTGCTTGAGAAATTAGAAGATCAGCAAGTTGAGATTGAGGATCTCAGGCAAAGGTTGTTTGACCTGTCAACTGAATTTCATCAGTTCAAGGGTTTGATGAATACTATGAATGGGAAATTAGATGTTGTCATCAAGGGCTTGAATCTGGAGAAGATACCTTCTGCCACTAGTCATGACACCAGTGTGGATTCAGATGAGAAGCTAGGAGAATTTCTGAAGAAGAAGAAGAAGCCAATTCCAGTGGTGCTAGCTTCAAAATATTTTTTTGAGCAAACTGATGAGGAAGATGCTTATGAAGACACAGGTGTTGATGCAGCTACTGAGGTAGATTCAGCACAGGCTAAGAAGAAAGTTGATGACATAATCCAAGAAGTGGTCACTGAAGTTGAAGCTGAAGAAGGTAACCAGTCTGCAGAAGAAGCTGCAAGTGAGGAAGAAATTGGGGATGGCTCAGAGAAAGGCCAGACATCAAAGAAGAAGTGAAGGTCTGAGACTGCGAAAGCCTTGACCATCTTTCTCATTCTCTTCTATCTTTTGTGTCTCAAGGCCTTGACTTTTTAGCTAGTTTTTGTTTTAAAATTATTTTTAACCTCTGAGTAATGATCCTACATTTCTTCAACCTTATTTGATGAAAGTCAAAAAGGGGGAGAATGTATTATGTGTTTTGTTTGCAGTATTCAGTGAATAATAAAAAGTTGGCCTTTAGTTATTTTGGTTAATTTTTGTTTCTTCTGTAATAATTCTGTGGTGTTTGGTTATCTGTTTGGGTTTAGTATACATTTTATCTGCAGATTGTGGTTATTTAATATTTGCTTATGAGTGGCAGGAAGATCTATACAAGACTGTAGGTTTTGTCTTTCATCAAGGGGGAGATTGTTGAGTCAAGATCCCAGACTGTGCTTTGTTTGGTAATTGTTTTGAGTGATGAAATACAAAAGGCTAAGACATTAGCAGCAAAGGGTTGTTAGTCATCTCAAGGCCTTGAGATTGACAGAAACTTTCAAAGCCTTGAGATTACTTATTCTGCTAAGTGTTCTAACATCTTTGTGTTGCAGAATTGGATATCTGATTATTCAAATCAGATGTTTATGGTATATATTTGTGGATTGTACTATTCATACATCTAAAACAATTTCAGATGATCAGAACAGGAAGAATCAAAGCTATCTGGGCTTAATTTTGAAGTACTGTGAAACAGGTTCAGAGCTCCAAGGCCTTGAGATATGCCTTGAGCTACTGACAGTTGTTACAGGACTTGATTGATTCTTTCTTGCAGGTTATGACTCATAGTATTGTGATTATTTACTCACTTATAAGTGTCTTAAATTTGTTTTTCATATCTTATTTGTTCTAGAGGATATGCAGATTGATGTTCTAATTTTATTAAACAGTTTTTCCAGAAACTGTATAACCAAACAGTCTCAGTACTGTTAGTTGATTGGATTTTGTTGTTGCAGTGATTCTTTGCTGTTGCAGGTTTGTTAAACGTGCAGGAGAAATCTCAACAAACAACGGATATCCACCTGAAAGCTGTTCGAATTTAAATTGAAAACAGAAGGAGGATTTGTAGGAACTCAGATTCTAAAATCTCTCAGTCAGTTGCAGCTGTGGATAAAAGAGACTGGTTTGAATTTTTGAAGATAGAGAGGCTTGCAGAATACTCTGAGAAGTGTGACAAATTCGTGGGAGATCATTCAAACACACAATCATTCAAGCTTCATTCCATACTTCTGAAGATCAAATCAATCCAGTCAATCCTGAAGAACACTTCCAGATTTCAACAGTTTTATCTTTATACTGTGTTCTTCATTTGTACTTCATCTGTGTATCTCTATCTTATCTTAAGCCTCACTTAACCTAGTGGTTGGTTGTTCAAGTGAACAACAAGAGGTTCTTGTTAGCTCAACAGTTAGTAGCTGGAACTAGATAGGTTTGGAACCACAAGCTGTATAGGTGTAAGGGAAATCACTTAGGCTTGAAAATCTAGGGCTGTTTCTGTGTGAGTAATAAGAAGTGTTTGCCCAATCCTGGTGGGATTAGATCCCTCAGGCAGAGATTAGGTCCATTGGGACTGAACTCTGTAAATTGCTTTGTGTTCTTTACCTTTCTGTTTGATTATTATCTGCTGCACACAACTCAAATCAAACTAGGGTTTAAAAGCTGTTTAGTATTGTTCACAGCTCAAGGCCTTGAAGCTCACAATTTTGCCTTATTGAGTTTCAGACAGTTTACAAAATCTCAAGGCCTTGAGATTTCAAGTTTCATACAAAGCTATCCTGTTAAACTTAAAGTTCTGCAAAAAGCTTCCATACTCTATTCAACCCCCCTTCTAGAGTATTTATGTCCTGTATTTAGTCTACATTACACACTTTCACATGTCTCATATGATTCCAAATCAAATGAGTCTAGAAATCCATCCTTATGGAGTCTAGATATGCGTTTCTCATTTATATGGCCTAAACGACAGTGCCATAGATATGCAGGATTTAAATCATTAGTTTTAATCCTTTTAGTATTTATGTTATAGATTGGACTATTTAGATAAAGGATATACAATCCATTAGAAAAATGCGCACTACAATAGTGCATACAATAAAAATAAATGGAAAAGATAGCTCATAAACGCCTACAGCTAATGCAGCAACTTTTGCTCCATTCCCGACGCGCAGATCTATCTCCCCTTTAGCCAATCTTCTACTTCTTTTCAAATCCTGCACATTTCGACAAATGTGAGACCACATCCAGTATCCAATACCCAAGATGAAGAAATAGAAAGATTGACGTCTATAACATGAATACCTGGTGGTGGTGGAATCACTATTCCAAGCTTCTTATCCTCCAGATATTTAGGGCAATTCCTCCTCGAGTGACCCGGCTGGCTGCAGTAGTGACATTCACCTTTAGCCACGCCTCCCCTAGGCTTTAAAGCTTCTTTGGATTTCACAACTTTCTTGCGCTTTCCTTTAAAAGGAGAGGCAACTCCTTTTCCCTTCTTCCTATGCACCATCATTATGGCCTTGCCTTTGCCTTTTTTGACGCTCTGTTCTGCTGTCTTTAGCATGTTCAACAAGTCTGGCAGAGTCTTACTGATCTCGTTCATATTATAGGTCATGATGAACTGACTATAACTGTCAGGCAACGATTGGAAGACAAGATCAGTTGCCAAATCTTGGCCAAGTGGGAATCCCAGTCTCTCAAGGTTCTCAATGTACCCGATCATTCGGAGTACATGAGGCCCTTAATGGATTCCCATCTGCAAGACTACACTTGAACAATGCTTTAGACACTTCATAGCGCTCATGCCTTGCCTGTTCCTGAAACAATTGTTTCAAGTGTATGGTCATATCATAGGCTTCCATATTCTCGTGCTGCTTCTGAAGCTCAGGAGTCATGGTGCAAAGCATGAGGCAAGTCACGTCATTAGAATCATCACTATGTTTCTGACGTGCCCTCACATCCGCTAGAACGGACTCATCTTGTGGTGGGGATGGAATTGGAGTGTCCAAGACGTACAACTTCTTTTCTTTCTTAAGGAAAATCCTTAAGTTTCCGTACCAGTCAAGGAAATTTGTTCCAAACAGTTTATCCTTCTCA
Source organism: Linanthus parryae (assembly GCA_023055425.1). Lineage (NCBI taxonomy): Eukaryota > Viridiplantae > Streptophyta > Magnoliopsida > Ericales > Polemoniaceae > Linanthus > Linanthus parryae. Next base: position 4,790,304 of record JALGPY010000019.1, on the reverse strand, counting down.
AGGACGGACCATAGAGATGAATTCGATGCGTTGTTGTTTGCTATTTGGAATTCTAAAAAACGAGAAATGTGCAATTTTAGTATTTTGAACAATTGAACTATATTCAACAATGACTAGATCATCAAATATAGCTCCCACTATTTTTCTCGGATTAATAGCCCTCACCATTAATGCGGAAAATATCATTATATTTTCTAGTAGGTCCAAGATCCCTTTTTCACTACTTCTTGAGCTTGCTTTGGCAAGTCACCCAAGAATAGGTTATTTAGGTAGGAACCATTCCAATTTCATTCCATGCAACTCTTGGTCCAATTAGGTGAATAACTCTTTATTCCTTATCCCATGGAAAACGCCTAATTGTCATGCCTCTAGGCACATCAATCCAATTGAGTCTTACCCAGTTGCATCCAACCTTTTGCTTCAACATACACACAGTACTAGCTTGTGTCGTCCTCAACACATCATGGTAAATTAAAATCGCCTTGCTTTGGCAAGCCCAAATTTTAATAAACCTTGATCATGAAGGGTGTTTTGGCAAGAGAAGGAAAAATGCAATATTTAATTGTGGGATTTAATATTTCTTAATTTGTTTGGTTGATCTAATCAACATGATCTACTTATTTGGATTGGGCAATCCACAATTAAAAGACCAACCTTTGTTTATTATTATTATCTTGTTAACATTTTTGCAAGTATCGCCATACGCACAAAAATAAATAACAAGACATAAATAATAAACATCCACAAAATAAAAAAAATGTGGCATGGATATGACCCCTAGACTAAGATATTATCAAGACAATGATAATATCCAATTGCACTAAAGTGACAAGCTCATCTCCATGTGCTCCACCATAGCCGCACGCCTGGGAGGATGTCTTCTTTGTCTTTTGGCTTCTTTGGTTCTCCGGTCTTCTTCTCCATGCTCTTGGCTATCATCCAAATATTTCTAATTCTAGCCTAACATCTAAAATAAATAAATAATAAAAGCCTGACATGTCGAGGAGAAAAGACGACTCGCAGGCCGTAAAACCTAATTAATTATTACATTAATTTGATCAGCTGGCAGGCCGTAAACCAAACCACAAAGCAATAAATATCCACAACCTAGGCCATATCCATCCACCATGTATTAAAGCACATAATACAGTTAAAACCAATTTTTACGCGCTTATTCAATTTTAATTGAATTGGGTAATTAGGGTTACAACGGTCCAAGGGGTCCAAGCCATTCAAGGCCCGAACCCCTAGGAGGACCGCCGCCCGCCACTTGGCCAGGCCTAAGGCCGGCCGCCCTAGTGACCCGCGGCTTTGCTTGGTGCGCAAGGAAGGGGCCGGACGGCTAGGGTTTCGGCCCTAGCCTCCTTCCCTTCTTCCTTGTTTCCCAAGTTTGGTTGTATCCTTTATGGATGTTTCCATAAAATTGTTTCCATAATTGAAAACTCCTTTTCAACTATGTGCCCATGAACCCTACTTTTTCAAGAACCCAATAATTCACATCCTATGTGATTAAACTCACCAATTCTAACATCCAATGTTAAATTAGATCTTGTTTATATTGAATCAAATTCAATTTGCATCTACTATGCCAATTAATTTCAGTTTTCGCGTAATAATAACAATACGTATCGTAACACATAAAATCATGTTATGCACTACGACCTGTGGCTCTAATACCACTGTTGGGTTTTGACGTAGGTAACACAACGGAATAACAAAAGATTTAATCCTACTCAATGCCCACCAAGGATCACAGGAAGAGACATCATAACATGATAAGGGACATAGTAATTGTGTACGTTTTGGTTTGAGAGATCACACGAAGAATATTGTCTCGTCTCTACGGTTGATCCACGTCTAGAGGTGAGATCTAGGTTCTTCCTTCTCAAGTGCTAGCTTGGACCGTAGGAAGAGAGAAGAATGAATCAAGCAACCAAAGGGAAGAAGAGAGGGTTTCGGCCCTCTCTTGTGTCGATGGGATGGGGCGGACGGCTAGGGACGGCGCCTCTAGCTTGTCTTCACTCTCTATTTTTCTCTCTCCCACTCTCTTGTGTTATCTCTAATAACATTAGTGGGAAGGAAGCTCGGCCCTCCTTTATATAGTCCAACAACTCCTTGTTAACTACATAAAGGTCCCTCCTAGTTCTACATGAACTTGGATTAGTCCCTTCCTTGAATATTGGTCCTACTAAGTTTGTAAGGTGTTGCAAAATGATCCTTCTTAATAATTAATCATATCAATTAATCCCAAATCTAGTTCTACTCTATTTGACGTGTGACCCCATAGGTTTCTACTTAGTTGGTAGTAACCTATTACTAACATGGAGCGGTTTCTAGCAACACATCCATGCCACCCAACTAATATAAATAGTCAGTGATCCCGACAAACCTCTTGTGCTCAATATCTCATATTGCACTATCCCTTTGTCTCCATATCCGGATTAGACACGAGACATAAATAGTCAAACTTGTATATCCAATCCATAGTTTCTCGATCCTGGGAATATGCTTATGCAAGCAGATAACATCAATATCTCCATATTAATTTATCTGAGTCTGGCCAGACATTCAATAAGCCTCATCCCTCGAGTGGCCGTGGATATTTGCTCCCATTATGTGGGAGGGACAAATCCTCTCTACATCACTACGATCTTTAAGCTTGCTTCCTATCATGCCCGATAGCTATCTTTATGATTACCCAGTTACGGTGTAACGTTTGACAACATCAAAGCAAAATATTTCACAACTAGAGTATCTAGTGACTTCAAGTCTACGGATTGCAACTATTTGCACTACGAGAAGCGATTGTGACTTAACATAATCTAATGTATCCTTCTCGTTGTGGGTCAATCCGGTATGCCATTACTCCTAATGCATACCCATGTGTTAGACTTAATATCTCCATATCAATCTACCCACATACTAGTCTATATTTGATCGTCCTATTAATCAATATAGTGGACTAGGGATATTTAATATAAACAACACATTGTATCTAAGGACTTCGTTATATTAAATATCACAATATATAATAAATGAATATTCTAGCCAATAACAATGTTCATACTAAATATAAGATTGCCTCTAGGGCATCTATTCAAACAGATCCTACATTTCTCAAACTCTTTTGATGAAAGTAAAAAAGGGGGAGAGATTATGTGCTTAAGTGCTAAGTGCTAGGTGATTGCTAGGTGATTCTCGTGTAATAATTTTTGGATTTTGGATGCTGTAGGATGTTTTTTCGTTTATCTATAATAATTTTGTTTGGAATTTGTGTTATGTGATATATGATATGATTGTAGGGTTTTGATTCATGGATTGCGCAACGGAAGCATAAACAAACAATCATAAACCATGCAAAACCCTCCAAGGATCACAAGTCAAGAGACATAACGATGGTAAGGGTTAGAAATCATAAACACACCTTTGGGTTCTCCTTGATGACTTCAAACGCGAATAGTGTCACGTCTCTACGGTTGATCCACGCCTAGAGGTGAGATCTAGACCCTCCAAATCCATGTGCTAGCTAGGAAGAATGGAGGAGGAAGAAGGAATCGCCAACAATGGAGTGCCAAGAGGTGGGGCGGCTCTCCCTTGGCCGACGGGTAGGGGGCGGTCCCATAAAAGGGGTTCGGCCCTCTTTTTGGGACTTGCTCTCTCTCCTTGCTTTGTTCTCTCCTTACTTCTATCAAATAGATGTGGGGTGTGTAGAGAGAAAAATAATCTAGGAGTGTTCTTTATATAGTCCAACAACTCCTTGTCCTACTACATAAAGAACCCCTCATAATCCTACTCAAGTTCGGATTAGTCCCTTTTGCAAAATAGTCCTTATCATGTCAATACATGGATTAGTTCTATTTGCAAATTAATCCTAATCATGTCTCTACATGAATTAGGCCACCTTGGCAAATCCTAATCATGTCTATACATGGATAAGTCCAACTTGCATATTAGTCCTACTAAGTAAGCAGGTTGTTGCGATTTGACCCTTCTAATTAATTAATCATATTAATTAATTATTTCCCAAGTCTAGTTCACCTCTATATGGCGTGTGACCCCATAGGTTCTATTAAGTTGGTAGTAACTATTTACTAATATGGAGCGGCCTCTAGCAAGACATCCATTCTAGCCAACAAATAGAATAGTCATCATGACAAACCTTGTGCAAGTAATTGTCTCATCCCTTTGTCCCAATATCCGGATTGGACACGAGACATACAAGTCACACTCGTATATCCAATCCATAGTTTCTCGATCCTGGGAATAGCCTTATTCGTGAAAATAACATCAATATCCCATATTGATTTATTTGAGTCTGGCCAGACATTTTATAAGCACTATCCCTCGAGTGGCCTAGGATATTTGCTCCCGTTATGTGGGAGGGACAAATTCTATCTACGTCCACTACGATCACTAAGCTTGCTTCTTATTGTATCCAGTACACGCCTTTATAACTACCCAGTTACGGTGTAGCGTTTAACGCTACCAAGATCACAATAATCCACAACTAGAATATCTAGTGACTTCAAGTCTAAGGATGACAATACCGTTTGCACCGCGAGAAGCGCTTGTGACTTAACATAACATGTATGTAGCCTTCTCGGAGATGGGTCAATCCAGTATGCCATTACTCCTAATGCATACCCATGTGTTGGATCATGATATCTCCATATCAATCCAACCCCATACTAGTCTATAGATGATTGTCCTATTAATCATTATAATTGACTAGGGATATTTAAGAATATAACACTTATATTCTAAGGACTTCATTCATGTTAACATATCTCCATATCGATAACATAATGAATCGTAAATCCATAAATGTCACAATTAATTGATTGCCTCTAGGGCACAATTCCAACAGTCTCCCACTTGCACTAGAGTCAATCTCCTGCATCATATGCCTATTGATCTAGCGCGGCCCTCCACGCTTCCGCTGCGTAGGGGCGAGACATCTGTTGGTACCTTGCAAATATTCACATCTCCTCTATCAACAATTTGATTGAGATTGAATATTCTGAATAAATGCATCTTATGCATTAATTTACTCAGTCCACTATGTTAGAATCAGTGACTGAATCTTGCCTGGAACCTTTCCAGCTCACAGTCGCTCCCACTAGGGCAAAACTCAAAACTCGACTTATAATCTGAATCTTCTTTCAGATTTGAAGTTCGCATCACTGTAACCCCTTACAGCAAACTCTTCATATTATCTATCTATCAATAATTCATCCTTGGTGCTTCTCAAGTACTAAAGGATAATCTTGATATTTTATCCAGTGACTCTCACTCGGATTTGACTGGTATCTTTGTGTCATGCTTTATGACACATCTGGTCTAGTACATAACATGGCGTATCTCGTGAATCTAATTCATACGGTCCATTCCCAATCTAATTGGTAAGACAATTAGCCTTCCAAAGACTAATTCCATGTGACACGGGTAAGAATCAATATTCTTTTCACGTTGAACCATTTCAACACCTTTGTCAATTTATGTACTATGACCTAAGCAATACAACCATCTTGATCTACCTCAATAGATCTTCACAAGTTGCTTCGCTTAAGTCTACCATTAGAAAGTCAACTCCCTATTCAATCTACGTAAGACTGCCAAGTAGGGGCAACATTCCTAATGATTAAGTATGTCTCCACATACAAGACCAGAAAAATAACTGTGCTCCCACTAACCTTCTTGTAAACACAAGTCTCATCTTCAATTTTGATGGAATCAAACTCCTTTGATTGCATCATCAATTCGAAGAGTCCAACTCCTAGAAGCTTGATCCAATCTATAGACAGATTGCTACAAGCAAGATACGAATGGATTTAAGCATCGCAACTGGGAAAGATTTCGTCATAGTCTATACTATGAGCTCGCAGGAAATCCTTACTCAACCAATTGTCCCTTAAAGGTAATCATATTACCATCCATGTTGGTTTCCTCATAACCCACTTGCACCCTACGGGTCCTACCCTTCAGGTGGTTCCATCAAAGTCTATACTTTGTTGGTATACATGGATTCCATATCGTATCTCATGGCTTCTAGCCATTTCTGAGAGTATGGCCACACGTGGCCATCTCATAGGTTGTAGGCTCATCTTTATGAGCAATATATCACGGGTTATGAGAAATCCTTATTTCTCTAGTCCCTTGACATATCCTACCTGACCTACGAGGTTCTTGTGTTATCTGAGTAGGTTGCTCCACAACACCTTGTGATCCTGCTCATGTTCCATCAAACGGATCAATTTTTTTGTTGCGGTTCTTGAACTTCTTCAAGTTCTACTGTCCTTCCACTGTTTCCTTTTAGAGACAATCTCTACCTAGAAACACTGTGGTTCGAGAAACAACAGTTTGTTCTCGATTGGGTTGTAGAAATAATATCCCTTTCGGGATATCCCACGAATTATTTATCCGACTTGGGTTCAAGTTTATTTTGTAAACTATTTTACATAAACGTCATAACCTCAAATCTTTATGAATGACATGCTAGGACACTTCCTAGTCCATATCTCATATGGCGTTATTCATATTGTGTTTTTGATGGAACAAGGTTAAGGGCGAAATTTGCTGTAATTAGAACATAGCCCCTAAAAGTAAACTGGAAGTTCTGTTTGACTCATCATGGACCGAACCGTGTCCTACAAGGTTCGAACTCTCCTCTAAGACACGCCAAACCCATGTGGCGTGCTCGGTGGAGCGAGTTTTGGATCATATCCAACACTCCCATGGATTCTTGTCAAACTCTTGGCTCAAGTACTCTCCTCTATGATCCAATCGTAGAGCCTAAATACTTTTGCCAAGCGATTCTCTACTTCATTCCTGAATTCTTTGAACAAAAAGGATTCTGATTTGTTTCTTCATAAGATACACAAATCCATATTTACCTGATCCTATCAGTAAATAAGATGAAGTACTGAAAACCATCTTTAGCATTGTGCTTAGCGGCCTTCATACATCAATATGTATGATTCCCAAAAGATCATATCTTTGCCTAATAAGTCTTACATGTCTCATATGATTCAATAATCAAACGAGTTCCAGAAATCCATCCTTATGGAGTTCTAGATATGTATTTCTTATTTATGAGGCCTAAACGATAATGCTATAGATAAGTGAAGTTCATATCATTATATGCAAACTTCTAGGTATTAATGTTATAGATGAAATTATCATGATCATGGATATAGAATCCACTTAGACAAAATTGCATTACAATAATGCATATCATAATAAATGGAACAACATTTGTCCTTTATTATGATAAGGAGCTTTCTTGTCCAAACAAGAAACTTTGATAATGTTCCTACTCACAGCTAGGACATGATCATTTTTGTCTAAGTCATGAACAATTTCTTAAAGGTAGAAACAATTCCCTACGGCTTATTCAGCAACCCTTTGCTTCATAGCCCCACGTGTAGGATTATTTCTTCCTTATCCAATTGTCTTCGTCTCTTGAGATCCTCCACATTTCTATAAATGTGAGATCCTCATCTAGTATCATATACTTATGATGATAAGATAGACACATTGATTTCTATAACAAAATACCCATATTGGAATTCATAATTCCTTTATTATTTACTTCCAGGTACTTTGGGTAGTTTCTCTTCCTCTACACCACCTTTGGGACTTCTAGGCAACTTGGTTTTAGCAACAAGATTGCTTTATACCCTTGGAGTTGGCACAAACTATTTTGCCCTTACCCATGTTGTTATCCATTAACAACTTTGCCCATCCCCATTATTAGTGTTTTGTTTAGTGATTTTTTCAATCATATTAAGTAAATCAACTTTAAAACAAAACTATAATTGCATCCAATGCAATTCTTGGTCCACTTGGGTGAATAACCTTTTTTTCTTTATCTATCTCATAGATAATGCATATTCTCTAATGTTTCAATCATATTGAATTAGTATATTTGCATAACCCAAAGTAGAGCAACACTTCAAACCTTTCATGTCTAGCTCCCTCTTTCGAAAGAGCTTCTTTCAATGTATGATCATATCATACTTCTCCATGTCTCTCTTCTTGCTTCCAAAGCTCAGAGTTCATGGCAGCTAGCATGAGGCAAGTCATAACCAAAGAACCATTCTTTGGTGTTCCTCCCATTAGGTTTTAGTGTGTTTTTGGTAGTTGGTAGGAAGAGAACTTTATGTTCTACGAAGTACAACAATTTCTCTTTTTATTTGAGAACAATTCTCAATTTTATACCAGTCTAGGAAATAGATAGAGTCGCGTTTTTATTTGTTTAATGCCATGGGTATTCAACATAATAGGATTATGCAAAGTTTGTGACGTATAACTATATTGCACAAGGATTTAAATTGTCAAATATAGCTCCCACTATTTTACTACGGATTAATAACCCTCAAGATATTAATGCGGAAAATATCATTATATTTTCTAGTGGGCCAAGATCCATGTTTCATCTCCTTATGAGCTTGCTTTAGCAAGTCACCCATAATTTGACTACTTTAGGTAGGAACAATTCCAATTGCATCCCTTATGCAACTCTTGGTTCAATTGGGCAAATAACTCCTTATTTATCCATCCATATGGATAATCCCAATTGATTGCCTCTAGGTTTCTTAATCAAATTAATAGCCTAGTTGTGTTCAACCTCTTATCTAAACAATTGCACATTGTTACGTGCCATCGCATTCCATCATTATGAACCAAGTCGCCATGCTTTGGCACGCACGAACTTGATAAATAATGATGATAATGAGTGTTTAAATAACGAGAAGGCAAGAACACAATATTTGAATTTTGAGGGATTTTAAATTCAATTTTTAATTGTTTTGTTGATCAATATCAACTAATCTATCTATTTGAGTTTGGGCACAACTCCAAATAATAGATCCGGGTTGTCTAATTATCTTATTATCCTAATTGCATGCATCATCCATACACCAACCACACAATAATAAGACAATAAAGTAAACAACCACAAAACAAAAATTAAACGTGATGTGGATATGGCCTTTTCTAGACTAAGATAATTCCAAGCCAATGGAATTATCTATGAACCCTAAAACAAACACATCTCTATGCGTCTTGATCCTTTTGGTCCATCCTTCATAGTCATGTGGAATGCTCCATGCTCCATGTTCCATCTTGTCTGGCTCCTTTGGCTTTGGGCTTCTTTTCTTCAATCTTGGCTAACAATCTACTTTTATCTAGTACTAGCTAACTTCTATACTAAATAAAATAAATCTCACAAGTTGAGAAAAAAAATGGCACGCAGGCCATAAAACTCTAATTAATTATTACAATTAATTGATCAGCTCGCAGGCCGTAAAACCAAACCACAAAGTTAAACATCCACATCAAACCACATCCTAAGGCCATATCCAATCACCATGCGAATTGCACATAAACAGTTAAAATCTAATTTTAACGCGCTTGGTCAATTTTAATTGATTTTAGGATTTCTAGGGTTAAAACGGTCCATGGGCCCAACAATCAAATTGCCCGGGCCCAAAAAGATGAACCACAAGTCCCTAGGGCCGGCCCGGCCCATAACCCACGCGGCTAGGCCGCGGGCTAGGGCCGCCCGGCCCCTAGGGCGGCCAAACTTGGGCGGCAAGCAAGAGGGGCGGTCCCCTAGGGGGGCCGAACCTCCATAGGGAGTTGTTTCCAAAACAACTCCCTTGCTTGGTGCCCAAGTTTGGTTGTTTACTTGTTTTGGAAGAACTCCTTCTTCCCCAAGGATGCCCAAACCCTAGATCTAAGATCCTAAAATTTCTCAAACTCACTAATTCATGCATCCAATGCAAAAATTAGATCTTGTTATGATAGATTATTGACAAATTGCATCCCATGCTTGATTTGTCTTGTTTTACGCGATAAACAATCAATTTAAGGTGTAAAACAACTAAAACGTAACACATAAACCACGTTTATGCTCTACGACCCGTGGCTCTGATACCACTGTAGGGTTTTGATTCATGGATTGCGCAACGGAAGCATAAACAAACAATCATAAACCATGCAAAACCCTCCAAGGATCACAAGTCAAGAGACATAACGATGGTAAGGGTTAGAAATCATAAACACACCTTTGGGTTCTCCTTGATGACTTCAAACGCGAATAGTGTCACGTCTATACGGTTGATCCACGCCTAGAGGTGAGATCTAGACCCTCCAAATCCATGTGCTAGCTAGGAAGAATGGAGGAGGAAGAAGGAATCGCCAACAATGGAGTGCCAAGAGGTGGGGCGGCTCTCCCTTGGCCGACGGGTAGGGGGCGGTCCCATAAAAGGGGTTCGGCCCTCTTTTTGGGACTTGCTCTCTCTCTCTCTCTCCTTGCTTTGTTCTCTCCTTACTTCTATCAAATAGATGTGGGGTGTGTAGAGAGAAAAATAAGCTAGGAGTGTTCTTTATATAGTCCAACAACTCCTTGTCCTACTACATAAAGAACCCCTCATAATCCTACTCAAGTTCGGATTAGTCCCTTTTGCAAAATAGTCCTTATCATGTAAATACATGGATTAGTTCTATTTGCAAATTAATCCTAATCATGTCTCTACATGAGTTAGGCCACCTTGGCAAATCCTAATCATGTCTATACATGGATTAGTCCAACTTACATATTAGTCCTACTAAGTAAGCAGGTTGTTGCGATTTGACCCTTCTAATTAATTAATCATATTAATTAATTATTTCCCAAGTCTAGTTCACCTCTATATGGCGTGTGACCCCATAGGTTCTATTTAGTTGGTAGTAACTATTTACTAATATGGAGCGGCCTCTAGCAAGACATCCATTCTAGCCAACAAATAGAATAGTCATCATGACAAACCTTGTGCAAGTAATTGTCTCATCCCTTTGTCCCAATATCCGGATTGGACACGAGACATACAAGTCACACTCGTATATCCAATCCATAGTTTCTCGATCCTGGGAATAGCCTTATTCGTGCAAATAACATCAATATCCCATATTGATTTATTTGAGTCTGGCCAGACATTTTATAAGCACTATCCCTCGAGTGGCCTAGGATATTTGCTCCCGTTATGTGGGAGGGACAAATTCTATCTACGTCCACTACGATCTCTAAGCTTGCTTCTTATTGTATCCAGTACACGCCTTTATAACTACCCAGTTACGGTGTAGCGTTTAACGCTACCAAGATCACAATAATCCACTACTAGAATATCTAGTGACTTCAAGTCTAAGGATGACAATACCGTTTGCACCGCGAGAAGCGCTTGTGACTTAACATAACATGTATGTAGCCTTCTCGGAGATGGGTCAATCCAGTATGCCATTACTCCTAATGCATACCCATGTGTTGGATCATGATATCTCCATATCAATCCAACCCCATACTAGTCTATAGATGATTGTCCTATTAATCATTATAATTGACTAGGGATATTTAAGAATATAACACTTATATTCTAAGGACTTCATTCATGTTAACATATCTCCATATCGATAACATAATGAATCGTAAATCCATAAATGTCACAATTAATTGATTGCCTCTAGGGCACAATTCCAACAATGATATGATATGATATGATATGATATGATATGATATGATATGATATGATATGATATGATATGATATGATATGATATGATATGATATGGTATGATATGTGTTGTGATTTTATTTTGTTGCTCCTGTGTATATCTACAGTTTTTAATTGCTATCGTGTTGCAGGTAAATGAGAAAGCAAGAATATTTGTTTTGTCTTAAATCAAGGGAGAGTTTGTTGATTCAAACCCTTTTGAACTACTAAGGTGTATAAACTCGGGGGTAGTTTTATTGTGAAGATGATGAAATACAAATGATTGTTAGAAGGACTTGTTCAGAGCTCCAAAGCTTTGAAGCTTTCAGCTATTACATTCTTGTTGACAATGTTTGTTTTGCAGGACTTATACTAAATTGATTTGAAAGCTTAAGTCTGTGTTAATACTGTCTAAAAAATATTCTTGAACTTTTATATTGTGGTTGTAATGCTAGATAAGGTTGCAGGATGATATAGCTTTAAGAAATACTCAGTTGTTGGCCAAAGCTTTGAAAGGCATCCAAAGCTCCAAAGCGTTGGAGGTTGCCTTTGTAGGGTGTTATATCAAGATGCATGCTTGATCATTGATTTATTCTAAGTTATTTTATTAATCTTGATTATTATTTTGATATATTCATTTATTGATTATACTCAGAATATAGCTCTGCATATTGGTTTAAATGACCTGCCAAACAGGACATTATTTTTATGGTACTTTCTTTCTGGATAGTATTTGATATTGTGATCAAGTTTTGCAGGGATGTTTGTTGGTAAAAATTTCATAACAAAATCAAATCATCTACTAAAATATAGATGTTGAAAGATGCTATTAGGGGTTGAGGATTTGTAGGAAGTCTGTTCCTAAAATCTCTCAAGTTGTTGCTGAAGTTTGTTATATACTGGTTTTGAATTTCAAGCAAGCCGAGAGACTGCTCTACATAGAAACTGAAGAGTAAAAATTCGTGGGAGATCATCAATAAAATCTTTACTCATTCAAGGATTCATCACCGCATAAGATCAATCAAATCCAGATATGAAGAACACTTCCATGCATAACTGCTTATGTGTTTTCTGTGTTATTCTTTCTTGTGCTTTCATTGGATAATTCATTATATTTTCATTACCTCGCCAACCTTAGCAAATTAGTTGTTCGAGTGAACAAAAATAGGTTCTTATTTTTTCACGAAATTGTAGCTGGAACTAGATAGGTTGCACCACAAGCTGTATAAGTGTAAGGTAGTTCACTTAGGCTTGAGATTTAGGGCTAAGTTTGTGATTAATAAGAAGTTGTTCAAATACTGGAGGGATAGTATCCCTCAGGCGGAGAGTAGGCCCATTGGTGGCTAAACTTCGTAAAAAATCATTTTGTTCATCTCTTTACAAGTTCTGCATTTCATTCTGCACGACACAGGGAAGCTCCAAAGCTTTGGAGAAATTTCTGCTTCAAAGCTTTGAAGCTCCAGACTGTTTCCAATATGTTTCAAACTACTATAACCTTTCCAAAGCCTTGAGATTCCATCTTAGATTTGCTTTAAAGTTTTTAAGATGTCATTTTTAGCAAAAGTTTGCATACTCTATTTAACCCCCCTTCAAGAGTATGTAGATCATCTTTTAGACCTGCATTACACACTTTCACATGCCAAGGATGTGAGAGTGCCTGCGGTTTCGGATCGCAATACGGCAGGTCTTCCCATCTTCGGCACACATTTCCACCCCAGTGTGAATCAGAGTACGAGTCCTCATAAATTACAGAGTCCACCATGTTGGAATAGGTCCCCTAGAGGCAATCTAGATTTAGTATGAACATTGTTCGGCTAGAATATTAATTTATTATTTATGGAGATATTTAATATAATGAAGTCCTTAGATTATAATGTGTTGTTTATCTTAAATATTCCTATTCCATTATATTGATTAACGGGAAAATCACTATAGACTAGTATGTGGGTAGATTGACATGGAGATATCAAGTCTAACACATGGGTGTGCATTAGGAGCAATGGCATACCGGATTGACCCACAACGAGAAGGCTATATTTGATTATGTCAAAATCACAAGTGCTTCTCGTAGTGCTAACGGTATTATAATCCTTAAACTCGAAGTCACTAGATACTCTAGTTGTGAACTATCATGCTTTGATGTTGTCAAATGTTGCAACTTAACCGGGTAACTATAAAGATAGTAATCGGGAATGATAGAAAGCAAGCTGAGAGATGGTAGTGATGTAGAGAGGATTTGTACCTCCCACATAATGGGAGAAAATATCCATGAGCCACTCGAGGGTGGTGCTTATAGAATGTCTGGCCAGACGCATATATATCAATATGGGATATTGATGCTTTCTGCATGAATAAGCATATTCCCAGGATCGAGAAACTATGAATTGGATATACGAGTGTGACAACTATGTCTCGTGTCTGATCCGGATATGGAGACAAAGGGATAATACAATGTGGTAACATTGAGTGTAAGGTTTGTTGGATCACAGACTATTTCTATTAGTTGGGTGACATAGATGTGTTGCTAGACACCGCTCTATGTTCGTAATAGTTACTACCAAATAAGTACAAACCTATGGGGTCACTCACCATATGGATTAAAATAGATATGGGCATTAATTAGTTGGACTAATTAATCAAAAGGATCTAAACGCAACCACAAGCAAAGTTAGTAGGACTAATTTGCAAGGTGGACTAATCCGTGTATGGACAAGATTAGTATTGGGGCCAATATTTAGTTGATAAGGAGTTATTAACTATATAAAGGAATCCTAGCTTATTATTTCTACAACACAAGTCTTTAGTGTGAGAACATAACAAAGCAAGGAGAGAGACAAGCAGAGGGCCGAAACGCCCTACCTGTCCGCCCCACCTAGCCGTCGGCCTCCCTAGGTGCGCGACTTTGGTGCTCCGTTTTGCGTGATCTTTTTCCCCCTTCTTCCGTTGCTAGCAGCACACGTTGAGAAGGGTTCCATCTACTAATTCAAGGTGTGGATACTCGTAGAGAAGAAGACACAATTCTTCGTAGTGATCACTGACATGTTAAACCTGCAAGTGTACAGCCATCGTGTGTAGTAATAATTCCGGTAAATCCGGGTTTGTCGAATCCAAAGGACTTCTTGTAAACTAGTTAACATTTCGTAACCTTATGAGGGAAAAGCGCGTTGAGTTTTTGCTAGATCCTACTAAAAATAAAAGAACAATTATATCAATTAACCGGTTGAATGGTCTCACGATTGAAAGTTACTTATGAATGACAAAGTTCAGGATATCTCTTTTGGTTCACTAGAGACTTCACACCAACTTATGATTTATGTTCAAGTAACACGAATGCGTTTTACCTAGCCAAACGAGCACTTATACTTTGAAGATTCCTCAACCAAAGTCTATATTCAAACACTTGCACCTGATTCCTCTAGCCTACTCAAGTTCAACTAAGCATTATATTCTTGTGGTCTACTCTTAGTTCTAGCTAACTAGTAAGATTCCTCAACTCTAGATATGACTAGTGCTTGATTCAAGTTCCGGCAACAAGTGTTGATTCCTCTAACATTCACTACCAAGATCAATCATATTGCGATATTAAACAATACGAAAGATAAATTAAGCTCATAAACCAAGCATAACTAAGTAGAAAACATTAAATTAAGCTAAAAGCATGAAACAAGATCCATAAATCACGAAACGTGGTGTTCAAACCCAAGCTACCTACGAGATATCTTGAATAAAAGAATTAGCTATGTCTAAACATGATCAAAATTCAAAGTTCAATGATCATCAATAAAAAACTAGAGAGAGAGAGAAGATAAAAGATCAAACAAAACGTCTCCCAATCTCCACGATCGATCCTCTAGCTCCCAAGCGTGAAGAATAGACGTCCTCCTCTGAAAAAAAAGATCTAAAAGTCTTCTTAAACATTCCCAAAATTTTTGGAACAAGTCTTGATAAATTACAAGTAAACCCCATTTAGATCTTGCCAAGTCTCTGATGTCTTCATGCGAAGACTTTTTCTGTTCGTGCGAAGACCTTCGTGCGAAGAGATTCAAATTCGCGCAAAGACCTTCTTATTTCAAGACTGAGATCTTTTTCCCAAAGACTTTTGAAATTTTGGCTAAGTAAAGTCTTCGTGGAAAGAGAAATTCACTTCGTGGGGAAGGTCTTCGTGCAAAGACTAATTGTCTTCGTGCGAAGACCCTCTAGCTCCAGGGTTCTTCTTTGTCTTCAACGGTCCATAACTTTTTCGTCCGAAGTCCGTTTTTAGCTCCGTGACCCGCTGTTGGAAATCTCTTCGAATCTACTTTCAATTTTCACCAATCTCATTTCAATATTCATTGTAGAACTCGAAATATCCTCACAATATCCTTAATTTGCTCTAAACATCCTGGAAAAGCAATTAAGCTTTTTGAAAAGCAATTATGGACCCGGATTTTAATTCCGAACTTCGATTAATGTGATTTTTGCACCTTTGGAGTCATTTCGCGACGTACACTTTGATCATGTAGAGAAATTCCCGTTTCCGGACCGTTTTCTTGTTTTTCTCAATTATTGCCCAATTTTGGCGAAAACATCCAAAAGGCGCCAAATTCGCTTTTCTCTTCTATTCTGAAGCTCGTTTCTTCTCTCCACTTGATTCCCGCATGCGTAATTCCCGTCAAACGACAACACGAACACTACCGCGAAGTTCAAATGTTATAAATTATCAAAATCATTCTCAAATTCATTAAGAAACGCCCGGATTGTACATTTAAGCTCTAAAACATCCAAAAGTGCATTTTCTTCATATTTTGGCTCAAATCCATCACTTTGCACCGAAATGCACACAAATAACAATATAAAGTGTACGTATGATAACTATTATTAAGGATTTATCAAATACCCCCACACTTGCCATTTGCGCGTCCCGAGCAAAGACTCAACTACTGCATTTAATTGTCTATTAGCCAACAAGACTCAGACGACTCTAACATGACTCACGACACTACAATGCAGCAAGATGATGCAATGAAAATCTAGACTCGATCTTAAACACAAAAAGCTTTTTAAATTCTTTTTTTGTGAGATCAGGCAATTTCAATAACATAGACTGGTCCTCATGGATGATGAACGAGTTAGACAAGAGATGTGAGTGGCAACTAAATTCGACAACAACTAATTCCCCATTGTTAGTATAGAAAGATTAGCTTTACTATAAATAACAACCTAGCTCTTCACGTGTGCTGATAAAAATAAGAGGCTAACCAAGGCTAAGACACATTCAGAGTCCGAGCTCCTATTTCGCTAACGCTCTAAATATGACGAGGCTTAAGGACAAAAAAGATATAACTTACATGAAGCAAAAAATCCTAAAGCGTCACATAAACTCACCAAACCCATATCCCACACACCATCACCTTGATGATACGAATCCACAACTCGAATCTCACCGACTCCGACCCTCAATCCCCTCGAACCCCGGTACCATGTGAATCCCGTGACCATCAAAAAAATAATGCGTGAAACCCAATCAATCTTCAGTATGGAACTAGGAACTTCACCACTCGTTTTCCATTAAGAACAATTTATTTATCTATTCCCCTCTTTTTTTTCTCTATTTTTTTTTCAATTTCTTTATATTTTTTACTTTTTTTTTCTCAATAAAACTCAAATATACAATAAAATGTACGAGTGGTTCTCCTCCTAGAATCAAGCATCAAATAATGTCAGGGGAAGGAAATAAGCAAATCCATGAATATATGTCACAATAATAATACATCTCCCCCTAACTCCATGAAGCGCATGATGCCACAAACCGTCAAACCCAAAGCGTGTATGGGGGTGGGGTCTTCAAAAGCACAAATTTTTATGTCCTTAGTCAGTGTCGACGCCCCCACACTAGAATGCAGTCATATCCCGCTCTCAAGTAGCCAAATAATTTATGTCACGTGCCTAATTCAACCGAACCTCCTACACCAAGATGATATAAATCTGACACCTGGCACGATCCACCAATTAAGTAAAACCAACCCCATTTTGGTGCGGATTAGACGTCACGCACTCTGGCTCTCCACTAATGCGTCCATGATGTAATGACATGGAACACCGCCACACCTTAGTGTGCAAGCCAACTCACTCACCCTCGCATCCCCTCGTAGATATCCAATGAAGCATATGTGATATGTAGAACTCACAAACATATGTAATGAAGTACTCCCTCAATGAACCCCCTCAACTACTGCTCCCGCGTGGCGCTCTAGAAAGGTAATTCTAAACGATATATGATGAAGGCCAAGAATCGTCTCGTAGGTCAAAGAGGCTAACAATAAATCCAAGGTTTACTAATGATCCTACAAGGTAAGAACTAAAAGCAGTGAGTTCTCTAATAGACATCCTCGCACAGATGTTCTGTGTTCCACTACGAGGCGGGCTGGCGACTACCTAATACGGACAACATGAATGTCAGGCTTGTTTAGCAAATACCAAGTTCAACTTTTTTAGGATAAAAAAAGCACACACTCTAGCTTTTATAATCAATTTAGTTTGAACATAGGTAGGCATTCACGTAATGAGATTATCTTTATACTTACTAGGAGGAACTAAAAATGTCACTCTCGTTCAAAATTCACTCTCTGTGCCTAAAGTTTTCACATCTCACTAAATCTACCAAGTCTATGCTTTTTTCAATTGCCTTTTATCAAATTTTCAATTTGTTTATTTTTTATGGATTTTCTCTTTTTCTCGTTTGTTTATGTTTTTAATAAGATCCTAACTCTATATGCACGGCTGAACACGAAAAAATTTGACACTACACAACCTAACTTTTTAGTGGGTAATTATGTAAAAGTGCAAAAAGTAAGTAAATGAACTACACAATACGACAATATAAGTAAACACATAACATAACCACAACACTGACTCACAATACAACCTAGACATCCTACATGTAACTGGCTATGCAAGACAATTATCAGCTAGTAAACAGTTAAACCACACCCACACTGAATTCTTCATTGTCCTCAACGGATTTAGAGATCATGCAAGAGAACTCAGCAATCAAATGCGTAGGCCAGTAGATGAGATGAAGCATGACATAAAAAAATGAACACAAATCTAGAAAAAGAAAATAAATACTCACAACTTCCTCAAGGGAGGGACGAAATCGCGCAAAATAGTCCCCAAGCACAGTAGTGGTGCCACCATGATCCCAACGGTCAATGTGTACTCGCACACCGAGGTCGACTGCCCTCCTCTTCTAGAACTTGTGTCTTGTGAATCCCCAACTCGCGTGCACAAGCCCCAATAAAGGTCATGTGTGCCATTGCACACCGGGGTAGATTCTCCTATTACCTGCTCAAGTATGTTACTAGAAAATATCATCAGTCCCTCTCTCTCTCATCTCTCCAAATAAAATAAATAGAAACACAACACAACTGAATTAAAAACGCACACCCTAATCTAATGAAACTAAATAGGTTGGGTTGCCTCTCAAAAAGCGCCTTGTAATTTAAGGTCGACGACCCGACCCGGTTACCTCAAAAGATGTTATGGAGGTCTAGCACGACGTGCCTCCTCTTTCAATTTCTTTCTCTTGATCATCTGAACCACATCATGTGCGCTCACCACATTTGACTTATATTCTAATTCGGGTGGATCAGGCGGCAAAACTCTAGGGAACCCAAGAAAAGGATCCACTCCTTTTTTCTCTAAACTTGATCACGGCCTATTTTTTCTTCCCCTTTCCCGGAACAAATGCTTTGAACACGAGTGATGAATCTAGTGCTTTGATAGTAAGCTCCTCAGTCTCTAGATCCACATTTGTGCGCATTGTCTTCAACGACGGTCTTCCAAAGATGAGTGGAACATCGCGATCCTCCCTTATATCCACTATCACAAAGTCAGCTGGAAAGACAAATGCGCCCACTTTGACAAGTAAGTTCTCAATCACCACATTTGTAGTCACAATAGAATTGTCTTCCATTTGCAAACCCATCTTCACTGGGGTTGGCGCACCAATGCCCAATCTTTGAAACAGGGACAATGGCATGAGATTACTCGCGCCTAGATCGTAGAGACCATGCGTATGATATCCACCCCAAGAGTGCAGCCTAGAATGACACTGCCTGGATCTCTCATCTTGGGAATATCTCTCTGAATCACTGTACTACATGTCTCTGTCAATTTCACCGCGGCATAAGGGTCTATGCTCTTCTTGCCCCATAAGATTTCCTTCAAAAACTTCTTGTACTTGGGCATATGAGCAAGTGCCTCCAAATGAGGAATGTTTATATGCAGTTGTTTGAATATGTTCAGAAATTTCCCAAAGCGTTCCTCATCATTCCTCTTTATATCTGCCGGATATGGCACATCTGGCACATACTTAGCCAGATTTAGAGTGTTCTTTGCACTTCTTTCTTCTCAACGATGTCCTTTCATTGGGGAATCACAGCCTTGGGAAACTCTTTACCCACTCCTTCTCTGTGGCCTTTGTAGCTTCAGCTCTCGCATGGCTAAAATGTGGAGGATCCTGAGTAGTCACACCACTGCGAGTAGTAATAGCTTTGAGCTGCTCAGTAGGGACAATGGTATAAGAAGGAAGCATACCTGGTGGAAATTTAGTATTCTGATTGGCTATTTGCCCAATCGGCGCCTCATGGCTTTTCACAGTAGCCTCAATAGCAGCCAGAGTCTCATTCATCTTTGATAACAAGCTGTACAAGTCTAGTTGTTTCTATTGTTGTGCATGCTGCTGCGAAAATTCCCTCTAAGCTTGATACTGAGAAGTAGGCTGCTGTCCAGGTGCATATAACCCACTGTTTGAGTTGGTATAGCTAAAGTTAGGATGGTTACGATTTTTGGGATGGTACGTGTTAGGCCATGCTGTTGTCTCAAGAAATTCACATCCTCAACACCCAATCATACCCCTGATTCTCATATGCTAATAACTCACCCATGGATTTTACTTGTGATATAGGCTGCATGCCGTTAAATGCTGAGGTCATGGATTCAAGCTTCTGCCCCATAGACTCAATTTTGTTGACCAAAGCAGCATCCCCAGGTCTCAAATACCTACGAGTATCAGACCTCGTAGTCTCTCTCTTGGCCACATTGTTCGGTAGATCCTGAGCTCGTTGTGGCCCAAGCCCCATAAAGTTACTCCCAGCTAACATATCGAACTGGTCAACTGTCTCCTTTTCTAATGCACTGTAGAAATAATGGAGGAGCTTGTGCCATGGCTCCCCATGATTCGGGCATCTACGAATAATTTGGCTAATCTTTCTCTATGTGTCTCCCAATGAGCTGTCTTCCTCCTGAGTGAACATTGTAATTTCGACCATTTGCTTATAAACCTTGGACGGTGGCAAATACCTCCTTAGAAATTCATGGCAGTAATATGCCCATGTCACAATACTCCCAACTGGAAGCTCCATAAGCCACTGCTTGGATTTTCCAGATAAAGAGAAAGAAAACAATAGTAGCTTAACTGTTTCATGTGGAACCCCCTGGTTGTGCAAAGTAAAAGTAATTTTCTTAAAAACAAGAAACTGGTGGTTGGGATCATTGTTCGACAAAAATCCCAAGTATAGGATATCGTATCAAGTAATAATATCCGGTAAGTCTGAAGTCGAATCCACAAGGAGAGGAGGTTTAGATAATGACTTACTATACTAGAGATAGAAAGTGACTAAGCTACTAACTAGAGCAATTAAAGGAAATTTCTTAATGGCTTTAAAACTTTCCAAGCTATCAAATCCACCACATGTTGTGATGGCGCAAGTTGAGAGTACGATTTGGAGAACAAAGTGAATGACTACTAAAGCGACAATTCAAGAAAATAAGCGAAGTACCAAGTAATGAGGGGCTAGGGATCATCGGTTTCTCTAGTGACCAATCCTCCTATTAGATTCAAGCCCGGTTCTCAAATTACATGCGTCAATCCACAAGACAAGTATCTCAAGAAGTGATTGCTCATTGCAATCCAACTCGCGACAAGAGAAGTGTGTAAATCCAACACGTTTTCCAAGCACTAAAGAGGCTATTCAAATGAGATTCCCCAAATTTCAAGTGTTTCAAGCATCAACCATATGTAAACACACATAGGTGTTTCCACATGAAAGATCAAGCAACAAATGAGATTTGTAAATTCTCACTCAAATCACCTAACTAGAACTCGATTTCTCAAAGTCAGGATTGACGAGTTCCTCTCACTCAAATGCAACTTCAAATCAAACAAGTCAAAAGTATTCGCACATCTACCTATTCAATGTATCAAATACTTCAGCAAGAGAAATCTAAATATTGCACTAAGCATTCAAGTGAACCCAATTCAACCCATTCATCCTTGAAGTTCAACTTGAATCAATAAGAGGATTAGGGCACTAGATGGTCCCAAATCACCCAAGCAAATGAACCAGCTACACATTATAAGAAATTCAAGAGAGATTGAGAGAAATTTACTTTCAATAATCAAAAATTGAATAACAAGTGATATCATACACTTGTTTTTGCCAATTCAACCTCAACACTTGATAGAAACTACACAAAACTAAGAGCAAAATAGCCAAAAACACAACTAAGCTACAAACTAATGGAGCAATTGCCCTAATAAGCTGCTGGTGCTGCTGCTATAGGAAGAACTCAGCACCAGCAATCACATAACGAACCCAGAATTGGCTGAAAAACAGAGCAAAAACAGAGCCCTATGAACAGCGGCAAACCAGAGCCAAAAAACGACTGAAAATGCCTTGAATCGATGCTCCTCTCTCCCTCTCGTCCTCTTTCTGTGTTCTTATCCCTAAGATAGCTCAAGAACAACCCGAATCTGGGCGAAATCGGAGAGAGAGAGAGGAGGACGAACAGAGCACTGTGTGTAGAACCGACGGGTGTGAGAGAGAGCCGTTGAAATTTCTTCACTCTTGTGTTATATATACTCGAGGGGTGGATTTCGTAGCCTCCAAGGATCATTCTCTTCCCTCCAATTCATCTAATACCATCTCTACCGTCGATTTGCACAACCGTCAAGAACCCTAGACGATTTGGGGCTTTTCTCTTGGATGCTTGTTGTGCCGAATTGAGGGTATTAGTAGATAGAGCGTGGGCTGGGGATCAATTTGGTACCGGATTCAAGTGATTTGGTGGTGATTTGGGGGTCCAACGGGGCTGGATCGAAGCTTCGTGTAGCTTCCATGGCTTCTCTGCCTTTTCTGCGAGCTTCATCCGTCGGGGAGAGAGAATACTCACGCTGGTTGTGAGTTGTTTTGGAACAATTGCAATTTCGCCCCCTCTGGTTTGCTGGGGGCTTTAAATGGCCCCCAGCTCCTTTTAAAATGTTTGAAAAATTGCTATTACACCCCAAATCCGTCAATAAGCATACATTGCAGTCCCTAAAACATTTAGAATCTTGAATTTTAGCCCCAAGTCCGTTATAATCTTGTCTATTATGCCCTTGACTTCACTTTTGACTTGAAATTTAGCCTTTAACTTGCATTTTCTTCAATTTTGGCATCTTTTTCCCTTGATTTTTTCAATATAAGCCCATCTAAATCCTTCTTCACTTCTCTTGGCCCCTCCAAAGCCTCTCAATTCCTCATTCAAGCTCTCCCAACTAGCCTCTTGCGTTCTAAATCACGTCTTTGCCTACAAAGTAAGATAAAAACACCCAAAACTACGAAAACAAGCATAAGTCTAGAAAGAGAGATAAAATAGCTAAATTACACATATTAGCAAGTTATGAAGAGTTCATTAACATACTAAAACATGCAATTTAATGTCCTTAACAATCATCTCCTTGAGATACAGTGAATGAGCACTCATCACGAACCATGTTGATCATATGCTGACGCAGCTCAAAGTTTTGGGCACTAATGTGTGGCCTAAAAATGGTGGGTTGATAGCAGGCTGGAGTAGTTCTGAAGTAATCCACCACAGGACGTTCTTCGTTCTCAACATTCTCTAATCGGGCTGCTGGGTTCTGCCCATTATTTCTGTTTCCCCCATTGTTTCCACCATTCGCTCCTCCATTGTTTCCCACAACCGCCCCATCACAAGGTGGTGGTATATTTTGGGGATTGTGGCATGCGAGAGCTTCTTGTATCCCAACCATTTGAGCTCTTAGCTCCTCAGTTTCACGTGCCATGTTGGCCACAATAGTCTCCGCAATGACTCTGATATCTTGGGCATCTTATGCCTCCTTGTGGAGCCTCTCCAACTCAGCTCTCTCGTGATCATCCATAGGAACTGAGTTTGTTTTCCTCGAGTCGCTACGTCATGTGCGCAATAAAGATTCCGGTTCCTGAATTAGTGGGTACAAAGTTCTGTCTCGAGAACGGGTCATGCACTGTGACAATTAACCTGAAATCACAGATAGCACAAAGAAGTAGGTGAGCGATGAATATTACCAAAGTAAAATCCCTTAGATTAAAAATAATAACTAATTTAGCTGAAGTCCCCGACAATGGCGCCAAAAACTTTACACGTTCCAACTACAAGTGTACAGCCATTGTGCGTATTGATAATTCCGGTAAATCCGGGTTTGTCGAACCCAAAGGACTTATTGTAAACTAGTTAAGATTTCGTAACCTTATGCGGACAAAGCGCATTGAGTTTTTGCTTAATCCTACTAAAAATAAAAGAACAACTATCTCAATTAACCGGTTGAATGATCTCACAATTGAAAGTTACTTATGAATGACAAAGTTCAGGATATCTCTTTTGGTTCACTAGGGACTTCACACCAACTTATGATTTATGTTCAAGTAACACGAATGCGTTTTACCTAGCCAAACGAGCACTTATAGTTTGAAGATTCCTCAACCAAAGTCTATATTCAAACTCTTGCACCTGATTCCTCTAGCCTACTCAAGTTCAACTAAGCATTATATTCTTGTGGTCTACTCTTAGTTCTAGCTAACTAGTAAGATTCCTCAACTCTAGATATGACTAGTGCTTGATTCAAGTTCCGGCAACAAGTGTTGATTCCTCTAACATTCACTACCAAGATCAATCATATTGCGATATTAAACAATACGAAAGATAAATTAAGCTCATAAACCAAGCATAACTAAGTAGAAAACATTCAATTAAGCTAAAAGCATGAAACAAGATCCATAAAATACGAAACGTGGTGTTCAAACCCAAGCTACCTACGAGATATCTTGAATAAAAGAATTAGCTATGTCTAAACATGATCAAAATTCAAAGTTCAATGATCATCAATAAAAAACTAGAGACAGAGAGAAGATAAAAGATCAAACAAAACGTCTCCAAAGCTCCATGATCGATCCTCTAGCTCCCAAGCTTGAAGAATAGACGTCCTCCTCTGAAAAACACGACCTAAAGTCTTCTTAAACGTTCCTAAATTTTTTGGAACAAGTCTTGATAAATTACAAGTAAACCCCATTTAGATCTTGCCAAGTCTCTGATGTCTTCATGCGAAGACTTTTTCTGTTCGTGCGAAGACCTTCGTGCGAAGAGATTCAAATTCGCGCAAAGACCTTCTTATTTCAAGACTGAGATCTGTTTCCCAAAGACTTTTGAAATTTTGGCTAAGTAAAGTCTTCGTGGGAAGAGAAATTCACTTCGTGAGGAAGGTCTTCGTGCAAAGACTAATTGTCTTCGTGCGAAGACCCTGTAGCTCCAGGGTTCTTCTTTGTCTTCAACGGTCCATAACTTTTTCGTCCGAAGTCCGTTTTTAGCTCCGTGACCGACTATTGGAAAGCTCTTCGAATCTACTTTCAATTTCCACCAATCTCACTTCAATATTCATTGTAGAACTCGAAATATCCTCACAATATCTTTAATTTGCTCTAAACATCCTGGAAAAGCAATTAAGCTTTTTGAAAAGCAACTATGGACCCGGATTTTAATTCCGAACTTCGATTAATGTGATTTTTGCACCTTTGGAGTCCTGTCGCGACGTACACTTTGATCATGTAGAGAAATTCCCGTTTCCGGACCGTTTTCTTGTTTTTCTCAATTATTGCCCAATTTTGGCGAAAACATCCAAAAGGCGCCAAATTCGCTTTTCTCTTCTATTCTGAAGCTCGTTTCTTCTCTCCACTTAAATCCCGCATGCGTAATTCCCGTCAAACGACAACACGAACACTACCGCGAAGTTCAAATGTTATAAATTATCAAAATCATTCTCAAATTCATTAAGAAACGCCCGGATTGTACATTTAAGCTCTAAAACATCCAAAAGTGCATTTGCTTCATATTTTGGCTCAAATCCATCACTTTGCACCGAAATGCACACAAATAACAATATAAAGTGTACGTATGATAACTATTATTAAGGATTTATCAAATACCCCCACACTTGCCATTTGCGCGTCCCGAGCAAAGACTCAACTACTGCATTTAAATGTCTATTAGCCAACAAGACTCAGACGACTCTAACATGACTCACGACACTACAATGCAGCAAGATGATGCAATGAAAATCTAGACTCGATCTTAAACACAAAAAGCTTTTTAAATTCTTTTTTTTGTGAGATCAGGCAATTTCAATAACATAGACTGGTTCTCATGAATGATGAACGAGTTAGACAAGAGATGTGAGTGGCAACTAAATTTGACAACAACTAATTCCCCATTGTTAGTATAGAAAGATTAACTTTACTATAAATAACAACCTACCTCTTCACGTGTGCTGATAAAAATAAGAGGCTAACCAAGGCTAAGCCACATTCAGAGTCCGAGCTCCTATTTCGCTAACGCTCTAAATATGACGAGGCTTAAGGAAAAAAAAGATATAACTTACATGAAGCAAAAAATCCTAAAGCGTCACATAAACTCACCAAACCCATATCCCACACACCATCACCTTGATGATACGAATCCATAACTCGAATCTCACCGACTCCGACCCTCAATCCCCTCAAACCCCGGTACCATGTGAATCCCGTGGCCATCAAAAAAATAATACGTGAAACCCAATCAATCTTCAGTATGGAACTAGGAACTTCACCACTCGTTTTCCATTAAGAACAATTTATTTATCTATTCCCCTCCTTTTTTTTCTCTCTTTTTTTTTCAATTTCTTTATATTTTTTACTTTTTTTTTCAATAAAACTCAAATATTCAATAAAATGTACGAGTGGTTCTCCTCCTAGAATCAAGCATCAAATAATGTCAGGGGAAGGAAATAAGCAAATCCATGAATATATGTCACAATAATAATACATCTCCCCCTAACTCCATGAAGCGCATGATGCCACAAACCGTCAAAGCCAAAGCGTGTATGGGGGTGGGGTCTTCAAAAGCACAAATTTTTATGTCCTTAGTCAGTGTCGACGCCCCCACACTAGAATGCAGTCATATCCCGCTCTCAAGTAGCCAAATAATTTATGTCACGTGCCTAATTCAACCGAACCTCCTACACCAAGATGATATAAATCTGATACCTGGCACGATCCACCAATTAAGTAAAACCAACCCCATTTTGGTGCGGATTAGACGTCACGCACTCTGGCTCTCCACTAATGCGTCCATGATGTAATGACATGGAACACCGCCACACCTTAGTGTTCAAGCCAACTCACTCACCCTCGCATCCCCTCGTAGATATCCAATGAAGCATATGCGATATGTAGAACTCACAAACATATGTAATGAAGTACTCCCTCAATGAACCCCCTCAACTACTGCTCCCGCGTGGCGCTCTAGAAAGGTAATTCTAAACGATATATGATGAAGGCCAATAATCGTCTCCTAGGTCAAAGAGGCTAACAATAAATCCAAGGTTTACTAATTATCCTACAAGGTAAGAACTAAAAGCAGTGAGTTCTCTAATAGACATCCTCGCACAGATGTTCTGTGTTCCACTACGAGGCGGGCTGGCGACTACCTAATACGGACAACATGAATGTCAGGCTTGTTTAGCAAATACCAAGTTCAACTTTTTTAGGATAAAAAAAGCACACACTCTAGCTTTTATAATCAATTTAGTTTGAACATAGGTAGGCATTCACGTAATAAGATTATCTCTATACTTACTAGGAGGAACTAAAAATGTCACTCTCGTTCAAAATTCACTCTCTGTGCCTAAAGTTTTCACATCTCACTAAATCTACCAAGTAATGCTTTTTTCAATTGCCTTTTATCAAATTTTCAATTTTTTTTTATTTTTTATGGATTTTCTCTTTTTCTCGTTTGTTTATGTTTTTAATAAGATCCTAACTCTATATGCACGGCTGAACACGAAAAAATTTGACATTACACAACATAACTTTTTAGTGGGTAGATTCAATTATGTAAAAGTGAAAAAAGTAAGTAAATGAACTACACAATACGACAATATAAGTAAACACATAACATAACCACAACACTGACTCACAATACAACCTAGACATCCTACATGTAACTGGCTATGCAAGACAATTATCAGCTAGTAAACAATTAAACCACACCCACACTGAATGCTTCATTGTCCTCAATGGATTTAGAGATCATGCAAGAGAACTCAGCAATCAAATGCGTAGGCCAGTAGATGAGATGGAGCATGACATAAAAAAATGAACACAAATCTAGAAAAAGAAAATAAATACTCACAACTTCCTCAAGGGAGGGACTAAATCGCGCAAAATAGTCCCCAAGCACAGTAGTGGTGCCACCATGATCCCAACGGTCAATGTGTAATCGCACACCGAGGTCGACTGCCCTCCTCTTCTAGAACTTGTGTCTTGTGAATCCCCAACTCGCGTGCACAAGCCCCAATAAAGGTCATGTGTGCCATTGCACACCGGGGTAGATTCTCCTATTACCTGCTCAAGTATGTTACTAGAAATATATATCATCAGTCCCACTCTCTCTCTCATCTCTCCAAATAAAATAAATAGAAACACAACACAACTGAATTAAAAACGCACTCCCTAATCTAATGAAACTAAATAGGTTGGGTTGCCTCTCAAAAAGCGCCTTGTAATTTAAGGTCGACGACCCGACCCGGTTACCTCAAAAGATGTTATGGAGGTCTAGCACGACGTGCCTCCTCTTTCAATATCTTTCTCTTGATCATCTGAACCACATCATGTGCGCTCACCACATTTGACTTATATTCTAATTCGGGTGGATCAGGCGGCAAAACTCTAGGGAACCCAAGAGTAGGATCCACTCCTTTTTTTCTCTAAACTTGATCACGGCCTATTTTTTCTTCCCCTTTCCCGGAACAAATGCTTTGAACACGAGTGATGAATCTAGTGCTTTGATAGTAAGCTCCTCAGTCTCTAGATCCACATTTGTGCGCATTGTCTTCAACGACGGTCTTCCAAAGATGAGTGGAACATCGCGATCCTCCCTTATATCCACTATCACAAAGTCAGCTGGAAAGACAAATGCGCCCACTTTGACAAGTAAGTTCTCAATCACCACATTTGTAGTCACAATAGAATTGTCTTCCATTTGCAAACCCATCTTCACTGGGGTTGGCGCACCAATGCCCAATCTTTGAAACAGGGACAATGGCATGAGATTACTCTCGCCTAGATCGTAGAGACCATGCGTATGATATCCACCCCAAGAGTGCAGCCTAGAATGACACTGCCTGGATCTCTCATCTTGGGAACATCTCTCTGAATCACTGTACTACATGTCTTTGTCAATTTCACCGCGGCATAAGGGTCTATGCTCTTCTTGCCCCATAAGATTTCCTTCAAAAACTTCTTGTACTTGGGCATATGAGCAAGTGCCTCTACATGAGGAATGTTTGTATGCAGTTGTTTGAATATGTTCAGAAATTTCCCAAAGCGTTCCTCATCATTCCTCTTTATATCTGCCGGATATGGCACATCTGGCACATACTTAGCCGGATTTAGAGTGTTCTTTGCACTTATTTCTTCTCAACGATGTCCTTTCATTGGGGGAATCACATCCTTGGGAAACTCTTCACCCACTCCTTCTCTGTGGCCTTTGTAGCTTCAGCTCTCGCATGGCTAAAATATGGAGGATCCTGAGTAGTCACACCACTGCGAGTAGTAATAGCTTTGGGCTGCTCAGTAGGGACAATGGTATAAGAAGGAAGCATACCTGGTGGAAATTTAGTATTCTGATTGGCTATTTGCCCAATCGGCGCCTCATGGCTTTTCACAGTAGCCTCAATAGCAGCCAGAGTCTCATTCATCTTTGATAACAAGCTGTACAAGTCTAATTGTTTCTATTGTTGTGCATGCTGCTGCGAAAATTCCCTCTAAGCTTGATACTGAGAAGTAGGCTGCTGTCCAGGTGCATATAACCCACTGTTTGAGTTGGTATAGCTAAAGTTAGGATGGTTACGATTTTTGGGATGGTACGTGTTAGGCCATGCTGTTGTCTCAAGAAATTCACATCCTCAACACCCAATCATACCCCTGATTCTCATATGCTAATAACTCACCCATGGATTTTACTTGTGATATAGGCTGCATGCCGTTAAATGCTGAGGTCATGGATTCAAGCTTCTACCACATAGACTCAATTTTGTTGACCAAAGCTGCATCCCCAGGTCTCAAATACCTACGAGTATCAGACCTCGTAGTCTCTCTCTTGGCCACATTGTTCAGTAGATCCTGAGCTCGTTGTGGCCCAAGCCCCATAAAGTTACTCCCAGCTAACATATCGAACTGGTCAACTGTCTCCTTTTCTAATGCACTGTAGAAATAATGGAGGAGCTTGTGCCATGGTTCCCCATGATTCAGGAATCTACGAATAATTTGGCTAATCTTTCTCCATGTGTCTCCCTATGAGCTGTCTTCCTCCTGAGTGAACATTGTAATTTCGGCCATTTGCTTATAAACCTTGGACGGTGGAAAATACCTCCTTAGAAATTCATGGCAGTAATCTGCCCATGTCACAATACTCCCAACTGGAAGCTCCATAAGCCACTGCTTGGCTTTTCCAGATAAAGAGAAAGAAAACAATAGTAGCTTAACTGTTTCATGTGGAACCCCCTGGTTGTGCAAAGTAAAAGTAATTTGCTTAAAAACAAGAAACTGGTGGTTGGGATCATTAATCGACAAAAATCCCAAGTATAGGATATCGTATCAAGTAATAATATCCGGTAAGTCTGAAGTCGAATCCACAAGGAGAGGAGGTTTAGATAATGACTTACTATACTAGCGATAGAAAGTGACTAAGCTACTAACTAGAGCAATTAAAGGAAATTTCTCAATGGCTTTAAAACTTTCCAAGCTATCAAATCCACCACATGTTGTGATGGCGCAAGTTAAGAGTACGATTTGGAGAACAAAGTGAATGACTACTAAAGCGACAATTCAACAAAATAAGCGAAGTACCAAGTAATGAGGGGCTAGGGATCATCAGTTTCTCTAGTGACCAATCCTCCTATTAGATTCAAGCCCGGTTCTCAAATTACATGCGTCAATCCACAAGACAAGTATCTCAAGAAGTGATTGCTCATTGCAATCCAACTCGCGACAAGAGAAGTGTGTAAATCCAACACGTTATCCAAGCACTAAAGAGGCTATTCAAATGAGATTCCCCAAATTTCAAGTGTTTCAAGCATCAACCATATGTAAACACACATAGGTGTTTCCACATGAAAGATCAAGCAACAAATGAGATTTGTAAATTCTCACTCAAATCACCTAACTAGAACTCGATTTCTCAAAGTTAGGATTGACGAGTTCCTCTCACTCAAATGCAACTTCAAATCAAACACGTCAAAAGTATTCGCACATCTACCTATTCAATGTATCAAATACTTCAACAAGAGAAATATAAATATTGCACTAAGCATTCAAGTGAACCCAATTCAACCCATTCATCCTTGAAGTTCAACTTGAATCAATAAGAGGATTAGGGCACTAGATGGTCCCAAATCACCCAAGCAAATGAACCAGCTACACATTATAAGAAATTCAAGAGAGATTGAGAGAAATGTACTTTCAATAATCAAAAATTGAATCACAATTGATATCATACACTTATTTTTGCCAATTCAACCTCAACACTTGATAGAAACTACACAAAACTAAGAGCAAAATAGCCAAAAACACAACTAAGCTACAAACTAATGGAGCAATTGCCCTAATAAGCTGCTGGTGCTGCTGCTATAGGAAGAACTCAGCAGCAGCAATCACATAACGATCCCAGAATTGGCTACAAAACAGAGCAAAAACAGAGCCCTATGAACAGCGGCAAACCAGAGCCAAAAAACGACTGAAAATGCCTTGAATCGATGCTTCTCTCTCCCTCTCGTCCTCTTTCTGTGTTCTTATCCCTTAGATAGCTCAAGAACAACCCGAATCTGGGCGAAATCGGAGAGAGAGAGAGGAGGACGAACAGAGCACTGTGTGTAGAACCGACAGGTGTGAGAGAGAGCCGTTGAAATTTCTTCACTCTTGTGTTATATATACTCGAGGGGTGGATTTCGTAGCCTCCAAGGATCATTCTCTTCCCTCCAATTCATCTAATACCATCTCTACCGTCGATTTGCACAACCGTCAAGAACCCTAGACGATTTGGGGCTTTTCTCTTGGATGCTTGTTGTGCCGAATTGAGGGTATTAGGAGATAGAGCGTGGGCTGGGGATCAATTTGGTACCGGATTCAAGTGATTTGGTGGTGATTTGGGGGTCCAACGGGGCTGGATCGAAGCTTCGTGTAGCTTCCATGGCTTCTCTGCCTTTTCTGCGAGCTTCATCCGTCGGGGAGAGAGAATACTCACGCTGGTTGTGAGTTGTTTTGGAACAATTGCAATTTCGCCCCCTCTGGTTTGCTGGGGGCTTTAAATGGCCCCCAGCTCCTTTTAAAATGTTTGAAAATTGCTATTACACCCCAAATCCGTCAATAAGCATACATTGCAGTCCCTAAAACATTTAGAATCTTGAATTTTAGCCCCAAGTCCGTTATAATCTTGTCTATTATGCCCTTGACTTCACTTTTGACTTGAAATTTAGCCTTTAACTTGCATTTTCTTCAATTTTGGCATCTTTTTCCCTTGATTTCTTCAATATAAGCCCATCTAAATCCTTCTTCACTTCTCTTGGCCCCTCCAAAGCCTCTCAATTCCTCATTCAAGCTCTCCCAACTAGCCTCTTGCGTTCTAAATCACGTCTTTGCCTACAAAGTAAGATAAAAACACCCAAAACTACGAAAACAAGCATAAGTCTAGAAAGAGAGATAAAATAGCTAAATTACACATATTAGCAAGTTATGAAGAGTTCATTAACATACTAAAACATGCAATTTAATGTCCTTAACAATCATCTCCTTGAGCTCCAGTGAATGAGCACTCATCACGAACCATGTTGATCATATGCTGACGCAGCTCAAAGTGTTGGGCACTAATGTGTGGCCTAAAAATGGTGGGTTGATAGCAGGCTGGAGTAGTTCTGAAGTAATCCACCACAGGACGTTCTTCGTTCTCAACATTCTCTAATCGGGCTGCTGGGTTCTGCCCATTATTTCTGTTTCCCCCATTGTTTCCACCATTCGCTCCATTGTTTCCCACAACCGCCCCATCACAAGGTGGTGGTAGATTTTGGCGATTGTGGCATGCAAGAGCTTCTTGTATCCCAACCATTTTAGCTCTTAGCTCCTCAGTTTCACGTGCCATGTTGGCCACAATAGTCTCCGCAATGACTCTGATATCTTGGGCATCTTATGCCTCCTTGCGGAGCCTCTCCAACTCAGCTCTCTCGTGGTCATCCATAGGAACTGAGTTTGTTTTCCTCGATTCGCTACGTCATGTGCGCAATAAAGATTCCGGTTCCTGAATTACTGGGTACAAAGTTCTGTCTCGAGAACGGGTCATGCACTGTGACAATTAACCTGAAATCACAGATAGCACAAAGAAAGTAGGTGAGCGATGAATATTACCAAAGTAAAATCCCTTAGATTAAAAATAATAACTAATTTAGCTGAAGTCCCTGGCAATGGCGCCAAAACCTTTACACGTTCCAACTACAAGTGTACACCCATCGTGCGTATTGATAATTCCGGTAAATCCGGGTTTGTCGAACCCAAAGTAATTATTGTAAACTAGTTAAGATTTCGTAACCTTATGCGGGCAAAGCGCATTGAGTTTTTGCTAAATCCTACTAAAAATAAAAGAACAACTATCTCAATTAACCGGTTGAATGATCTCACAATTGAAAGTTACTTATGAATGAAAAAGTTCTGGATATCTCTTTTGGTTTACTAGGGAATTCACACCACTTATGATTTATGTTCAAGTAACACGAATGCGTTTTACCTAGCCAAACGAGCACTTATAGTTTGAAGATTCCTCAACCAAAGTCTATATTCAAACTCTTGTACCTGATTCCTCTAGCCTACTCAAGTTCAAATAAGCATTATGTTCTTGTGGTCTACTCTTAGTTCTAGCTAACTAGCAAGATTCCTCAACCCTAGATACGGCTAGTGCTTGATTCAAGTTCCGGCAACAAGTGTTGATTCCACTAACGTTTACTACCTAGATCAATCCTATTGCAATATCAAACAATACGAAAGATATAGGAAGCTCAAAAAAACAAGCATAACTAAGTAGAAAACATTCAATTAAGCTAAAAGCAAAAACAAGATCCATAAATCACCAAACGTGGTGTTCAAACCCTAGGTACCTACGAGATATCCTGAATAAAAGACTTAGCTACGTCTAAACATGATCAAAGTACAATGCTCAATGATCATCAATAAAAAACTAGAGAGAGAAGAGAAAAATCAAACAATACGTTTCCCAAGATCCACGATCGATCCTCTAGATCCCAAGCTTGTTGATTAGTCGTCCTCCTCTGAAAAAACACGACCTAAAGTGTTCTTATACGTTCCCAAAACAATTGGAACAAGTCTTGATAAATTAAAAGTAAACCCCATCTAAATCTGGGCGAGTTTGTGATGTCTCCGTGCGAAGACCTTCGTGCGAAGAGATTCAGTCTTTGCGCGAAGACCTTCTTATTTCAAGACTGAGAGCTGTTTCCCGAAGACTTCTGAAATTTTGGATAAGTTAAGTCTTTGTGGGAAGAGAAATTCTCTTCGTGGGAAGGTCTTCGTGCGAAGACGAATTGTCTTCGTGCGAAGACCCTGTAGCTCCAGAATTATTTTTTGTCTTCAACGGTCTATAACTTTTTCGTCTGGTGTTCGTTTTAGCTCCGTGACCCGCCGTTGGAAAGCTCTTCGAATCTACTTTCAATTAAAACCTCTATAACTTCAGTCTTCACTGTAGAACTCAAATTATCCTCACAATATCCTTAATTTTCTCTAAAATATCCTGGAAAAAGCAACTAAGCTTTTTGAAAATTAACTATGGACCCGGATTTTGATCCCGAACTCGGATGAATGTGATTTTTGCACCTTTGGAGTCATTTCACGTCGTAGACTTTGATCATGTAGAGAAATTCCAGTTTTCGGACTGTTTTCTTGTTTTTCTCAATTATTTCCCAATTTTGGCAAAAACATCCAAAAGGCGCCAAATTCTCCTTTCTCTTCTATTCAGAAGCTCGTTTCTTCTTTCCACTTGATCCAGCATGTGTAATTCCTGTCAAACAACAACACGAACACTACCGCGAAGATCAAATGTGATAAATTATCTAAATCATACTCAAAACCATTAAGAAACGAACGGATTGTACATTTAAGCTCTAAAACATCCAAAGGTGCATTTTCTACATATTTTGGCTAAAATCCATCACTTTGCATCGAAAACACACACAAATAACAGTGTAAAGTGTACGTATGATAAATATTATTAAGGATTCATCAATCACAAAAACTAAGGTAGACAATTCTCTTCTTTTATGATGTTATGAAAAGCTTGCCTGCGATCCGTGGAAGGCTTTGAGCCGGATTGATTTATTGTTATTCTGTTGCGTTACTTGCATCAAAAACCTACAGTGTTAGACCCACATGTCGTAGTGCATAACATGATTTTATGTGTTACTATTTATCAGTTTTACAATTTAACTGTTACTTTTTGCGAAAACTGAAGTTAAGCATAATGATGCAAATTGAATATGAACCAATTTTACGTATCGTATAAATTTGGCGAATTTCGTTCGCATATGATGTAATTGTTGGAATAGATGCCCTAGAGGCAATCTAGTTTAGTATGAATTTGTAATTGGCTAGAAATTCATTTATTATTTATTGGATATTTAATATAATGAAGTCCTTAGATTTACAATTGTGTTGTTTATCTTAAATATCCCTAGTCAAGTATAATGATTAAATGGGACAATCATCTATAGACTAGTATGGGGTTGGATTGATATGGAGATATCACGATCCAACACATAGGTGTGCATTACGGAATGTTGCACTGGATTGACCCATTACCGAGAAGGCTACATACACGTTATGTTGAGTCACAAGTGCTTCTCGGGTACAACGGTATTGTCATCCTTAGACTTGAAGTCACTAGATATTCTAGTTGTGGATCATTGTGATCTTGGTAGCGTTAAACGCTACACCGTAACTGGGTAGTTATAAAGGCGTGTACTGGATACAATGAGAAGCAAGCTTAGAGATCGTAGTGGACGTAGAGAGGATTTGCCCCTCCCACATAACGGGAGCAAATATCCAAGGCCACTCGAGGATAGTGCTTATAGAATGTCTGGCCAGACTCAAATAAATCAATATATGGGATATTGATGTTATTTGCACGAATAAGGCTATTCCATGGATCGAGGAACTAGGGATTGGATATACGAGTGTGACTTGTATGTCTCGTGTCCAATCCGGATATGGAGGCAAAGGGATGAGACAATTACTTGTACAAGGTTGTCTAGATGACTATTCTATTAGTTGGCTAGAATGGATGTTTTGCTAGAAACCGCTCCATATTAGCAAGGAGTTGCTACCAACTAGATAGAACCTATGGGGTCACACGCTATATAGAGTTGTACTAGATTGTGGAATTAATTAATTGGATTAATTAATTAGAAGGATCACTTTGCAAACCCTTGCAAACTTAGTAGGGACTAATTTGCAAGGAAGGGACTAAATTGAATTCTAGTAGGACTAGAATAAGTCCTTTAGGTAGTTAACAAGGAGTTGTTGGACTATATAAAGGACCCTCCTCCTTCCTTCCCTACACACTTATGCTCTAAGAGAGAACATAACAAGAGTAGGAGAGAACAAAGGAGAGAGAGAGCAAGCCACAAGAGGGACGCCGCCCCCTTGCCGCCGCCCCTCGTCCCCGACGCCACAAAGGGTGCCGAACCCCTTTTGGTGTCTCGTTTTGCGTGATTTCTTCACCCTCCTTTCATTCCGGGCTAGCACCAAGGAGATTGGAGATCTAGGAACGACTCTAGGCGTGGATCAACTATAGAGAACGTGACATTATTCGCGTTTGAAGTCATCAAGGAGAACCCAAAGGTGTGTTTATGATTTCTTACCTTCACTATCGTTATGCATCTAGACTTGTGATCCTTGGAGGGTTTTGCATGGTTATTTGTTTGATTATGCTTCCGTTTGCGCGATCCATGAATCAAAACCCTACAGTGGTATCAGAGCCACAGGTCATAGAGCATAAACGTAGTTTATGTGTTACATTCTTGTTGTTTTACACCTTAATTTGTTGTTTATCGCGTAAAACAAGACAAATCAAGCATTGGATGCAATTTGTCAAAGAATTAATCATAACAAGACCCAATTATTGCATTGGATGCATCAATTGGTGAGTTTGAGAAATTTTAGGATGATAGATCTAGGGTTTGGGCATCCTTGGGGAAGAAGGAGTTCTCCCACAACAAGGAAACAACCAAACTTGGGCTCCAAGCAAGGAGGTTGTTTTGGAAACAACCTCCACAAGGAGGTTCGGCCCCCTAGGGAGCCGCCCCCTTGCTTGCCGCCCAAGATTGGCGCCCTAAGGGGCCGGGCGGCCCTAACCCGCGGGCTTAGCTTGCGGGTTTTGGGCCGGGCCGGCCCTAGGGCTTTATGGTTCACTTAATTGGGCCCGGGCAATTGGATTGTTGGGCCCATGGACCGTTTTAACCCTAGAAATCCTAAAATCAATTAAAATTGACCAAGCGCGTTAAAATTGGATTTTAACTGTTTATGTGCAAATCGCATGGTGATTGGATATGGCCTTAGGATGTGGTTTGATGTGGATGTTTAATTTTGTGGTTTGGTTTTACGGCCTGCGAGCCGATCAATTAATTGTAATAATTAATTAGGGTTTTATGGCCTGCGTGCCATTTTTTTTCTCAACTTGTGAGATTTATTTTATTTAGTATAGAAATTAGCTAGTGCTAGATAAAGTAGATTGTTAGCCAAGATTGAAGAAAAGAAGCCTAAAGCCAAAGAAGCCACAAAAGATGGAGCATGGAGCATGGAGCATTCCACATGACTATGAAGGATGGACCAAAAGATCAAGACGCATGGAGATGTGTGTTTGTTTAGGGTTCATAGATAATTCCATTGGCTTGGAATTATCTTAGTCTAGAAAAGGCCATACCCACATCACGTTTAATTTCTGTTTTGTGGTTGTTTATTTATTGTCTTATTATTTGTGTGGTTGGTGTATGGATGATGCATGCAATTAGGATAATAAGATAATTAGACAACCCGGATCTATTATTTGGAGTTGTGCCCAAACTCAAATAGATAGATTAGTTGATATTGATCAACAAAATAATTAAAATTGAAGAAAAATCCCTCAAATTTTAAATATTGTGTTCTTGCCTTCTCGTTATTTAAACACTCATTATCATCATTATTTATCAAGTTCGTGCGTGCCAAAGCATGGCGACTTGGTTCATAATGATGGAATGCGATGGCACGTAACAATGTGCAATTGTTTAGATAAGAGGTTGAACACAACTAGGCTATTAATTTGATTAAGAAACCTAGAGGCAATCAATTGGGATTATCCATGTGGATGGATAAATAAGGAGTTATTTGCCCGATTGAACCAAGAGTTGCATATGGGATGCAATTGGAATTGTTCCTACCTAAGAAGTAATCGAATTATGGGTGACTTGCCAAAGCAAGCTCATAAGGAGATGAAAAAGATGGATCTTGGCCCACTAGAAAATATAAGGATATTTTCCGCATTAATATCTTGAGGGTTATTAATCCGTAGAAAAATAGTGGGAGCTATATTTAATAAACTAGCCATTATTAAATATAGTCAAAAATTCACAAATACTAAAACTTGCGTATTTTCCTTTTGTAGAATACCAAATGGCAAACAACTCATCGAGTTCACAACATTCCCTACGATCTGTCCTTGAGAAGGACAAGCTCTCAGGAACCAACTTTCTCGATTGGTACAGAAACTTGAGAATTGTTCTCAAGCAAGAAAAGAAGCTGTACGCAATAGAGGAGCAAGTTCCAGAAGGTCCAGACAATCAGACACCTGCTGCCTTAAAGGCGTATCAAAAGCATGTTGATGATGCTAATGATGCGGCCTGCCTAATGCTTTGCACCATGACCTCTGAGCTTCAGAAGCAACATGAGAACATGAATGCTGTCGATATGATCGAACATCTAAAGCAGCTCTTCCAAGAGCAGGCGAGGGTAGAGAGGTATGAAGTCTCAAAGGCACTGTTCAAATGTCATCTGGCAGAAGGGAACCCGGTGGGACCCCATGTACTCCGAATGATCGGGTACTTGGAGAATCTCGCCCGGCTTGGGTTCCCGGTCGGCCAAGAGTTGGCAACGGATCTCGTGTTGCAATCGTTGCCCGAGAGTTATGGACAGTTCATTATGAACTATAACATGAACGAGATCGTTAAGCCACTGCCAGATTTGCTCAACATGTTGAGGACGGCTGAACAGAGCATCAACAAGGGTAAGGGCAAGGCCATTATGATGGTGCATAAAGGAAAGGGTAAAAGGTTTGCCTCTTCCTCCAAGGGCAAAGGCAAGTCAGTTGCTAAGTCCAAGGAACAAGCCCTTAAGCCTGTTGGTGGAATTGCCAAGGTCGTGACTAAGGGTGAATGTCACTACTGTAGTCAACCGGGACACTGGAAGAGGAACTGCCCAAAATATTTGGAGGACAAGCGGCTTGGAATAGTGATTCCACCACCACCAGGTATTTTTGTTGTAGATGTCAATTTAACTGTCTCTACATCATGGGCATTAGATACTGGATGTGGATCTCATATTTGTCGAAATATGCAGGATCTAAAGAGAAGTAAAAGATTGGCTAAAGGGGAGGTAGATCTGCGCGTTGGGAATGGAGCAAAGGTTGCTGCGTTGGCCATAGGCGTTTGCGAGCTATCTCTGCCTTCAGGATTAGTTTTAGAATTAAATAATTGCTATTTTGTGCCTGCTATGAGCAGAAACATTATTTCTATTTCTTGTTTGGACAAGGAAGGTTTTATTATTTCAATAAAGAACAATTGTTGTTCCTTTTATTTAAATAATATTCACTATTTTAGTGCGCAATTATTTAATGGACTTTATGTCCTTGATCTAAGTAATCCTGTCTACAACATTAATACCAAGCGGATTAAAATAAATGATTTAAATCCCGCTTATTTATGGCATTGTCGTTTAGGCCACATAAATGAGAAACGTGTATCTAGACTCCATAAGGATGGATTGCTAGACTCATTTGATTTTGAATCATATGAGACATGTGAGGCTTGTTTATTGGGAAAAATGACAAAGTCCCCTTTCAATAAGAAAGGTGAGAGGACTAGTGAGCAATTGGCGCTCATACATACCGATGTGTGTGGGCCATTTGCCACGCCTGCCAGGGGTGGTTATGTCTACTTCATTACGTTTACTGATGATTACAGTAGATATGGATTTGTGTACCTTATGAGGGCAAAATCCGAATCCTTTGAAGTGTTCAAAGAATTCAAGAATGAAGTAGAGAAGCAACTTGGCAAAAGTATCAAGGCTCTACGATCGGATCGTGGAGGAGAATACTTGAGCCAAGAGTTTGACGACTATCTTAGAGAGTGTGGGATCGTGTCCCAACTCACTCCACCCGGAACGCCACAATGGAATGGCGTGTCTGAGAGGAGGAATCGAACCCTATTAGATATGGTTCGGTCTATGATGTGTCAAACCGATCTTCCATTGTCATTTTGGGGCTACGCTCTATTAAGTGCAGCTTTTACCATTAACCGTGTTCCATCTAAATCAGTCATGAAGACACCATATGAGATGTGGAGTGGGAGGCGTCCCACACTGTCGTTCATGAGGATTTGGGGCTGCGATGTCTATGTAAAACGTTTACAATCAGACAAGCTAGGGCCTAAATCGGATAAGTGTAAATTTGTGGGGTACCCTAAGGAAACTAAGGGATACTATTTCTACAATCCAACCGAGAACAAAGTGTTTGTTGCTCGGACCGGCGTGTTTCTAGAAAGAGAGTTTGTCTCTAAAGAAGCAAGTGGGAGGAATGTAGAACTTGAAGAAGTTCAAGAACCACAAATTACTGAACCGATTATGGAACATGAACAGGAATCACAAGCAGTTGTGGATCCACCTGTTCAGGTAACACAAGAGCTTCGTAGATCTAGTAGAGTGCGCCAGGAACCCGAGAGGTATGGACTTCTCGTAACTGATTCCGGTGACACAATGCTCATAGATGATGAGCCTACTACCTATGAAGAGGCCATGAAAGGCCCGGACTCACAGAAGTGGCTTGAGGCCATGAGATCCGAGATGGAATCCATGTATGCCAACAAAGTATGGACTTTGGTGGAACCACCTGATGGGGCGCGACCCATAGGGTGCAAGTGGGTCTTCAAGAAGAAGATCGACATGGATGGTAATGTGATTACCTATAAGGGCCGATTGGTGGCTAAAGGATTCAGACAGATTCATGGTATTGACTATGATGAAACCTTTTCACCAGTCGCTATGACCAAATCCATCCGAATCCTACTTGCAATTGCAGCATATTACGACTATGAGATTTGGCAGATGGATGTCAAAACAGCATTCCTTTATGGGAATCTCCTCGAGGACGTGTATATGATACAGCCAGAGGGTTTTGAGGATCCAAAGCAAGCCAACAAAGTCTGTAAGCTACAACGATCCATTTATGGATTAAAGCAAGCTTCTAGGAGTTGGAATCGACGTTTTGATGAAGTGGTCAAAGAGTTTGGCTTCATCAGAAACGAAGATGAGTCTTGTGTCTACAAGAAGGTTAGTGGGAGCTCTGTAGCTTTTCTGGTCTTGTATGTAGATGACATACTACTCATTGGAAACGACATTCCCATGCTGCAATCTGTGAAAGATTGGCTAGGAAAGTGTTTCTCAATGAAAGACTTAGGAGAAGCAGCCTATATACTCGGTATAAAGATCTATAGAGATAGATCTAAGAGGTTGCTAGGCCTAAGTCAAAGTACATATATTGACAAGGTGTTGAAACGGTTCAACATGCAAGATTCCAAGAAGGGATTCTTGCCCATGTCACATGGAATCACTCTTTCAAAGAGTGGTTGTCCTTCCAATGAGATTGAGAAGGAACGCATGAGTAGGATTCCCTATGCCTCGGCCATAGGATCCATCATGTACGCCATGTTATGTACTAGACCAGATGTGTCATATGCCTTGAGTATGACAAGCAGATACCAATCCAATCCGGGTGAGAGTCACTGGATTGCTGTCAAGAACATCCTAAAGTACTTGAGAAGAACTAAGGATCCTTTCTTGATGTTTGGCGGTGAGGAAGAGTTGCGTGTAAGGGGTTACACCGATGCAAGCTTCCAAACCGATAGAGATGACTTTAGATCACAGTCGGGATATGTGTTTTGCCTGAATGGAGCAGCGGTGAGCTGGAAGAGTTCCAAGCAAGAGACGGTAGCTGATTCTACAACAGAGGCTGAGTACATTGCTGCAAATGGCGCAGCAAAGGAGGCTGTTTGGATCAGAAAGTTTGTTTCTGAACTTGGTGTGGTCCCTAGCATTGCGGATCCAGTGGAGTTGTTCTGTGACAACACTGGGGCGATCGCGCAATCAAAGGAACCCAGGTCGCACCAGAAGTCCAAGCACGTGCTCAGGAAGTTTCATCTGATTCGAGATATTATCGATAGAGGAGACGTTCGGATATGCAAGATTCCTACAGATGATAATCTGTCAGACCCGCTTACAAAGCCTCTCACGCAGTGGAAGCATGAAGGGCACACTAGGAGTATGGGCATACGAGATGCGCCAGATTGGCTCTAGTGCAAGTGGGAGACTGTTGGAATAGATGCCCTAGAGGCAATCTAGTTTAGTATGAATTTGTAATTGGCTAGAAATTCATTTATTATTTATTGGATATTTAATATAATGAAGTCCTTAGATTTACAATTGTGTTGTTTATCTTAAATATCCCTAGTCAAGTATAATGATTAAATGGGACAATCATCTATAGACTAGTATGGGGTTGGATTGATATGGAGATATCACGATCCAACACATAGGTGTGCATTACGGAATGTTGCACTGGATTGACCCATTACCGAGAAGGCTACATACACGTTATGTTGAGTCACAAGTGCTTCTCGGGTACAACGGTATTGTCATCCTTAGACTTGAAGTCACTAGATATTCTAGTTGTGGATCATTGTGATCTTGGTAGCGTTAAACGCTACACCGTAACTGGGTAGTTATAAAGGCGTGTACTGGATACAATGAGAAGCAAGCTTAGAGATCGTAGTGGACGTAGAGAGGATTTGCCCCTCCCACATAACGGGAGCAAATATCCAAGGCCACTCGAGGATAGTGCTTATAGAATGTCTGGCCAGACTCAAATAAATCAATATATGGGATATTGATGTTATTTGCACGAATAAGGCTATTCCATGGATCGAGGAACTAGGGATTGGATATACGAGTGTGACTTGTATGTCTCGTGTCCAATCCGGATATGGAGGCAAAGGGATGAGACAA
Source organism: Linanthus parryae (assembly GCA_023055425.1). NCBI lineage: Eukaryota > Viridiplantae > Streptophyta > Magnoliopsida > Ericales > Polemoniaceae > Linanthus > Linanthus parryae. The sequence continues at coordinate 4,747,023 of JALGPY010000019.1, read as the reverse complement.
TTACTTGTACAAGGTTGTCTAGATGACTATTCTATTAGTTGGCTAGAATGGATGTTTTGCTAGAAACCGCTCCATATTAGCAAGGAGTTGCTACCAACTAGATAGAACCTATGGGGTCACACGCTATATAGAGTTGTACTAGATTGTGGAATTAATTAATTGGATTAATTAATTAGAAGGATCACTTTGCAAACCCTTGCAAACTTAGTAGGGACTAATTTGCAAGGAAGGGACTAAATTGAATTCTAGTAGGACTAGAATAAGTCCTTTAGGTAGTTAACAAGGAGTTGTTGGACTATATAAAGGACCCTCCTCCTTCCTTCCCTACACACTTATGCTCTAAGAGAGAACATAACAAGAGTAGGAGAGAACAAAGGAGAGAGAGAGCAAGCCACAAGAGGGACGCCGCCCCCTTGCCGCCGCCCCTCGTCCCCGACGCCACAAAGGGTGCCGAACCCCTTTTGGTGTCTCGTTTTGCGTGATTTCTTCACCCTCCTTTCATTCCGGGCTAGCACCAAGGAGATTGGAGATCTAGGAACGACTCTAGGCGTGGATCAACTATAGAGAACGTGACATTATTCGCGTTTGAAGTCATCAAGGAGAACCCAAAGGTGTGTTTATGATTTCTTACCTTCACTATCGTTATGCATCTAGACTTGTGATCCTTGGAGGGTTTTGCATGGTTATTTGTTTGATTATGCTTCCGTTTGCGCGATCCATGAATCAAAACCCTACAGTAATTTTTTGGGTTTTGAAAATCTAGGGTTTATGCACAATTGGGAAAAAGAGGTTTTTCTCATCAATTGGAAACATGCACACAAGGAAGGAGGATGCTTATGGAAACAACCCCTAGGGGTTCGGCCAAGGGGTTGACCGCCCCCTTCCTTGCGCACCAAGCCAAGCCGTGGCCTTGGACGATTCAGCCACAACGCCAGTTTGACCGGGCGGGCTTAGGCCAATCTCTTTGGCAGCTTGGGCGGTCCTTTAGGGGTTCAGGCAATGTATTTGGTGGGCCCCTTGGACCATTTTGAACCTTGAAATCCAAATTCAACTAAAATTGTCCAAGAGCGTTAAAATTGGATTTTAACTGTATTATGTGCTTTATTGCATGATCGATGGATATGGCCTGGGTTGTGGATGTTTATTTTATATTTTGTGGTTTGGTTTTGATTTATTGTATTTAATATAATTAATTGGTTTTACGGCCTTCGTGTCGTCTTCTCCCTCGCTTGTGAGGTCTCTCTGTTTAGTATAGATGGTAGCTTGAATTAGATAGTTAGATGATAGTCAAGACATGGAGAAGAAGACCGTAGAATCAAGGAACCACAAAGACGATGGAGGACTCTCAAGCCTAGGAAGCGCGACCAAGGTGGAGGCACATGGAGATGAGCTTGTCACTTTAGGGCTTGTAGATATTCTCATTGGCTTGGGAATATCTTAGTCTTAGGGACCACATCCATGCCACGTTTATTTATTTATTTATTTATTTATTTATTTATTTATTTATTTATTTATTTATTTATTTATTTATTTATTTATTTATTTATTTATTTATTTATTTATTTATTTATTTATTTATTTATTTATTTATTTATTTATGGTGTATGCATGATGCATGCAGAATGTAACAAGATAATAATAAACAAGGTTGATCTTTTACTTGGGATTGAGCAATCCAAATAAGTGGATCATGTTGATAGGATCAACAAGACAATTAATAATTACAAGTAAATTCCTGAAACGATATATTGCGCTTTTGCCTTCTCTTACTTAAACACCCATCATGATCAAGGTCTATTAAAATTCAGGCTTGCCAAAGCAAGGCGATCTTAATTCACCATGGTGTGATGCGGCAACACAAGAAAGTAATGTGTGATTGTTGAAGTAAGAGGTTGGACGCAACTGGGTTAATTCTATTAGATTGATAAACTTAGAGGCAAGTCAATTAGGTGTTATCTATGGGATAGATAAAGAATAAGGCGTTATTCACCTAATTGAACCAAGAGTTGCATTGGTTGCAATTGGAAACTGTTCCTACCTAAATTTAACTAATTCTCGAGTGACTTTCCGAAGAAAGCTCAAGAAGAAGTGAAATATGTATCTTGGTCCCATTAAAGAATATATGATATTTTCCGCATTAATGGTGAGGGCTATTATTCCGAGAAAAATAGTGGCAGCTATATTTAATAATCTAGCCATTATTGAATGTAGTTAATTATTCAAAATACTAAAATTTCATATTTCTCATTTTGTATAATTCGAATGGCAAACAATCAACAAGCATCGACTTAATCCATACGATATGTCCTTGAGAAGGACATGTTATCTGGAACAAATTTTCTTGACTGGTACAGAAACTTGAGAATTGTTCTCAAGGAAGAAAAGAAACTGTACATCTTGGACAATCCTATTCCAGCACCAGCTGATAGTGATGTTCTAGCTACCATTAGAGCACATAAAAAACATGTAGATGATTCTAATGACGTGACTTTTCTCATGCTTTACACCATCAAATCAGATCTTCAGAATCCACATGAGAACATGGAGGCGTACGATATGATTGTACATTTCTGACTGCTCTTCTAAGAGCAGTCAAGGCATAATTAGTATGAAGTCTCTAAAGCACTGTTCAAGTTTAGTCTCGCAGAGGGGAACCCAGTCGGGCTCATGTACTCCACTTTATCGGGTACATGGAGAATCTCGAGAGGTTGGGCTTCTGATTCGACCAAGAGTTGGCCAGTGATCTCATCCTGCAATCGTTGTCGGATATTTATAGCCAGTTCATCATGAACTATAACATGAATGAGATCAACAAAATTAATCCAGACCTACTCAATATGTTGAGGACGGCTACCTCAACACAGAGAATTAACAAAGGAAAAGGCAAGTCCTTAATGATGGTCAATAAAAGGAAGGGCACGCAAGTTGCCATTACCTCGAAAGGAAAGAGGAAGAAAGTTGCAAAATCCAAGGAATCTGCCTTAAAGCCTATTGGAGGCGTGACTAAGGGTGAATGTCACTACTGTAGTCAGGAGAGTCACTGGAAGAGGAATTTCCCCAAGTAGCTGGAGGATAAAAGACTTGGAATAGTGATTCCACCACCACTCGGTATTCTTTGTTATAGATGTCAATTTATCTATCTGTTCATCTTTGGTATTGGATACTGGATGTGGATCTCACATTTTTCGTAATGTGAAGGATCTAAAGAGAAGTAGAAGACCGGCTAAAGGGGAGATATACTTGCGCGTTGGGAGTGGAGCAAGAGTTGTTGCATTTTTTTCCCCAAAGAGTTGTTGCATTAGCTGTAGGCGTTGATGAGCTATCTTTTCCTTATGGACATATTTTAGAATTAGACAATTGCTATTATGTGCCTTCTATGAGCAAAAAAATTATTTTATTTCTTGTTTGGACGAGAAATGTTTTACTATTTCAATAAAGGACAAATGTTGCTCCATTTATTTTGATAGTATGCAATATTGTAGTGGGCATTTGTCTAATGGATTATATATCCTTGATCTAAATAATTACGTCTATAACATAAATACCAAGAGGATTAAAACAATTGATTTAAAACCTACTTATTTATGGCACCGTCGTTTAGGCCATATAAACGAGAACGCATTTCTAGACTCCATAAGGATGGATTTCTAGACTCAATTGATTATAAAGACATGTGAATATTGTTTATTAGGGAAAATGACAAAGTTCCCTTTCAATAATAAAGGTGAGAGGACTAGTGAGTTATTGGCACTCATACATACTGATGTGTGTAGGCCGTTTCCCACACCAGCCAGTGGTGGTTACCTTTACTTCATTACATTTACTGATGACGTCAGTAGATATGGATTTGTATACCTTATGAAGGCCAAATCTGAATCCTTTGAATTGTTTAAAGAATTCAAGAAAGAAGTAGAGAAGCAACTTGGAAAGAGTATTAAGGCTCTACGATCGGATCGTGGAAGAGAATACATAAGTCAAGATTTAGACGACTATCTTAGAGAGTGTGGGATTTTATCCCAACTCACTCCACCCGGAACGCCACAGTGGAATGGCGTGTCCGAGTGGAGGATCACACCATGTTGGACATGGTGTGGTCTATGATGTATCAAACAGATCATTCGATATCGTTTTGGGGACATGCTCTATTCACTGCAACTTTTACCATTAACTGTGTTACATCCAAATCAGTCATGAAGACACCATATGAGATATGAGGCGTTCCATATTGTCGTTTATGAAGATTTGGGGTTGCGGTGCCTATGTAAATCGTTTACAAACAGACAAGCTCAGACCCAAAGCGGATAATTGTAAGTTTGTGGGATATCCTAAGGAAACGAAAGGATATTATTTCTACAGTCCAACCGAGAACAAAGTGTTTGTTTCTCGGACTGGTGTGTTTCTAGAAATAGAGTTAGTCTCCAAAGACTGATCATATGATGGAGAATGAGCAGGAACCACAAACTGTTATGGAACAGCCTCTTAAAGTAACACAAGAACTCCGTAGGTCGAGTAGGGTACGCCAGGAGCCAAAGAAGTATGGACTTCTCGTAACTGAGCCCGGTGACGTACTACTCATGGCTAGACATAAAGAAGTTGCTTGAAGCCATGAGATCCGAAATGGAATCCATGTATACCAACAAAGTGTGGACTTTGGTGGAACCATCCGAAGGGGCTTGGCCCATAGGGTGCAAGTGGGTCTTCAAGAAGAAGACCGACATGGATGGAAATATAGTTTCCTACAAGGGGCGATTGGTGGAAAAACGGTATATTCAGATTCATGGTATTGACTATGATGTAATCTTTTTCCCAATCGCAATGACCAAATCCATTCGAATCCTACTTTCTATTGACGCTTATCACAACTACGAGATTTGGCAGATGGATGTCAAAACAGCGTTTCTGTATGGGAAATTCCTTGAGGATGTGTACATTACACAACCAGAGGGTTTTGAGGATCCAAAGCATGCCAGCAAAGTCTGTGTTGCAATGATCCATTTATGGATTGGATCAAGCTTCTAGGAGTTGAAATTGACGTTTTGATAACGCGGTCAAATATTTTGTTTTCATCAAGAACAAAGATGAGCCTTGTGTCTAAAAGAAGGTTAGTTGCAGTTATGTTGTGTTTCTGGTCTTGTATGTGGATGACATACTACTTATTGGAAACGACATTCCTACCTTGCAATCTGTTAAAGATTCGCTAGGAGAGTGTTTCGCAATGAAGGACTTAGGGAATGCAGCTTATATACTTGGTAACAAGATCTATAGAGAGCTGCTCGGCCTAAGCCAAAGTACATATATAGACAAGGTATTGCAGCAGTTCAACATGCAAGAATCGAAGAAAGGATTCTTCCCCATGTCGCATAGAGTCACCCTTTCGAAGATTGACTGTCCCACCAATCAGATTGAGAAGGATTGCATGAGTAGGGTTCCCTATGCGTCGGCCATAGGATCCATCATGTACGCCATATTGTGTACTAGATCAGCTGTGTCATACACGTTGAGAATAGCATGCAGATATCAGTCCAATCCGGGTGAGAGTCACTTGATTGTTTTCAAGAATATCCTTAAGTACTTGAGAAGAATTAAGGATATATTGTTGATATTTGGAGGTGAGGAAGAACACAGTGTTATTGGTTACACTGACGCGAGTCTCCAAATCGACAAGGATGACTACATATCACATTTGGGCTATGTGTTTTTGCCTAAATGGAGGATCTGTGAGTTGGAAGAGTTCCAAGCAAGAGACAGTTGCTGATTATACAACTGAAGCTGAGTACATTGCTTCGAGGCGCATCAAGGGAGGTTGTTTGGATAAAGAACTTTATCACTGAGATTGGTGTCGTTCCTAGCATTGTGGATCCCATTGCGTTGTACTGTGACAACATTGGGGCAATCGCACAAGCCAAGGAACCCTGGTCACACCAGAAGTCCAAGCATGTACTTAGGAGATTCCATCTCATTCGAGAAATCATCGATCGAGGAGATGTGAAGATATGCAAGATTCCAACGGATGAGAATCTTTCAGATCCGCTCACGAAGCTGCTCTTTCAACGAAAGCAAGAAGGGTACACTAGATCTATAGGCATACGATATGCACCGGAATAGGTTCCCTAGAGGAAATCTAGATATAGTATGAACATTGTTTGGCTAGAATATTCATTTATTATTTATGGAGATATTTAATATAATGAAGTCCTTAGTTTACAATGTGTTGTTTATCTTTAATATCCCTAGTCCATTATATTACTAACGGGAAAATCACTATACACTAGTATGTGGGTAGATTGATATGTAGATATCTAGTCTAACACATGGGTATGCATTAGGAGTAATGGCATACTGGATTGACCAACAACGAGAAGGCGACATTAGATTATGTCAAAGTCAAAAGTGCTTCTCGTAGTGCTAATGGCATACTTGAAGTCACTAGATATTCTAGTTTTGAAATATCATGCTTTGATGTTTTCAAACGTTGCACCTTAACCGGGTAACTATAAAGATTGTAATCGGGCATGATAGGAAGCAAGCTGAGAGATGGTAGGGTGATAGCTCCTTTTACGGAGTTATTTTATTGCTTACTTTTCTACGTTTTGTATGCTCAACATGAAGGTATTTTGTGTCTTTTTGAGTAAATTGTACTATAATTTTTGAAAATGAGTTCTTGAGCTAATCTTGTTAAATCCCGGCGTTTCTAGTGTATTTCGAGCTTTTATTGTGATATGATCGCAGTTTTTGCATTATTGTGATTCGGCGGGAAATAGGGATCGGAGATCATATGGGAGATGGAGACAAGATTCAGAAAGGATGAACTCAAAAAGAAGTCAGAAGACTTTGAAGAATTTTGCAGGGCTATGGTTTCTTCTCACGAAGACAAAGTCTTCGCACGAAGACTTTACTTAGAAGAAATTTGAGGAATGCATAAAAGTCTTCGTGGAACTAGGCGCAGTACTTAATTGGGAAGAACTTCGCACGAAGTCTAAACAGTCTTCGCACGAAGACTCTTCCTACGTAGAGAAAAGTGTTCGAACGAAGACCGTTCGCACGAAGGGAAACAAGTTTGCACGAAGACATCGCTGAACTGGGCAGATTTGAACGGGGCTTTTGTGTAATTCATCAAGACTTGTTCCAATTGTTTTGGAAACGTATCTAAAGAGCTTAGGTTGTCTTTTTTAGTAATGAGCATCTATTCTACGTATATTAGAGATCTAGGAGCGGTCTTGGAGCTTGGGAAACGATTGGAGACAATTCGTTTGATTCCTAAACTCTTTCTTTTCGCTCGTTTTGATTTATGGTCGTAAAAATGGTTATTTTGATAATGTGTAGTCGTAGCTAAACTTCTTATTACTGGGAATTCATATTTGGTAGCTAGGATTTGTTATGAACAACTCGTTTTGAGGTTGTGATTCACGCTTTAGCTTAATTAATGCATTCTTCTATCATTATGAAGCATTTATGTTATGATCTCTATCTTTCTTGCGCTTAGCTAATGTATGATTGATCTTAATTAGTATTCACGTGGTAACTCCTTGAGTTCTAGTTGATGAATTGAATGTTTCACCTAGTTATATCACAACTTGGTAACTCGGTAGAGCTGACTAGGATCTTTAAAGTAGAAGAACTAGCATTAATGCATACTTAGAATTGAATCAAGCTTGGTAACTCAATTGAATTAACTCTAAGTTTAGAAAACCTATTTGGTAACTCGGTAATTTATACATTGCTTGATTGATGATAGAAGACGGGTTATTGATTCATACATCAAAGCGGAGTTCATAGCATCCCTAGTGATTCTCGAGAGAATTCCCGGTACTTGCCCTTTTATTAGTAACTTTACAAATCATTCTTTTTTAATCGTGAAGCAATTCAACTGATTGATTGATACATTGTTCTTTAATTTAGTAGGAATTAGCAAAACAAATTCACTTGATTTCCCACAGAGGGTTATTCATTATTTACTAGTTTACATGAAGTCCTTTGAGTTCAACAAACCTGATCTTACCGGAACTATTACTACACTGACAATTGTGCACTTGCAGTTGGAACGTGTCATAGTGATAAAGAGAGGATTTTTCCCTCCCACATAATGGGACAGATACCCATGGGCCACTCGATGGATGGTGCTTATAGAATGTCTCGCCAGACTCAGATAAATCAATATGGGATATTGATGGTATCTGCATGAATAAGCATATTTCCAGGATCGAGAAACTATGAATTGGATATTCGAGTGTGACAATTATGTCTTGTGTCCAATCCGGATATGGAGAGAAAGGGATAATTTAATGCGGTATCATTGAGCGTAAGGTTTGTCGGATCACTGACTATTTCTATTAGTTGGGTGACATAGATGTGTTGCTAGACACCGCTCTATGTTAGTAATAGTTACTACCAACTAAGTAGAACCTATGGGGTAACAAACCATATGGATTAAACTAGATATGGGAATTAATTATTAGGACTAATTAATCAAAAGGATCTAAACGGAACCACAATTAAAGTTAGTAGGACTAATTTGCAAGGTGGACTAATCCATTTATGGACATGGTTAGCATTGGGGCCAATATGTAGTTAAAAAGGAGTTATTAACCATATACAAGAATCCAAGCTTTTTATTTCTCCAACACAAGTCATTATTGTGAGAACATAAAAAATCAAGGAGAGAGACAAGCAGAGGGCCGAAACCCCCTACCCGTCCACACCTCCTAGCCGTCGGCCTCCCTAGGCGCGCGGCTTTGGTGCTCTGTTTGGAGTGATATTTTGCCTCTTTCTTCCGTTTCTAGAACCACACATGGAGAAGGATTCCATCTACTAATACAAGGTGTGGGTACTCGTAGAGACGAAGACACAATTCTTCGTAGTGATCACACAAACTAAGGTACACAATTCTCTTCTTCTATCATGTTATGAAAAGCTTGCCTGCTATCCGTAGAGGGCTTTGGGCAGGATTGATTTATTTTTATTCCGCTGCGTTACCTGCATCAAAACCCTACACCCCACATGTTCATGGACATTGCATTCTTTGCTCCGCTCAAGTATCTCTTCGTCCACCGTTGTAGCTTGCAATGCAGACTCCCGTTCTTGCTCCATTTTGGCCTTAAATTTCTTATGCATCTCTTGTACAACTGGAAGCCAATCAGGTTCGTTTTAATCATCCTATTGTGACGGAGGTTGTGATGATGGCTCGGCTTAAGTAGTGATGAATCACATTGATTGTGCTGATGAAATGGGTCTCTATTGTTACAATAAGCGCAATAGTGATAGCACCATACTATGCATTCGTCCCCTTCTTCATGATTACCTCTACAAGAAAAACAATAGGGAGGAGGCTCATCTTGAGTCTCATTGTGTGGCATGGCCTCCTCTTTTAGCTCTTGTGTATCTGATAACCTTGCCACTGGAAACTCTAACTCCTCTACTTTCTTCGTATTTATCTTTATCATCTTCCGCAAGAACTCCATGCTTGACACTGAATCCTCTTGTTGGTGCTGATGAATTTGGGGTGGATGAACCCCGCATGGATCCTTATTTTCATGAAAAATGCCGACTGATAGCACCAAATTATGCATGCATCATATTATTCATGGTTACCCCTGTAGTAGAAACAGTAGGGGGGACCCCGAATCATAATTTTCGCTCCACATTCTTATAATATCTCATGCTTCATGTGTTCCTGAAAAAAAAGACTGACAAGTCATCCGTGAGGCAAAGACATAGAAAATAAAATAAAATAGAAATAAAAATACTCTAAATTTAACTCCTAACTTAATAATCTACCGTTGTCCCTGGAAACAATGCCAAAAACTTGACCCGATTTCTTTACGCGTATGCGAAAGTGCACATTCAAGTAATATAGGGGTGGTATTTCAACCCCGAGTTATCGATTCCAGGAGGACATAATTGCGATCGTTTAGTTAGTCGATTACCTTAAACAAATATTTTTGGATTTTTATAATTAAAAATATATTGAGAAACTAGGCAATATCTAGATCACCTATGGTCATAGATGAATTCCTGTTCAACTATGTAACATGTTAATCCTATTCTAATCAAGCTGGTTAATAGGCTATAACAATCTCCTGTCGGTCATGTCATTTTACGTATCGGTAGACTACAATCTCCTGTCGGTCTAATGTTATTTACCGGTCCGTTCTAAAAGGCCACCTACTGATACGTTAGCGGGTCCTGTCAGTACACCATTGCACGAAACAGTCGAATCTCACCCACCGAATCAACCCACTAAGGCCAATCCTAACACTTCAGATAAGGATGAAGCTCATAAATATCATGTCGTGAAAATACAAGCAGAGAGCTTAGCTCCTTGATGATGAAAGCCAGAATCACAAGCATAAGAAATTGCTAAGTACCAAAGCTTCAAAGCTTTGAGTTACTGTAGGAGTTCCTATGTGTTGTTTTATCTAACTGTTTTTGTTCAGGTTTTGGTTATGTTTTGATGATATGAATTAATTATTTGATTTCATTTAGAAATCTATGTTCTAAGTTGATCATAGCAGGACTAAGTTGGATTGAGAATCCAAAGATCATTCTGGTGAAGTTAGCAGGCAAAGCTTCAAAGCTTTGAGATATTCTAGTTACTCTTTACTGCTAAAATTTTCTAATCATCTTCCTGTATGCAGGTGGATTCAGTGATACTTAGAATTTGATACAATTTTATTAGTGTCTATTATTGTGTGATCTATAATAGTTACTTGATATACTCATGTGATTGAATATATTTGTTAATTCAGAACTGTCTGCAGACAAATCTAGCATAAGTTTGTCATAAACTAATAGCTGCTGTTTCAAGCAGATCTTTTTGCTAGATTGTATTATTATTTGTTTGATCATGTTTGCTGAGTATATGCAGGTTTGTTGCACACTCCAACGTCCATAAACATATCAGCAATGAATTCAAATTAAGCTGTTGATAGGAGCTTATTAGATAGGAGATATTTTAGGAATTCTGTTCCTAAAATCTCTCAAGTCAGTTGCAGACTGAGATCAGCTACTTAAAATTTGAATTGCTGAGAGATATATGAGACATAGAGATCGTGGTTTTGAAGAGAGAAACTTATTTGGAAGATCAAGTTTATACATCTCTTCAAATTATTCAGGAATTCAAATCCAGCAGACAGAAGATCATTCAAATTCAGAAGAACTCTTTCAGGCTTAAAAAACTTGTCTTTTTTGAGTTCTTCTTCTTGTACTCAACTGTATTATATATTATTCATCTCAAAAACCTCACTAAACTTAGTTGTTTGGTTGTTCAAGTTAACAACAAGAGGTTATTATTGTTTCAACAGGTTGTAGCCTGTAACTAGATAGGTTGGGAACCACAAGCTGTATAAGTGTAAGGTACCTCACTAAGGCTTGAGATCTAGGGCTAAATCTAGGTGATTAATAAGAAGTTGTGTTTGAATCCTGGAGGGATTAAAGCCCTCAGGCAGAGACTAGGTCCAATTGTGACTGAACTCAGTAGAATCTCTGTGTTCTTGCTATTTACTTTTGCTGCATTTACATAAAGTTTATATTAGAAGTTTCAAAGCTTTGGAGCTTTCCAAGTCTCAAAGATTTGGAGCCTATTGTAGATAGTGTTTTCTGGACAAGAAGATCATCCAGCACACCATAATGTGCTCCACACACACTGGATCATCAGCCGCGTTGATCCACGTGGGGGCTGCGAGACAGGGCCCTCGCATACCACCGCACGGGACATGTAGGGACTTAGTGGTTTGGAGGCTAGAGTAAGTCCTGTCGCGTGCGAGCGACAACCAAGCCCACACACGACCCCTAGTAACTGCTTTTGAGAGATTTATGGCACGAGCTTCATAGACCCGGTCAACCCGGTCAAACCCGGTCAACCCCATAACGGTTTCGGTATACACGGAAAACGTGTTGTAACGGTACCTATATACGCGGACGAACGTGCCGTTGTGGTTAAGCTAATTAAGCCGCCATTGATGGGCGCATTAACCACACTACAACGGTCACATTCTCCGTTATATATAGGATCGTTAACCCTTCCATACAGGGGAGAACGACCCGAGATACGCGAAAGCTCTGCCAAAATCCTGTCTCTCTCTCACACAGTACTATTGCCTTACTCTCTCCCTACACACAACCCAACACTTCCTGTGCCATTTCTATTCTCTGTCCTTGGTGTACACAGAGTTCTCTCTGCAGGATTTTCTTGTACACATTTTGGTGAACCCGACGTGAACTTACCATTGCAAGCAACCATGTCTCATGAAGATGATGTCAGTAACAGATCTCCTTCCACGGAGACCACCTTGGGAGAGGAGGCCCGCCGTACTCCTAAGCCACCGGTGAAGTTCCGACGCTAGAGGCCTTGGACGCCACTATCCAGAACCAGGCGAAGGCTCTCAAAGCTCAATCTGCACAGCTGGAACGGATAATGGCTATCCTGGGGACTCTCGCTCCAAATCCCGCACCAGCCACCACCGTCTCTCAGGGAGGAGGAGCCTCCACCACTCAAGGATTGGGAGTGTCAACCACACCACCCAATCCTAACCTACAAATTCCAACGGCAACTACGCAGTTACCCTCAATTCAGGGGCCACGGCTCAAATGTTGCCTCTTGCTACTCACACTCCTCAACCTCCAACTTTGGTACCTAATCCGGCCTCACAATACCCCTTGCCTCCTCCATCGGCCACGTGGGGCAACGTGAACTCACAATATGTTCCTACCCTCCCGCGACATATGTGTCGCCTCCGCTTGCGGCAACCCCTCCTCCTGCTGCTGAGGGAAGTGCTCCGGAGTGTATGATGTCGCTGCAACGGAGCATAGAAACCATTCTGGCTCACCAATCGTTCGCAGACACCATCTTCCCGAAGCTTGACAACGATCCACCTATTCCACGAGAGATCTACCTCATGCCTAACCCTGCCGTGTACAAAGCTCCTAAGTGGGACAAGTTCGAAGATGTCAATGGGAACGCCCATGAGCGTGTTATGCGCTTCATTGATGTAATGGGGCCGTACGGGGCTGATCCTAAGCTGCTGATGCGCGAGTTCCCGAAATCCTTGGGGAACGTGGCCTACAAGTGGTACACGACGTTGGAAGTCGGATCTGTAAAGACCTGGGACGACATGGTCCAGAAATTTTACACTAAGTTCTTCCAGATGGAAGAAAAGGTGACAATGATTCATCTCTCGCGGATGTATCAGAAGCGCGAGGAGGCTGGAGATACGTTCATCAAGAAGTTTAGGGCCAAGTCCTTGGAATGCAAAGACGTGATACTCGAGAGCAGACTCGTGGAGATATGCTTGCAATGCATGCAAGACGAGTATAAAGGTATGCTTATCAACCTGCAAACACCTACATTTTCGAAGCTAATCGAATGCACGAAGAATATTGAGCCTACGGTGGAGAGGCAGAAGAAGAGGCACGCCTCTGAGAGGTCCCCGAGTGGACTACCTTTAAAATTGGAAGGTTCAGCTACAAAAGGGGACGTGAAGCCGAGGTGAATATGGTTTCACTGCAAAATCAGTCGAAGGTCGAAAACTTCGATGCACCACCCTTGCCGTGTTCGATAGAGGAAGCGAGTGACTTGTGCAAACAATGGCGTAAAGACGGAATCTTGCCGCCGCTTGAAAGGACACCCTCCAAGGAGATGGTGAGGGATCCAAAGTGGTGTGAATGTCATGGAAAGGTCATGCATCCCACAGCTGACTGCAAGAAGCTCAGAATCATGGTAAGCCAAAAGATGAAAAATGGCGAGCTGATTGTCAGCGACCAGAGGAAGGATGTGCGAAACAATCCACTGCCTGCTCACGCGGAGTAAGAGCCGAAGGGCAAAGAGGTTGCCATGATCTCGATTATGGACCTTGAAGAGGTTGCAGAGGATGGTCTTCCCATCATTGCCGAGATCCACAACGACGAGGACTACAGCATAGACACGGAAGACGAACGTGCTGAGCGGATGAAGGGGTCACACGGGTTCAGCAGGTTCTTCGATGAAATGAACTTCTCGGAGAAGTGCCGAAAGGAAATGATGAGAGCGATCCTGAGGATTGCAGAAGATTACGAGGAAGATATCGTGATCTCCAACGGGAAGGTTGTTAGGGCTTCTCGCTCTACAGAAAAGGTCATAACCTTCTCCGCAAGCGATAAGAAGACAGATGCGAGCCACCTGAAGCCTCTGTATGTAACGGCAGTCATCAATGGTGTGGAGTTCAAAAGAGCATTTCTCGACAGAGGAGCAGCGGTTAACGTTGTCTCGCTCAACACTCTGAAGCTAGCAGGAATCCCAGAGCAGAAGATTGTTAGGCGTCCATCCCCGCTGATGGGATTTGGAAGCGACTCCAGGATGACGATCGGATGGATCCATCTGGGTCTCCAGATTGGTAAAATCAAATGTTCAGCCAAGTTCTATGTCATAGATGCGAACACTACGTATCACATGATTATAGGCCGGGCCTGGATTCATCGCTTTGATGCTGTCCCTTCAACAGCTCACCAATTGATGAAAGCTATCTGGAATGACATAATAGTTGAGATACCAGCTTCGATAAATCCTTTCAACATGGATGAAGCGCATCTCAGTGAGGCGGCATGGTTCACTGAGATGGCAGATGAGCAAACGGAGGGGCCATTTAACCCCACTCCCTTGCCTCGTTGGGAGGACATCAAAGATCAGTAACCCGCAGGAGTGATGGTGACAAGAGAAAAGTCCAAAGAAAAGCTGTCTATGCGAGAAGAGGCACCACGGATTGCCTACCAGCGAAAGAACGTTTATACCCTGAAAAGGATAGCAAAACACGATCCTGAAGGCAAGGGGATAGAGAGTTTCTACGCTAACGGGAAGAAATGTTACCGCATATGAAGGTGCGCGGGGGTGTCCCCACGCGAATATGGGGATATCCCTGGGCAAATCAATCAAATTGAGTAGGTTATTGAACCAGACAAACCTACGCCAAGTGTTTTAGAGGAAAAGCTAAAACAAGCACCCGAATGCATGGAGGACAAACCCAGACCGCAAAAGCAGGAGCTGAAGGAGGTATTCCTAAGCCCGAGCGAAGAAAAGAAGAGGCCAGACTTTCTAAGTGCGGACCTCACAGGGGAGGAGGAAGAAAGATTGCTACAACTTCTGACTGAGTAGAAAGACGTGTTCGCATGGTAATACGATGAAATGCCTGGTCTGGACACGAGCATCACCATGCACAGGTTAGATGTAATCCCGGGATCCAAACCGATAAAGCAGAGCACGAGAAGCTTTAGACCGGAGCTTAACCTTAAGATCAAGCAGGAAGTTGTCAAACTTCTGAATGCCAAATTCATCGAGCCGAATCACCATCCTACATGGTTGGCTAACATTGTGCATGTGGTGAAGAAGAATGGGCAGCTTTGCATCTGCGTAGATTTCCGGGACCTTAATCGTTTCTGCCCCAAAGATGATTTTCCACTTCCCAACATCGACTTACTTATCGATTCGACCGCGGGTCATCGCATGTTCAGCTTCATGGACGGCTTCAGTGGGTACAATCAGATCAAAATGGACCCCAAAGATGCACGGAAGACCGCATTCATCACTCCGGTGGGAGTCTTCAATTACACGGTTATGCCTTTTGGCCTCAAGAACACAGGCGCAACTTACCAGCGAGCCATGATGGCCCTGTTTCACGACATGATGCACGAGGAAGTAGAATTCTACGTGGACGACTTAGTTGTCAAATCCAAGGAAGAGGCAGACCACCTGGGGGATTTGCGGAAAGTGCTCAACAGATGCAGAAGCTTTCAATTAAATATGAACCCCATGAAGTGCGCATTCGGAGTAACATCGGGGAAATTCCTGGGATGTGTGGTACATCGTCAAGGAATAGAGCATGATCCTTCGAAAGTATAGGCAATCACTAGCATGACGGCGCCGCACAACCAAAGTACCTTGAAGACCTTCTTGGGAAAGCTATCCTACCTGCGAAGGTTCATCCCAGCGATCGCCGAAATCACCTTCTGTTTCAGCGATCTTCTCAAGAATGACGCTCTATATAACTGGACTACGGAGCACGAAGCTGCGTTTGGATGGCTAAAGGACCTGTTGACATCGTCAAAGGTGATGATCGCACCTCAGCTCGGATCACCACTCTTGTTGTATCTTACGTCAACGAAGAAGTCTATAGGGGCACTCCTGGCTCAGGAGTATGAAGGGCAAGAAAGGCCGATCTACTACATTTCTCGCATAGTGCAGCCGGCAGAATCAAGGTACACTGACATCGAACGTCATTTCCTTGCCCTATTCTTCGTAATAGAAAAGTTAAAGCACTATTTTGCTTCGCACAAAGTGGTAGTGGTCACAAAGAGTGATCCTATACGGTATCTTCTGACTCACACTACTCCTGGGGGAAGATTGGCAAAATGGTATATGACCATTTCTCAATATGACATCACATGTGTTCGACCCCGGGCAATCAAGTCGCAAGCGGTGGTGGATTTGCTAGCACAGTTCCCTGATAACAGTCATGAGCCTGTGATTGAGGAAGAACTGGAGGGACCTGAAATCTACGCAGTTGAGTTGCACTACTGGACGCTCCATTTCGATGGGTCGTCAACAAGGAAAGGTGGAGGCATTGGGATAGTCTTGACCAAACCAGATGGAGAGGTCATACAGATGTCAGCAAAGCTTGACTTCGCAGTCACCAACAACGAAGCAGAGTATGAAGCTCTCATCGCAGGTCTTCGCGCAGCGAGGGCACTAGAAGTAAGCAACTTGACGGTTATGGGAGACTCCAAGCTAATCGTCAAACAAGCCTCAGGAGAGTATGGTTTGAATGAGATAAACTTATTGCCCTACCGGACCTTAGTACAAAAACTGGTGCAGCAGTTCTGCGATGTCAGGTACGAGCACAAACCCAGAGCGGACAATAGGCATGCTGATGCTTTAGCTACCTTGGGATCCAAGGTTAGTGCGGATAAATGTCCCGCGAGAATCTCGATTGAAGTGCGAACATCCTCGGCGTTGACAGAAGACGCGTGCGACGAATGCATGGATGGTGCGGACTGGAGAAATTCAATCTTGCGTGCCATCGCAGAAGGCACGGGCAACGAGAATTGGGCATCCACAAAGGGGTATTGCATACATGACAACACCCTCTTCTACAAAGGCCCGTTGGAATACTCATGCGATGTGCCTCGGATCAGGAGGGACAACCGCTGTTAGAGAAGATACACCAACATGCTTGTGGGGAAAGTGAGGTGTCAATCTATCGGAAAGCCCAGAGGTATGGGATTCACTGGCCGGACATGTCAATGGCCGCAACATTGATCCAAGGAAATTTCGAGAGTTGCACACTGATCAAGGACTCTTTATCAATTGCTCTGACCGATGATGTTGTGGATTGGAGGAAGCCAATGTTTGACTTTCTCACGCAAGGTAATGTGCCTGAGTCGAGAAAAGAAGCCGAGAAACTAAAGAGTAAAGCAGCACGGTATATGGTGCAAGAAAATATGCTTTGGCGAAGGGGCCATGAGGGTAACCTACTGCGATGTCTAGACAACAAGGAAGCACAAGAGGTGATGGACCTTTCTCATCAAGTGGAACATCAGGGAGGTGCGAAGTTATGCAGACAGCTCCTCTCGGTCGGTTACTTCTGGCCCACCATGGAAGCAGATTGCCGCACTAAAGTAAGACGGTGCCAGGAGTGCCAATTCAAAGGTAACCTAGTGCATGCTCCTGCTGTAGATCTACATGCGTTGGGAACACCGTGGTCGTTCCATACTTGGGCTTTGGATTTTGTTGGCCCCATCCGACCAACCTCGCACGGGAATCAGTTCATTCTCAGCGCGACCGAGTTGTTCACCAAGTGGGTAGAAGCAATACCGCTAAAAACAGCAAATGCGCTCGCTGTGGTCCATTTCATCCAAGAGAACATCATATGCAGGTTCGGAATTCCAAACACCATTCTCTCGGATAATGGCACCCCCTTTGTCAATCGCCAGGTAGCTGCGAAACTAGCAGAGTACAACATAAGGCAGATATGTTCTACTCCCTACTATCCGAAAGGGAATGGTCAAGCGGAAGCAACCAACAAGACGTTGTTAAGAATCTTGAGCAAGACGGTGGCAGATGACCACAAGAGATGGGCTGATTCTTTGAACGTAGCCTTGTGGGCCTATCGGACTTCTCCAAGGACTCCCACAGGAGTCACCCCATTCCTTCTATGTTATGGTGCTGAAGCTGTAGTACCCGCGGAGGTAAAAGTCAACTCCGCAAGACTGGCTTTCCATGCATTATACGACAGTCAACGCGATCATGACTTGGTCCTGCTAGAAGAGAAGCGGGAGCAAGCTAAAAGGACTAACAAACGATACCAAGAAAGGATCGCTCGCGCGTACAACGAAACAGTCCAACGTCGAGATTTCGCAGTTGGAGATTTGGTCTTGCGCGCATCGGACCACTGCATGCGAGAGGCGGCTCATCCAAAATTCGCACCCAACTGGGAAGGACCCTTCGAAGTCACAGAAGTCTTTGATAGTGGCTACTGCAACATACAAAGGCTACATGGGACGACCTCAACCCCAAGCTCAGTCAACATGCGCTGGATTAAGAAGTATTATCCTTAACTCCTCTCATTATATGCGTTAGACTACAACGTCTACTTTATGCTCTGTATTGCTAAAACTCGTGCATCTTCTCTCCCATACGAGGGAATTGTAATCTCATCTCTCCCATATGAGAGTATTCTATAATAAAAAGACTTCTCCCAAATGGGAAGAACTTTATGATTTCAGCTGTCTTTATCGCTTTATTTATTTATATAGTTTAAGCCTATCCGCCGTGATAGCAGCCTATGCGAATACGATCTTAAGTGATCTTTTAAGCCTATTTGCCATGATAGGAGCCTATGCGAATATGATCTTAAGTGATCTTCAAGCCTATCCGCCGTGATAGCAGCCTATGCAAATATGATCTTAAGTGATCTTCAAGCCTATCCGCCGTGATAGCAGCCTATGCGAATATGATCTTAAGTGATCTTCAAGCCTATCCGCCGTGATAGCAGCCTATGCGAATACGATCTTAAGTGATCTTTTAAGCCTATCTGCCATGATAGCAGCATATGCGAGTACGATCTTAAGTGATCTTTTAAGCCTATCTGCCATGATAGCAGCCTATGCGAGTATGATCTTAAGTGATCTTCAAGCCTATCCGCCGTGATAGCAGCCTATGCGAATATGATCTTAAGTGATCTTCAAGCCTATCCGCCGTGATAGCAGCCTAATCGAATACGATCTTAAGTGATCTTTTAAGCCTATCTGCCATGATAGCAGCATATGCGAGTATGATCTTAAGTGATCTTTTAAGCCTATCTGCCATGATAGCAGCCTATGCGAGTATGATCTTAAGTGATCTTCAAGCCTATCCGCTGAGATAGCGGCCTATGCAAATACGATCTGGAATGATCTTTAAGCCTATCTGCTATGATAGCAGCCCTATGCGAGTGTGATCTCAAAATAATCCTTAAGCTTATCTGCCATGATAGTAGCATTATGCGAATATGATCAAGTGATCTACAAAAACCTATCTCCCGAGATAGCATCCGCACTTGAGTCTAATCTTAAGTAATTCTCAAGCCTATATGTCAAGATAACAAAGCTATGCCAATGCGATCTTGAAAGATATAAGAACTCGTCTGCCAAGATAGCAGTTCTCATGGATGATTCTACACTTGTGAATCTGTCTATTAGATAGCAAATTGCAGCCACAGCCCAAAGCGCAAATGTGGCACCACAAAAAGTGACGTTTGCTAATACGCACGCGAATGTTGCAATTTGTTGTGATAATAACAGCAAATTATACAAAGAGATTTATTATTATGAGTCAAAATGACTTACAATTTATCTGCCTAGATAGCAGCTTACAAGCGAAAAGCTATGACTGAGCTAGTTACACAGCCAACATGGCTTACAATGCATCTAAATAGCAGCCTACAAGCAGAAGTTACACATCGGGGGAATCCTTACTAAAAGAAAGGATCGTCCTACTGGTCCTAACAGAAGCTATGCGATACAACAATCTGCGACCAAATTTCTGTAGCAAGTAGGGTGTTCCTATAAAACGAACGACCTACCATGTCTACAAGACCTATGCGACGCTACGTTCAAGATCCCAGGATCTGACAAGGCCTCTGTCTGATCAACACCCCAAGAGATGTGCCTGAGGAACCACCTGTTCCGGCGTATGCGGCGGTGAAGAACAGGCAAGCAGCAACTCCTAGGGCAAGAGGATCCTGTCCACGGAGACGAGCACAATGGCTCGCCACCCAGAGTTCAAGAACATGGTGGCGAATGATCCTCCTCCAGGAAAGCTAGAGGAGAAATCCGCCGTTCATCACGAATCGGTAGCAAGGTCAGTACGGCGCTGCACCTCGCCGGGAGGCGGCCGGAAGCATGACCTGCAAACATAATAGACGAAGAAAATTCTTCGAGCAAACATGAGGTATCATATGAATCTTCTTTATGATAGTTATAAAAATCAATAAGCCTTGTAAAGAAGATCTTGGAAGCTATTTCTATGGCACAAAGCACAAACTCAAGTTTCACAACTTCAAGTTGCCATGAATCAAAGAAAGACAAGCAATGAAGCCAGCAGTCGTAGGGACTCATGGCAAGCCACATTTTGGGATGAAAGACCCAAGCAGTGGAAGGCAGGGTTTATATAGACCCAACGAGACCCTTCAAATCTCTAGCTGAGTCAGCAAAGCTTGGAAAAGGGGTAAACATCAATCACTTACGCCTTGAAAAGAGGTAACATTCAATTACCCTACTAAAGGCTACGACGATTCAGTTGCGTATCCTAATTAATGACGGAAGGTCATGATACAGATGGACTTCCCAAGGAAAGCGTGCTTATATGATAAGCAATTAGCACGAAAATCAAGGCAGAGAATCAATAGCTGACATTCAAAGGGCAAAACAGGCATTCAAATTTTGAAGAAAAAAAAGGGGGGAGAAACCCTACCAACTTTACAGTAATGTTTTAGCATTTTGTTCGACACAAATTTGTTATTGTTCAAAATAAGCCTTTGACCAGGGAGTCATCAGGAGTAAACTGACGTGACAAATTTGCCACTTGCTCCACTTCTTGCTTCAATCGCTCGTAGTTGGCGCTCATTTCATGGAAGAGCCTCACAGCCTCTTCAGCTTTCTGCTTTTGCTGCTCCACCTTCTGCTCCTCAGCTGCAAGGTTATGGAAGCCGCGCTTCAAATTCACGGCCGCGCGAATCTGGGTGACTCTTTTGACAAGATACCCAAAACCCAGCTTGCCTTGAACTTTGGTGTGAAGGTTTTGACACATGCCGAATAGAAACTCCGCGCTCTGAGGAGAGATGGTCGCAGGTGTGGCCGCAGATAGCTGCTCCAAAATCCAGATGGCTTCGGTCAAAAACAGTCTTCTGTTGAAGGGCCCTATCTCCAGAGACCTCACAAATGATCGGGGATAGGAGAGACGCATCCGAACCAGCCAGTCCACGTCATCTTGCTTGAACCCTAAGCAATGTTAAACCTAGTTAGAATATCGAACTTGTAAATGAAGAATGCGAGATGTGAACAACAATCACAACCTACCAGTTCCTTCAAGGATCTCGCGCAAAGAAGGAATGCGCATTGCCGGGGTAGCTGAGGACTGTCTTTGCTCCATTGCCCTCCTGTCGGCTTCGAGCTCTAACTCCTCATAGTTGGCAGGAAGGGTATAAGCCGCATCAGGTGCGATTGCAGCTTCGACCTGCGAACTCCAAAAGTCCCACGCAGGAAGAATCACTGCAGGCTCAGTCCTCGCCGGAGGCATGGCAGCGGTAGAAGTTGCAGCTCGATTAGGGATGCCTTCAGGTGCGAGAACATCAGTAACATCTGCTTCTGTTTCCTCTGCTGCAGCGTTGGTATCTTCCTCCATCAACACGGTGTTAGCTTCGGCATCATCAAAAACTTCAATGATGTCCTCGAAGGGCTCTCCCGCATACTCAGTAGCTGCGACGGGCTTCCCAGTGTGAGAACTTGGCACAGGGACATAAGATGCAGAAGGATGATTCCTCTATCCCAGCATGGCTTCATCAGCATTGCCTGCGACACAAGACAGGATGATGTGTGGTAACTTGTGTTAAATGATATTTTATTATTATTTTGATAAGCCAAAAGTTAGCACCTCCACGCGAAGGTGGGATTGCAGCATCTGCATCGTAGGCTAAGGACGCGGAACCATGGCCTATTAATCTATCTTCATTAAGTATATCTTTAAGCTGCGCGTGACCTGGGGTGCGAAGGAATCAGTCATGATAATGTTTGGGTTATTAAGCCTAGTCCACAAATGTTGTTCAAAATGATTACCTGAGGGCTCGCCTCACTTGCTTACTAGCCAGCTGCGAATGTCAGCTTTTGATAAGCCATGCTTTAATGCACCAACAATCACATCTCGGTAAGTTACTGCAAGATTAAAAATATCACCTTCGTTACCGCCTGCGATCTCTTCGAAGTCCGCTTGGACTTGATCTAGAGCAGCCGCATCTTCTTATGGAGTCGCATCCTCCTCGTCAAGTTCAGGAGCTGCCTCTTCTGGAACCGCATTTACCTCATCGGTTGGACGCATTAAGTCGTCGACGTATTGCCCTTCTAGGCTCCTTTGCTTTACGTGTTCAAGCTCTTCTTCTCGCTTCCTTCTTCTTTCAACAACCTCCGCAGCTGTTCTCCTGGACACGGAAAGGATGTCCTCGTCTATGGTTTCGTTGGAAACACCAGAATGAGAACCCCTCTTCTCCCTCTTGGCCAAAAGGCCACTGATGGTCTCATCATCATCATCTGCAAAGGAACAATTTGTTCAAATCAAGATTGTGAAAAGTTAAGATAATAAGAAGAGAAGTGCGATTGAGATACCTCCCGACTCTTCTCCTTGTATCTCATCTCTCTCTCTGTCTCTGACATCTTCGACTCTTTCCTTTTCTTCATCTCCTTCTCTAGCCTCCCTTCTCTCCTCCTCTTCCTCCTGTCCAAACGGAACAAAGGTCTCCACTGCGAGCTCCTTCCGCGCTTTGTTTGGCATGCGACCTTTACCTTTATCCCTGGAAGTAAGGGATCTTGCAGGAGGAGAAGTTGGAGCGCTCCTAGGGGAAGAGATTGTGATTCCCCTTTGTCTGGGCCTCTTTGATCTTGGGGCAGCAGTTGCCAGGGGAGACGGATCGTCCGGGTGGAGACAAGGCTGGAGTATTGTCTATCAGCGAGTCAGCAAAAGCATCCATGACCTTGCGAATTTTGGCCTCAACTGCAGGAGCCATTCTCAATGCCAGCCGAACTGGTTCCCCCTGCCTTCTCGCAGCAACAATGGTGGTGACCAGCGATTTGGAACGCTCACAAGATGCGAACCTCCTCACATAGCACTACAGCAGAAAGTGGAGTATAAGTTTCGACGCATTGGAATAAGGAAACTTAGCACATGCAAGAGAGATTGTTTACCTTGGCAAAAGTTTCGCTGTATCTGATGACATGCGAATCACCTTTCTTAACTGTGGCCATCTTCTCGTCAAGGATGGTGGAGGGACACAAGTGATTCTCATGATCCAGCAGCGAATAGCAGCCATATTCAGAGTCGTCAAGTCTACAGTTGGGACGGAAAGGGAAAGAATTTCTCTTGATCACAGGAGCTTTGCTTGGCTTGGCCGAGGGGTTGACTGCGTCTCAAACCTTGTCTGCTGGGTATTCCAATAAGCGACCCAGTTCCTGGAATAGCCACCTTCGCGGTTACCTAGGGGTTGCTCGAATGGGAGGTTGCTCCTTAAGATTGTTCTACACTCCCCAGACAGTAATCGCTTGTAGAAGCCTCTTATGATAGACTGCGGCCAGATTGATGGTGCCACCGCATCGAAGCCAAACTGGGGAGAAACGCGAGTAGGATCAACATCCACGTTGATTCTCTCGTACCGAGGGGTGAGCTCGCGAACATGTTCCGCAAGAGCAGGAAGAGAACCTCTTAGACACCAGCAGAAAAATTCGCGATAGCGCTCGTGGAAATGCTCCCCGCCCTCGAAAAGGAGCTCTTCTGAGAAAGCAACAGCCTTGGAAGGATACAGTTTTGGGAATCATCGCACATTCTCAATGCGCGTGGCATAAGGCATGGCTATAAACTCTTCCCGATTGTCGCATATCAGACTCCAAACGCACTTAGGAAAGTGAGTTCCAAACCACCTCGCAGCCCTGCCGCTATTACGCTCTTCCTCCACACCTGAGGGACACCATTTACTAGGGTTAGAGGAAATAGGAGCATAAGAGGGCCATCGCTCTAAAACCCACATAGTCAAGAAGGCAATGTTGACATAGGTCCGCACATCGAGGCGACCGCGCGAGTCCTTGATTGCTACGACCAGTTGATCTAATCTGTCGTACAGGGTGCCCAAGACTAAAGGCCCAAGTGCGACCTTCTGACCAAGGGTCAGCTTCACAGCAAGAGGAAGGACATGATAGAAGACCCCATCATGCGGATGGCCATCGATCAAGTACCTCGAAAACCAGGCGCAGAGAAAAGCGCATAGGGTCAAGTGATAACCCTTGCCATTTACATAGTTCTTAGCTTTCGGGTTCTGGACCAAAAGCTTCTTGGTGATACTACTGTTTGCATAATCGCGAAAGAAGTATTGCACCCACTTGTTCCAAGTGTTCTTCGCAGATGTGTCAACCAACTGCCAGTCGGGAAGAAGTTCTGTAGGTGTCCACCGGGTGGAACTTTTCTTCACCTCTGACAAGCACTCCTCCATCTGCTTGTACAAAGCAACCTCGGCATCAATCCTCAAGGGATTCAAAGGATCCACCTCACCCAAAGGAGACAGATCATACAGCATGTGTACATCTTCAAGAGTGGGGGCAGCCTCGAACTCAGCAAAGTGGAATGTGTGAGTCGCAGGCGAGTAACGCGAGAGAAGGTTTAGAAGCATGGACTGGTCCAGCTTCACGGCAGCACCCTTCATAGCACGGACTGCGAAATATATGCCAGCATCGTTTAAAGAAATGGCATGATTGGTCAGTACATGGTCAATCCACTCATCCATAAAGTCAAATTTCTGAACAAACGCTTGAGTAGGAATCGCAGTATACGGGAAAAACACATTTTCGACCCGCAATCGAACTACGTCCTTGGAATCGATCAATTCGAGCATGGCCGCGTTAACTGGAGGGGTCAACGTTTGCAATTCGTCAGCAGAGACAGGGATTGGCAGGTTCTTCACCTTAACCCTAGCATGGTAAAAGTCTTTGCCACCCAGATAGGGGGCTTTTCGCCATAAGGTCTGGGGGAGATCAGGTATTTCTTCGACCTCCTTAACAGGTTTGGTTCCTTTTGTCTTTTCCATTCATGCGGAAAAGCAAGAAAAAAGGGGGGAGAAATAAACACACTTTAGTTTGAATTTCAAGATTCAGTTCAAGGCATACGAGGATTTATTGGAAGAAAGATGAACAGTCCAGTGTCAATTTTGGGGTTTGAAGTTCAGAATCGTTTGCATTATTGGGGATTTCATAAACCCTACATTCAAAACCCTTACAATCCAGGGATTAAATCAAGGTTGGATTCAAAGAGCAAGGTCTTCTTCATAGTTTTCAGTGGATAATATGTTTCGGAGAGTCATGGGTTTGCAGATCCAACACAGTTCAAAGCATATATCGGTACATTAAAAAAAATTGAACAAGGCCAACCTTGTTTTGGTAAAGCTTGCTTGGAGGCGCACAGTTGAAGAAGACGATTGAAAAGAGAGAATTGATGATTGATTATCTGAATCTGATCTTGAAGGCTTCCGGGTATCATTCAATTTAAGAGAAAGAAGTGATACTTTGCAACAATGGAGAGCACAGAGTATTTATTCAAAAAAACAATGAAAGGTTGCGTCCTTTCAGTAGTCGAATCGCAACCGTCACCGTCGAATCGCGCAATCACAGGACAAGCTGACGTCATGCCTAAAACCCTAAAAGACCAGACGGCACGACTCTAGGGGTTTAGGTCATAATGGCACGCACGGGGGCTGAATTTGCGTGTATTTGAATTGGTGCGTGGCGGCGACGCGTACGTTGTTTCCTGCGCATGGAAGCCTATCCGGTTGTGAGTCTTCACGCGCAGAAAGGGGGCTAATGTAGATAGTGTTTTCTGGAAAAGAAGATCTTAGCCACGTGGCGATCATCCAGCACACCATAATGTGCTCCACACACACTGGATCACCAGCCGCGCTGATCCACGTGGGGGCTGCGAGACAGGGCCCTCGCATACCACCGCACGGGACTTGTAGGGACTTAGTGGTTTGGAGGCTAGAGTAAGTCCTGTTGCGTGCGAGCGACAACCAAGCCCGCACGCGACCCCTAGTAACTGCTTTTGAGAGATTTATGGCACAAGCTTCATAGACCCGGTCAAACCCGGTCAACCCCATAACGGTTCCGGTATACACGGAAAACGTGCTGTAACGGTCCCTATATACGCGGACGAACGTGCCGTTGTGGTTAATCTAATTAAGCCGCCATTGATGGGCGCATTAACCACACTACAAAGGTCACATTCTCCGTTATATATAGGATCGTTAACCCTTCCATACAGGGGAGAACGACCCGAGATACGCGAAAGCTCTGCCAAAATCCTGTCTCTCTCTCACACAGTACTATTGCCTTACTCTCTCCCTACACACAACCCAACACTTCCTGTGCCATTTCTATTCTCTGTCCTTGGTGTACACAGAGTTCTCTCTGCAGGATTCTTTTGTACACACCTATATACTCTGCTGTTATATCTTTATGCTTCTCAAATCCTTTTCAAAGCTTTGAGAATCAGCAGTTTGCTCTACTTAAGTTTCAAAAATTTTTGTTTCAAAAAAGCTAGAATACTCTATTAAACCCCCCTTCTATAGTATTTATGTACCTGTTTACACCGACATTACGCACTTTAAATTGGTATCAGAGCTTTGGGTCTCAGTTTAAGGATCTAACAATCTTGTGACAATGAGTTTTGTAGGTGAAGGAGGATTCTGACAGGGAAGGGCATCCAATAGACCTCCACTGTTCTGTGGTGATAATTTTGTGCATTGGAAGGCATTGATGAAAATGTTCGTCATTGATCAGGACATGGAACTATTGTCTATTATTGTGAATGGGCCAAACCTCTTTTATACTACTGTCAATGGTGTTAGAACTGTCAAACCTGATGAAGATCTTTCAGTTACTGAACTGGAAAAGGTATCAAAAAATTACAAAGATTTGAACTTATCATATTGTGCTCTTAGTGCAGATGAGTTCAACAGGATATCCAACTGCAAAAATGCAAAGGAGAGATGGGATAAGTTGACTATTACCTATGAATGATCTATCCAACTCAACCAGACAAAGGTTAATATCCTTTTTGAGGCACTATGAAGATTAATTATGATGAATCCATCAAAGATATGTTCAGTAGGTTTACAAATATGGTGAACAACTTGGAGTCTTTGGGAAAACTATTCTCAAATGAAGAAAAAGTCAGGAAGATTCTTAGAAGCTTGCCTAAATCCAAATGGGAGCCTAAAACTACTGCTATTGAAGAAGCTCATAATTTAGCATTCTGGAACTTGATGATCTGCAAGGAAAGTTACTCACTCATGAGATCTCTATGAAGGAGGTTGATAGTGAACTGAGTGACAACATCAAGAATCTAGAACTCAAGGCAAAAGACAATGAAAAATCCCAAAGCCTTGAACCCGAGGATGATGATGATGATGAGGAAGCCTTAGCCTTGATTTCCAAAACCTTGGCCAGAATTCTCAAGAAAAAGAGGAACTCTGGGAACAAGGATTACAACAAAGAAAAGTTCAGATCCTCAACCAGCAAGGATCAGAAACGTAAGTCTTCTTCACAATCATATAAATCTAAAGTTATGAATTGCTATGAATGTGAAATGCATATCACCTGGTGAGAGACTGTCCTCAAAAGAAGAAGAACATACAATTTTCAAAGAAGGAAAATGAAAACAGAAGGAAGAAGGCAATGATAGCCTCATGGAGTGGTTCAAACTCTTCAGACTCAGATTCTAATGAAGAGCAAGCCAATCTCTGTTTAATGGCTGGACATCAGGAGGACCATTCTACTGAGAATCCAATTGAAGACATGGTAAAGAATTTCTTATCTAGTCCTTCTGATGTGTTGCCTGAAAATCTCAAAAGTATGTTTTTAAATGAGGAGAGTTACAGGAATGAGATTGATTCATTGTAAATGAAGGTTCATGAGCAGGGAAAAGAAAATTTAGATTTGGTTTTTCAAAACAAATGTCTTGAAGCTACTAAGTTAAAAATTGATAGTGACTTCAAAGCCTTGGAAAATAGATTAAAAGCTTTGAAATCACAATTCAAAGAAGTAACTGATCAAAACACTATTTTAACTAACAACTTTGTTGATCTAAAAAATAATTCTGATGATTTAGAACAACAAAATACTTCATTGACTAGTAAGCTTCAAGAATCCAAGAAAATTCTTTCAACTTTTGCTGGCTCAGAAAAGAAGTTAAGTATCATGCTTGGAGGAAGTCTGCAGTCTGTTTACAAAAGTGCAATTTGATATAACCTAAATTTTCCAAGAAAAAGACAAACTACCTTTCTGAAAGCAGGAAGCATACATTCTCCAAAGTGTCATTACTGCTGTAAAATTGGACATGTAAAAGTAACTTGCCCCTTTAGAAGGACAGAACCTCACATAATGAGGAACACCTATCCTTATCAGCTTAAGGGACAAGTGAAACAGATTTGGGTTTCAAAAGGAGTTAGACCACCTAACATGGTTGACTCTGAGTATGAATCCAAATTCTACACTTGGTTTAATAGCCTGTGAAGGC
Source organism: Linanthus parryae (assembly GCA_023055425.1). Lineage (NCBI taxonomy): Eukaryota > Viridiplantae > Streptophyta > Magnoliopsida > Ericales > Polemoniaceae > Linanthus > Linanthus parryae. Next base: position 4,718,201 of record JALGPY010000019.1, on the reverse strand, counting down.
ATTGATTGAATTTTGCAGGATGTCACCAAAGCTTTGAAAGATCAGAAATGGATATTGGATAGTGGATGTTCCAAGCATATGAGTGAGAAGAAATCTTTATTCCCAGAGCTCATAGAGCAATCAGAGGGAACAATAACACTTGGTGACAAAGCAAAGTGCAACATAATTGGTATTGGAAGTGTTGGTAACAATTATGAATATTCAATTTATGATGTTTATTTAGTTGATAGTCTTAAGTATAACTTATTGAGTATTCCCCAGCTTTTTGACAAAGGTAATAAAGTAGCGTTTGACAAGGAGAAATGTGTGGTGCAAGATGAAAAATCAAGAAATTGCATACTCACTGCTCCTAGGTCACATAATGTTTAAGCACTATGTACTGACAAAGTTGCAGGTGATAGTCAGAAATGTCTCACAGCTTTGAAGGATGACTCAAAACTATGGCACATAAAGCTTGGTCATATAAGCATGCATTGTTTGAATAAGCTCATCTCAAAAGATCTGGTAAGGGGATTACCAATCCTAAAATTCAAGGATGATGAGTTTTGCAAGGCATGTATTCAAGGTAAACAAACCAGAAGCTCATTCAAGCCAAAGAATTTTGTAAGTACCTCCAGACCCTTAGAATTGATGCATATGGACTTGTGTGGTCCTATGAGGGTTCAAACACCGAGAGGTAAGAGATATATGCTTTTTGTGGTTGATGATTACTCTAGATATACTTGGGTTATGTTTATTAGAGAAAAGTCTGAAGCATTATCTGAATTTTCTAAACTTTGCAAAGAGCTTCAAACCTTGAAAAATTTACCTGTTGCATCTATTAGAAGTGTTCATGGTAGGAATTTGATCAACTTGATTTTGATTTATTTTGTGCAAAGCATGGCATCTCACACTACGTTTTTGCACCTAAAACTCCTCAGCAGAATGGAGTAGTTGAGAGGAAAAATAGGACACTTGAAGATATGTCTAGAACCATGCTACTTGAAAATAATTTGCCAAAATCTTTGTGGGAAGAAGCTGTTAATACTGCCAGTTATGTGCTCAACAGATGTTTGATCAGGCCAATTTTGAACAAAAACCCCTTATGAACTGTTTAAAGGAAGGATGCCTAGTGTTGCTTACTTTAAACCTTTTGGCTGTACTTGTTTTGTGCATAACAATGACAAAGATAATCTTGGTAAGTTTGATTCTAGAAGTGGTGAAGGTGTGTTCTTGGTTATTCTCAAACCAGCAAAGCTTACAGGGTCTACAATAAGAGATCTAAGATTGTAGAGGAGAGTATTCATGTTGTTTTTAATGAAAGTATTGACGATTCTCTGAGTGAAAGTTTTGCAGATCTTAGTGTGAATAAATATGAGGCTGATAAAGATCTTGAGAAAGCTAGAAAGAGCGAAACTAAGCAGCAAAAACTTTCAGAAGAATCTCAAGGCCTTGAACCCACTTCTGAGCCAAAATTTCAAAGCCTTGAGACTGAGATTGACAGGAAATATGATGCTCCTTCTACTGTATCAAGAACTCAAAGCCGTGAAGGTTCATACACTTGGGAACCCAAAAAGAAGTTTAAATATCTCTCAAATCATCCTGATGAGAATATTATATCAAATCCAACAACTAGAACTCAGACAAGAGGTAAATTAAGAAACCTGTGTGCATTCAGTGCTTTTGTATCACTCATTGAGCCCAAAAATGCAAAAGAAGCACTAGAAGATGCAGACTGGATCATTGTAATGCAGAATGAGCTGAATGAGTTTGAAAGAAACAAGGTTTGGAATTCGGTTCCTAGGCCAAAGGATCAATCATTGATTGGAACAAGACGGGTGTTCATAAATAAGCTTGATGAAAAAGGTAAGATTGTGAGAAACAAAGCAAGACTGGTTGCACAGGGATACAATCAAGAGAAATGTATTGATTATGAGGAAACATTTTCCCCTGTTGCAAGGTTAGAAGCTATTAGAATACTTCTTTCATTTGCATCACATAATCACATAAAACGTTTCCAAATGGATGTCAAATGTGCTTTTCAGAATGGTTATTTACGAGAAGAAGTATTTGTTGCCCAACCACCAAGTTTTGAAAATGACACTTTTCCTGATCATGTTTACAAACTGGACAAAGCCTTATATGGACTTAAGCAAGCACCAAGGGCTTGGTATGATATACTCTCAAATATTTTGTTGGAAAATGGTTTTGAGAGAGGTCTAGTTGATAAAACTCTTTTTATCAAGAGTCAGGAAAAAGATATGTTAGTTGTTCAGATATATGTAGATGATATTCTATTTGGTGCTACTAATGATGCTCTTTCAAAAGAGTTTTCAAGTCTAATGTGCAGGGAATTTGAAATGAGCTTGATGGGAGAACTGAATTTCTTTCTTGGACTTCATGTACATCAAATGAAGAAAGGATTTTTTGTGCATCAAGGAAAGTACACCCTGGACTTGTTAAACAAGTATAACATGTCACAATCCAAGGTTGTAAAGACCCCTATGAGTTCATCACCGTCTTTAGACAAGGACACAAGTGGTAAGAGTGTAAACGAGGAAGAAAACAGAGGTATGATTGGTTCACATTTGTATCTAACTGCTATTAGACCAGATATAATGTTTAGTGTGTGCATGTGTGCAAGGTTTCAGGCTGATCCTAAAGAAAGTCATTTAATTTTTTTGAAAAGAATTTTTAGATATTTGAATGGAACCAAAGACTTGGGGCTTTGGTATCCAAGAAGGTCTAATTTTTTGTTGAGTGGATATTCATATGCAGACTTTGCAGGATACAAAGTAGACATAAAGAGTACTTCTGGATGCTGCCAATTTCTTGGATCTTCATTAATAAGTTGGCATTCAAAGAAGCAGAATTCAGTAGCTCTATCAACTGCAGAAGCTGAATACATTGCAGCTGGAGCTTGTTGTTCACAGGTTCTATGGATTGCACAACAGCTAAGAGACCTCCAATATGATCTCTGAAATGTGCCTATCAACTGTGACAATACAAGTGCCATTTCTATTTCTAAGAATCCAATCCAACACTCAAGGACAAAGCACATAGATGTGAGACATCAATTTCTTAGAGATCACATAGAAAAAGGTGACATTTTTCTATCTTTTATTTCTACTTCCAAGCAAATAGCTAATATTTTCACTAAACCACTGCCAGATGAGAGGTTTGCATCCCGATGGCTTGAATTGGGCATGTTAAGAAAGGATGTATTGGTTAAGGGGAAGTAATTAGTTACTATGTGTATTATCTGTGTGATTTCAATGCCTTGAGATTATATTTTCTCGATCCTTGAAAATATGGGTCAAAGCATTTGAAGTTTTTGTATTAGTCTAAAACTTTTTAAAGCTTTGAACTACTGTTTCACTGCTTTGATGAGTGGATTTGCATTATCTTTAAAAATTGGATCATGAAAATTTTGTAATATATTTTTAGATAATTACAGAAACTTTTCAAATGTTCAGATATTTGATCAAAATATCTACAAATATCTTGAAATCTTCTGAAATCTTTTTGCATGCAAATCTCTTACTTTTAGTCAAACTCTTCTACCTACTTAAGCCAACTTCAGGACTTATTTTCTCTCATTCTCTACTTCTATCTCTTCGTATCTCTCTCTCTCTCTCTCTCTCTCTCTCTCAAACCCTAACCCAAATGGAGCGAAAATCAGAAAGAATCAAGCAGTTAGGTCAGACCTCCAACAAGAGGGTGAAGGGAAAAGCTAACAGGAAGATGACCACCCATGGATCAGACTCAGAAGACACAACCATTGTTCATGAGACTTCTCCACCTACAAAGAAGACCAAGAAGGGGAAGGAAGTTCAAGAAGAAGCAAGGGCTGGGTCAGATTCAGAATCTGCAACAAAGGAAGTGGTGAAAGAAAAAGGGAACAAGGATTCGGAGGAAGAGTCAAGTAAGAAGAAGAAAGAAGTGACTGCTGAGAAGGAAAAGAAGAATGTACCATCTTCAAAAGAGAATAAGGTTGGTGACAAGAAAGCAGAGGCAACTCCAGAAAAGAAGGGTGAAGCAGCCTCTGAGAAGAAGATGTCTAAGCATAGTGCAGTAAAATCTAAGAAAGCCACAAATTTTGGTAAGAACCTGTTGCCTGGATCTTGGTTTGTTAATTCTGAATTTAAGACTGTGTGTATGGATGGGTATGCATCATCTAAGGTTTCTTTTTGTAGTCTGATTCGTAGTGATTTATTGGATATATTGGATTTAGACTACATTAAGAGTTTGAGAAACTCATCTGTTGGAAGTCTGTTGAACCCTCCTTCTAAAGCTTACCGTAGGTTAACCATACTGTTTTATTTGAATATGGTACAAGAACTTGATGATAGTGACAGATACATTCTCACTTCAAGAGTGGCTGGTGTGGACATTAGGTTAGATCACAAGGTGTTCTTCAAAGTTTTGGGAGTACCTAGGAAGTATGAGGTTGGTGACTATCCTGATAGGAAATAAATTGTAGAGAAAGCCAAAGCCATGCTTTTCTTGGAGGGAACAACTTCTGAACTCAAGCAGTTAACAAATTATGTGTTCAATTGTGAAGCCAAAATCCTGTTCTTAATCATTATGAGATGTGTTGTCCCCAGAGAATATTCCAAAGAGTTGGTAACAGACAAGGTGCTGATCTTAATGTATTTGATCTGTCAAGGGTTTGAGGTAGACGTTCCTACTATGGTGATGGAGCATATGGTCTATTGTGCAATTAGGACTAGGAACCACTACCTACCCTATGCCAATGTCTTACCATTAATTTTCAAGCATTTTGGGATTGCTATGGAGTATGAAGTAAAGATCACTACTGGTTTTGGGGTAGTTGATGAAGCATCTCTTCAAAGGATTGGGATTGTGTATACTGCTAAAGGAAATTAGAAGTTCTATTCAGAGTTGAATGTTAAGGAGCTGAAAGGAGAAGGAATTCATCAAACCTAGAGCTGCTTCGACACCTAGGGTGCCTGATAATCTGGATTTTTCACAGATTATAGATAGGGTTGAAGTTCTGGAAGATGGTGTGGAGGATTTGCGACAAAGTATGTTTGACTTATCCAATGACCTGACTAATTTCAAAGGTTCGTTCTCAACAAACTTGACCTGATCATCAAAGGTTTGGATCTAGAAAAAGTGCCTTCTTCAGAAAGCAGAGATACCAGCATTGATTCAGAGGAAGTTCTGGGAGAAGCTCTCAAAAAACAGAAAAAGAAGAAAGGTATTCCTGTTATTCTGACTTCAAAGTATCTCTTTGAACAATCTGAAGATGAGGCAAATGCTGAAGAAACTGCTGCAAAGAAAGCAAAAAAGGAAGCTGCAGATCTAGAAAAGTTGGTTGATGAGGTTGTGGAGAAGATGGGAGCTGAATATGTGGAAGCTGAAGAACCAGGAAGGCAGACTGAAGAACAAGCTGAAGATGCAGAAGTCTCAGAAGAAGAGCAAGAGGAGACTCAGGGAAAAGGAAAGGGAAAAGCAAAGTCCACAGGATCTTCAAAGCCCTGAACCCATTATCTCTATTCTCACTATTCGTTGTACTCTTCTCAGTCCTGAAGTTTAGGTTATTTTTCTTATTTTCTTAAAATAAATATGAACAGATCCTACATTTCTTCTACTCTTTTGATGAAAGTCAAAAAGGGGGAGAAGATTATGTGTTACATGTTTTATGATTTTAGTAGTTTTTTGTTTTGAGGATGTTTAGTATCTAGTTTTATGGTTTGTAATAAATTCTTGGATCCGGTAGATGTTATCCTTGCAATTCTGTGGTATTTGGACTTGTGTTATTCATATTCTTTTATATTCTTACTTCTTATTGTAAGTTGCAAGATAGTAGTTTCCAGATAATGTGTTTTGTCTTTCATCAAGGGGGAGACTGATAAGTCTGAAGCTCATCAATATCATGTTGTGAAAATACAAGAAGAGAGCTTAGTTCCTTTATGATGAAAGCCAGAAACACAAGCATAAGAAATTGCTAATTACCAAAGCTTCAAAGCTTTGAGTTACTGTAGCAGTTCCTATGTGCTGTTTTATCTAACTGTTTTTGTGCAGGTTTTGGTTATGTTTTGATGATGATATGAATTAATTATTTGATTTCATTTAACAATCTATGTTCTAAGTTGATCATTGCATGACTATGTTGTATTGAGAATCCAATGATCATTCTGGTGAGGTTAGCAGGCAAAGCTTCAAAGCTTTGAGATATTCTAGTTACTCTTTACTGCTAAGCTTTCCTAATCATCTTCCTGTATGCAGGTGGATTCAGTGATACTTAGAACTTGATACAAGATGATTAGTGTCTATTATTGTGTGATCTATAATAGTTACTTGATATACTCATGAGATTGAATATATTTGTTAACTCAGAACTATCAGCAGACAATTCTAGCAGAAGTTTCTCATAAACTGCTAGCTGTTGTTTCAAGCAGATATTTTTGCTAGATTGTATTGTTATTTGTTTGATCTTGTTTTCAGAGTATATGCATGTTTGTTGGACACTCCAACGTCCATAAACAGATCAGAAATGCATTCAAATTAAGCTGTTGATAGGAGCTTATCAGATAGGAGATATTTTAGGAATTCTGTTTTCTGAAATCTCTCAGGTAAGCTGCAGACTGAGATCAGCTATTTAAAATTTGAATTGCAGAGAGATATATGAGACATAGAGATCGTGGTTTTGAAGAAAGAAACTTACTTGGAAGATCAAGTTCATACATCTCTTCAAATCATTGAGGAATTCAAATCCAGCAGACTGAAGATCATTCAAATTCAGAAGAACTCTTCCAGGCTTAAACAACTTATCTTTTCTGAGTTCTTCTTATTGTACTCAATTGTATTATTTATTATTAATATCTAAAACCTCACTAAACTTAGTAGTTTGGTTGCTCAAGTGAACAACAAGAGGTTCTTATTGTTTCAACAGGTTGTAGCCTGTAACTAGATAGGTTGGGAACCACAAGCTGTATAAGCATAAGGTACCTCACTTAGGCTTGAGATCTAGGGCTAAATCTGGGTGATTAATAAGAAGTTGTGTTTGAATCCTGGAGGGATTAGATCCCTCAGGCAGAGACTAGGTCCAGTTGTTACTGAACTCTGTAAAATCTCTGTGTTCTTGCTATTTACTTTTGCTGCATTTACATACAATTTATATTGGAAGTTTCAAAGATCTAGAGCTTTCCGAGTCTCAAAGCTTTGGAGCCTCTATACTATGTTGTTGTATCTTTAAGCTTCTCAAATCATTTTCAAAGCTTTGAGATATCAGTAGTTTGCTCTACTTAAGTTTCGAAAATTTGTGTTTTGGCAAAAGCTAGCATACTCTATTCAACCCCCCCCCCCCCCTTCTCGAGTATTTATATACCTGTTTACACCTACATTACACACTTTCAACTTCTCATTCTGGTCTCGGTGATTCAGGATTGTGTTCATGTTCTCATTACAATTAGGCTGAGTCACTGTCGGGAACTCATCTAATTAGCTAGCGCGCCCGGTTGATCACTCCTTTCACACTAAGGATTGAGCATAGAACAAGAACATGTAGCTAAAATAAACATTAACATTAAGCAAGACGATGAACTATGAATAAACCCTAGTTTGCATGAAGATTAAATCATGATCACGCTGTGTCAATAGGCGAGACTCACTTCAAGAAACTAAATATACACACAAAAGATCAAAGCATAAACGCATGAGGAAAAGTCTAAACCCGAAAATTCATTCGTCTACATAAAACCCTAGGCTATCATAGAGAATCCTTGCAAAACGTCTAGCTAATAATAATCAACCAAACAAGATATAATAGTCTCTCCATAACAAGATTGAGAGAGAAGAGAACCTAAGTCTTCAACGGAGGAGTATTGTGTTCTTCGTCTTCGTTCCCCTTTTTTTCTTCCTATGGTAGTGAATGACGAGAGTTTATTATGTTCTTTTTATTTTCTAAGTTTTGCAAAACAATACTTTAACCCCCTTCACATGGTCATATCTTGTTTCTGGTCTTGTGGCTGATCTTATGATCACAATTTGTGATCCTCTACTTCCAGTGAGTTGGTCACGTATGGCCACCGAATTTTCACTAAGTAGAGGGCGCCACTCAAGATGGGGTTAAAGTGTCTTTACACAAACTTCATTAAATGACACATTAACCCCCTCTACATGTTTTTTCAGAATTTCTTCATCGTTTTAGCTCCCGAGTAATCTCCCAAGCTTGTTTCTCCTCTCCACTTAAACTCCCCAGGTCCGTTTCCTTTCAAAACAACACGAAACACAACCCGTGCAATCAAACGTGACAAAAATACATAAATCATATGAGAAAAAATAGGATTAACGAATTCATGCGCAAAGCAAAACTTCTATATATTCTCTCTAATCAGAGTGTAAAACTAAGATTATCAACCGAGGTGTCACGCAAACCGATATAAAACATGCAAGAAATTTAAATTTAATTGAGTGTTATCACAAGTCTGTTTTTCACTTCACACAAACGTAGAAAGAAATTGAAAGCATGATGATCCTAAGCACACGCTCACTAATGGGTCCCCAAACATCCACCAATATCTACCAAGATCAGGGCACGCCCTTTAGCTCAGAAGGTCCAGGCATTCTCAATCCTATGGTAGTCTTTCGTAACCAAGTCATTTGACGTTTACAGACCCTCTTAATGGATATTGCATTGAATTCAAATTGTCTCTGTTAAGGGAGACATAACTCCAATGTACTACCGCTCGACTTGAGTTTTCCTCTTGACTCTAAATTGGATTTAATCCAAATTTCCCATGCGAATGGAAGCACATTATGTTGTTTCTCCTCATTGAAGAACAATCATTTTTTCTCTCTCTTTTTTCTTTCTTTATTTTTCACATCTCTTCTTACAAACGTGCATTGGAGACATAAGGGTGCGGGCTTTTTTGGTTAAATCTGGAAACCGCCTTAAGGGATGGTGGTGTACACTCTCTAACTTCACTAACACTATATCTGTACCACATGGTACCTACTCAAGACAAAGGTCAACCCCTGATTTACAAGAGACCACAAGTTTTCACTCAAAAACAGACTATTCAACCACCTTAGGACTATATCCTCCTAGCACAATATAGGAACTAAATATATGCTCTCATATACTTTCTACATTCCATAAATACCCGGGACATCCTTTCGTGAAACCGGTGCACAATATACTACGAATTAAGGTTTTCCCCACCACGGTACTTCCTATTCATTGACACTCTTTCAATGAGCTTTCTTTGGTTTCAAGCATCATCAATTTCCATTAACTTAAAAAAATTGATAATTTTTATGATTTTTCACTTTTCGTATTTTTTTTCAATTTTTTCATATTTTCCTAGACTCTACATGTAACTGGTCAACTCGACTAACCACATAACAATTGATAGGATGACTCAGTAATTAAAAGTGAAAAAAATGCATAAATTAAAAACAAGGACAACACGACAATATATTGAAACACTCTACACTAAGCATATTAACACAATACTAACATTTGGGATGGAAATTTGGTCCGGTCCGAATCCGATCCAATTTAAAATGGATCGGATGTGGATTATGAAACCAAGATCCGAACGGATATGGATCCGAATTTGGATCATAGTGCATATCTGTTGGACATCTGATTCGATCCGATCTGATTACTTTCTATTTGAAAAAAATATCCTTAATATTTATATTTAATAATACATATACATACTACTATATCAAATTCTAAATTCAATTTCCTTGATATTGCTACTAACCATAGCCTCACATAAATCACCGACCATATGAGTAATGAAAAATGAGTTAAGACCATTTTCTTATGTGTAAGTTTTTGTTATATAAGTTGATGAAGTGGTTTATATTTTCTATTTGTGGATTCGAATTTGTGAAGGTCTTGTTGATATGAAACTGAATCTTGTTTTGACATTATCGTAATTATTTATTTATTTATTTATTTATTTATTTATTTATTTATTTATTTATTTATTTATTTATTTATTTATTTATTTATTTATTTATTTATTTATTTATTCATTTATTTATTTATTTATTTATTTATTTATTTATTTATTTTTGAGTTCTTTTGAGAATACGACCTAGATCCGATCCGATTTGTGTCTCGTGGATCTTCGGATCGGATATGGATCTTGCACTTTAGATCCGGTCCAAATTCGATCTCTATCCTCTGAAGATCCGATTGGATCTTGATCGGATGTGAATCTACCCTTCTTATTTTGATATGGATATGGATATTAGTGGATCCGATTAATATCCGATCCGTTGCCAATCCTAACTAACATAAACTCCGTTTCCAATCCTAACTAACATAAACTACATGTAATAAGGTTAATGCAAGACTACATGGCTAGTGAAAGTAGACACAACCCCCCCCACCCCCACCACCCACACTTAAGCCTTTCGTTGTCCTCAACGAATTCGTGGGCCTACTCAATGAAAAAAGAGTGCTAGAGGTACCCGGGTACCTGGACCTACATGGGCACCGTTGCCGTTAAATTGCAACAAGAAGGGGTCCCACGGACCGTTGAAAATTTCCGGCCGAGTCTCCTACGCGTATGGATTCTGACTCGCGCCTTCTCAATATTCTCCAACACGTGCATCAAGAAGGGGAATCCAAAGCGTCTTATGTACCTGTTTCCCTACACAGTGATTGAAGAATTAGTCCACTCTCCCTCACCCCTCACAATCAGCACATGGAGAACTAAAAAAACATAAACAAATAGCATCCTACTCTATATTGGGTTGCCTCCCAAGAAGCGATTGTAATTTAAGGTCGATGGCTCGACCCGGTTACCTCAACGGACAAGGATAGCGGAGGCTTCTTTATCCCTCCAATTCTTCATCTTCCACCATCTTTTCTCGATAGGCCTTTTCTCACGAGCACCTCTGTGCTGTGATGATGGTCGAGAGTTGTGGAAGCTAACTCTTTTAATTTTTCAGTTTATTTTCTTGATCAACTTCCACAAAGTACTAATGGGCTCAAATGCATCATGCTCCATATAGTCATCACAATAGTACATATTCGGTGCTATATGCTCTTCGGTCAACGCATGCCATTCGTCCACAACCCCACACTTTCAGATTACTAAATCCTTGACTACAGAATATGGATCATCAATAGAATAGCCAATAGAACAAGAAATTGAAAACTTCCGAGGACGTTGTTCCCCATATGAATCTCCATACACGAGTCTTTCCAACTCATTGCACACTTGATTAATATGTTTCCTAAAAAAAATATTAATATGATATATGGAGAATTCTTCAAAGATCAAAGTTGGATCTTTTACCTCAATAAAAATGGGCACACTGTCTTCATCAGCTTCATTATCCATACACCACAAGCTCCCAATGTTGTTTTCTTCCCATCATGCCAAGGATGAGAGATCGCCTAAGGTCTTGGTTTTCAATAAGGAAAGTCCTCCCGTATTGGATACATAGGTCCACCTCAGTCTGACTCAGCGTTGGAGCCCTCATAAGTGGTAAATTATACAACTGGTTCATGGACAATGCATTCTTTGCTCGGATCAGGTACCGCTTCTTCCACTGATGTAGCTTGCGATGTAAACTCTCGTGGTGGTGGTGATGAAGGCTCAGCTTGTTTCTCAATGTGTGGCATGGAGTCCACTTTTAGCTCTTGTGTATTTGATAACCTTGCCACTGACAGCTCAAATTCCTCTACTTGCTTCGTATTTATTTCTATCATCTTCCACAAGAACTCCATACTTTGCACTCAATCCTCTTGTTGATGCTGATGAATTTGAGTGGATGAACTCAGCATGGGTCCCTGTTGTCATGATAAATACTGCATCGATGGCACCAACTTATGCATGCATCCAGTAGAACAGTATAGGGGACGGGAATAATATTCTTCACTCCACATGCTTACAATAGCTCATGCTTCATGCGTTCCTGAGAAAAAATACTTACAAGACACCCGTGAAGCACGGAGATAAACAATAAAACAAAAATAAAACTAAAATAAAAGCACTCTAAACTAAATCCTAACTAAATAATCTACCGATGTCCATAGCAACGGCGCCAAAAACATGATGCAATTTCTTAACGCGTATGTGCAAGTGCACGGTCAAGTAATATATGGGTAGTATTTTAACCCCAAGTTATCGATCCCACGAGAATAGACTTGTGATAATTTAGTCGATTACATTAGAGTACCGAAATAGTGAGGAAGAATTGTGATTTTAAAAAGGTGCAACCCTCACACAAGTGACGAAAAGTGAAATAAGAAACTAAACTAATATTTTTGTATTTTAATCTAATAAAATACATATGGAGAACTAGGTGATATCTAGATCACCTAAGGCTGTAGATAACGGGTAATTATCAAGATGGGTAATAACGGCTGTAGATAACGACTCTAGATCAGCTATTTTTGTATCTTAGTAACACGTTAATTCTATCATAATCAAGCTGGGTAATAGGTTATGCCAATCTCCTGTCGGTCTCATGTCATTTTACGTCTCGATTGACTACAATCTCCTATCGGTCTCATGTTTTCTACTGGTCCGTTCTAGAAGGTCATCTACTAGTACGATAACGAGTCCTATCGGTCCACTGTTTCACAAAATTGTTGAATAAACCTACCTAATTACCCACACTAGCCAATCCTACTCACTTCTCCTACCGGTCTCAGTAATTCGGAATTGATGCTCATATCTCATTCTAGCTAGTTAAACTCACTGTCACACACTTCACTAGCTAACTAACGCTTCCGCTTAATTACTCGATTCCCGTTAAGAATTACGCATATAATTTGAACAATAAACTAGAACATAGATTCACATTAAGCAATAACAAGATTCAAGAATAAACCCTAGTTTCATTAATAGTCAAATCGTAACCTATACGTATCAATAGCCAAGTTCATTAACTTGATCAAGAAAATAACCATCCATTCAATGAATCACATCCACAAACATGAACAAAGTCTAAAATACGGACGAACAATCATCTACATAACCCTAGGCTCTCATAGAGATGCGTAGCAAATAGTCTAGCTCATAAGAATTAACCAAAAAAAGATTACAAGGTTCTCCATACAAGGATGGAGAGAAGAAGAAGAAATCAAGAACCTAGATCGCCAATGGTGGCTTCGATCTAGTGTTCTTCGTGTCCAACCTCATGTCCTCCTCTTCTCCTTGCTAATGTGAGTTAATAATAGCCCTAATAATATTTTTCAAGTCTCCCATACGTTCTCCAGTTTTCAAAAAAGATTCTAAAAGTACGTCCAAAAAAATAGAGTTTATGCGTAATACTACATCCCGCTTGTACAAGTGCAGCCACAATCTTACGAGTGTATGATAGGCGTTCCACAATTTGAAGTCTTCTAAATGTAGAAATTTGGCTAAGTACTCCACTCGTACGATTGGAATTCCAATCCTGCAATTGGCTGGACTGCTCCAAGTCTTTTTCTTCACTCTTCCTTGCTTCTTTTCCCTCGCCTTCAATCACCTTACATTCCATGCTTCGTTCTTAAGCCTTCAATCAGTTTGCAGTTCGTTTCCTCTTACCAATGCCCGTCTCTGATCTCCTGGTTCCCTAAAAGCACAACACGAAACATAACGGAAAATCAAATGTGACAAAAATAGCTCGAAATTACGCAAGAAACGTCCGGATTGCACAATTATTACTCAAAACTCAACTTTCATAATTTCTTTATGTTCATAATACATATATCATAGTATTCACCCAGATATCAAGCATTACGATAGTAAAATGTATATGAATTATAACTCTATACAGAGTTATCAATAATCCCTGATTGAGGAACCAAATCTTGTACTAGAAAGTGTGAGCTTGGTATCTGAGCTTCATGTGTTTCATTTATTATATTTATAACCGGATTACTTGTATGTATACTTACGGAGCTGCAATGTATCATCTGCTTGTCATCCACAAAAAAATGAAAGAGGAAGTTCTCGAAGAATATGGTCGAGCACTTAACATGATGGATACTGTATTTGTTCTGTTTCTTTGTTTGTTTTCTTTCAATATCTCACATCCAATAGTAGCATTGTGTACGTTTTTTCTAGATTTGTGTGTATTTAAACGTTCTTGACAAACATTGGTTCTTGATGGTGATTAGCTACGATGAAAAAAATGGGTTCATCTCGGACTCATTAGTGGAAAATGCTTATACCCCATGAATCAGTTGAAGAAAAAATAGCATGAATCAATGACATCCAGGTGCGAAGCTATTTGAGGACAAGGGGAGGCAACTTCCACCCTTCAATTCTTTAAAACTGCACTAGCACCCCTCTTATTATAGCTATTTTACAACAAGACCCTTTAAAAAATACATAAATGCTCCGGATGGAATTAAAATTTCCATCCCATCCTAATTTTGCCCCGGCTAATTCAATTTCCCGGCTCCGGCACTGATGAAATTATCCACAAAACTTATGGTCATGTATTGAATTGCGTGGACATTACTATATTCCTGATTATGCAAACATATAGGCGGGGGGGGGGGGGGGGGTTTCAGAATTCCCGTGCAGAATGGAAGGTGAGTTGGTATAATCATTCATGTAGGTAGGTCTATCATACTTCTATGCAACATTTTTTTTTAGTTCTTAATATACGTATGTGACATCTCTCAGTGAAGACGGTGGCCTTTTGTTTGCTTTTACATGGCGTATATTAGAGATCTAATACCCGAGCTCAAGGCCAAAATAATTATGGAGCATAAGTACCTACGTGTTTGGGTGGCCAACACAATCGTTAGGTTCGTGTATAACCTCAAGAGGGAGCAAGTGGAGGGCGAACTTAAACAAATAGTTTCGACGAGGCAGAAATGGTTGTGTTTAATAATACATCTGAGTGTATACTTACATCTGGTGAGTACGGACAATAAGTCTGCATTGAGACAATTTGATTGGTAGCAGACTTCATTATTGGAGAATTTCTTTTCATTTCATTTGTTAAGACGTCATTAGTAATGTATCCGACAATTTTAAATTTTCAATTGGTAGAAAATTGCTCGTGTAGATATCACTTACTGTAACATCTAGCTAATATTGCTATAGCACTACAGTAAATCAAGTGTCCGTGCTTAGAGTTTAGTCCCTAATACACAAAATCATTGTAGTGTGGTTTCGTTGGAAAATTTCAGAGGTGTTTTCAGCCGTTGCGTCATCGATAAATATAACTCCATAGTTTATGCAAGTCGTGATGTAAATAAGAGGATGTGCATGAGATGTTTTCATTAACAAATTTATTCGGAGAATGTAAATCATGTCTCCACGACTTCACCTGATTTTCTACGATTTCAAAGATCTAAAATCTTATTTGTTACTCTTACAGTAGCCTCCAAATGAATACTACAGGAAAAATTTAACCCACTTTATGCAAAACCTCTAAATGATAATATCCTCTATTATCCACAACATTTCATGTGAAATTGTAATCGAAGAGCTGCATGCATGGTGTGATATGCCTGTTCCGAAATTCAATACTAGAAGAAACTTCTCTGCAACCTACTTGACCATCATAGAAAATGTGCTCACCATTTCGTATAATCATGATTTACCCCGGTGACAACATTGACATTTTAATATGGCGTACAACTGTGTTGCAACTTCTTTCAAATAACTTCTATTAGATTCTTTTTATTAAATGAAATTTCATTTTTTTGTGAAACCGTTACACGTTAGGAATACCGGAATAATATTCGCATCCCTCCACAAAAGACAAAAAACAAATAGTGTTACCCCAAATAACTTGTTACTGGAATTTTAAAAAAATAATTTAAAAATTCAGATCGTGTATGTATCCAATGCTAAAAGTCTCAACAATCAGTTTTGAAATATTAACAAGGACTGAATTATTTGAATTAAATTAAAATCTTGATGTTTCCAACCCGCATGTGAAACCGTACTTACAACCTAACTCTTTTACTACCAGAAAAATATGGTGTTCATTCCATTAACCCTCGCGTGAAGCCGTTATATACAGACAAGGTCGGTCTGTTAAGTTCAATCCCAGTTTCATTCCCAATCAAAGCATATTTCATATTGAACATGACTGACTAACCTCGTTGGGCGTCTGTGATAGAATCACGGTGCCAGACGGTTCTGTAGAATTCATCTTGTAGCCGAAAATTTGTTAGTTTTAATTCAGATGACAACCCCACGGGTACGCACAATGGATAAACAAAACACGGAATTTGATGGGGAAGTGACCTGTTCTAGAAGGTCACCACCCCCAGTGGATAAAAAAACGCTGAATCGGATAAAATGCAAAGACACGGATTCATAAATTATCAAAAGTTCACAACAGCGGATAAACACGCATAGAACCAGATAACACACTAAAACATCATACAAAAAGGACCAAATAACGGATAAAAATGTCAAGGTACTTTTCAAAAATATGAAAACATTTAATATAATCCTTGAATAATCAAACCCTGTCAGCCCCAACACCCCCAAAAGAGTATTCGTCACTCATTCCCTCAGACCAGTTGTATTTGACGTTGGAAATCATAGTTTTTTATGTTGATTGAGATAGAGCTTGCGATTTCCATTGGCCGACATCGTGATTGGAAACACCAACTGGAGTATTCGGGCATGTAGTTCGATTGTGTCCATATTCATGACATCTCACACACTTCTTCGAACATTTTTGAAGCTCCCTTTGGGTTTTGTATCCCCTTTGGATGGACGCCTTATGTGAGCACACTCTTGCGAGTTGACATTAACCACAAGCTCTTAATTTTCTTGCTTCAAAATAATGTTCTTTATATCATCAAGTCAACATTTTCTCGCCAATAGTCCTAAGTCTCTTGTGATGTTCCACCCAAGTCACTAATCAACTTCATTCTTACCTTCATGCAATCCCAACTAAATGCATTGGTTTTTGGATCGTCACAACGTCTTTTTTTCGGTTCCTTCATGGCTGAATCATTTATGTAGAAGTCACTATCCGTCTTTTGCCATCGTTTCGATAACAACATTTTCGGAATGAATTGAACTCTTTTATGGAAGACCACATAAATAATGTATCCACAACCATCATTGATGACTCAAAGCTCATGCAGAAACAATAGAGCATGCTATTATCTCGTTGGCAGAGAATGTTGTGATGACAGAACAAAATTCAAGCCACTCAGATATTTCGTTTGACATTTCAGATAGAAACATTAAGTGCTTAAAAAAATAACTTAGTACTAGAAAGAAGTGCTCTGTAAACAAATGACATCAGATATTTCAATTGCAGTTCTGGAAAGAAACCTAAAACTAGAGGATAAAATTTTAAAGCGACAATAACATATAATGTATTGTATGAATTTACTACATATGCCATTTCCTTCTCCCTTGTGACATAGATTGCATCCATTTCATATTCAGGTAGCTGTTGAATGTCAATAAATTTGTAGTGTTTTACCTTCATTGCTTGCTACTTGAGCTTTGCATACACGATCCTAGTGTAAAAAAAAGCTGCATACGAAAATTCTTACCTTTATTTGTTATGGCTCAAGCCCTAATAATGAGCATAAACACGCGAAATTTAATGTTATACCACCAAAAATTAACAAGAGAAATATAGTTAACATTGATTTACTGCAGATAAATGTTTAGACACTTTGGATGGTATTCAAGAACTTCCAAATAAAATATTAAACAGTCCAGAGAGTAAATTTGACATAGTTTTATATCATGTTGTCCTTCTCGTTCAAAATAACATGTAGATATGTATGTGCGATATACTTTGGTAATTAAACATCTTTACGAAGATTTTCTCAATTAACAAACCCACAAAAAATGCAAGACTTATTATACATTGATAAGTCTGAAGCTCCTTGAGATTGATATGTAAATACACATGCAGAGAGCTTTGGTTCCTTGATGATGAAAGCCAGAAATACAAGCAGGAAATATTGCTGAGTACCAAAGCTTCAAAGCTTTGAGTTACTGTAGCTATGCCTATATGTATATTTGTCCAACTGTTTTTTGTGCAGGTTTTAGTTTTGATATGGGATGACAATATAAATGCATTAGTAATCCATGTTCTAATCTATAATATATGCAGGACTGAGTTGGATTGAAAATCCAAGTTCATTCTAATGAACTAGTAGGCAAAGCTTCAAAGCTTTGAGATTTACTTGTTATCCTTTACTGCTAAGTTCATCTAATTATTTCTGTGTATGCAGGTTATTTCTGTGAGACTTAGAACTTGTAATGAGTTGATTACTGTCTAATAATACGTGTTCTATACTGGTTAATTTATATATTCATCAGTTTGAATATATATATTAACTCAAGTTCATCATCAGACAAATCTAGCTCTGTTTTCCTTAAGACTGTTAGCAGTTTGCTAATCAGATCTTGATGCTAGATTGTCTTGTTGTTGTTTGATCTTGTTTGCTGAGTTTATGCAGGTTTGTCGGACGCTCCAACGTCCATAAAAAAATCATAAATCCATTCAAATATAGCTGTTGAATGAAGCTTATCAAAAAGGAGAATTTATAGGGTTTCTGTTCCTATAATTTCTTAGTTGGTTGCAGACTGTTACATAAGTGTTCAGCACTTAAAATTTTAATGGAGGAGATCCAGAAGAGATATATAAAAATCATGGGATTTTAAGACAGCAAAAAAAACAGGGAAGATCAAGTTACACAATTCTTCAAATTAATCAAGCAAATCATCTCTCAACAGCAGAAGATCATCAGATCAGAAGAACTCTTCCAGGCTTCACTAGCTTATTCTTTCTGAGTTCTTCTACTTGTACTTAATTTTATTATTCATTCTACATTTCTGAAACCTCACTAAACTTAGTAGTTTTGTTTTTGAAGTGAACAGCAAGAGGTTATTATTGTTTCAACAGATTGTAGCCTTTAACTAGATAGGTCGGGAACCACAAGCTGTATAAGTATAAGGTATTTCACTTAGGCTTGAGATCTAGGATAAATCAGGGTGATTAATAAGAAGTTGTGTTTCAATCCTGGAGGGATTAGATCCTTCACGCAGAGACTAGCTCCAATTGTGACTCAACTCTGTAAAATCCTAGTGTACGTGCTATTTACTTTTGTTATCTTTACATTCAGTCTAAAGAGGAAGTTTCAAAGCTTTGGAGCTCTCCAAATCTCAAAGCCTTGAAGCCTCAATATCCTGCAGTTATATCTTCAAGTTTCTCAAAACTGTTTCAAAGCTTCGAGATATCAACTGTTTTCCCTACTCTAGTTTCAAAAGACTGTGTTTTGGAAAAAGTTAGCTTACTCTATTAACTACCCCCCTTATAGAGTATTTAGATACTGTTTTACACTTACATTATAAACTTTCAATTGGTATCAGAGCTTTGGGTCACTGTTTAAGGATCTAACAATCTTGTGACAATGAGTAATGTAGGTGATGGAGGATTCTCACAGGGAAGAGCAACTAATAGACCCCCATTATTTTGTTGTGATAAATTTGTTCATTGGAAGGAATTGATGAAGATGTTAATCATAGACTAGGACATGGAACTATGGTCTGTTGTGAATGGGCCAAACTTGTTCTATACTACTGTTAATGGAGTTAGAACTGTCAAGCCTCATGAAGATCTCTCAGTTACTGAACTGGAAAGGTTATCAAAGAATGACAAAGCATTCAACTTATTATATTGTGCTCTTAGTGAAGATGAGTTTAACAGGATATCCAAATGCAAAAGTGCAAAAGAAATATGGGACAAGCTAACTGTCACTTATGAAGGAACCAACCAAGTCAAGCAGACAAAGATTAATATCCTTTTGAGACAGTATGAAATATTTAAGATGAATTCTGATGAATCCATCAAATAGATGTTCAAAAGGTTTACAAATATTGTGAACAACTTCGAATCCTTGGGAAAAGTTTTCTCAAATGAGGAAAAGGTCGGGAAGATACTTAGAAGCTTGCCAAAGGCAAAATGGAGCCTAAGAAAACTACAATTGAAAAGGCTCAATACCTAAGCACTCTGGAACTTGATGATCTACAAGGAAAACTGCTTACTCATGAGAATTCCATGAAGGAGCTTGATGGTGAATTGAGTGACAACATCAAGAACCTGGCACACGAGGCAAAGGACAATGAAAAATCGCAAAGCCTTGAACATGAGGATGATGATGATGATGAAGAAAAAGCCTTAGCCCTGATCTCCAAAGCTTTGGCCAGAATTCTAAAGAAGAGGAGAAACTTCGGAAACAAGGATTGCAACAAAGAAAACTCAGATCCTCAACCAGTAAGGATCAGAAAGGTAAGTCTACTTCACATTCACATAAACCTAAAGTTATGAATTGCTATGACTGTGGAGATCCAGATCATCTGGTAGATATTGCCCTTAAAATAAGAAAAGCAGGCAATTTCCTAAGAAGGAAAATGACAACAGAAGGAAGAAGGCAATGGTAGCCTCATGGAGTGATTCAGACTCTTCAGACTCAAATTATGATGAAGACCAAGCTAAATTATGTTCAATGGCTGGAAATCAAGAAGACCACTCTACTGAAAAGCCAATTGAAGACATGGTAAAAAATATTTTATCTAATCCTTCTGATGTCTTACCTGAAATCTTCAAAAGTATGTTTTTCAATGAGGAAAGTTACAGTAGTGAGATTGATTCCTTGAAAATCTGGATTTGGTTTTTCAAAACAAGTGTCTTTAAGCTACTAAGCTAAAAAATTGATAGTGACTTCAAAGCCTTGGACAACAGATTCAAATCTTTGAAATCACAGGTCAAATAAGTGGTTGATCAAAAATTTCTTTTAACTTACAAGTTTTTTGATCTAAAAAAATCATTCAGATGATTTAGAACAACAAAACACTTCAATGACTAGTAAGCTTCAAGAATCTAAGAAAATTCTTTCAACTTTTGTTGGCTCAGAAAAGAAGCTAAACTTTATGCTTGGAGGAAGTATGCATTCTGTATACAAAAGTGGAATTGGTTATGATCCAAATTTTCCAAGAAGAAACCAAACCACTTTTGTGAAATCAGGAACCAGATATTCTCCAAAGTGTCATTACTGTGATAAAACTAGACATGTGATTTTAACTAGCCCCTTTAGAAGGGCAGAACCTCACATAATGAGGAATACATATCCTTATCAACTTAAGGGACAAGTGAAACAGATTTGGCTTCCAAAAGGAGTTAGACCACCTAACATGGTTAATTCTGAGTATGAATCCAAATTCTACACTTGGTCTAATAGCCTGTTAAGACATTGATAGAATTTTGAAGGTTGTCACCAAAGCTTTGAAAGATCAGAAATGAATTTTGTATAGTGGATGTTCCAGGCACATGAGTGGAAAGAAATCTTTATTCACAGAGCTTAAAGCGCAATCAGAGGGAACAATAACACTTGGTAACAGAGCAAAGTGCAACATAATTGGTATAGAAAGCATTGGTAACAACTCTTCATATTCAATTTCAGATGTTTATTTAGTTGACGGTCTTAAGTATAATTTATTGAGTATTTCTCAGCTTTGTGATAAAGGAAATAAGGTAGCTTTTTACAAGGAAGAAATGTGTGGTACAGGATGAAAAATTAGGCACTTGCATTCTCACTGCTCCTAGGTCACATAATATTTATGCACTATGTACTAACAAAGTTGCAGGTGATAGTCTGAAATGTCTCAAAGCTTTGAAGGATGAATCAAAGCTTTGGAATAGAAAGCTTGGTCACATGAGCATGCATACTTTGATCAAAATCATCTCAAAAGATCTGGTAAGAGGATTACCAATCCTAAAATTCAAAGATGATGAGATTTTCAAGGCATGCACTCAAGGTAAACAGACCAGAAGTTCATTCAAGATAAAGAAATTTGTATGTACTTCTAGACCTTAAAAATTGATGAACATGGGCTTGTGTTGTCCTATGAGGGTACAAACACCCAAAGGTAAGAGATATATGCTTATTGTGGTTGATGATTATTCTAGATTTACTTGGATTATGTTTATTAGAGATAAGTCTGAAGCATTAGTTGAATTTTCAAAACTTTGTAAAGAGCTTCAAACTTTGAAAAACTTACCTGTTGCATCTATTAGGAGTGATCATGGTAGGGAATTTAATCAACTTGATATTGATTTATTTTGTGCAAAGCACGACATCTCACATAAATTTTCTGCACCTAGAACTCCTCAGCAGAATGGTGTAGTTGAGAAATAATAAAGAACTCTTGAAGACATGTCTAGAACCATGTTACTTGAAAGTAATTTAACAAAATTTTTGTGGGCAGAAGCTGTTAACTCTACCAACTATGTGCTCAATAGATGTTTGATCTTGCCTATTCTGAAGAAAATTCCTTATGAATTTTTCAAAGGTAGAAAGCATAGTCTTGCTTACTTTAAGCCTTTTGGCTGTACATGTTTTGTGCATAACAATGGCAAAGAAAATCTTGGTAAGTTTGATGCAAGAAGTGATGAAGGTGTGTTTCTTGGTTATTCTCAAACTAGAAAAGCTTACAGGGTTTACAATAAGATAACTAAGATTGCAAAGGAGAGCATTCATGTAATTTTTGATGAAAGTACTGATGATTATCTGAGTGAAAGTTTTGCAGATCTAAATTTGAACAAGTATGAGGCTGATGATGACTATGAGAAAGTCAATAGAAGCAAAAGTAAGCAGCAGAAACTTTCAGAAGAATCTCAAGTCCTTGAACCCCATGCTGAGCCAAAATCTCAAAGCCTTGAGACTGAGACAGACAGGAAATATGATGCTCCTTCTACTGTGTCAAGAACTCAAATTCTTAAAGGACCATACACTTGGACGCCGAGAAAGAAGTTTAAATATTTATCAGATCATCCTGCAGAGAATATCATATCTGATCCAACTACTAGAACTCAGACAAAAGGCCAACTGATGAACTTGTGTGC
Organism: Linanthus parryae; assembly: GCA_023055425.1. Lineage (NCBI taxonomy): Eukaryota > Viridiplantae > Streptophyta > Magnoliopsida > Ericales > Polemoniaceae > Linanthus > Linanthus parryae. Next base: position 4,695,374 of record JALGPY010000019.1, on the reverse strand, counting down.
TTTTAGTGCTTTTGTATCACTCATTCAGCCCAAGAATGCAAAATAAGCACTAGAAGATGCAGATTGGATCATTCATGCAGAATGAACTAAATGAATTTGAAAGGAACAAATTCTGGAATTTGGTTCCCCGACCAAAGGATCAATCTGTGATTGGAACAAGATGGATGTTCAGAAAAAAACTTGATGAAAAGAGTAAGGTTGTGAGAAACAAAGCAAGACTGGTTGCACAGGGATACAATCAAGAAGAAGGTATTGACTATGTGTAAACATTTGCTCCTATTTGAAGGTTAGAAGCTATCATAATACTTCTTGCATTTGCATCACATAATCATATAATTTTTTTTTCAAATGAATGTCAAATGTGCTTTTCTGAATGGTTATATACAAGAAGAAGTATATGTTGCTCAACCACAAGGTTTTACAAATTAGACAAAAACTTGTATGGACTTAAGCAAGCTCCAAGGGCTTGGTATGACAGACTCTCTAAGTTTTACTAGAAAATGATTTCAAGAGAGGACTGGTTGACAAAACTCTTTTTATCAAAAGTCGGGAAAATGATTTTTTTTAGTTGTATATATATATATATATATGTTGATGATATTCTATTTGGTGCTACCAAAGATTCTCTTTCAAAAGAGTTTTCAAGTCTAATGTGCAGGGAATTTGAGATGAGCTTAATGGGAGAACTGAATTTCTTTCTTGGACTTCATGTACATCAAATGAAGAAAGGAATATTTGTGCATCAAGGGAAATACAACCTGGACTTGTTAAACAAGTATACCATGTCACAGTCCAAGGTAGTTAAAACTCCAATGAGTTCATCACTGTCTTTAGACAAAGACACAACTGGTAAGAGTGTGAATCAAAAAGAATATAGAGGTATGAATGGTTCACTTCTGTATCTAACTGCTAGTAGACCAGATATTATGTTTAGTGTGTGCACGTGTGCTAGATTTTAAGCTGATCCTAAGGAAAGTCATTTGATTGCTGTGAAAAGGCTTTTCAGATATGTGAATGTAGCCAAAGACTTGAGGATTTGGTATCCAAGAAGATCTAACTTTGTGCTGAGTGGTTATTCAGATGCAGACTTTGCAGGATACAAAGTACACAGAACGAGTACTTCTCGATGTTTCCAGTTCCTTGGTTCTTCATTGATAAGTTGGCATTCAAAGAAGTAAAATTAAGTAGTTTTATCAACTGCAGAAGCTGAATACATTGCAGCTGGAGCTTGTTGCTCACAGGTTTTAGGGATTGCTCAAAAGCTAAGAGATCTTGGATATAAATTCAGAAATGTGCCTATAAACTGTGACAATACAAGTGCTATTTCTATTTCAAAGAATCCAATACAACATTCGAGGACAAAGCACATAGATGTGAGACATCATTTTCTTAGAGATCATGCTCAAAAAGGTGATATTGTTCTATATTTTATTTCTACTTCTAAGCAGATAGCTGATATTTTCACTAAACCATTGCCAGATGAGATGTTTGCATCCCTAAGGATTTCATTGGGTATGTTAAACAAGGATGCATTAGTTTAGGGGGAGTATTAGTCTCTATGTGTATTATATTTGTGGATCTTAAAGCCCTGAGATCATACTTTCTTAAGCCTTGAAAGTATGGCTCAAAGCTTTGAAGTTTCTGTGTTGGCCTGGAACTTCTCAAAGCTTTGAACCACTGTTACACTTTTTTGATTAAGTGGATTTGTATTCTCAAAATATCTTCATAAATCTTCTGTAATCTTTTTGCATGCTGTAGATAGTGCTTTCTGAGATGACATATCTTGGCCACGTGGCAACCATCCAGCACACCATATTGTGCTCCACGCACACTGGATCACCAGCCGCGCTGATCCATGTGGGGGCTGCGAGACAGGGCCCTCGCATACCACTGCACGGGACTTGTAGGGACTTAGTGGTTTTGAGGCTAGAGTAAGTCCTGTCGCGTGCGAGCCAAGCTCGTGCGCGACCTTTAGTAACTACTTTTGAGAGATTTATGGCACGATCTCCATAAACCCGGTCAATCCGGTCAAACCCGGTCAACCCCATAACGGTTCCGGTATTTGCGCATAACGTGCTGTAACGGTCCCTATATACGCGGACGAACGTGCCGTTTTGGTTAAGCTAATTAAGCCGCCATTAATGGGCGCATTAACCACACTGCAACGGGCACATTCTTCGTTATATATAGGATGTTAACCTTTCCATTCAAGGGAGAACACACTAGCCATACGCGGAAGCTCTGCCAAACCTCTGTCTCTCTCTGAGACATTACTACTGCCTTACTCTCTCCCTACACACAACCCAACTCTTCCTGTCCCATCTCTGATCCTCGACTTACAGTGTACACGGAGTTCTCCTCGCCGGAATCTCTTGTGCACATTTTGGTAAACCCGACGTGAGCTTACCATCAAAAGCAACCATGTCTCAGGAGGATGATGTCAGTAACAGATCGCCTTCCACCGAAGCCGCCTCGGGAGAGGAGTCCCGCCGCACTCCTACGACCACCGGTGAGGCCCCGACGCTAGAATCCTTGGACGCCACCATCCAAGTTCAGGCGAAAGCCCTCATAGCTCAATCTGCGCAGCTAGAATGGATCATGGCTGTCTTGGGGACTCTTGCACCGAACCCTGCAAAAGCCACCGCCGTTTCTCAGGGAGGAAGAGCCCCTACCGCTCAAGGACTGGGAGTGTCAACCACACCCCCCAACCCTAATATGCAGACTCCACCAGCGGCTACGCAGCTACCCTCGATTCAAGGTTCAACAGCTCAAATGTTGCCCCTCACTGCTCACACCCCTCAACCTCCGGCCTTGGTACCTAATCCGGCCTCGCAATATCCCTTGCCTCCTCCAACGGCAATCTGGGGTAATGCGAACGCTCAATACGTCCCCAATCCTCTGGCGGCATATGTGTCGCCTCCGCCTGCGGCAACCCCTCCACCTGCTACCGAGGGAAACACCCCAGAGTGTATGACGTCTCTGCAGAAGCGCATAGACACCATTCTTGCTCACCAATCGTTCGCGGATACCATCATTCCAAAGCTAGACAACGATCCACCTATCCCGCGAGAGATCTATCTCATGCCTAACCCGGTTGGGTACAAGGCTCCTAAATGGGATAAGTTCGAAGATGTTAATGGAAACGCTCATGAACATGTCATGCGTTTCATCGATGTTATGGGCCGTATGGAGCTGATCCTAAACTGTTGATGCGCGAGTTCCCGAAATCCTTGGGAAACATAGCTTACAAGTGGTACAGGACGTTGGAAGCTGGGTCCGTAAAGACTTGGGACGACATGGTCCAAAAGTTTTACACCAAGTTCTTTCAGATGGAGGAAAAGGTGACAATGATCCACCTCTCGCGGATATATCAGAAGCGCGAGGAGGACGTAATAACTTTCATCAAGAAGTTCAGGGCGAAGTCTTTGGAATGCAAAGACGTGATGCTCGAAAGTAGGCTCGTGGAGATTGTTGGAATAGATGCCCTAGAGGCAATCTAGTTTAGTATGAATTTGTTTATGGCTAGAAAAATTCATTTATTATTTATTGGATATTTAATATAATGAAGTCCTTAGATTTACAATTGTGTTGTTTATCTTAAATATCCCTAGTCAAGTATATTGATTAATGGGACAATCATCTATAGACTAGTATGGGGTTGGATTGATATGGAGATATCACGATCCAACACATAGGTGTGCATTACGGAATGTTGCACTGGATTGACCCATCTCCGAGAAGGATACATACATGTTATGTTGAGTCACAAGTGCTTCTCGCGGTGCAATGGTATTGTCATCCTTAGAATTGAAGTCACTAGATATTCTAGTTGTGGATCATTGTGATCTTGGTAGCGTTAAACGCTACACCGTAACTTGGTAGTTATAAAGGCGTGTACTGGATACAATGAGAAGAAAGCTTAGAGATCGTAGTGGACGTAGAGAGGATTTGCCCCTCCCACGTAACGGGAGCAAATATCCTAGGCCACTCGAGGGATAGTGCTTATAGAATGTCTGGCCAGACTCAAATAAATCAATATAGGATATTGATGTTATTTGCACGAATAAGGCTATTCCCATAGATCGAGAAACTATGGATTGGATATACGAGTGTGACTTGTATGTCTCGTGTCCAATCCGAATATGGAGGCAAAGGGATGAGACAATTACTTGTACAAAGGTTTTCAAGATGACTATTCTATTAGTTGGCTAGAATGGATGTTTTGCTAGAAACCGCTCCATATTAGCAAATAGTTGCTACCAACTAGATAGAACCTATGGGGTCACACGCTACATAGAGTTGAACTAGATTTGGGAATTAATTAATTGGATTAATTAATTAGAAGGATCACTTTGCAAAACCTTGCAAACTTAGTAGGGACTAATTTGCAAGGAAGGGACTAAATTGAATTCTAGTTGGACTAGAATAAGTCCTTTAGGTAGTTAACAAGGAGTTGTTGGACTATATAAAGGACCATCCATCCTTCCTTCCTCATAACTTATGCTCATTAGTGAACATAAAAAGAGTGGGAGAGAACAAAAGGAGAGAGAGCAAGCAACAAGGAGGCCGACCCGACCCCTTGCCGCCGCCCTCACCTCGTCGGCCAAAAAGAGGGCCGAAGCCCCTCTTTTGTCTCGTTTTGCGTGATTCCTTCATCCTCTTCCTAATCCGGGCTAGCACCAAGGAGTTTGGGAGATCTAGGATCAACTCTAGGCGTGGATCAACTATAGAGAACGTGACATTATTCGCGTTTGAAGTCATCAAGGAGAACCCAAAGGTGTGTTTATGATTTCTTACCTTCACTATCGTTATACATCTAGACTTGTGATCCTTGGAGGGTTTTGCATGGTTATTTGTTTGATTATGCTTCCGTTGCGCGATCCATGAATCAAAACCCTACAGTGGTATCAGAGCCACAGGTCATAGAGCATAAACGTAGTTTATGTGTTACATTCTTGTTGTTTTACACCTTAATTTGATTGTTTATCGGGTAAAACAAGACAAATCAAGCATGGGATGCAATTTGTCAATAATTACTCATAACAAGATCCAATTTTTGCATTGAATGCATGAATTGGTGAGTTTGAGAAATTTTAGGATATTAGATCTAGGGTTTGGGCATCCTTGGGGAAGAAGGAGTTCTCCCAAAACAAGGAAACAACCAAACTTGGGCTCCAAGCAAGGGAGTTGTTTTGGAAACAAACCCCAAGAGGAGGTTCGGCCCCCCAAGGGACCGCCCCCTTGCTTGCCGCCCAAGCTTGGCCGCCCTAAGGGGCCGGGCGGCCCTAACCCGCGGGCCTAGCTTGCGGGTTTTGGGCCGGGCCGGCCCTAGGGCCTTGTGGTTCACTTTAATGGGCCCAGGCAATTGGATTTTTGGGCCCATGGACCCTTTTAACCCTAGAAATCCTAAAATCAATTAAAATTGACCAAGCGCGTTAAAATTGGATTTTAACTGTTTATGTGCAAATCGCATGGTGATTGGATATGGCCTTCGGATATGGTTTGATGTGGATGTTTAATTTTGTGGTTTGGTTTTACGGCCTGCGAGCTGATCAATTAATTGTAATAATTAATTAGGGTTTTATGGCCTGCGTGCCATTTTTTTCTCAACTTTTGAGATTTATTTTATTTAGTATAGATATTAGTTAGTACTAGATAAAGTAGATTGTTAGCCAAGATTGGAGAAAAAGAAGCCCAAAGCCAAAGAAGCCACAAAAGATGGAGCATGGAGCATGGAGCAATCCACAAGACTATGAAGGATGGACCAAAAGATCAAGACGCATGGAGATGTGTTTGCTTAGGGTTCATAGATAATTCCATTGGCTTGGAATTATCTTAGTCTAGAAAGGCCATATCCACATCACGTTTAATTTCTGTTTTGTGGTTGTTTATTTATTGTCTTATTATTTGTGTGATTGGTGTATGGATGATGCATGCAATTAGGATAATAAGATAATTAGACAACCCGGATCTATTATTTGGAGTTGTGCCCAAACTCAAATAGATAGATTAGTTGATATTGATCAACAAAACAATTAAAAATTGAATTTAAAATCCCTCAAATATTAAATATTGTGTTCTTGCTTTCTCGTTATTTAAACACTCATTATCATCATTATTTATCAAGTTCGTGCGTGCCAAAGCATGGCGACATGGTTCATAATGATGGAATGCGATGGCACGTAACAATGTGCAATTGTTTAGATAAGAGGTTGAACACAACTAGGCTATTAATTTGATTAAAAAACCTAGAGGCAATCAATTGGGATTATCCATATGGATGGATAAATAAGGAGTTATTTGCCCGATTGAACCAAGAGTTGCATATGGGATGCAATTGGAATTGTTCCTACCTAAAGTAGTCAAATTATGGGTGACTTGCCAAAGCAAGCTCATAAGGAGATGAAAGATGGATCTTGGCCCACTAGAAAATATAAGGATATTTTCCGCATTAATATCTTGAGGGTTATTAATCTGTAGAAAAATAGTGGGAGCTATTTTTAATAAACTAGCCATTATTAAATATAGTCAAAAATTCACAAATACTAAAACTTGCGTATTTTCCTTTTTGTAGAATTCCAAATGGCAAACAACTCATCGAGTTCACAACATTCCCTACGATCTGTCCTTGAGAAGGACAAGCTCTCTGGAACCAACTTTCTTGATTGGTACAGAAACTTGAGAATTGTTCTCACGCAAGAGAAGAAACTGTACGCAATAGAGGAGCATGTTCCAGAAGGTCCAGAGAACCAGACACCTGCTGCCTTAAAGGCGTATCAAAAGCGTGTTGATGATGCTAATGATGCGGCCTGCCTTATGCTTTGCACCATGACTTCTGAGCTTCAGAAGCAAGACGAAAACATGAATGCTGTCGATATGATCGAACATCTAAAGCAGCTCTTCCAAGAGCAGGCTAGGGTAGAGAGGTATGAGGTCTCAAAGGCACTGTTCAAATGTCATCTAGCAGAAGGGAACCCGGTGGGACCCCATGTACTCCGAATGATCGGGTACTTGGAGAATCTCGCCCGGCTTGGGTTCCCGGTCGGCCAAGAGTTGGCAACCGATCTCGTGTTGCAATCGTTGCCCGAGAGTTATGGACAGTTCATTATGAACTATAACATGAACAAGATCGTTAAACCACTGCCAGATTTGCTCAACATGTTGAGGACGGCTGAACAGAGCATCAACAAGGGTAAGGGCAAGGCTATTATGATGGTGCAGAAAGGAAAGGGCAAAAGGTTTGCCTCTTCCTCCAAGGGTAAAGGCAAGTCAGTTGCCAAGTCTAAGGAACCAGCCCTTAAGCCTGTTGGTGGCATTGCCAAGGTCGTGACTAAGGGTGAATGTCACTACTGTAGTCAGCCTGGACACTGGAGGAGGAACTTCCCAAAATATCTGGAGGACAAGAGGCTTGGAATAGTGATTCCACCACCACCAGGTATTTTTGCTGTAGATGTCAATTTAACTGTCTCTACATAATGGGTATTAGATATTGGATGTGGATCTCATATTTGTCGAAATATGCAGGATCTAAAGAGAAGTAAAAGATTGGCTAAAGGGGAGGTAGATCTGCGCGTTGGGAATGGAGCAAAGGTTGCTGCGTTGGCCATAGGCGTGTGCGAGCTATCTCTGCCTTCAGGTTTAGTTTTAGAATTAAATAATTGCTATTTTGTGCCTGCTATGAGCAGAAACATTATTTCTATTTCTTGTTTGGACAAGGAAGGTTTTATTATTTCAATAAAGAACAATTGTTGTTCCTTTTATTTGAATAATATTCACTATTTTAGTGTGCAATTATTTAATGGACTTTATGTCCTTGATCTAAGCAATCCTGTCTACAACATTAATAACAAGCGGATTAAAATAAATGATTTAAATCCTGATTATTTATGGCATTGTCGTTTAGGCCACATAAATGAGAAACGTGTATCTAGACTCCATAAGGATGGATTACTAGACTCATTTGATTTTGAATCATATGAGACATGTGAGGTTTGTTTATTGGGAAAAATGACAAAGTCCCCTTTCAATAAGAAAGGTGAGAGGACTAGTGAGCAATTGGCACTCATACATACAGATGTGTGTGGACCATTTGCCACGCCTGCCAGGGGTGGTTATGTCTACTTCATTACATTTACTGATGATTTCAGTAGATATGGATTTGTGTACCTTATGAGGGCAAAATCCGAATCCTTTGAAGTGTTCAAAGAATTCAAGAATGAAGTAGAGAAGCAACTTGGAAAAAGTATCAAGGCTCTACGATCGGATCGTGGAGGAGAATACTTGAGCCAAGAGTTTGACGACTATCTTAGAGAGTGTGGGATCGTGTACCAACTCACTCCACCCGGAACGCCACAATGGAATGGCGTGTCCGAGAGGAGGAATCGAACCCTATTGGATATGGTTCGGTCTATGATGTGTCAAACCGATCTTCCATTATCATTTTGGGGCTACGCTCTATTAAGTGCAGCTTTCACCATTAACCGTGTTCCATCTAAATCAGTCATGAAGACAACATATGAGATGTGGAGTGGGAGGCGTCCCACACTGTCGTTCATGAGGATTTGGGGCTGCGATGTCTATGTAAAACGTTTACAATCAGACAAGCTAGGGCCTAAATCGGATAAGTGTAAGTTTGTGGGGTGCCCTAAGGAAACTAAGGGATACTACTTCTACAATCCAACCGAGAACAAAGTGTTTGTTGCTCGGACCGGCGTGTTTCTAGAAAGAGAATTTGTCTCTAAAGAAGCAAGTGGGAGGAATGTAGAACTTGAAGAGGTTCAAGAACCACAAAACACTGAACCGATTATGGAACAAGAACAGGAATCACAAGCAGTTGTGGAACCACCTGTTCAGGTAACACAAGAGCTTCGTAGATCTAGTAGAGTGCGCCAGGAACCCGAGAGGTATGGACTTCTCGTAACCGATTCCGGTGACACGATGCTCATAGATGATGAGCCTACTACCTATGAGGAGGCCATGAATGGCCCAGACTCTCAGAAGTGGCTGGAAGCCATGAGATCCGAGATGGAATCCATGTATACCAACAAAGTATGGACTTTGGTGGAACCACCTGATGGGGCGCGGCCCATAGGGTGCAAGTGGGTCTTCAGGAAGAAGATCGACATGGATGGTAATGTGATTACCTATAAGGGCCGATTGGTGGCTAAAGGATTCAGACAGATTCATGGTATTGACTATGATGAAACCTTTTCACCAGTCACAATGACCAAATCAATCCGAATCTTACTTGCAATTGCAGCATACTACGACTATGAGATTTGGCAGATGGATGTCAAAACAGCATTCCTCTATGGGAATCTCCTCGAGGACGTGTATATGATACAGCCGGAGGGTTTTGAGGATCCAAAGAAAGCCAACAAAGTCTGTAAGCTGCAACGATCCATTTATGGATTGAAGCAAGCTTCTAGGAGTTGGAATCGACGTTTTGATGAAGTGGTCAAAGAGTTTGGCTTCATCAGAAATGAAGACGAATCTGGTGTCTACAAGAAGGTTAGTGGGAGCTCTGTAGCTTTTCTGGTCTTGTATGTGGATGACATACTACTCATTGGAAACGACATTCCCATGCTGCAATCTGTGAAAGATTGGCTAGGAAAGTGTTTCTCAATGAAGGACTTAGGGGAAGCAGCCTATATACTCGGTATAAAGATCTATAGAGATAGATCTAAAAGGTTGCAAGGCCTAAGTCAAAGTACATATATTGACAAGGTGTTGAAGCGGTTCAACATGCAAGATTCCAAGAAGGGATTCTTGCCCATGTCACATGGAATCACTCTTTCGAAGAGTGGTTGTCCTTCCAATGGGATTGAGAAGGAACGCATGAGTAGGATTCCCTATGCCTCGGCCATAGGATCTATCATGTACGCCAAGTTATGTACTAGACCAGATGTGTCATATGCCTTGAGTATGACAAGCAGATACCAATCCAATCCGGGTGAGAGTCACTGGATTGCTGTCAAGAACATCCTAAAGTACTTGAGAAGAACTAAGGATGCTTTCTTGATATTTGGCGCTGAGGAAGAGTTGCGTGTAAGGGGTTACACTGATGCAAGCTTCCAAATCGACATAGATGACTTTAGATCACAGTCGGGATATGTGTTTTGCCTGAATGGAGCAGCGGTGAGCTGGAAGAGTTCCAAGCAAGAGACGGTAGCTGATTCTACAACAGAGGCTGTGTACATTGCTGCAAATGGCGCAGCAAAGGAGGCTGTTTGGATCAGAAAGTTAGTTTCTGAACTTGGTGTGGTCCCTAGCATTGCGGATCCAGTGGAGTTGTTCTGTGACAACACTGGGGCGATCGCGCAATCAAAGAAACCCAGATCGCACCAGAAGTCCAAGCACGTGCTCAGGAAGTTTCATCTGATTCGAGATATTATCGATAGAGGAGACGTTCGGATATGCAAGATTCCTACAGATGATAATCTGTCAGACCCGTTTACGAAGCCTCTCACGCAGTGGAAGCATGAAGGGCACACTAGGAGTATGGGCATACGAGATGCGCCAGATTGGCTCTAGTGCAAGTGGGAGACTGTTGGAATAGATGCCCTAGAGGCAATCTAGTTTAGTATGAATTTGTATATGGCTAGAAAAATTCATTTATTATTTATTGGTTATTTAATATAATGAAGTCCTTAGATTTACAATTGTGTTGTTTATCTTAAATATCCCTAGTCAAGTATAATGATTAATGGGAAAATCATCTATAGACTAGTATGGGGTTGGATTGATATGGAGATATCACGATCCAACACATAGGTGTGCATTACGGAATGTTGCACTGGATTGACCCATCTCCGAGAAGGCTACATACATGTTATGTTGAGTCACAATTGCTTCTCGCGGTGCGATGGTATTGTCATCCTTAGACTTGAAGTCACTAGATATTCTAGCTGTGGATCATTGTGATCTTGGTAGCGTTAAACGCTACACCGTGACTGGGTAGTTATAAATGCGTGTACTGAATACAATGAGAAGCAAGCTTAGAGATCGTAGTGGACGTAGAGAGGATTTGCCCCTCCCACATAACGGGAGCAAATATCCTAGGCCACTCGAGGGATAGTGCTTATAGAATGTCTGGCCAGACTCAAATAAATCAATATAGGATATTGATGTTATTTGCACGAATAAGGCTATTCCCATAGATCGAGAAACTATGGATTGGATATACGAGTGTGACTTGTATGTCTCGTGTCCAATCCGGATATGGAGGCAAAGGGATGAGAAAATTACTTGTACAAAGGTTGTCAAGATGACTATTCTATTAGCTGGCTAGAATGGATGTTTTGCTAGAAACCGCTCCATATTAGCAAATAGTTGCTACCAACTAGATAGAACCTATGGGGTCACACGCTACATAGAGTTGAACTAGATTTGGGAATTAATTAATTGGATTAACTAATTAGAAGGATCACTTTGCAAAACCTTTCAAACTTAGTAGGGACTAATTTGCAAGGAAGGGACTAAATTGAATTCTAGTTGGACTAGAATAAGTCCTTTAGGTAGTTAACAAGGAGTTGTTGGACTATATAAAGGACCCTCCTTCCTTCCTTCCTCATAACTTATGCTCATTAGTGAACATAACAAGAGTGGGAGAGAACAAAAGGAGAGAGAGCAAGCAACAAGGAGGCCGACCCGACCCCTTGCCGCCGCCCTCACCCCGTCGGCCAAAAAGAGGGCCGAAGCCCCTCTTTTGTCTCGTTTTGCGTGATTCCTTCATCCTCTTCCTAATCCGGGCTAGCACCAAGGAGTTTGGGAGATCTAGGATCAACTCTAGGCGTGGATCAACTATAGAGAACGTGACATTATTCGCGTTTGAAGTCATCAAGGAGAACCCAAAGGTGTGTTTATGATTTCTTACCTTCACTGTCGTTATGCATCTAGACTTGTGATCCTTGGAGGGTTTTGCATGGTTATTTGTTTGATTATGCTTCCGTTGCGCGATCCATGAATCAAAACCCTACAGAGATATGCCTGCAGTGCATGCGAGATGAGTACATAGGTATGCTCATTAATCTGCAAACGCCTACGTTTTCTAAATTAATTGAATGCACGAAGAATATCGAGCCTATAGTGGAGAGGCAGAAAAAAAGAAACGCCCCCGAGCGACCCTCGGGTGGTACCACCTTCAAGATCGGGAGATTCAGCTATAAGAGGGGACGCGAAGCTGAAGTCAATACAGTTTCACCCCAGAAGCAGGCGAAGATTGTGAACTTTGATGCACCACCTCTGCCGTGTTCGGTGGAAGAAGCAAGCGAACTCTGCAGCTAGTGGCGTAAAGACGGAGTCTTACCCCCGCTCGAAAGAGCACCCTCTAAGGAGATGGTGAGGCACCCGAAGTGGTGCGAGTATCACGGCAAGGTCATGCATCCCACAGCGGACTGTAAGAAGCTCAGGATTGTGTTCAGCCACAAGATGAAGAACGGCGAGCTGATCGTCAGCGATCACAGGCAGGATGTGCGCAGCAATCCTCTTCCTGCCCATGCGGAGCAAGAATCGAAAGGCAAAGAGGTCGCTATGATCTCGATCGTGGATCTGGAAGAGGTCGCAGAGGATGGTCTACCCATCATTGCCGAAGTTCATAACGATGAGGACTACAGCGTAGACACGGAGGATGAACATGCTGACCGGATGAAGGGGTCGCACGGCTTCAGCAGATTCTTCGACGAGATGAAATTCTCAGAGAAATGCCGGACAGAGATGAAAAAAGCGATCTTAAGGATAGCAGAAGACTACGAAGAGGATCTCGTAGTCTCCGATGGGAAAGTCATTAGGGCGTCTCGCTCTACAGAAAAGATCATGACCTTTACCGCCAGCGACAAAAAGACAGATGCGAGTCACCAAAGGCCTCTGTATGTGACGGCCATCATCAACGGCGTCGAGTTCAAAAGAGCGTTCGTCGATGGAGGAGCAGCGGTTAACGTCGTTTCGCTCCACACACTGAAGCTAGCAGGGATTCCCGAGTACAAGATTGTCAGGCGTCCATCCCCGCTGATGGGATTTGGAAGCGACTCCAGAATGATGATAGGATGGATCCGCCTGGGCATCCAGATCGGCAAGATCAAGTGCTCAGCAAAGTTTTATGTCATAGATGCGAACACCACGTATCACATGATCATAGGTTGAGCCTGGATTCATCGCTTTTGATGCTGTCCCTTCAACAGCTCACCAAGTGATGAAAGCCATTTGGAATGACAGAATAGTCGAGATACCGTCTTCGACGAATCCATTCAACATGGATGAAGCACATCTCAGCGAGGCGGTATGGTTCACCGAGATGGAGGATGAGCAAACACAAGGACCATTCAACCCCACTCCTCTACCCCTATGGGAAGATATCAAATATCAGTCACCAGCGGGAGTAATGGTGACAAGAGAGGATGCCAAGGAAAAGCCGCCCACGCGAGAAGAGGCGCCACAGATCGCCTACCAGCGAAAGAACGTATATACTCTAAAGAGAATATCAAAGCATGACCCTGAGGGCAAGGAGATAGAGAGTTTCTACGCCAACGGGAAGAAATGCTATCGCATATGAAGGTGCGCGGGGATGTCCTCACGCGGGCATGGGGATATCCCTGGGCAAATCAACCAAATCGAGCAGATTGCGGTAACGGAAAAACTAATGCATAGCACTCCAGACGAGAGGCTTAGAGAAGCACCCGAATGCATGGAAGAAAAACCCAGACCACAGAAGCAAGAGCTAAAGGAAGTGTTCCTCAGCCCGAACGAGGAAAAGAAGACGCCAGTCTTTCTAAGTGCGGACCTCACAAGCGAGGAGGAGAAAGGACTGCTGCAGCTCCTGACTGAATACAAGGACGTGTTCGCATGGGAGTACGATGAGATGCCCGGACTTGACACAAGAATCACCATGCACCGTTTAGACATCATCCCGGGGTCTAAGCCGGTAAAGCAGAGCACAAGAAGCTTCAGGCCGGAGCTTAACGTGAAGATCAAACAGGAGATTGTCAAACTCCTGGAGGCCAGGTTCATAAAAGACATCATCCCGGGGTCTAAGCCGGTAAAGCAGAGCACAAGAAGCTTCGGGCCGGAGCTTAACGTGAAGATCAAACAGGAGATTGTCAAACTCCTGGAGGCCAGGTTCATAGAACCGAATCACCATCCCACATGGCGGGCCAATATTGTGCCAGTGGTAAAGAAGAATGGACAGCTTCGCATCTGCGTGGATTTCCGAGATCTCAATCGCTACTGCCCCAAGGACGATTTTCCGCTCCCCAACATCGATTTGCTCATCGATTCGACAGCGGGTCATCGCATGTTCAGTTTCATGGATGGCTTCAGCGGGTACAATCAGATCAAGATGGACCCTGAAGATGCACAGAAAACTGCATTCATCACCCCAGTGGGAGTGTTCAACTACACGGTGATGCCCTTTGGCCTCAAAAACGCAGGTGCAACCTACCAGCGGGCCATGATGGCCCTATTCCACGACATGATGCACAAGGAAGTGGAATTTTATGTAGATGACCTCGTGGTTAAATCCAAGCAGGAGGCAGATCACCTGGCAGATTTGCGGAAAGTGTTCAACAGATGCAGACACTTTCAGTTGAAGATGAACCCTATGAAATGCGCATTTGGGGTAACGTCAGGGAAATTCTTGGGATGCATGGTACATCGTCAAGGAATCGAGCCTGACCCTGCGAAAGTTTCTGCCATCAAAAGCATGACTCCGCCGCATGACCAGAGTGCCTTGAAGACATTCTTGGGGAAGCTATCGTATCTGCGAAGATTCATCCCAGCGATTGCCGAGATTACTTTCTGTTTCAGTAATCTTCTCAAGAAAGATGCCGCATACAACTGGACTCCGGAGCACGAAGCTGCGTTCTAAAAGCTAAAGGAGCTGCTGACGTCATCAAAAATAATGATCGCGCCTCAGTTAGGATCACCACTTTTGCTGTATCTGACGTCAACGAGGAAATCCATAGGAGCACTTTTGGCTCAGGAGTACGAGGGTCAATAAAGGCCCATCTACTACATCTCTCGCATCGTGCAGCCCGCAGAATCAAGGTACACGGACATTGAGCGTCATTGCCTTGCCCTATTCTTCATAATAGAGAAGTTGAGACACTACTTTGCGTCGCACAAAGTGGTGGTGGTTACAAAAAGTGATCCCATACGATATCTGCTAACTCACACTACTCCTGGAGGAAGATTGGCTAAATGGTATATAACCATTTCCCAATTTGATATCACATGCGCTCGACCGCGGGCGATCAAGTCGCAGGCGGTAGCAGATTTGTTGGCGCAGTTCCCCGACAACAGTCACGAGATTGTGATCGAGGAATAATTTGAAGGACCTGAAATCTATGCAGTTGATGTGCCCTACTGGACGCTTCACTTCGACGGCTCGTCGACAAGGAAATGCGGAGGCATTGGGATAGTCTTGACCAAACCAGATGGGGAGGTCATACAGATGTCCGCCAAGCTTGACTTCGCAGTCACTAACAACGAAGCAGAATATGAGGCTCTCATCGCGGGACTTCTTGCAGCGAAAGCTTTCGAAATAAGCAACTTGACGGTCATGGGGGACTCCAAACTAATTGTCAAGCAAGCCTCGGGCGAGTACGACTTGAAGGAGATAAATCCTCTGTCCTATCGGACCTTGGTACAAAAACTGGTGCAGCAATTCTGTGATGTTAGGTACGAGCATAAACCCCGAGCAGATAACAGGCATGCGGATGCTTTGGCTACTTTTGGATCCAAGGTAAGCACGGACAAATGTCCTGCGAAGATTTCGATCGAAGTGCGGACATCATCGGCGTTAACAGAAGACGCGTGCGACGATGAACACATGGACGAGGCGGACTGGAGAAAGACCATCTTACGGGCCATCGCAGAAGGCACCAGCAGCGAAAACTGGACACTCACAAAGGGGTATTGCATACATGACAACACCCTTTACTACAAGGGCCCTGGCGGAATACTCATGCGATGTGTTTCCGAGAAAGAGGGACAACTGCTGCTAGAGAAGATTCACCAACATGCTTGTGGAGAAAGCGAAGTATCAATCTACCGGAAAGCTCAGAGATACGGTATTCACTGGCCAGACATGTCAACGGCCGCGGCACTAATACAAGGAAAGTGCGAGAGTTGCGCACTGATCAAAGATTCTTTACTCATTGCTCTGACCGATGATGATACGGATTGGAGGAAACCACTCTTTGATTTTCTCACCCAGGGTGCCGAACCTGAGTCAAGAAAAGAAGCTGAGAAACTGAGGAGGAAAGCGTCCCGATACGTGGTACAAGAAGACCGTCTTTTGCGAAGAGGCCATGAGGGTAACTTGCTGCGATGCCTGGACAGCAGGGAAGCACAAGAAGTTATGGACCTTTCTCATCAGGTGGAACATCAGGGGGGTGCGAAATTATGCAGACAACTCCTCTCAATTGGATATTTCTGGCCCACTATGGAGGCCGATTGCCGCACCAAGGTACGACGTTGCCAGGAGTGTCAATTTAAAGGTAACCTAGTGCACGCTCCTGCTGTAGATCTACATGCATTGGGATCACCATGGCCGTTTCACACATGGGCTCTGGATTTTATTGGTCCCATTCGACCAACCTCGCATGGAAATCACTTCATTCTCACCGCGACTGATTTGTTCACCAAATGGGTAGAAGCGATACCACTAAAGACGGCAAATGCGCTAGCTGTGGTCCATTTCATCCAAGAAAGCATCATATGCAGGTTCGGAATTCCCAACATCATCCTTACAGATAATGGCACTCCTTTTGTTAATAGCCAGGTGGCTGCGAAGCTAGCAGAATACAACATCAGGCAGATATGCTCCACCCCCTACTACCTGAAGGGGAATGGGCAAGCAGAAGCGACCAACAAGACGCTGTTGAGAATTTTGAGCAAGATGGTCGCAGACGACCACAAGAGGTGGGCTGATTCCTTAAGCATAGCCCTATGGGCTTACCGGACTTCTCCAAGAACACCCACAGGGGTCTCACCATTCCTCCTATGCTATGGGGCTGAGGCAGTGGTACCTGCGGAGGTAAAAGTTAACTCAGCAAGGTTGGCCTTCCACGCCTTGTACGACAATCAACGCGATCATGAATTAGTCATGCTAGAGGAAAAGCGAGAGCAAGCTAAAAGGAACAACAAACGGTATCAAGAAAGGATTGCTCGTGCGTACAACAAAACATTCCAACGTAGAGATTTCGCAGGTGGAGATTTGGTATTGCGCGCATCTGACCATTGCATGCGAGAGGCGGCTCACCCAAAGTTCGCAGCCAATTGGGAAGGGCCCTTTGAGGTAACATAAGTCTTTGACAGTGGCTACTGCAGCATACGGAGGTTGCACGTAATGACCTCAACCCCAAGCTCAGTCAACATGCGCTGGATTAAGAAGTACTATCCTTAACTTCTCTCATTTTATGCGTTCTATTACAACGTTGCCTTATGCTCTGTATAGCTATGATTCGCACATCATCTCTCCCATATGAGAGAACTGTAATCTCATCTCTCCCACATGAGAGCTCTATAATAAAAGACTTCTCACAAATGAGAAGAACTATATACTTCTAGCTGTTTATATTGCTTCATTTGGTTTATTATTACTGTCAGCAAAAGCCTATCCGCCGTGATAGCAACCTACTCGAATGCGATCTTAATTGATCTCCTAAGCCTATCTGTCACGATAGCAGCCTATGCAAATGCGATCTTAATTGATCCTCTAAGCCTCTCTGCCACGATAGCAACTCATGCGAAATCGATCTTAATTGATCTTCTAAGCCTATCTGTCGCGATAGCAGCGCTATAAAAATGCGATTTTAAAATAGTTCTTAAGTCTATCTGCCATGATAGCAATATTATGCAAAAAAGATCTTAAGTGATCTCCAAAGGTCCATCTGATAAGATGGAACTCGCACTTGAATCTAAGGAAAATCACAAGCCCATCTGCCAAGATGGCACAGCAGCGCAAACACGATCTCGAACGATCTAAAAACAATACGAAGTGTAAATATAGCATTACACAAGGCAAAATCTGCCGATACGCATGCGAAATTGTATTTTGTTGTAACAAGACAGCAGATCATACAAAGCGATTTATCATTATGAGTCAAAAGGACTTACAATTTATCTGTCTAGATAGCAGCTTACAAGCGAAAAAGCTCAAATCTAACTACGCAGCCAACATGGCTTACAATACATCTAAAAGAGTAACTTACGAACAAGAAGTTACACATCGCGGGAATCCTAGCTGAAAAAGGATGAGCCTAACGGCCCTAACACCAGCTACGCGATGCGCAGATCTGCGACCAAAGATCTGTAGCAAGTAGGGTCTTGCTATAAAATGAACGTCCTACAAACGCCACAAAGTCTGTGCGACGATACATTCAAGATCCCAGCATTTGACAAGGCCCTTGTCTGATCAACACCCCATGAGATGTGCCTGAGGAACCACCGGTTCCGGCGTACAACATGCAAGCAGAAACCCCAAAGGACAGGGGCTCCTTTTCCACGGAAACGAACACAATGGCTCGCCACCCTGAGCTCACGAAAGTGGGGGCGACAAATTCTCCTCCGGGCATGCTGGAGGAGAATCCCGCCGTTCATTACGAGTCGGTATCAAGGTCACTACGGCGCTGCACCTCACCGGGAGGCGGCCGGAAACATGACCTGCAAACATAATAGACGAAGAAAATTCTTCTAACAAAAGTGAGGTATTATCTGCATTTTCTCTATGAAGGTTACAAAGTACAGTAAGCCTCATAAAGCGGATCTTGGAAACTATTTCTATAGCACAAAGCGCAAACTCAGGTTTCATGACTTGAAGTTGCATGAATCAACGGAAAATAAGCGTTGAAGCCAGCAGTCGTAAGGACTCACGGCAAAGCACATTTTTGGGATGAAGAAACCAAATGGCAAAAGGCAGGGTTTATATAGACCTTGTGGAGACTCTTCAGTTGCCAAGATGAGTCAGCAGAATTTGAAAAGAGGGTAAGGTCAATCACTTACGCCTTGAAAAGCGGTAACGATCAATTACCCTACTAAAGGCTACGACGATTCAATTG
The DNA here is from genome assembly GCA_023055425.1 of Linanthus parryae. Classification (NCBI taxonomy): domain Eukaryota; kingdom Viridiplantae; phylum Streptophyta; class Magnoliopsida; order Ericales; family Polemoniaceae; genus Linanthus; species Linanthus parryae. Next base: position 4,676,319 of record JALGPY010000019.1, on the reverse strand, counting down.
CGTATCCTAATTAATGACGGATGGTTATGATTCGGATGGACTTCCCAAGGAAAGTGTGCTTATCTAATGAGCAATTAGCGCGAAAATCAAGGAAGAATATCAATTGCTGATGTCATAATTAGATATGCACAGAGATATTCTAGCAAATCCCGAAAAGGGCAAAACGGGCATTTCGATTATTCTTTTTGAAAAAAAAGGGGGAGAAACCCTAGCAACATTACAATAATGTTTCTGTTATTTATTTGCTACTTTTCAAAAATCAAAATAAACCCTTGATCAAGGAGTCATGGGGGGTAAACTGACGGCTCAGATTTTCCACCTGCTCCACTTCCTGCTTCAATTGCTCGCACTTGGCATTCATCTCATTATAGAGCTTCATAGCCTCTTCAACCTTTTGCTTTTGCTGCTCTACCTTCTGCTTCTCAACTGCGAGGTTTTGGTGACCGTGTTTCAAAGTTACGGCTGCGCGAATCAGTGTAAATCTTTTCATAAGAAACTTGAAACCCAGCCTGCCTTGAACTTTGGCGAGAAGATTTTGGCACATGCCAAAAAGCAATTCGGCACTCTGAGGAGAAATGGTCGCATGTGTGGCCGTAGACAGCTGCTCCAAAATCCAAATGGCCTCGGTAAGAAACAGCCTCCTGTCAAAGGGCCCTATCTCCAGAGACCTCACAAATGATTGGGGGTAGGTGAGGCGCATCCGAACTAGCCAGTCTACATCGGCTTGCTTCAAACCTGAAGCAATGTCAAAGCCAAGTTATACTATCAAATTCGCAAACGAAGAATGCGAGACGTGAACAGCAAATCATGACATACCAGTTCCTTCAAGGATCTCGCGCAGAGAAGGAATGCGCATTGCTGGGGTAGTTGAAGACTCCCCTCGCTCCATTGCCCTTCTATCAGCTGCGAGCTCTAACTCCTCATAGTTTGGGGGAAGAGTATAAGCCGCACCAGGTGTGATCGCAGCCCCGACCTGCGAGCCCCAAAAGCTCCACGCAGGAAGAGGTGCCACTTGCTCAGTCATTGCTGGAGGCATGATGGCAGTAGAAGTTACAGCTTGGCGAGGGATATCTCCAGATGCGACAGCATCAGCAGCATTCGTACCCATTTCCTCAGCACCAGCATGGGCATCTTCCTCCATTAGCACAGTGTCAGCATCGGCATCATCAGAAAGTTCGATGACGTCCTCAAGAGGCTCTCCTGCATGTTCTGCAGTTGCGACGGGCTTCTCGGTATGAGAACTCGGCACCGGGACATAGGACACAGAAGGTTGACTTCTTTGCTCCAGCACGGGTTCATCAGCATTGCCTGCGATACAAAATGCGATGGTGTGAGGTAACTTGTATCGTACGTTATTTTACTATCTTTGCTAAAGCTAAGAGCAAGCACCTCCACGCGAAGGTGGGATTGCAGTATCCTCGTCATACGCTAAGGACGTGGAACCTTGCCCTATTAGGGTGTCCTCGTTAAGTATGTCTTTAAAATGAGCGTGACCTGGGGCGCGAAGAAACTAGTCATGATTATGCTTTGAGTTGTTAAGCTTAGTTCACGCATATCGTTCGAGTGATTACCTGAGGGTTCACCGCACTTGCCTACTAGCCAACGGCGAATGTCAGCTTTTGACACACCATGCTTTAATGCACCGACAATAACATCTCGATAAGTTACTGCGAGATTAAAAATCTCACCTTCATTGCCGCCTGCGATTTCTTCAAAATCTGCTTGGGCTTGCTCCAAGGCTGCCGCATCGTCTTCTGGAGTCACGTCCTCCTCCTCAACTCGGGGAGCCACCTCTTCGGGAAGCACATCTTCCTCATCCGTTGGACGCACTAGGTCGTCGGCATGTTGTTCTTCAAGGCTCCTCTGCTTCACGCGCTCGAGCTCTTCCTCTTCTCGCTTTCTTCTCCTTTCAGCAACTGTCTTCCTGGACTCGGCGAGAATGTCCTCGCTTATGGGTTCATCAGAAATGCCAGAATGAGCACTCCTCTTCTGCCTCTTGGCCAAAAGGCCGCCGATGGTATCATCATCATCTGCGAAGAAACAATTTGTTCAAATCAAATTGCAAAAGAACTAAGATAATGAGGAGAGAAGTACGATTGAGATACCTTCCGATTCTTCCTCATGCATCGCATCTTAAACTCTTTCTTATTCTTCTTCGTCTCATTCTCTTGCCTCCCGCCTCTCCTCTTCTTCCTCCTGGCCGAATGGAACGAAGGTCTCCACTGCGAGCTCCTTCCGCGTTTTACTGGTCATGCGACCTTTGCCTTTGTCCTTGGAAGAAAGGGATCTCGCAGGAGGGGAAGTTGGAGCGCTTCTAGGGGAAGAAATTGTAATTCCTCTTTGCCTAGGCCTCTTCGCTCTTGGCGCGGCAGTTGCTGGAGGAGGCGGATCATCTCTAGGGGGAGACAAGGCCGGAGCATTATCTATCAGCGAGTCAGCAAAAGCATTCATGACCTCGCGAATCCTGGCTTCGACCTCAGGGTTCATCCTCGATGCTAGCCGAAAAGACTGTCCTTGTCTTTTTGTGGTAACAATGGTGTTAACCAGCGATTTGGAACGCTCGCCAGACGCAAACCTCCGCACATGGCACTACAGCAAGAGGTGTAGAATGAGTTGTCAATATATTGAAGTAAAGAAGCTTAAATGCATGCGAAAGAAGTTGCTTACCTTAGCAAAAGTTTCGCTATATCTGATGACATGCGAGTCGCCTTTTCTAACTGCGGCGGTCTTCTCGTCTAGAATGATGGCAGGACACAAATGGTTCTCGTGATCCAGCAAAGAGTAGCAACCATATTCAGACTCGTCCAGACTGCAATTCGGACGAAAAGGAAAAGAGTTTCTTTTGATCAGAGGAGCTCTACTTGGCTGGGGGGCCGACTGCGTCTCGAATCTTGTGTGCTGGGCGATCCAGTATGCGAGCCAGTTTTTGGAATAACCGCCTTCACGGTTATCTGCAAGTTGCTCAAAGGTAAGGTTGCTCAGCAAGACTGTTTTGCACTCCTTTGTCAACAAACGCTTATAGCAGCCTCTGACAATAGACGGTGGCCAGATTGATGGCGCCACTGCATCAAAACCGAATTGGGGAGAAACGCGAGTGGGATCAACATCCACAGTAAGCCTCTCGTACCTTGGCGCGTGCTCGCGAACATGTTCTGCGAGAGCAGGAAGGGAGCCTTGCAGGCACCAGCAAAAGAATTCACGATAGCGCTCGTGGAAGTGCTCTCCATCTTCGAAGAGGAGCTCTTCTGAGAAGACAACACCCTTGGAAGGATACAGCTTTGGAAACCATCGCACGTTTTCAATGCGCATGGCATAGGGCCTGGCTATGAACTCCTCCCGATTGTCGCACATCAGGCTCCAAACGCACTTGGTATTGTTTGTCCCAAACCACCTCGCAGCTCTGCCACTGTTACGCTCCTCCACCGCACCTTGAGGACACCACCTGCTGGGCTTAGAAGCAACTGGAGCATAGGAAGGCCAGCGCTCAAAGACCCACATTGTCAAGAAGGCAATGTTAACAAAAGTCAGTATGTCGAGACGGCCACGCGATTCCTTCATGGCCACGACCAGCTGATCCAGTCTGTAGTACAGTGTGCCCAAGACCAAAGGTCCGAGTGCGACTTTCTGGCCGAGAGCCAACTTCACAGCAAGGGGCAGAACGTGATAAAAGACCCCATCGTGCGGGTGGCCATCGATTAGGTACCTCGACAACCAGGCGCAGAGAAAGGCGCATAGGGTTAAGTGATAACCCTTACCCTCCACGTAGTTCTCCGCCTTTGGGTTTTCACTCAGAAGCTTCTTGGTGATGCTGCTGTTCGCATAATCACGGAAAAAGTACTGCACCCATTTGTTCCAAGTGTTTTTCGCAGATGTATCAACTAATTGCCAGTCAGGAAGGACTTTTGTAGTGGTCCACCGGGTGGAAATTTTCTTCACCTCTGCCAAGCACTCCTCCATCTGCGGGTACAGGGCAAGCTCCGCATCCATCCTCAAGGGACTCAAAGGATCAACCTCGCCCATGGGAGACAGATCATAAAGCATGTGCACGTCCTCGAGCGTGGGGGCAGCCTCGAACTTAGCGAAGTGAAATGTGTGAGTCGCAGGCGAGTAGCGGGAAAGAAGGTTTAGAAGCATGGACTGGTCCAGCTTCATGGCAGCACCCTTCATAGCACGAACTGCGAAGTATACGCCGGCCTCATTTAGAGTCACGGCGTGATGAGTCAATACATGGTCAATCCACTCATCCATGTAGTCCAATTTCTGAACAAAAGCTTGGGTAGAAATCGCAGCATATGGGAAGTACCCATTTTCGATTCCCAATCGAACCACGTCTTCGGAGCCAATCAAATCGAGCAAGGCCGAGTTAACTGGAGGGGTTAATGTTTTCAATCCTTCACCAGAAACAGGGGCAGGCAGTTTCTTTGCCTTAACCCTAGCATGATAGAAGTCTTTGCCACCCAGGTAGGGGGCTTTTCGCCATAGAGCTCGCGGAAGATCAGGTATTTCTTCGTCCTCCTTGATGGGTCTAGTTCCTTTTGTCTTTGCCATTTCTGCGGAAGAGCAAGAAAAAGGGGGGATAAATATGCACACTTCAGTTTGAATTCTGAGATTCAAGATCTATGGGAAGAAAGATGAACAGTTTCTGGTACCAATTTCAGAAATTAGAGGTTGGAAATTGTTTGCATTATCAGGAACTTCAAAACCCTACATCCAAGGTCCTTATCATTGGGGGATTAAGCCGAAATTGGGTTCAAGGATTGGAGTTTCTTCGCAAGTTTTCAACAGATAATATGTCATGGGTTTGCAGATCCAACACAGTTCAAAGCATACATTGGTATGATAAACAAAATTGAACAAGGCCAACCTTGTTCTCGTAGAGCTTGCTTGGACGCACACAGTTGAAGAAGACGATTGACAAGAAAGAACTGGTGATTAATTATTTTAATCTGCTCTCGAAGACTTCCGGGTATCATTCACTTTAAGAGAAAGAAGTGATGCTTTGCAACAATGGAGAGTACAGAGTATTTATCCAAAAACAATGAAGGGTTGCGTCCTTTCAGTAGTCGAATCGCAACTGTCACCGTCGAATCGCACAATCACAGGACAAGCTGATGTCACCCCTAAAACCCTAAAGGCCAGACGGCACGACTCTATGGGTTTTAGGTCATAATGGCACACAAGGGGGCTGAATTTACTCATATTTGAATTGGTGCGTGGCGGTGACGCGTATGTTGGTTTCCGCGCATGGAAGTCTATCCAGCTATGAGTCTTCACGCGCAGAAAGGGGGCTAATGTAGATAGTGCTTTCTGAGCTGACAGATCTTGGCCACGTGGCAACCATCCAGCACACCATATTGTGCTCCACACACACTGGATCACCAGCCGCGCTGATCCATGTGGGGGCTGCGAGACAGGGCCCTCGCATACCACTGCACGGGACTTGTAGGGACTTAGTGGTTTGGAGGCTAGAGTAAGTCCTGTCGCGTGCGAGCCAAGCTCGTGCGCGACCTTTAGTAACTGATTTTGAGAGATTTATGGCACGAGCTCCATAAACCCGGTCAATCCGGTCAAACCCGGTCAACCCCATAACGGTCCCTATATACGCGGACGAACGTGCCGTTGTGGTTAAGATAATTAAGCCGCCATTAATGGGCGCATTAACCAAACTGCAACGGTCACATTCTCCGTTATATATAGGACGTTAACCATTCCATACAAGGGAGAACACACTAGCCATACGCGAAAGCTCTGCCAAACCTCTGTCTCTCTCTCAGACATTACTACTGCCTTACTCTCTCCCTACACACAACCCAACTCTTCCTGTTCCATCTATGATCCTCTACTTACGGTGTACACGGAGTTCTCCTCGCCGGAATCTCTTGTGCACACATGCAATCTCCTTTTAAATAAATTTCTTCTACCTACTTAAGCCAACTTCAGGACTTATTTCTCTCATTCTATACTTTTATATCTTTGTCCATCTCTCTCTCTCTCTCTCTCTCTCCCTTTTCTCTCCAAATCTCTCAAACCCTTACCAAAATGGAGTGAAGTCTGAAAGAATTAAGTAGCAAGGTCACACCTCCAACAAGAGGGTGAAGAGGATGGCTAACAGGAAGATCACCATCCATGGATCAGATTCAGAAGACACAGCCAGTGTCCATGAGACATCACCTCTCTCAAAGAAGGCCAAGAAGGGAAAGGAAGTTCAGGAAGAACCAATGGTTGAGTCAAAATCTGAGTCTGCTACTAAAAAAGTGGTAAAGGAAAAAGATCAGGGGAGTAAGGTTTAAGAGGAAGCATCAAGTAAGAAGAAAAAGGAAGTGACTGCTGAGAAAGGAGAAAAGAAGAGTGTGCCATCTTCAAAAGAGAAGAAAGCTGATGAAAAGAAAGGAGAAGCAACTCCAGAAAAGAAGAGGGTGAAACACAGTGCTATGAAGACCAAGAAGGCCACAAATTTTGGTAAGAATTTGTTACCTGATTCTTGGTTTGTTAATTATGAGGTTAAAGTTGTTTGGATGGATGGGTATGCATAATACAAAACCAATTTTTTTAGTCTTATTAGTACGGAGTTGTTGGATATAGTGGACCTAGTCTACATTAATAATTTGAAGAACTCATCTGTTGGGAGTTTGTTAAATCCACATTCTGAGGCTTACCCTATGTTAACCAGATTGTTTTATCTGAGTTTAGTTCAAGAACTGGATGATAGCGATAGGTATATTCTTACTTCCAAAGTGACTGGTGTTGACATTAGGTTGGATCACAAGGTGTTTTCCAAAGTTTTGGGAGTACCTAGGATGTATAAGTTCAGTCATCACCCTGATAGGAAAGAAATTTTGGAAAAAGCCAAAGCCTTGTTTTTCTTGGAGGGAACCAATTCTGAACAAAAATAGTTAACACACTATGTGTTTACCTGTGAAGCCAAAATTTTGTTTTCAATCATCATGAGATGTGTAGTTCCCAGAGATTATTCTAAAGAGCTGGTGACAGACAAGGTGTTGATTTTGATGTACCCGTTTTGTCAAGGGGGTAGACCTTCCAACTGTTGTGATGGAGCATATGGTTTACTATGGCACTAGGACTAGGAACCATTCCATACCTTATGTCAATGTCTTACAATTGTTTTCAATCACTTTGGAGTTTCTTTAAAGAATGAGGAGAAGATTTCTACTGGTTTTGGAGTAGTAGATGAGGCATCACTTCAATGGATTGGGATAGTTTACACTGCAAAAGGAAATTGGAAGTTTTACTCTGAGTTGAATGCTAAAGAGCTGAAAGAGAAAGAGTTTATTAAACCTAGAGCTTCTTTAACTCCCAAAGTGTCTGGTAATCTGGACCTCTCTCAAATTCTAGATGGGGTTGAGGTTCTGGAAGATGGAGTGGATGATTTAAGACATGGTTTATTTGATTTGTCCACTGATTTCACCAAGTTCAAAGGTTTGGTGATCAACAAACTTGACATCATCATCAAAGGTTTGGATCTGCAGAAAATACCTTCTTGAGAGAGCAGAGAAACCCGAATTGATTCAGAAGAGGTTCTTGGAGAAGTTCTTAAGAAGCAGAAGAAGAAGAAAGGAATCCCTGTTGTTCTTACATCAAAGGATCTCTTTAAACAGTCTGAAGATGAGGCTCTGCTGCTGAGAATGCTGAAAAGGAGGCTGCTGATTTGGACAAGTTAGTTGATGAACTTGTTGAGAAGATGCAGGCTGAAACAGAGGAAGCTCATGATAAGAAAACTGGAGAACAAGGAGAGCTAGGAGAAGAACAGGTTGAGGATGAAGAAGTTTCAGAGGAAGAGCAGGAGGAGGCTGAGGGCAAAGGCAAAGGAAAAGTAAAGTCTTCAAAATCTTCAAAGCCTTGAAACTCAGTCTTTATATTCTTTTTCTCACAAGTCCTGAAGTTCCTTTGTTATTTTGTTTTCTTTTAAAACACTCTGAACAGATCCTACATTTCTTCTACTTTTTGATGAAAGTCAAAAAGGGGGAGAAGATTATTATGTTTTAGTTTTTTTGTTAGTTTTTTCTTAAGGTATTCAGGTTGTTTAGTTTCTGGATTATGTTTTTGTAATAATTTCTGAATATTGTAGGATGTTATCTGTTATTGAAATATTCCCGTGTTTTTTATTATTCTTGTGGTATTGGTTATATGTGTTTTTGTGCTATTTGTGACTATAAGTTATTCTGTGAATATCACTTGTGGTTGTAAGTTGCAGGAAATCAGGATTTCAAATAATGTGTTTTGTCTTTCATCAAGGGGGAGATAGATAAGTCTGAAGCTCCTTGAGATTGATATGTAAATACACATGCAGAGAGATTTGATTCCTTGATGATGAAATCCAAAAACACAAGAAGGAAATATTGCTAAGTACCAAAGCTTCAAAGCTTTGAGTTACTGTAGCTATGCCTATATGTATATTTGTCCAACTGTTTTTTGTGCATGTTTTAGTTTTAGTTACTGTAGCTATGCCTATGTTCTAATCTATAATATATGCAGGACTGAGTTGGATTGAAAATCCAAGTTCATTCTGATGAACTAGTAGGCAAAGCTTCAAATGTTTGAGATTTACTGGTTATCCTTCAGTGCTAAGTTTGTCTAATTATTTCTGTGTATGCATGTTATTTCTGTGAGACTTAGAACTTGTTATGAGTTGATTACTGTTTAATAATACGTGTTCTATACTGGTTACTTGATATTTTCATCAGTTTGAATATATATTAACTCAAGTTTATCAGCAGACAAATCTAGCTCAGTTTTCCTTAAGACTGTTAGAAGTTTTCTAATCAGATCTTGATGCTAGATTGTATTGTTGTTGTTTGATCTTGTTTGCTGAGTTTATGCAAATTTGTTGGATGCTCCAACGTCCATAAAAAAATCAGAAATCCATTCAAATATAGTTGTTGAATGAAGCTTATCAAAAAGTAGAATTTGTAAGGTTTCTGTTCCTATAATTTCTCTGTTGGTTGCAGACTATTGCTGAAGTGTTCATCACTTAAAATTTGAATGGAGGAGAGCCAGAAAGAGATATAGAAAAATCACGGGATTTGAAGAGAGAAAAAACAGCGAAAAATAAGTTACACAATTCTTCAAATCAATCAAGCAAATCATCTCTCCAATAGCAGAAGATCATCAGATCAGAAGAACTATTCCAGGCTTCACTAGCTTATTCTTTCTGAGTTATTCTACTTGTACTTAGTTGTATTATTCATTCTACATTTCTAAAACCTCACTAAACTTAGTAGTTTGGTTTTTCAAGTGAACAAAACGAGGTTCTTATTGTTTCAACAGATTGTAGCCTGTTACTAGATAGGTTGGGAACCACAAGCTGTATAAATGTACGGTAGTTCACTTAGACTTGAGATCTAGAGCTAAATCTGGGTGATTAATAAGAAGTTGTGTTTGAATCCTGGAGGGATTAGATCCCTCAGGAAGAGACTAGGTCCAATGGTGACTGAACTCTGTAAATCCTTGTGTCCTTGCTATTTGCTTTTGTTATCTTTACATTCAGTCTAAACTTCAAGTTTCAAATCTGTGGAGCTCTCCAAATATCAAAGCTTTGAAGCCTCTATATCCTGCGGTTATATTTTCAAGTTTCTCAAAACTGTTTCAAAGCTTTGAGATATCAACTGTTTGCACTACTCTAGTTTCAAAAGAATGTGTTTTGGGAAAATTTAGTATACTCTATTGACCCCCCCCCCTTCTAGAGTATTTAGATCCTGTTTTACACTTACATTACAAACTTTCATACATTATAATGCAAACATGAATCTTCCATACATGCAATACAAGACATTATAATGCAAATACGAATCTTCTATATATATGACAAGTGAATACCATCTAGAATGTACTTACGATCGCTATGGGTCAATGACCATCCGTATAAAGATCTGCTCACCTAACACTCCAATAACCACTTAAGAATGATTCTCCATTATAATACAATGCTGAAAGTTACATACATATACTATACAACACATTGTAATTCAAGCATGGAAGCGAATACAATAATATTTAAGTGTGATGAAATTTGGTCAATGGATCCTTCCGATAATGTAAAGCTGTGATAGTACCATAGACAAGTGGATGCCATAACCATGTATCTATTATAGTAATACTACAATATATAGTCAGTGTCAATGGGATGATACAAGTGGATACTACCAATTCAAAGTGTGGCACCTTATGTTCAATGATATTTTATATAAATTTATCATTAAATTTAGCCCAGTGAACCACATAAGTATGATTGTCCACTATAAGAGTGAAGGTAACCGGCTATATTTTGTTACCTATCTCCCTGAACAATATGTTTCAATTTGAATGATTGTGGAATTAATGTGTTTCGTCACATCTTCACATCTAACGTATCAAACTACGTATCCAAGTGTTGTACTCTGTATTGTATTTTAATATTTTCACAAAATATTTAGACATTAAATGTTTATAAATATGTAGACACATGTATTATACCCCAAATACCTCAAAGTTAAACAATGAGTCAAATGTAAAGGAGAAACAACCATGTTCACATAGGTTAAAGGCAGATATTATTCTAGAGCCTTTGGTTAACATGCAAGAGAAAACAGATAACTGTGTAAACATTATTGAGAATCTCTAACTTTATAATTTCAATATGAAATATTATACTTATTCCCATGTTGGAGAAGCTCATTTTTTCTAAAAATGTGTTATGATACAAACTGTACAACTTCAACAATGTAAAATCATGTTAACTACATATTTTACACGATATGTTTGTCATAAAAAAGTCAAATTCATTCAATCCCAACGAAGCTCAATATTAAACCATAAACCTGGCTAGTAACATGGTCTGTTTTGAAACTAATAAGTGAAATGTAAAGAACCTGATCTGTAAACCATAATTGGATAAAACCCTAGAGCACATAAACTCTAACCCTATCTGGATAAAAACTTAAAGCACCTAAACCCTTTCGGATAAAATCCTAAAGTACCGAGGTAGGGTTTACAACATTCTTGAGTGGTTTGCAACCTGGATTACACATTGTTCGGTCTATTATGTTTATTTCTTGTACAATCTGCTTATTAATTCTATCCGTTTGTTTACGTGAGTGTAGGCCGCACCCAACAAGCCTCGAGAGGTGGGTAGTTTATTTGGGATGAATACCGACTCCTAAAGATGAGGGAACGAATAACTCTCGCCTGAACTAAATACCTTACTTATATGGCCTAGTATCGGTTCCATTTAGCACTTCTTACTTTATATAATACCATACTGGAATATGAAAATAGTATGCCAGAGGCAGGGAAGTTCCACCAGGGAATCTTATGGGTGAATTCTTTTACTTAGTTCTTACCTCTACCTACGACATTATTGCTTTCTTAAGTATCCATTTCAAGTATCTTCAACTCCAATCCGGCCTGATCATGCATCACCCAAGGTTGCAGCTTCTCTACCCATCAGACATGCGCATGGATCACCTAAGGTGGACACTTCTTCCCTGGAAAAAAAATAATGTCAGTCCAATGACATTCCAAGACAAGTTAAAAAGTAATGTTTGCACTTATTCTTCATTCTTTCCTATTTAAGTTTCTATCAGTATGTCTAGCAATATCTTCTGCTTTGTCCAGCTATGATTGTGGAGTATTTTTGTGCTTTTACATGGCATATCTGAGAGAGCTGATCCCCCCAACTTGAAAATAAGATAACTATCAATGAAGATTTCATTAGGATATGAGTTTCCAATTTCATTGGTAGTTCCACGTACAACGACCCGAGGGAAGTCTTATGAACAGCTTCAAAGCTCAAGGAAACAATTAGGAGATTTTCGTCAAGAATAACAAGAAGATACCTACGGTCTTTTCAGCTTATGAGAGTCATTAGCTTTTAGTTGGGCGGTCCTTTATGATCTCTCCGTGGTTTTGTATTTTTTTTTAAATAATTGACTGGTTTATGTTGGATAATGTAGGTGGTGAATGTTATTGTTGTTGTAATGTTGAATGTGGTTTCAAAACAATAAACTTGTATGATTATTTTTTCAGATGTTTGATAATATCATCTGCCTGTTTATAATTACTGTTTATTGGCTTTATACTATTATCTGTTATTTTTTCATGTCAGTTTACAACTCATAACCTCATTCATTGCTTCCTTCCCTGTGTTGCTCAACTCAGAATTGCTCTTTGGTTTCAGAGTAGTTAAACCTGTCATTATGGACAATTTACTCCCCATATATGTCCTACTACCAGCCAACCATTCACTTCTTCTACTTATACTGAAAAGTCCGAAGCTCATTAATATTATGATATGAAAATACAGGAAGTGAGCTTAGCTCCTTGATGATGAAAGCCAGAAACACAAGCATAAGAAATTGCTAAGTACCAAAGCTTCAAATCTTTGAGTTAATGTAGCAGTTCGTGTATGTTTTATTTGTCTAACTATTTTGTGCAGGTTTTGGTTATGTTTTGATGATGATTAGTTTAGTTATATAATTATATTCAGAAATCTATGTTCTAAGATGATCACTACAGGATTAAATTGGATTGAAAATCCAATATACATTCTGGAGAAGTAAGCAGGCAAAGCTTCAAAGCTTTGAGATTTTCAAGTCACTCTTTACTGCTAAGTTCTTCTAACCATCTTTCTGTATGCAGATGGATTCAATGTTACTTGGATGTTGTTACATGCTGATTATTGTCTATTATTGTGGACTCTATATTGGTTATTTGATATATTCATGAGATTGAATATACTTGCTAACCCAGAACTATTAGCAGACAAGTCTAGCATGATTTTCTCTTTATTGGTTAGCTGCTGTTTCAAGCAGATCTGTTTGCTAGACTGTACTGTTATTTGTTTGATCTTGTTTTCTAAGTATTTGCAGGTTTGTTGGACTCACCAACGTCTATAAACAGATCAGCCATGTATTCAAATTAGGCTGTTAACAGGAGCTTATCAGATAGGAGATATTTTAGGAATTATGTTTTTGAAATCTCTCAAGTTAGTTGCAAACTAAAACAACTACTTATGTTTGAATTGCAGAGACATATAAGAGATACAAATGTCGTGATTTTGAGAGAGCACAATCATCTGGGAAGATCAATTACATACATCTCTTCAATTCATTCAGGGAATCAATTCAAACAGGCTGAAGATCATTCATATCCAGAAGAACTCTGCCAGGCTTTAAACAACTTATTCTTTCTGAGTTCTTCCCTCTGTACTTAATTGTATAATCTTTTCTTTATTTCTAAAACCTAACTGAACTTAGTAGTTTGGTTGTTCAAGTTAACAACAAGAGGTTCTTATTGTTCAACATGTTGTATCCTGTAACTAGATAGGTTGGGAACCACAAGCTATATAAGTGTAAGGTAGCTCACTTAGGCTTGAGATCTAAGGCTAAATCTCGGTGATTAACAAGAAGTTGTGTTTGAATCCTGGAGGGATTAGATACCTCAGGCAGAGACAAGGTCCAATTATGACTGAACTCTTTAGAACATCTTTTTCATTGCTATTTACTTTTGCTGCATTTACATACAGTTTAAATTGGAAGTTTCAAATATTTGGAGCTTTCCAAGTCTCAAATCTTTGAAGCCTCTATATTCTGCTGTTATATATTTAAGTTTTACAAGTTCTTTTCAAAGCTCTGAGATATCAACAGTTTGTTCTTCTGAAAGTTTCAAAAACTTGAGTTTTGGAAAAATTTAGCGTACTCTGTTCAACCCCCCACTTCTAGAGTATTATTATACCTGTTTACACCTACATTACACACTTTCAATTGGTATCTTGCTTTGGGCCATAGTTTAAAGATCTAACAATCTTGTGACAATGAGTTTTGTAGGTGAAGGAAGATTCTCACAAAGAAGGGCATCTAATAGACCTCCATTATTCTGTGGTGATAACTTTGTGCATTGGAAGGCATTGATGAAAATGTTCATCATAGATCAGGACATGTAACTATGGTCTATTATTGTTAATGGGCCAAACCTGTACTACACTATTGTGGATGGTGTTACGACTGCGAAACTTGATCAAGATCTCTCAGTTACTGAACTGGAAAAGGTATCAAAAACTTACAAAGATTTGAACTTATTATATTGTGCTCTTAGTGAAGATGAGTTCAATAGGATATCCAACTGCAAGAATTCAAAGGAAATCTGGGATAAGTTGACTGTTACCTATGAAGGAACTAGCAAAGTCAAGCAGACAAAGATTAATATCCTTTTGAGACATTATGAACTATTTAAGATGAACCCTGATTAGTCCATCAAAGATATGTTCAAAAGGTTTACAGATATTGTGAACAACTTGAATTCTTTGGGAAAAGTATTCTCAAATGAAGAAAAAGTCAGGAAGATTCTCAGAAGCTTGCCTAAAGCCAAATGGGAGCCAAAACTACTGCCATTGAAGAAGCTCAGGATTTAAGCATTCGGGAACTAGATGATCTGCAAGGAAATTTACTCACTCATGAGATCTCTATGAAGGAGGTTGAGGGTGAACTGAGTGACAACATAAAGAATCTGGCACTCAAGGCAAAAGACAATGAAAAATCCCAAAGCCTTGACCAGAGGAAGATGATGATGATGATGATGATGATGATGATGAGGAAGCCTTAGACTTGATTTCCAAAGCCTTGGCCAGAATTCTCAAGAAAAATATGAACTCTGGGAACAAGGATTACAAAAAAGAAAGGTTCAGATCCTCTACTAGCAAGGATCAGAAAGTTAAGTCTTCTTCACAATCATATAAACCGAAAGTCATGAATTGCTATGAATGTGGAGATGCAGATCACTTGGTGAGAGACTATCCTCAAAAGAAAAAGAATAGACAATTTTCAAAGAAGGAAAATGACAACAGAAGGAAGAAATCAATGGTGGCTTCATGGAGCGACTCAGACTCTTCAAACTCAGACTCTGATGGTGAGCAAGACAATCTCTATTTAATGGCTTGACATCAAGAGAATCATTTGACTGAAAAGCCAATTGATGACATGGTAAATAATCTCTTATCTTGTCCTTCTGATGTGTTACCTGAAATCCTCAAAGCATGTTTTTAAATGAGGAGAGTTACATGAATGAGATTGATTCATTGAAAATGAAGGTTCATGAGCAGGCAAAAGAAAATTTAGATTTGATTTTTCAAAACAAATGTCTTGAAGCTACTAAGTTAAAAATTGATAGTGAATTCAAAGCCTTGGACAATATATTCAAAGCTTTGATATCACAATTCAAAGAAGTAGTTGATCAAAACACTATTTTAACTGACAAGTTTGTTGATCTAAAAAATCATTCCGATGATTTAGAACAACAAATCACTACATTAACTAGTAACCTTCAAGAATCAAAGAAAATTCTTTCAAATTTTACTGGCTCAGAACAGAAGTTAAGTCTCATGCTTGGAGGAAGTCTGCAGTCTATTCACAAAAGCGGAGTTGGATATAATCCAAATTTTCCAAGAAAAAGTCAAACCACATTTGTGAAAGCAGGAAGCTGACATTCACCAAAGTGTCATTATTGCTGTAAAATTGGACATGTAAAAGTAACTTTCCCCTTTAGAAGGACAGAACCTCACATAATGAGGAACACCTATCCTTATCAGCTTAAGGGACAAGTGAAACAGATTTGGGTTCCAAAAGGATTTAGACCACCTAATATGGTTGAATCTGAGTATGAATCCAAATTATACACTTGGTCTAATAGCCTGTTAAGGCATTGATTGATTTTTGCAGGATGTCACCAATGCTTTGAAAGATTAGAAATATTGGATAGCGGATGTTCCAGGCATATGAGTGGGAAGAATATTTATTCTCAGAACTAAAAGAACAATCAGAGGGAACAATCACACTTGGTGAAAAAGCAAATTGCAACATAATTGGTATTGGAAGTGTTGGTAACAATTCTGCACATTCAATTTCTGATGTTTATTTAGTTGATGGTCTTAAGTATAATTTGTTGAGTATTTCTCAGCTTTGTGACAAAGGTAATAAGGTTGTTTTTGACAAGGAGAAATGTGTGGTGCAAGATGAGAAATCAGGCAATTGCATTCTCACTGCTCGTAGGACACATATTGTTTATGCACTGTGTACTGACAAATTTGCAGGTGATAGTCTGAAGTGTCTCAAAGATTTGAAGGATGACTCAAAACTATGGCATAGAAAGCTTGTTCATATAAGCATGCTTTCCTTGAATAAGCTCATCTCAAAAGATTTGGTAAGAGGATTGCCAATCCTTAAATTTAATGATAATGAGTTTTGCAAGGCATATACTCAAGGTAAACAAACCAGAAGCTCATTCAAGCCAAATAATTTTGTAAGTACCTCCAGACCCTTAGAAATGCTGCATATGGACTTGTGTGGTCCTATGAGGGGTCAAACACCCAGAGGTAACATATATATGCTTGTTGTAGTTTATGATTACTCTAGATATACTTGGGTTATGCTTAATAGAGAAAAGTCTAAAGTATTATCTGAATTTTCTAAACTTTGCAAGGAGCTTCAAACATTGAAAAACTTACCTGTTGCATCTATTATTAGTGATCATAGTAGGGAATTGATCAACTTGATTTTGATTTTTTTTTCAAAGCATGGCATCTCACACAAATTTTCTGCGCCTAGAACTCCTCAGCAAAATGGTGTAGTTGAGAGGAAAAATATGACTCTTGAAGACATGTATAGAACCATGTTACTTGAAATTAATTTTCCAAAATCTTTGTGGGCAGAAGCTGTTCATACTGCCAACTCTGTGCTCAATAGATGTTTGATCAGGCCAATATAGAAGAAAACCCCTTATGAACTGTTTAAAGGCAGGAAGCCTAGTGTTGCTTACTTTAAGCCTTTTGGCTGTACTTGTTATCTGCATAACAATGGCAAAGATAATCTTGGTATGTTTGATGCTAGAAGTGATGAAGGTGTGTTTCTTGGTTATTCTCAAACCAACAAAGCTTACAGGGTTTACAATAAGAGATCTAAGATTGTAGAGGAGAGTATTCATGTTGTTTTTGATGAAAGTATTGATGATTCTCTGAGAGCAAGTTTTGCATATCTTAGTTTAAATAAATATGAGGACGATGAAGACCTTGAGAAAGTCAGCAAAAGCAAAACTGAGCATCAGAAACTATCAGAAGAATCTCAAGGCCTTGAACCACCTGCTGAGCCAAAATCTTAAAGCCTTGAGAGAGAGATTGACAAGAAATATGATGCTCCTTCTACTGTATCAAGAAATCAAAGCTTGAAGATCCATACACTTGGACACCCAGAAAGAAGTTTAAATATCTCTCAGATCATCCTCCTGAGAATATTATATCTGATCCAACAACTAGAACTCTGACAAGAGGTCAATTAAGAAATCTATGTGCATTCAGTGCTTTTGTATCACTCATTGAGCCCAAAAATGCAAAACAATCACTAGAGGATGCAGAATGGATCATTGTAATGCAGAATGAGCTGCATAAATTTGAAAGGAACAAGGTCTGGAATTTGGTTCCTAGACCAAAAGATCATTTAGTGATTGGAACAAGATGGGTGTTCAGAAATAAGCTTGATGACAAAGGTAAGGTTGTGAGAAATAAAGCAAGACTGGTTGCACAGGGATACAATCAAGAGGAAGATATTGATTATGAAGAATCATTTTCCCCTATTGCAAGATTAGAAGCTATTAGAATACTTCTTGCATTTGCATCACATAATCACACAAAACTTTTTCAAATGGATGTTAAATGTGCTTTTCTAAATGGTTATCTACAAGAAGAAGTATATGTTGCTCAACCACCAGGTTTTGAAAATGACATCTTTCCTGATCATGTTTACAAACTGGACAAAGCCTTATATGGACTTAAGCAAGCCCCAAGGGCTTGGTATGACAGACTCTCACAATTTATGTTAGAAAATGGTTTTAAGAGAGGTCTGGTTGATAAAACTCTTTTTATAAAAAATCAGGAAAAAGATATTTTAGTTGTTCAGATATATGTAGATGATATTCTTTTTGGTGCTACTAATGATGCTCTTTTAAAAGAGTTTTCAAGTCTAATGTGCAGCGAATTTGTAATGAGCTTGATGGGAGAACTGAATTTCTTTCTTGGAATTCATGTTCATCAATATCAAGAAAGGAATTTTTGTGCATCAAGGAAAGTACACTCTAGACTTGTTAAACAAGTATAACATGTCACAGTCCAAGGTTGTAAAGACTCCTATGAATTTATCACTGTCTTTAGACAAAGACACAACTGGTAAGAGTGTAAATCAGAAAGAATATAGAGGTATGATTGGTTTACATTTGTATCTAACCGCTAGTAGACCAGATATTATGTTTAGTGTGTGCATCTGTGCAAGGTTTAAGGCTGATCCTAAAGAAAGTCATTTAATTGCTGTAAAAAGGATTTTTAGATATTTTTATGGACCCACAGACTTGGGGCTTTGGTATCCAAGAAGGACTAACTTTTGGTTGAGTGGATATTCGGATGCAAACTTTGCAGGTTACAAAGTAGACAGAAAGAGTACTTCTGGATGCTGCCAGTTTCTTGGATCTTCATTGATAAGTTGGCATTCTAAGAAGCATAATTCATTATCCTTGTCAACTGCAGAAGCTGAATATATTGCAGCTGGAGCTTGCTGGTCACGGGTTTTATGGATTGCACAGCAACTAAGAGATCTTGGATATGATTTCAGAAATGTGCCAATTAACTGTGACAATACAAGTGCCATTTCAATATCAAAGAATCCAATACAGCAATAAAGTACAAAGCATATAGATGTGAGACATCATTTTCTTAGAGATCACATAGAGAAAGGTGACATTGTTCTATCTTTTATTTATACTTCTAAGAAATTAGCTGATATTTTCACTAAACCATTGCCATTTGAGTGGTTTGCATTCCTAAGGCTTGAATTGGGTTAAACAAGGATGCATTGGTTTAGGGGGAGTAATCAGTCACTATGTGCAGTTTCAGTGTGATTTCAAAGCCTTGAAATTATATTTTCTAAAGCCTTGAAAATATAGCTCAAAGCTTTGAAGTTTCTGTATTACTTAGAAACTTCTCAAAGCTTTGAACTACTGTTTCATTGCTGTGATGGGTGGATTTGCATTATTTTTAAGTAATTGGATCATAAAAAATTTTTTGTTATCTTTTTAGATAATTACAGAATCTTTTCAAATGTTCAGAGATTTGTTCAAAATATCTACAAATATCTTGAAAATCTTCTAAAATCTTTTTGCATGCAAATCTCCTACTTTTGGTCAAACTCTCTACCTACTTAAGCCAGCTTCGGGACTGATTTTCTTTCATTCTCTACTTCAATCTCTTCGTCTCTATCTCTCTCTCTCCCAATTCTCTCAATTCCTCAAAACCCTACCCAAATGGAGAGAAAATACGAAAGAATCAAGAAGCTAGGTCAGAACTCCAACAATAGGGTGAAGAGAAAAGCTAACAGAAAGATCACCGTTCATGGATCAGACTCAGAAGACACGACTAGTGTTCATGAGACCTCACCCTCTTCAAAGAAGACCAAGAAAGGAAAGGAAGTTCAAGAGGAAACTAGGGCTGGGTCAGATTTAGAATCTGCAACAGAGGAGGTGGTGAAAGAAAAGGTAACAAGGATCAGGAGGAGGAGTCAAGCAAGAAGAAAAAAGAAGTGATTGCTGAGAAAGAAAAGAAGAATGTGCCTTCTACAAAGGAAAGGAAGGCTGGTGACAAGAAAGCAGAAGCAACCCCAGAGAAGAAGGGTGAAGAAACCTCTGAGAAGAGGAAGGTGAAACAAAGTGCAGTAAAAACCAAGAAAGCCACAAACTTGGGTAGGAATCTCTTTCCTGAATCTTGGTTTGTTAATACTGATGTCAAGAAGGTTTGGATGGATGGGTATGCATCTTCAAAAGTGTCTTTTGTAGTATGATCAGTTCTGATTTATTGGAGATTTTAGAATTAGAATACATTAAGAACATGAGAAGTTCATCTGTTTGAAGTATGTTAAACCCACCCACTGAAGCCTACCCTAGGTTAACAAAACTGTTCTATTTGAATCAGGTTCAAGAGCTTGATGGTAGTGATAGATATATACTAACCTCAAAGGTGGCTGGAGTGGACAATAGGTTAGGTCACAGGGTGTTCTCCAAAGTATTGGGAGTACCTAGGAAGTATAAGGTTTGTGACTGTCCAGATAGAAAATAAATCCAAGAGAAGGCCAAAGCTATTTTTTCTTGAAGGGAACCACTTCTGAACCCAAGCAGTTAACACATTCTGTGTTCAAATGGGAAGTCAAAATCCTATTTTCCATTATTATGAGGTGTGTGGTACCCAGGGAATACTCCAAAGAGCTGGTAACTAACAAGATTTTAATCTTGATGTACTTGATACTCCAAAGAGCTGATCAGTCTGATGAAGAGGCAGATGATGAGGAAATTGCTGCAGAGAAAGCTGAGGAGGAAGCTGCTAATCTGGACAAATTGGTTGATGAGGTTTTTGAGAAGATGCAAAATGAAGAAGTATGGAAAGAAAGCTGCAGAGCAAGGAGAGAAAGCTGAGGAACAGGCTGAAGATGCAGAAGTCTCAGAAGAAGAGGCTCAGGGCAAAGGCAAAGGAACAGCAAAGGCTACAGGATCTTCAAAGCCTTGAACCTCATCTCTCTATTAAACTCTCTTCAGTCCTGAAGCTTAGGATATTATTCCTATTTTCTTTTAGAAACTCTGAACAGATCCAACATTTTCTTCAACTCTTTTGATGAAAGTAAAAAAGGGGGAGAAGATTATGTGTTTTATGTGTTTTTGTTTCATACTTTTATTAGTTTTATTTTTTTAGGATGTTTAGTATCTACTTTTATGGTGTCTAATAAATTCTGTATCGGTTGATGTTTATCTAAGCAATTCTGTGGTTTGTGAATTTATGTTCTGTGATTTATTTACTGCTGTTTGTAAGTTGCAGGATATCGATTGTTCCGATAATGTGTTTTGTCTTTCATCAAGGGGGAGATTGATAAGTCTGAAGCTCATGGATATTATGATATGAAATATAGGCAGAGAGCTTAGCTCCTTGATGATGAAAGCCAGAAACACAAGCATGCAAAGAGCTGTAGCAGTTCATGTATGTTGTATTTGTCTAACTATATTGTGCAGGTTTTTGTTATGTTTTGATGATGATTAGTTTAGTAATATAATTATATTCAGCAATCTATTCTCTAAGATGATCACTGCAGGATTAAACTGGATTGAAAATCCAATATACATTCTGGAGAAGTTAGCAGGCAAAGCTTCAAAGCTTTGAGATTTTCAAGTCACTCTTTACTGCTAAGTTCTTCTAACCATCTTTCTGTGTGCAGGTGGATTCAGTGTTACATGGATGTTGTTACATGCTGATTATTTTCTATTATTGTGGACTCTATATTGTTTATTTGATATATTCATGAAATTAAATATACTTGTTAACCTTGAACTATCAGCAGACAAGTCTAGCATGATTTTCTCTTTATTGGTTAGCTGTTGTTTCAAGCAGATCTCTTTGCTAGATTGTACTGTTATGTGTTTGATCTTGTTTGCTAAGTATTTGCAGGTTTGCTGGACTCACCCTGTCCATAAACGATCAGCAATGTATTCAAATTAGGCTGTTCACAGGAGCTTATCAGATAGGAGATATTTTAGGAATTATGTTCCTGAAATTTCTCAAGTTAGTTGCAGACTAAAACAGCTACCTATGTTTGAATTGAAGAGACATATAAGAGATACAGAGGTCGTGATTTTGAGAGAGCACAATCATCTGGGAAGATCAATTACATACAGCTCTCAACTCATTCAGGGAACCAATTCAAGCAGGCATAAGATCATTCAAATCCAGAAGAACTCTTCCATGCTTTAAACATCTTATTCTTTCTGAGTTCTTCACTTTATACTTAATTGTATCATCTTTTATTTATTTCTAAAACCTCACTAAACTTAGTAGTTTGGTTGTTCAAGTGAAGAACAAGAGGTTATTATTGATTCAACAGGTTGTAGCCTGTAACTAGATAGGTTGGGAACCACAAGCTGTATAAGTGTAAGGTAGCTCTCTTAGGATTGAGATCTAGGGCTAAATCTTGGTGATTAATAAGAAGTTGTGTTTGAATCCTCAAGGGATTAGATCCCTCAGGCAGAGACTAGGTCCAATTGTGACCGAACTCCATAAAATATATGTGTCATTGCTATTTACTTTTGCTACATTTACTTATAGTTTAAATTGGAAGTTTCAAAGCTTTGGAGCTTTCCAAGTCTCAAAGCTTTGAAGCCTCTATATTCTGCTGTTATATCTTTAAGCTTTTTCAAAGCTTTGAGATATCAACAGTTTGTTCTTCTTAAAGTTTCAGAAACTAGAGTTTTGGCAAAAGTTAGCATACTCTATTCAACCCCCCCCCTTCTAGAGTATTATTATACCTATTTACACCTACATTACACACTTTCATATACACCAACCCACTCTTGCACAATCATATTTTCCATTTACATCTCCTTTCCATTATTTTCTCCCCCTCCAAATGTCCCCAACTTCTCATTAACACCATGTCACATACCTCCTTCAACTACGCCTCCTACCAATTCCGTTGTAACACCGAGTCTCGAACAATATATTGTAACTGTGGAAGGAAACGAGGGATGAAAACAGCAAGTCCGTACACAAAGAACCCATGTAGAGATTTATTCCGGTGCCTACTACCTCAGGGGTCTCAATGCGGCTACTTCGTATGGGCCAATGAAGAACCTCCATACTTTTTGCGAGGAAACAATGCAAGGATGGTCCAAAATTATTGCAAAAACGAGAAAAATAAAATAAAAAAATGAAGAAATGCTAAAGAGTTAAAGGATAGCACACAAATACATTACCGTTCTTGCATTTGCGTTACTTTTCGCAATGCTTGTTATTTGTTTAGGTGAAGCGACCGTCTCAAGGTGTGCTTGTGTCCATTGCTTATGTATCATAAATTATGTATCTTTTTATAAGCTTCAGTGCTTGCAAATCTGTTGTAACAGCTCAATTATTGAGCATTGTTTACGTTTCTATCTGATTCATTTCCGTTTTGTCCATTTCACTTCAGTTTTGTACATTTTTAATTATTTTTATCTTTAGATTTATCTTAAAATTTACAGTTTTGTCTATTTTCTTTACATTTCTATCCGAATTTCCGATGACGGCGCCCTAGGGTCTATTTTTTATGTTTTTGCTGGTAAAACCGTAATTACCGGCTAAGCCGGCTTATATCCGGTGGGGCCAGGACGTACAGTAGTGCTCCCGAATGTTTTCTATTGATTTTAATATGTTTCACGAGAGGTCTAAAACATTTCAGATTTGGGAAGTGGAAAAGGAAGTTTTTCATGAAATTTATTACCCATTTCACAAAATCAGAGGCGGCCCCATTTAGGTCTACCTTTTTTCTCCCAACCCGAAAAAAATTGTTTTTTTGTAGGGTTTCTCGTAAATACAGACAAACTGGCAGAATTAAAGTCAGAATTCGGAAAAAATTATGGGGCCCCCGAACCCTAATTTGTTCTCGCACCCTAATGTTTTTTTCTGCAACGTTCGAACTTGATAAAATAGTTGAAACGTTAGAAATTATTTTATTAAAAAAACTAAATTTTTATAGGAAACTAAATTTTTTGAAGTATGAAAGGTTTTTACATATATTTTGAAAACCATAAAAGAATCATCTGAAATTAGGTAAAGAACTTGAGTCTCTTTACCTAATTTCACGAAGCTTTATATTTTTTGAAGACATCAAATTTTTTAATTGAGTTTGTTTTCTTTTAAAAAAATTATGCAAATTTTTATAAAGATCTATGTTATTTTTTTTAACTTCAAATTTTCGAACTTTTGTGTCCTCAAATTATTATTTTTTTGAGAAGAAATAGAGTTAAGGTCAGAAATTCTTAAAAGAAAAAGTCAACTAAAATTTATTTTTCTTTACCTCAAAAAAATTATTTTTGTTCATAGTAGCATTTTTTTATACATTTTTCTTGAAACAATCTAAAGATTGCGTATAAATACGTATTGAAATAATTTCTATGCCATATTTTTTTTTGACTAGTTTTAGCCTATTTTTAAGCTATAAAAAAGTTTATTTTGCTCATTTTCTTAAGAATTATATGGTTAAATTTTTTGATTTACTTCTAATATTAAAAGTAGCTTTTTCTGCCCTCTTTTATATGCTTTTAGTTTTCACTCCTAAAGTCAATTAGAAAATGTATGGCATGATATAGGCCTTTATTTGGAAAGGAGGAAAAACGTGATAACATTTAAAATAATATTACTGTAACATTTTGGATTTGTTAATTGAAAGGGGAGTATGCAGATAGAAATGCAACACCGATACTCTAGAAAGGGGGGGGGGGTTGAATAGAGTATGCCAACTTTTTGCAAAACTTGTGGATGATAAGAGTTTCTATGAAGAGCAGTGATGTTCAAGGCCTTGAAAACAGTTTCAAGCCCTTGGAATGAAATACAGTTTGAAATAAATCAGACAAGTATTTTTCAAGGCCTTGAAAAGAGTTTCAAGCCCTTGAAAACAGACTAGTTTGAATGTTGCAAAACTAAGTATGTAAATGAACTGAAAATGCAAGAGACATGTGATTTATAGAGTTCAGTCCACTTGGACCTACGTCTCTACCTCAGGGATTAGATCCCTGCAGGATTTTCAACTCAATTCTTATTAATCAAAAGCTAAGCCCTAGAACTCAAGCCCAGAGAGTTCCCTTACTCTGTTACATCTTGTGGTTCTCTCTAACGTATCTAGTAACTGCACTAGCTAACTGATTAACTAAGAATTATTTATTGTTCACTTTGAACAAAATATTGAGAATAAGAGAAACAATTAGTATAATAATGATCTACAAATGAAGTACAATTCAGAAGAACAATGAAGTGTAAAACTACAGTGAAGAAAGCAGTGATCTTTTGTGAGATGGATTGTGAGAATGATGTGCTTCTTTGATGCTTGTCAATCCTGGAATTTGTCTCTCTTTTTGCCCGTTGAGTGTTTTTTATTCAAAATGATCTCTATTTATACAGCTAGAGGCTTTGCAAATCTTCCCAGATTTTAAGCAACATCTTCCTGTTTTGTAGGCAACAAACTTTGACTATCTTAACAGCCTCCTCCAACGGATAGTTGATCATAATTTTCAGAGATATTGTTGTGATATTATTTTTAAACAAATTGAGAAGCTATCAAGGATGTCTGATTGATCACATAATCATCTTCTCTTAATGTTTCCTTTCCTGCAAAAGCCAGATAAGGAAACCAATCCTGCACACTTAGGAAATAAAGTTTCCCTGCAAAACTGGGTCAAACAGAAGGATTAAATGATGTTAGATATATCAAAACAGATTGTCTTTCATCATCAAATAATAACATATCAAGCATAGGGGTGAGAGAGATAGAATCAAATCAGAAGGGTTGAGAAAAACTCCCCCTTTGAACATGCATACAGGTCAGACAGATTCAAGGATTTGAATCCTGGTTCAAGGCCTTAAAATAGCTTATGCTATTTCAGGCCTGTGAAACCTGATTCAAGGCTTTGAAAACTCGTTCAAGGCCTTGAAATAACTTAGTATTTCAAGTCCATGAAACCTGTGACCTTACAATCTCCCCCTTAATGAAAGACAAAACCTTAAATCTGTTTGAATCTTAGTTTCTGCAAAAAATACTGATTAGCACACAGTTCACATTATTTCCAAATGATCCAACTTATTAATAAACTTAAGCAGAAAAAAAATAAAAAAACAAACAAATAAGTTGCAGATAATCCTACTGACCAAAAGATAGGTCACTTAGACTGAAATAAAACAATCTAAGATTTCTCTCCATTTTTAACTTTCATCAAAAAGAATGAGAAGATGTTGGATTAGTGTTTGGAAAATTTTGAAAAGTATTCTTAAAATGAGAATGAGAAAGAAAGAATAGGCAAGGTTATGGGGTTGGGTCTTCAGCTCTATCCTGATCTCCCTCTTCTTCCTCACAGTCTTCATCATTGTTCTGTTTTTCTTAATGAACCACATCAATATTCTAAATGATAGAACTGATCTTTTCTATAACACTGTTTAAAAAGAAGGTGATACCCTCTAAAGATTTTCTTCCATGCTTTCGTTTCTTCTTCACATACACCTTCTTCTGCTGTGCAGATGAAATCTTATGATCCTTCCTTCCTGTTTTTGATACAGGCACAAACTTTAAAGGATCTATCTCATATATTCTCTTGTTGGAGACATAACACACTCGATAGGATCCTGAAGTAGTATCTAAATCTGAGTCTGGAATGAGAATTTCTTTTCCTTTTCCCTTGATCCTTTTGTCTGCCTTTTTCTTGTGTTTCTGAGGACTTCCAATATGGGATTCCCTTCTGCTTCTCTTGTGTAGATACTGTGGTCTGTTTCTTCTTGCCAGTTGCTGGAATCTAGTCCTTTTTCACCATCTTCTTAGGTGGTGAAGACTCCAGTTCTTCATTAGTAAGGCTTTTTGTGAGTTTTCATTGATTGTTTGAACTACATCTTCAGCTATCTTTCTCTTCTTCTCAGAACTAGGTTTTGAACCTCGGGCCATCTTGATTTTGTATGAGGCTCTTCTACTGCTCATTAGGGTTTGGGAGAAGAATAGAGAGAGGGACAAGACCGGGAGGGCGATGCTAAAAGTAACGGCGGAAGTCAAAAGCATAACTTCCCAATTTATTTATTTATTACATAACATTAAACATTACAAAGAGTCACTAGATATTGCACAAGTTTTTTCAAGACAACTACATTATTCTTGCAAACTATACTAGATTCTACTCGTGACGATAATCTTCTAGGTGAGTCTCGTACCCGGCTACCCCTTAGTCTCCATCTTCTAAAACTGCGGTGGGAAGGAAACAGGAACCGTAGTTTTCAAAGTCATGATGGAAATACTGAGTAAGTGACACCCAAGCTCGTAAAACAGAAGAGGAGGCATGCTTAATTTTCATAACAAAAAAAAGGAGTAACAAACTAAAAAAACAGTGAACTTGAAGAATCAAGTAGGATCTCAAATGTAAAATTCTTTTTCTTTAACTTTCTTTCTCAACTTTCAAACGGGGAGACTTAGTCCTGATCTCTTTCCACTTTTCTTTTGTAAATATCCAAATCTCAGAATAACTGTATTATTAACTTTGTTGATACGGGGAAGAATCTATCCATCCCGCATACTCCAAGACCTTAAGTGCCGGCACCCCTTTCAGACTTCTTGCAGCCAGAGAGGTGAGTACATGGAGCGACCCGGCAGGTTGCAACCGGGTTAAAAATAATACACAGGCTGAGTGACCGAAGTCAACACGACAATAACAATCACATGCCAAGTGAAAAAAGTCAACCCAAAAATAATAATCACAGGCCGATTAAACAAGGTCAACCCTACAATAATAATCACAGGACAAGTGAACAAAGTCATTCCGGCAATAATAATCACAGACCGAGTGCACAAAGTCAACCCGACAATAATAAGCTTCTCCCGCACAACTCTTTCCACTTTACTTTATTACACATTATTATAATTCGTGTGACAGTATAAAAGTAAAATGAACATCTTTAAATATAAGGAAATCATAAGCAGGTATACAAATAATAAAGACATTTTGAGACAAGTATTAAAGGTCATATGACGACGCGAAAGGAGATTGGCATGCAAGGCTTGGCATGTTCACTTACCTTACTCTGCAGTAATTTTCACGTAAACCTCCTACGAAAGTTCTTCATCCTTGTCTATGAACCTGTCGTCTAGGACAAAAATGGCCGGAAACTGTCAAGAAACGAGTCGGGTCGAAGTCTCGCGTAGGAGTCACCGGAGGTAAGCTTTGTGGCCGGCCTTAATGGCTTCCTCAGCCACGTCTGAGCCTTCTACTTCCTTAGTCGGGGTCCAAAGAGCTTAATGGAAGAGGTTTGAAGTCGTGCGTGGCACCGGTTATGGCTGACCGAGTTCTCGCCGGAAATTATGGTGAACGGCGGGGGCGGTGATGACTTCTGCTACTGCTGCTGCTTGGGGCTTCTTGCCTCAGTTTTGGAAAGAGGGGTGAAGTTCAGAGAGGGAGAAAGTGAAAGAAAGAGACGGAGAGAGAGGAAAAAACCAAGCAGTGGGTTTGCTCGGGCTTCTTGCCGCCGGATTTATGGTGGCAGCGGTGGAGGGGTTGGCTGCTGCCACTCTTCTTCTGCTGCTACCATTGGTTTATGAAAATAGAGAGTGATAGGGAGGGAGAGGAGAGAGAGAGAGAGAGAGCTGAAGGTGGTGATGGTGGGTTTGTCTTTTCCGGAGATTAACGTTGGTGGTGGTGGTTGTGATAACGGTGGTGATGAAGGGTGGCTTCCCGTGGAGAGCAGGGGAGGTGGAGATGCCTTTTTATAGAAGAGGTTGCTTGGATACCAAGCAAGGATGATGGTGATAGGGGCGGTGATGGTAGGGGCGGTCGGAGAAAATTCTCGAAGAAATAAACTTGGAGAAGATGAAGAACAAAGAGAAAGTATAGGGTGAGGGTGGAGCACTACTTTCCTAATTGATTGGGTGTTGCAATACTAAGAACCCTCGCGGTGGTCGGACACACGTTAAAAACTAAAATTTACTAACATTTACAAAACGCTACGTATTAATTCTCGAATACTACCTTAATATTTTTCCTAAAATTTTACACAAATATAACTCGATACATTACCCGATTATTATTTTACAACTAAAATTCTTTTTTAGGCTTCTAAAATTATCGTTTTAACCTTGTTAATTAAACGGGGTATTACATCCCTCCCCCCTTAAACAGATCTTCATCCTCGAAGCTAAAATCAGACAAATAACAGGGATAACAAACCACCCAACAAATACTAATTATCAGTGTCAACATAACATGGCAAGC
The DNA here is from genome assembly GCA_023055425.1 of Linanthus parryae. NCBI lineage: Eukaryota > Viridiplantae > Streptophyta > Magnoliopsida > Ericales > Polemoniaceae > Linanthus > Linanthus parryae. Next base: position 4,647,492 of record JALGPY010000019.1, on the reverse strand, counting down.
AAGTTCTTTTCATATAGCAAGTAATCGGAATTTGAAGCACACATAGTATCTAGTGAGGTCGTAGTCCCCTATAGTTACTTAGGTGGTCATAGTCTAATTTAGTCACTAAGGGTCACGGTTAAGAACGTTGAAAGTGTTTAATGTATACTAAATACAGGACCTAAATACTCTAGAAGGGAGGGGGGTTGAATAGAGTATTGAAACTTTTTGCAAAACTCCGATTTTAACTAATTAGCTTTGTGTGAACCTCAAATCTCAAGGCCTTGAGATTTTCGAAAACAGTCAGAAACTTTCAAAGGCAAAATAGAAATCTTCAAGGCCTTGAACTATTACCAGTTCTAGAAAGCTTATAAACCCTAGTTTGATTTGAGTTGTATGCAACAGAAAATAACAAAACTGTTAAGTAAAGAACACAGAGCAATTTACAGAGTTCAGTCCCAATGGACCTAATCTCTGCATGAGGGATCTAATCCCACCAGGATTGGGCAAACACTTCTTATTACTCACACAGAAACATCCCTAGATCTTCAATCCTAAGTGATTTCCCTTACACCTATACAGCTTGTGGTTCCAAACCTATCTAGTATCAGCAAACTAACTGTTGAGCTAAAAAGAACCTCTTGTTTTCACTTGAACAACCAATTACTAGGTTAAGGAGGTTTTAGATATACAAAAGATAAGCAGATTACAAAACAGATGAAGAACACAGTAGAAGAATAAGCTTATGAAGGCCTGGATGTGTTCTTCTGGAAACTGGAATGATTGATCTTCTGAAATCTGGAATTGAAGCTTGAATGTGTGCGTGTTTGAATGAATGATCTCCCACGAATTTTTCACACTTCTCTCAGTATTATGCAAGCCTCTTCCTCTTTCAAAGTTCAAACCAGTCTTTTAACTACCCACTGCAACTGAATGAGAGATTTTAGGATCTCAGTTCCTACAAATCCTCTTTCTGTTTTCAACCGCAATTCAAACAGCTCTGAGTAGATATCCGTTGGAGTTTGTTGAGATTACATTTGCACGTTTAACAAACCTGCAACAACATTAAAACATAGCAACAAAAAAATCCCGAAATATAGCAGTACTACGACTGTTTGGTTTTTCCAGTTTCTGATAAAAACTAGATAAAAGATTAGAACAATAATCTGATTATCTTCTGACACATATAATTCATGATAAACCAGTTTAAGACTCTTAGAAGTCATTAAACAATCACAATACTAAGAATCAAACCCTGCAAGAAAGAATCAAATTAGTTCTGTAAAACTGTCTGCAGCTCAAGGCACATCTCAAGGCCTTGAAGCTCTGAACATGCTTCATAGTCTTTCAAAGTTAAGTCCATAAATCTTTGATTCTCTCTGATCAGGACATATGCAATTGTGTTAGATAAGTAGACGATATAAAAAATAAGTATTTACAGCAAATCTCTAATCCATATAATCATATAGCCAATCTGCAACACAAGATTGTTAGAACATTCAGCACAATGAAAACTACTCTAAAGGCTTTGAAACCCTGTCAGTATCTCAAGCCCTTCGAATATCAGAAATTGTTTGCTTTTTTCTTTGTCTTTCATCACTCAAAACAATTACTTCTCAAAACACACTCAAGGGTCTTTGAGTCAAAAATCTCCCCCTTAATGAAAGACAAAACCCATAATCTTGTTTAGATATTCCTGCAACTCCTTGTAAGAATTAGATAACAACATATTGCAGATACAATATACAATAATACCAGTCAAACCATCTTAACACAGATAATCAGTGATTCACAGATAATCAAAGTAATACCAGAACACAACTGAGAATAAAACTGATTAAAAAAACAACTGATTATTATTATTATTCAAGTAACTGAAAGTAACCATAGTAGCCACAAAACACATAATTTCTCCCCCTTTTTGACTTTCATCAAATAAAGGTGAAGAAATGTTGGATCATTACTCAGAGTCTAAAAATTTTAAACAAAAAGAAAATTTATTCCTAGAAAGTCAAGGCCTTGAGAACAGAAAAGAAGAAAAGAAAGAGATAGAAGGAAAGGTTAAAGGCTTTGGTCTTCTCTGATCTTCAGTTCTTGTTTGATGTCTGGCCTTTCTTTGAGCCTTATCCTACTTCTTCATCACTTTCAGCGTCATCTGCAGACTGATTTCCTTCTTGTTCAGCTTCCATCTCCAACCACCTCTGCAATGATCTCATCCACCTTCTTGTTCTTAACCTGCACTGAATCCCCCTATGTAGCTGCATCAACACCTGTGTCTTCACCAGCATCTTCTTCATCAGTTTGCTCATACAAATATTTTGAAGTATGCACCACTGGAATTGGCTTCTTCTTCTTATTCTTCTTCTTCTTCTTCTTCAAGAAATCACCTAGCCTTTCATCTGAGTCAACACTGTTGTCATGACTAGTAGCAGAAGGTATCTTCTCCAAGTTCAAACCCTTGATGACAACATCCAATTTTCCATTCATCACATTCATCAAACCCTTGAACTGGTTAAATTCAGAAGACAGATCAAATAACCTTTGTCTGAGATCTTCAATCTCAACCTTCTGATCTTCAAATTTCTCAACCAACAAAGAGTAATCATCATTTGTTTGTCCTTTTCCTTATGTTGCCCCCTTTGGCTTTACAAACTCCTTCTCTCCAAGCTCATCCTTTGACAACTCTGAATAAAATTTCTAATGACCTTTCCCAATTTGAACTCCTCCAATCCTCTGTAAGGCAGTTTCATCAATCAACCCAAAACCTCCAGTAATCTTTTCCTTCCCTTTCACAGGTACATCAAAATGCTCAAAGAAAATAGGTAAAAGGTTGGCATAGGGAAGAGGATGGTTTCTAGTTCTAGTAGCACAATAGATCATATGCTCCATAACCACTGTTGGCAAGTCTATCTCAAACCCTTGACATATCAGATACATCAGTATGAGAACTTTATCAGTAACCAACTCCATTGATTTTTCCCTAGGAACAACACTCCTCATCAGAATTGTAAACAAAATCTTAGCTTCACAGTTGAGCACAGAGTGTGTCAACTGCTTTGGACCAGAGGGTACACCATCAATGAAAAACATTTCTTTTGCCTGTTCTAGACACTCTTTCCTATCATGGTTATCTCCAACATTATACTTCCTAGGAATGCCCAAGAATTTGGCAAAAGTCCTATGATCTAGCCTCAAATTTATCCCAGCCACTTTAGAAATCAATACAATCTTATCATCTCCTTCATGAACCAGATTCAGATAGAATAATCTAGTTAACCTAGGATAAGATTTTGAACTAGGGTTTAACACCTTCCAAACTGCAGTTTCTCTTAACTTTCTCATACAACCAATATCCAGTTTATCCAATAACTCCTCAGAAACCATACAAGAAAACGCAACCTTAGAAGAAGCATATCCTTGCATCCACGCAGTCCTAACTTCAAAACTAACAAACAAATATGAAGGAAGTGCATTTTTACCTTGATAACCCTTTTTGGTTGCAGCAGCAACCTGCTTAACCCTTGTTTTCTTCTCAGTGGGTTTGCTCTTCTCTTGTTCTCCTTCATTTGGCTTCTTCTTGCTTTCTTGAGAAGCTTTCCCCTTTTCTTCTTCTCCAGCCTTTTTCTTCTCTCCCCCTTTCTTCATTTCTGACCTAGGTTGATCACCACCCTGAGTCTCTGTCTCTTTCTGTGGATCAATGCTTGAGCCTTCATCTCCCTTTTTTGTGGTCTTCTTTGCAGGAGGAGTGTCCTCATACAAACTCTGAGTATTCTCTGAATCCGAATCAGAGATCACAATCTTCTCCTTCTTATTTGCCCTCTTCTTGGATTTGCCAGAATACTTCCCCTGCTGTTGAATCATGGCTGATTTGCGCTCCATTGTGGGTTTAGGGTTTTGAGAAGGGAATGAGATTGAGAGAAATTGAGAGAGAGTAGAGAGACGTAGAGAATTGAGAGAGAATGAAGAAGAATAAGCCCTGACTTTCAGCTTAAGTAGGTTGAAAAGGATGAGTTATAAAAGGACTCTACTAAAATCAACATGCAAAAAGGATCTTGAAAAATATTTTTGGATATTTTATAAAATTCTTTGAGTAATTCAAATATTATACAGTTATCTAAAAAGATAAGATATGATATTTGATGATCCATATTTTTTATAAAAAATAAATACAGATGTTTCAAGACCTGGAGAACAATCTCAAGGCCTTGAGATTTTCTGTAGTTTGAGAAACTTCAAAGCTTTGAGCTATACTTTCAAGGCTGTGGAAAGTATAATCTCAAGGCTTTGAGATTTCAACACATAAACACCTGCAAGTACCAATACTCACCCTAAACCAATGCATCCTTGTTTAACATCCCCAATTCAAGCCTTAGGGATGAAAACCTATCATCTGGAAAAGGTTTAGTGAAAATATCAGCAATCTGCATTGAAGCATAAATAAAAGATAAAACAACATCACCTTGTTCTGCATGATCTCTAAGGAAGTGATGTCTCACATCTATGTGCTTGGTTCTTGAATGCTGGACTGGATTCTTAGAAATTGAGATAGCACTTGTATTGTCACAATGAATAGGCACATTTCTGAAATTATAGCCAAGATCTCTAAGTTGCTGAGCAATCCATAACACTTGTGAACAGCAAGCTCCAGCTGCAATGTATTCAGCTTCTGCAATTGATAATGCTACAGAATTTTGCTTTTTAGAATGCCAACTGATCAATGAAGATCCAAGAAACTGGAAACATCCAGAAGTACTCTTCCTGTCTACTGTATATCCTGCAAAATCTGCATCTGAATAGCCACTCAACATAAAATTAGATCTCCTTGGATACCAAAGACCCAAGTCTCTGGTTCCATTCAAATATCTAAAAATTATTTTAACAGCAGTTAAATGATTCTCCTTAGGATCTGATGGAAATATAGCACACATACAAACACTGAATATAGTATCAGGTCTGCTAGCAGTTAAATAAAAAAGTGATCCAATCATACCTCTGTATTCCTTTTGATTCACACTCTTACCATTTGAATCCTTGTCTAATGAGAGTGATGAACTCATAGGGGTTTTAAGCACCTTGGACTGTGACATATTGTACTTGTTCAATAAGTTCTTGGTATACTTTCCTTGATGTACAAAAATTCCTTTCTTCATTTGTAAGATATGAAGTCCAAGAAAGTAATTTAGTTCTCCCATTAAGCTCATCTCAAACTCCCTGCACATCAGACTAGAGAACTCTTTTGAAAGAGCATCATTTGTAGCACCAAACAAAATATGATCCACATAAATCTGAACTACTAACAAATCACTTTCATGATGTTTAATGAAAAGAGTTTTATCAACTAGACCTCTCTTGAAATTGTTGTCAAGTAAAAATTTTGAAAGTCTGTCATACCAAGCCCTTGGAGCTTGTTTTAACCCATAAAGAGATTTGTCTAGTTTGTAAACATGATGAGGAAAATTTTCAACTTCAAAACCAGGAGGTTGTTCTACAAAAAAATCTTCTTGTAAATAACCATGCAGAAAAGCACATTTGACATCCATTTGATAAAGTGTTATGTGATTGTGAGATGCAAATGCAAGAAGTATTATAATAGCTTCTAACCTGGCAACAGGAGCAAAAGTCTCCTCATAGTCTATATCTTCTTCCTGATTATATCCCTGTGCTACCAGTCTGGCTTTGTTCCTTACCACTTTCCCATTCTCATCAAGCTTATTTCTGAACACCCATCTGGTTCCAATAACTAATTTCTCTTTAGGTCTGGAAACCAGATTCCATACCTTGTTTCTTTCAAATTCATTCAGCTCACTCTAGATTGCAATGATCCAGTATGCATCTTCTAGTGCTTCCTTAGTATTTTTAGGTTCAATCAAAGATACAGATGCACTAAAACCACACAAGTTCTTCAACTGTCCTCTTGTTTGATTTCCAGTTGATGGATCAGATATGATATTGTCAGCTGGATGATCTGCAAGGTACTTAAACTTCTTCCTTGGTATCCAGGAATATTCTCCTTCAAGGCTTTGAGTTCTTGAAACAGTAGAGGGAGCATCATAGAAAGTTTCAGCTTCTGTCTCAAGGCTTTGAGATTTTGGTTCTGCAGGAGGTTCAAGGCCTTGAGATTCTGCAGATTGATTCTGCACATTAGTTTTGCCTTTGTCCTCTTTCACAACATCATCATCAGACTCATGCTTTTTTCAAATTTAGATCTGCAAAACTTTCACTCAGAGGATCCTTAGTACTTTCATCAAATATCACATGAATACTCTCTTCCACAATCTTGGTTTTTCTATTGTAAACTCTATAAGCTTTGCTAGTTTGAGAATATCACCTTCATCACTTCTAGCATCAAATTTACCAAGATTGTCTCTACCATTATTATGCACAAAACAGATACAACCAAAAGTTTTGAAATAAGAAACACTAGGCTTTCTACCTTTAAACAGTTCATAAGGGGTCTTTTTCAAAATAGGTCTAATCAAGCATCTATTTAGCACGTAATTGGCAGTATTAACAGCTTCTGCCCACAAGAAATTTGGCAAATTACTTTCAAGAAGCATGGTTCTAAACGTATCCTCAAGTGTCCTATTTTTCCTTTCAACTACTCCATTTTGCTGTGGAGTTTTAGGTGCAGAAAAGTTGTGTGATATGTCATGCTTTGCACAAAACAAATCAAAGTCAAGTTGATCAAATTCCCTACCATGATAACTTCTAATGGATGCAACAGGTAAATTTTTCAAAGTTTGAAGCTCTTTGCACAATCTAGAAAATTCAGATAAGGCTTCAGTTTTGTCTCTAATAAACATCACCCAAGTAAATCTAGAATAATCATCTACTATAACAAGCATATACCTCTGACCTTTTGGGGTCTGAACTCTCATAGGACCACACAAGTCCATATGAAATTGTTCTAAGGGTCTAGAAGTACTTACAAAGTTCTTTGGCTTGAATGAGCTTCTGGTTTTTCTTACCTTGTACACATGCTTTGCAGACCTCATCATCTGAAAATTTCTGTGATGGTAAACCTGTTACCAAATTCTTTGAGATGAGTTTATTCAAGATGTGTATGCTAATATGCCCAAGCTTTCTGTGCCAAAGATTTGAATCTTCCTTCAAGGCCTTGAGGCATTTTAACTTGTCACCTGCAACACTGTTAGTACTCATAGCATGTAGATTATATGATCTAGGAGCAGTGAGTATGCAATCACGAGATTTCTCATCTTGCACCACACATTTCTCCTTGTCAAATATAGCTTTATAACCTTTATCACACAACTGAGAGATACTAAGCAGATTATACTTAAGTCAATCCACAAGATAACATCAGAAATAGAGTTAGTAGAACCATTACCAATACTACCTATACCAATAATATTGCATTTTTCTTTGTCACCAAGTGTGATTGTTCCTCCAGATTTTTCTGTAAGCTCAGTAAAGGGAGATTTCTTTCCACTCATATGTCTGGAACATACACTGTCTAATATCCATTTCTGATCTTTCAAGGCCTTGGTGACATCCAGCAAAAGTAAATCATTGCCTCAACAGGCTGTTAGACCAAGTGCAAAACATTGAGTCATACTCAGAATTAGCCATGTTTTGTGGTCTAATTCCTTTTGGAACCCAAATCTGCCTAACATGTCCCTTAAGCTGATAAGGATAAGTATTCCTCATAATGTGAGGTTCTGATCTTCTGAAGGGACAAGTTAATCTGACATGACCAATTTTTCCACAGTAATGACACTTAGAAGAATGTCTGCTACCAGATTTGACAAAAGTAGTTTGGCTTTTCTTTTGAAAATTTGGATTATAGCCAATCCCACTTTTATGCATTGATTTCAGACTTCTTACAAGAATGAGATTTAGATTATGTTCTGATCCTATAAATAATAATGAACATAAACCACTTGAGATAAATGCAGTGTTTAGTTCCTTGACTGTTTTCGTTGGTACACAAGTGACAATGCTAATGTTAATGTTACCACACTATTCACTAATATGCGACTTCTAAGGTCTCTAGTCCGGAAGTACCGGTCTTCCACATTCGTACGGTCTTCCACATTCGTACTCTGAACTTATGCACTCGCTGTGAAGTTTCCTTCTATCTATAGCTCTAACATTCCATCTTGAGCAACTATAGTGTCTCACTTTTAACCCATTTTGTTTTTTCGGATTGGCCCCTATATCAGCCTTAAGAGTTTATTGGACTCGCCGACAAGCTACCACTTAAATGTCAGTGACATCTTCCATTGACAAATATTTAAGGTTTGTTTGAAGTTAGTAAAAATTTTATAAAATTAAAAAGATTTGGTAAATTTTTACCATCAATGCATGCTTTCCAGCTATAATTAAAATTTCAGGTAGGATTTGAGAAAGAGTGCTTACATGTAGACTGATGTCGTTGATTAAGATAGAATCCCCCTGTAGAGACACGCCATTCCATTGTGGCGTTCGGGGTGGAGTGAGGTGGGATATTATCCCACACTCTCTAAGATACACATCAAACTCTTGGCTTAGGTAGTCTCCTCCACGATCCGATCGTAGAGCCTTAATACTTTTACCAAGCTGCTTCTCTACTTCATTATTGATTTTTTTGAACAATTCAAAGGATTCGGATTTGTCAGTCATAAGGTATACAAATCATATCTACTGAAATCATCAATGAATGTAATGAAGTAGGTGTTACCACCTCTGGCAGGCATGGAGAACGCCCCACACACATCGGTATGTATGAGTGCCAATAACTCAGTAGTCCTCTCACCTTTCTTATTGAAAGGGGACTTTGTCATTTTTCCTAATAAACAAGATTCGCATGTCTCATACGATTCCAAATCAATTGAGTCTAGAAGTCCATCCGTATGTAGTGTAGATATGCGTTTCTCATTTATATGGCCTAAACGACAGTTCCATAGATATGTAGGATTTAAATGGTTAGTTTTAATCCTTTTAGTATTTATGTTATAGATTGGACTATTTAGATTTAGGATATACAATTCATTAGACAAATGCGCACTACAATACTACATACTATGAAAATAAATGGAACAACACTTGTCTGTTATTGAAATAGAAAAACCCTTCTTGTCCAAACAAGAAATGGAAATAATGTTTTTTCTCATAGCAGGCACATAAAAGCAATTGTTTAATTCTCAAATAAGTCTTGAAGGCAAAGATAGCTCATAAACGCCTACAGCTAATGCAGCAACTCTTGCTCCATTCCCAACGCGCAATTCTATCTCCCCTTTAGCCAATCTTCTACTTCTTTTCAAATCCTGCACAATTCGACAAATGTGAGAACCACATCCACTATCCTCCAGTATCCAATACCAAGATGAAGAAATAGAAAGATTGACGTCTATAACATAAATACCTAGTGGTGGTGGAATCACTATTCCAAGCTTCTTATCCTCCAGATACTTAGGGCCCATTCCTCCTCCAGTGACCCGGCTGGCTGCAGTAGTGACATTCACCTTTAGCTACACCTCCACTAGGTTTTAGGGCTTCCTTGGATTTTGCAACTTTCTTGCGCTTTCCTTTGGAAGTAGAGGCAACTCCTTTTCCCTTCTTCTTATGCACCATCATTATGGCCTAGCCCTTGACTTTGTTGACGCTCTGTTCAGCTGTATTTAGCATGTTCAACAAGTCTGGCAGAGTCTTACTGATATCTTTCATATTATAGTTTATGATGAACTGATAACTGTCAGGAAACGATTGCAAGACAAGGTCAGTTGCCAAATCTTGGCCAAGCGGGAATCCCATCCTCTCAAGGTTCTCAGTGTACCCAATCATTCCGAGTACATGAGGCCCCACTTGTAATTCCTTCTGCGAGACTACTCTTGAATAATGTTTTGGAAACCTCATAGTGCTCATTCCTTACCTGTTCTTGAAACAATTGTTTCAAGTATATAATCATATCATAGGCCTCCAATTTCTTGTGCTGCTTCTGAAGCTCAGCAGTCATGGTGCAAAGTATGAGGCAAGTCACGTCATTAGAATCATCAATATGTTTCTGACGACCCCTTACTTCCGCTAGAACAGACTCATCCTGTGGTGGGGCTGGAATTGGAGTGTCCAAGACGTACAACTTCTTTTCTTGCTTAAGGACAATCCTTAAGTTTCTGTACCAGTCAAGGAAATTCGTTCCAGACAATTTATCCATCTCAAGGACAGATCGTAGGGATGAAGTCGAAGTGTTGTTGTTTTCCATTTGCAATTCTACAAAACGAGAAATGTTCAATTTTAGTATTTTGAACAATTTAACTATATTCAACAATGGCTAGATCATTAAATATAGCTCCCACTATTTTTATCGGATTAATAGCCCTCACCATTAATGCAGAAAATATCATTATATTTTCTAGTAGGTCCAAGATCCCTTTTTCACTTTTTCTTGAGCTTGCTTTGGCAAGTCACCCAAGAATTGGTTATTTGGGTAGGAACCATTCCAATTGCATCCCATGCAACTCTTGGTCCAATTCGGTGAATAACTCTTTATTCTTTATCATTTGGATCACACCTAATTCTCATGCCTCTAGGTTCGTCAATCCAATTGACTTTCGCCTAGTTGCGTCCAACCTCTTGCTTCAACATACACACATTACTAGCTTGTGTCGTCCGCAAACACCATGGTAAATTAAAATCGTCTTGCTTTGGCAAGCCCGAATTGTAATAAGCCCTGATCATGAAGGGTGTTTTGGCAATAGAAGGTATAACACAATATCTTATTTGAGGGATTTAATCATTCTTAATTTGTTTGGTTGATCCAATCAACATGATCTACTTATTTGGTTTGGGCAATCCACAATAAAAGACCATCCTTGTTTATTATTATATGTTAATGTTTTGCTAGTATCGCCATAAACACAAAAATAATTAACAAGACATAAATAATAAACATCCACAAAAAAATGTGGCATGGATATGGCCCCTAGACTAAGATATTATCAAGCCAATGATAATATCTAATTTCGCTAAAGTGACAAGCTCATCTCCATGTGCTCCACCATAGTCGCGCGCCTAGGGTAGGGTGTATTCTTCGTCTTTTGGCTTCTTTGGCTCTCTGGTCTTCTTCTCCATGCTCTTGGATATCATCTAAATATTTATAATTCTAGCCTAACATCTAGAATAAATAAATAATAAAAGTCTCACATGTCGAGGAGAAAAGACGACTCGCAGGCCGTAAAACCTAATGAATTATTATATTAATTTGATCAGCTCGCAGGCTGTAAAACAACCAACGAAAAAACAAAACATCCACAACGTACAAAGCACATAATACAGTTATACCAATTTTTAACGCGCTTTTTCAATTTTAATTGAATTGGGTAATTAGGGTTACAACAGTCCAAGGGGTCCAACCCATGCATGGGCCGAACCCCAAGAGGACCGCCGGCCGCCCCGTGGCCCGGCCCAGGGCCGGCCGCCCTTGTGACCCGCGGCCTTGCTTGGCGCGCAAGGAGGAGGAGCGTACTTTTAGGGTTTCGGCCCTAGTCTCCTTCCCTTCCTTCCTTGTTTCCCAAGAACGGTTGTTTCCATATGGATGTTTCCATATAATTGTTTCCATAATTGAAAAACTCATTTTTAATCTATGTGCCCATGAACCCTAATTTTCAAGAACCATTATTCACATCCTATGTTATTAAACTCACCAATTCTAACATCCAATGTTGAATTAGATCTTGTTTATATTGGATCAAATTCAATTTTGCATCTACTATGCCAATTAATTTCAGTTTTGCGTAAAATTAACAATACGGTGTATAAACTGAAATCGTAACACATAAAATCATGTTATGCACTACGACCTGTGGCTCTGATATCATTGTTAGGTTTTGGCGTAGGTAACGCAGCAGAATAACAAAAATTTAATTCCTACTCAAAGCCCACCAAGGATCACAGGAAGAGACATTCATAACATGATAAAGGACATAGAAGATGTGTACCTTTTGGTTTGGGAGATCACACAAGGAATATTGTCCTCGTCTCTACAGTTGATCCACGTCTAGAGGTGAGATCTATATTCTTCCTTATCAAGTGCTAGCTTGGACCGGAGGAAGAGGGAAGAAGTAATCAAGCAACCAAGGAGGCAAAGAGGGGTTTCGACCATCTCTTGAAGCCGACGGGACAGGGGGCGGACGCAGGGGCTTCGGCCCTTGTGCTCTTGCTCTCTCTCTTGATTTCTCTCCCACTCACTTGTGTTATGAGTATTAACATTAATGGGAAGGAAGCTAGATCCCCCTTTATACAAACCAACAATACTTGTTAGTTTACATAAAGGGCCTTCCTAGTTCTACATGAACTTGGATTAGTCCCTTCCTTGCATATTAGTCCTACTAAGTTTGCAAGGTGTTGCAAAGTGATCCTTTTTATTAATTAATCATATTAATTAATCCCAAATCTAGTTCTACTCTATTTGACGTGTGACCCCATAGGTTTCTACTTAGTTGGTAGTAACTTATTTCTAACATGTAGCGGTGTCTAGCAACACATCCACGCACCCAACTAATAGAAATAAGTCAGTGATCTCGACAAACCTTTTGTGCCCAATATCACATATTGCACTATCCCTTTGTCTCCATATCCGTATTGGACACGAGACATAAATAGTCACACTCGTATATCCAATCCATAGTTCTTCGATCATGGGAATATGCTTATGCAAGCAGATAACATCAATATCTCTATATTGATTTATCTGAGTCAGGCCAGACATTAAATAAGCCTCATCCCTAGAGTGTCCGTGGATATTTGCTCCCATTATGTGGGAGGGAAAAATCCTCTCAACATCACTATGATCTCTAAGCTTGCTTCCTATCATGCCCGATAGCTATCTTTATAGTCACCTAGTTACGGTTTAACGTTTGATAATATCAAAGCATGATATTCCACAACTAGAGTATCTAGTGACTTCAAGTCTAAGGATTGCAATTACATTAGCACTACGAGAAGCGATTGTGAATTTAACATTATCTAATGTATCCTTCTCGTTGTGGGTCAATCCAGTATGCCATTACTCCTAATGTATACTCATGTGTTAGACTTGATATCTCCATACCAATCTACACACATACTAGTCTACATTTGATCGTCCTATTAATCAATATACTGGACTAGGGATATTTAAGATAAACAACACATTGTATCTAAAGACTTCATTAAATTAAAAATTACAATAAATAATAAATGAATATTCTAACCAATAACATTGTTCATACTAAATATTAGATTGCCTCTAGGGTACCTATTCCAACAAAAAGTTCTCTGCAAAGCTTTGGAAATTCAGAGAGCTTCAGATGTTTCTTTTAGAAACATAACCCAAGTATATCTAGAATAATCATCTACAATAACTAGCATATACATCTTACCATTTGGAGTTGGAGTCCTCCTAGGACCACAGAGATCAATGTGAAGTGATTCAATAGGTATAGAAGTACTTACAAATTTATTTGGCTTGAATGAGCTTCTGGTCTGCTTACCTTGAGCACAAGCTTTGCATACTTCATCATTTTTTAACATGATAGATGATAATCCTCTTACCAGATCTTTGGAGATCAATTTGTTCAAGGTATGCAAGCTAATGTGACCAAGCTTTCTGTGGCCAAGCTTTGAATCCTCTTTCAAGGCCTTGAGACACTTTAAGCTTTTACCTGCAACTTTGTTGGTCTGAAAAGTATAAACATTGTTTGATCTAGAGGCTGTGAGAATGCAATTGCCTGATTTCTCATTTTGCACCACACACTTCTCTTTATCAAAGATGACCTTGTTGCAATTATCACAAAGTTAAGATACACTAAGCAAGTTAAATTTCAAGCCATCAACTAGATTTACATCAGAAATAGAATTTTCAGAATCTGTACCAACTTTACCAATACCAAGAATGTTGCATCTGCCTTTGTTACCAATAGTAATTGAACCTTCAAATTGCTCTTTCAATTCTAAGAATAGAGATCTCTTTCCACTCATGTGTCTTGAGCAACCAATGTCCATAAACCACTTCTGTTCTTTGACATTGGTGACAACCTGCAAACACCAATCAGTACCTTACCCAGCTGTTGGACCAAGTGTGGAATATGGACTCGTACTCAGAATCAACCATATTAGGTGGTCTGACCCCTTTAGGAACCCAAATATGTCTTACTTGTCCTTTGAGTTGAAATGGGAATGTGTTACTCATTATGTGAGGGTATCTTCTTCTGAAAGGACAAGTCATCTTAACATGACCAATTTTGTTGCAAAAATGACACTTAGGAGTGGTTTTGTTTACAGCTTTCACAAATCTGGTTTTGTGAACAGACTTTGAACTTTCTCCAAGAATCAAGTTCAACCTGTGTTCTGAGCCTGCAAGCTTGACTTTGACTAATTCAGATTCTTGAAGTATCTCATTAAGAGTAGTCTTTTGTTTATCTAATTCATCAACTTGATGTCTCGGATTAACAAGGCTTTTACTCAGTAGGGAGTTCTCAGTGACTATTTCCTTGACTTGTGTTTTCAAGGCTTTGAAACTGGTTTTCAAGGCCTTGAAATCACTGTCAGTTTTCTTCTGAGAGATTTCAAAATTCGAATTCAGAAAAACAAGTTTTAAATTCTATTTTTCTTGCTCATGAACTCTTTCTTTCAAAACTGTAATCTCTTTCAGATAGTCCTCTTCATTTAAAAGGATTGTTCTGAGGTAATCTGAGAGAGCTTCTTTTGGTTTTCAAATTAAATAGTTTACCATTACCTCAATGTTCTTTTCAGAACTTTCGTCATGCTTGGCCATGAAGCATAGGTTGGCATGTTCTTCTTCAGATTTAGAGTCACTTGAGGTATCCGAATCACTCCATGAAGCTATCATAGCTTTCTTTCTCCTATCATGGTCTTTCTTCTGAAAGTTGTTGCTTTTCTTGTGTGGACAGTCTTTTATCAAGTGTCCTGCATCACCACACTCAAAGCAGTTCATGACTTTTGATTTACTTTTTGAAGAGGTCCTACCTTTGTAGTCCTTGCTACTGGATGATCTTTGTCTTTCTCTGTTGAAGTCTTTGTTTTTTTCTTCATCTTGAGGATTATGGTCAAGGATTTGGAAATTAATGCAAATGGATCTTCATCATCATCTTCTGTTTCAAGGCTTTGAATTTTCTCATTCTCGTTGGCCTCGAGTGCTAAATTTTTGACACCGTCTGGTATCTGTTTATGAATTAAAATTGCATATTTTAGTATGTTAACGAACTCTTCTTAACTTGCTAATATGTGTAATTTATCTATTTTATCTCTCTTTTTGACTTATGCTTGTTTTCGTAGTTTTGGTTGTTTTCTCTCATTTTGTAGGCAAAGAAGTGATTTAGAACGCAAGGGGCTAGTTATGAAAGCTTGAATGAGGAATTTGAAAGCTTAATTTGAAGAAGTCAAGTGATAAAGAAGCTAAAGTTGAAGACAAAGCAAGAATTTGCAAGTTAAAGAAAGGTTTCAAGGGTTTAAATGAAGAGGACAAGGGAAAATAGAGGCCAAAAATGAAGATTTAGAAGCCAAGAGGCCACATTACAAGGCCAAAGTTGCATCTATGGGGTTGTTTGAGAAGAAACTAACGGAAGTGGGGTTTAAATGCAAGTTTTGAAACGTTTTAATGGCTTATATGAAGAATACTTAACGGATTGGGGGTCAGATTGCTATTTTCAGAAGTTTTTAAGTAAGGAATGGGCCTTTTAAAGCATTCCAGCAAGCTAGGGGGGAGCCGGGTGCAATTTCCCGAAACCAGCTCACCCCCCAGCCCTCTCTCACGCGTCTTATTCTCTCTCCCCGATCGTTCAACAGCAGAAGACCCAGCAGCCATGAAAGCTTCGTCGAAGCTTCTTCCAAGACCCACCCCGACCTCGTCTCTTCACCAAATCAGCCCCAACCGATCTCAAAACGCTCCTTGTCCAACCCTCTTCCTAACCCAATGCTCAATTCGGCCCAAGAACAACCCAAACGAAAAGCCCCAAATCAAACCTAGGGTTCATGAGCTCTACAAATCAACGATTCAGAGGTCTTGGGATGAATTGGACGGCTTAGATACATTCTTGGAGGCCAAGGAAGCTCAAAGACAAGGCTATATAAACAAAGCTTGAAGAAATCACAGGGGGTCCTCTCATACCCGACGGATTCTACAGTGCTCTGTTTTAGGTTTCGTTTTCTCCTCTCTCTCTCTCTGATTTCGCCTTCTTCTGGGTTGTTCTTGAGCTCTCTAAGGGCCAAGAACGAGAAAGAGGAAGAGAGGGAGAGAGGAGGACGGATTTGAGTCCGATTTTGGACGAATTTTGACACTGTTTTGCTGCTGATTGAGCACTGTTATGCTCTGTTTTGGTGTTGCTGCTGCTGTGTTCTTCACTATAGCATAGCAGCAGCAACTTGATTTGGGTAGTTGCTTCACAATTACAAGCTTAGTTTGGTAGTTTCATCATTTTGATAGCTTAGCTTTGTGTTTTGGCTATTTTTGTTCTTAGTTTTGTGTATTTGAAACAAGTGTTTGGGATTGAATTAGTGAAAAGTGTATTGGTGCTCTCAAGTATGAATTCAAGTTTTAATTATTGAAAGTTAAATTTCTCTCAATCTCTCTTGAATTTTCTATTATGTCTAGCTAATTCAATTGCTTGGGTGATTTGGGACTATCTAGTGTCTAAATCTCCATATTGTTTCAAGTTGAACTTCAAGGATGAATGGGTTGAATTGGGTTCACTTGAATGCTTAGTGCAATGTTTGAATTTCTCTTGTTGAAGTATTTGATGCATTGAATAGGTAGATGTGCTAATACTTTAGACGTGTTTGATTTGAAGTTGCAATTGAGTGAGAGGAACTCGTCAATCCTAACTTTGAGAAATCGAGTTCTAGTTAGGCGATTTGAGTGAGAGTTTACAAATCTCATTTGTTGCTTGATCTTTCATGTGGAAACATCTAAGTGTGTTTACATATGGTTGATGCTTGAAACACTTGAAATTTGGAGAGTCTCATTTGAATAGCCTCTTTAGTGCTTGATTAGCGTGTTGGATTTACACACTTCTCTTGTCACGAGTTGGATTGTATGAGCAATCACTTCTTGGGATACTTGTCTTGTGGATTGACACATGCGAATTGAGAATCGGGCTTGAATATGATAGGAGGATTGGTCACTAGAGAAACCGATGATCCCTAGCCCCTCTCTACTTGTCGTTTCACTTAGTTTCTTGAATCGTAGCTCTAGTAGTCGTTTACTTTGTTCTTAAACTCAAACCTCAAACTTGCTCCATCAATTGATTTTGGTGGATTTGAATAGCTTGGCAAGCTTTAAAGCCATTGAGAGTTTGTGTTTCTTGCTTTAGTTTGTCGTTTTCTAGTTTTGCAAGTCATTTTCTAAACCTCCTCTCCTTGTGGATTCGACCCCGTTCTTACTCGGGTACTACTTAGAACGATATTCCTATACTTGGGAATTATCGCGAACAAGTTTTTGGCGCCGTTGCCGGGGAGAGGCTAGGCTTTAGATTTGATTTGCTTTCTTAGTTAGTTTGTTAGTAGTTTGTTTTTGACATTTTTCTAGTTGCTTGTGCTTACTTAAGCTTGTGAGATTCAAGAGGGCTTGTGACATTCATCAAGTACCTCTCATCTACTTGCTTGAAAAAAAATGTCTCATGATCATTTTGGACTTGGTGAGAGGCCTAGTGTTCCTTATTACTATGCATTTACTAGTCATGAAAATCATTCTAAGGAATCAATGCGTTCTTTACGTGAACGCGCGATTAAAAATGGTGATTATTTTCCTAAGAATGATTATTCTTGGCATGGTAGTAGGACACTAGATTACACATCTCATGCTTCTTGTGCACAATCACCTCCCTCAAACACTTACATGTTTTTGAACTCTCATGATTCTTGCACTTATCAATATAATGATATGATGTGTGAATCAAGAGAAGTTAATCATTTTGAGAGGGAATCACTTGTGAATGATGAGCTAAATACGCCTATAAGTGATTCTTTATATGAGAAAATTCAAAAGCATATTCAAGAGAATAAAGAAATTTTGGAATCACTAATAGAATCAAGAGAATCACAAAGAAAATTTGAAGAATCATTCTCTCACTTGGATGATAGAGTGGCTTCCTCACAATCGCATGATGATTCTCTTGATTATAGTACTTACTCTTCACAAGACTCATCCTCACACGAGTCTCAACTTCCTATTCACACACATCACGAGCCTATTCAAGACCAAATTTCGGATGATGTGTATGATGATGGAGTTGTTGCTACTAGGATAGGTGATTGTATTCATTTTTCATTTGCACATTCCAAAGCAGCATGTGATAGTGATATTGGTAGTGAGATTGATATTTTTGATGATGACTCTTCAACCCATGACATGAGTGAAGTCATTTTGGATGACTCACATAGTGACAAATGTGAGGAGGATTCACAAAATGAAAACCACTCATGTGATGAGTTAGAAGTCAAATTGGATGCTACCGTTCATGAAGGAAATATTATTTTGTCTAGTGCTCATGAAGAGTCTATTATTCACCGGAGTTACAATGATCATGAGCATCGCTTCTTTTGTGATGACTTAGAGGATACTCTAGGAGAACCCCCTCCACTAGAAATTGTGGAAGAACCTTCAAGTAAGTTGGGGGGTTCATGTGTTGATACTCCAATTCATGTAGACTCTTTTACTACATCTTCTAAAGAATTAGATGAGCTTACTTGGGAGGAAATAGAGTTTTTGTATGGTAGTGAAGCTTCCTACTCATCTCTTCTTATGGAAGATGCAATTAACTTTGGTGAAGAGGAGAGACTATTGGCTCAACTAGACCAAGTCAATGATCCAAATCATGAGCCTAAGGGTTTGGATGTGGTTTCATGTTCCCAATTGATTTTACCTATTCCTTGTGAAGCCACATCCCTAAATCCATATAACTTATTTAAAATTGATGAGATTGAAGATTCACAAGTTGCCAATATCTCTCAAGTTGTGATTTCAAGTAAAAATTTGGCAACTTATGAAGACCCATTCTATGATTCATGTCAATTGAGGATTTCAAACCATTTTCTTAAGATGATGCAAGACATAACAACTTGCTCTAACTTTATTGTTAGATTTTGCTTGCATCTCTTATTCATCTTTTGTGTCTTGCCCCTATTTCTCCTATCTATTCTAATTAATGAATCAAACTTTTTAAGGGAGAAGTACTTTACTAAGAATGAAGTAAGGGCATGGCATGGAATGAAGTTTCCTAGATTGGGGGTGGGATAGCATTAATTCTTTGTTCCACCTCCCTAGTTGTAAATAAATAAATTAGTTTATCTCTATTTCTTGCATTTTCTTTTCTATGAACATTTTGTAGGTTGCTCTTGGAGGAGGATTTGTGCTTGGTGGCCAAGAAAGCGAAAAATGAGGTCTATCTATCCCTTGTCTCTTTATATGAATTAGTTTGCTCTTCCATTGTTCTCACACATTGAGGACAATGTGATATTTTAGTTGGGGGGTGGAGTAGATTTTATTTCTTGCTTAAATGGGTACAAGCATGCTTTTTCTTCATTAGTGATTTACATGAAAAATACAAAAAAAAATGAAAAAAATGAAAATCCAAAAAAATTAAAACAAATTAGAAAAATTGAAAAAAAATATATGTGAATCTTTCATGAGAAGCATCACTCTTTCCCCGTGTCAAACCATAGATATTTTTTATTCTTCTTTCTTTGGTAGTTTTATTTTCACCTTTCATCTTGAGTCTAGATTTTATAGCTTTATTGAGTCTTAGGAAGTTATAGTTGAGTCACTTATTTTGAAAAAAAGAAAAAAAAAAGTGAAAATTAAAAAAATAAAAAAAAAAAATGAGAAAAGTGAAAAGGGGGAATTTTAGGAAAGCTAGATGTTTTCAAAAAAATGAAATTTCTTAGTCCATGTTCTTTTTATTTTTATTTTAGAAAGGAATTCTTTGCTTATACTCAATACATCTACACCAATATCCCACCTTCTGCGACATCATGCGTTCTCACAAAGCGACACACTAAATTTACGTTTCATGTTTAAGTCCTTCAAGCTAAGTTGATCACATAAACTTTGACGTCTTTTACTTTTGATAAAGGGTGCATTTTCTAAAGCTATTTGAACTTCACAAAAAGATTTTTCTCTATTCGTTTTTGCGGTGGAAACTTGTAGCCCATTGGAGTGGTGGTTACCAATGACACCCCATGCGATGTCTAAGAAATAGAGGGGTGTCTAGGGATAATGTTACGTCACCATCTAGATAGCTCCCTTGGTTTAGCTTAAAAAGCCCACTCGCGTGTATATTCCTCTATTTTGTTGTGGGTCTTGGAGATCCTTGGATTTGAGGTTAAAAATAAAATGTCAATGCTAAAAATCTCAAAAAAAAAAAAAAAAAAAAAAAAAAATGATAAATCGCACCACTACCTCCCAATCCACAAAAGGATCATACAAGCCCACAACCACATCCCCCATTCTTAAAACTCGTTTTTGTTCAAAGCTTTGGAAGTCCATCCTACATGGGTGCTTTTGAATAAGTATGGGAATGTCTAGTTTCATGGGATCCTTATGTTTGAAGGCATACTTTCTTGCCAATTGGACTTAATTTAACAAGTTTTGTGGATCGCATGAGTCACCTTCTACCAAACACCGCCCACATTTGTATGAGTATATGCTTAGACGTCCTTAGGCTTCTTTCTCAATCTTCTTGGACTTTGAGAATTTATTCGAGGAGACATTTATGCATTCTTCTTTTTCCCCCAGCAAAAAAAAAATTAAAATTAGCTAGTAACTCTTAGTATTTTATTTCTTTGAGTTCTCACTTAGGATAGATAATGTGTGTGTGCGTTTTTGTAAATATTTGAGTCTAGTTTAGTTTGAGTCAAGCCTTGTCTAGTTGAGTGTGTGTCTCTCATGATTGGTTCTTCACTAACACTACTTATATCGCTCTCTTTGCTCGAGGACGAGCAAAAGGCTAGTTGGGGGGTGTGTTGATGAATTAAAATTGCATATTTTAGTATGTTAACGAACTCTTCTTAACTTTCTAATATGTGTAATTTATCTATTTTATCTCTCTTTCTAGACTTATGCTTGTTTTCGTAGTTTTGGTTGTTTTCTCTCATTTTGTAGGCAAAGAAGTGATTTAGAACGCAAGGGGCTAGTTATGAAAGCTTGAATGAGGAATTTGAAAGCTTAATTTGAAGAAGTCAAGTGATAAAGAAGCTAAAGTTGAAGACAAAGCAAGAATTTGCAAGTTAAAGAAAGGTTTCAAGGGTTTAAATGAAGAGGACAAGGGAAAATAGAGGCCAAAAATGAAGATTTAGAAGCCAAGAGGCCACATTACAAGGCCAAAGTTGCATCTATGGGGTTGTTTGAGAAGAAACTAACGGAAGTGGGGTTTAAATGCAAGTTTTGAAACGTTTTAATGGCTTATATGAAGAATACTTAACGGATTGGGGGTCAGATTGCTATTTTCAGAAGTTTTTAAGTAAGGAATGGGCCTTTTAAAGCATTCCAGCAAGCTAGGGGGGAGCCGGGTGCAATTTCCCGAAACCAGCTCACCCCCCAGCCCTCTCTCACGCGTCTTATTCTCTCTCCCCGATCGTTCAACAGCAGAAGACCCAGCAGCCATGAAAGCTTCGTCGAAGCTTCTTCCAAGACCCACCCCGACCTCGTCTCTTCACCAAATCAGCCCCAACCGGTCTCAAAACGCTCCTTGTCCAACCCTCTTCCTAACCCAATGCTCAATTCGGCCCAAGAACAACCCAAACGAAAAGCCCCAAATCAAACCTAGGGTTCATGAGCTCTACAAATCAACGATTCAGAGGTCTTGGGATGAATTGGACGGCTTAGATACATTCTTGGAGGCCAAGGAAGCTCAAAGACAAGGCTATATAAACAAAGCTTGAAGAAATCACAGGGGGTCCTCTCATACCCGACGGATTCTACAGTGCTCTGTTTTGGGTTTCGTTTTCTCCTCTCTCTCTCTCTGATTTCGCCTTCTTCTGGGTTGTTCTTGAGCTCTCTAAGGGCCAAGAACGAGAAAGAGGAAGAGAGGGAGAGAGGAGGACGGATTTGAGTCCGATTTTGGACGAACTTTGACACTGTTTTGCTGCTGATTGAGCACTGTTATGCTCTGTTTTGGTGTTGCTGCTGCTGTGTTCTTCACTATAGCATAGCAGCAGCAACTTGATTTGGGTAGTTGCTTCACAATTACAAGCTTAGTTTGGTAGTTTCATCATTTTGATAGCTTAGCTTTGTGTTTTGGCTATTTTTGTTCTTAGTTTTGTGTATTTGAAACAAGTGTTTGGGATTGAATTAGTGAAAAGTGTATTGGTGCTCTCAAGTATGAATTCAAGTTTTAATTATTGAAAGTTAAATTTCTCTCAATCTCTCTTGAATTTTCTATTATGTCTAGCTAATTCAATTGCTTGGGTGATTTGGGACTATCTAGTGTCTAAATCTCCATATTGTTTCAAGTTGAACTTCAAGGATGAATGGGTTGAATTGGGTTCACTTGAATGCTTAGTGCAATGTTTGAATTTCTCTTGTTGAAGTATTTGATGCATTGAATAGGTAGATGTGCTAATACTTTAGACGTGTTTGATTTGAAGTTGCAATTGAGTGAGAGGAACTCGTCAATCCTAACTTTGAGAAATCGAGTTCTAGTTAGGCGATTTGAGTGAGAGTTTACAAATCTCATTTGTTGCTTGATCTTTCATGTGGAAACATCTAAGTGTGTTTACATATGGTTGATGCTTGAAACACTTGAAATTTGGAGAGTCTCATTTGAATAGCCTCTTTAGTGCTTGATTAGCGTGTTGGATTTACACACTTCTCTTGTCACGAGTTGGATTGTATGAGCAATCACTTCTTGGGATACTTGTCTTGTGGATTGACACATGCGAATTGAGAATCGGGCTTGAATATGATAGGAGGATTGGTCACTAGAGAAACCGATGATCCCTAGCCCCTCTCTACTTGTCGTTTCACTTAGTTTCTTGAATCGTAGCTCTAGTAGTCGTTTACTTTGTTCTTAAACTCAAACCTCAAACTTGCTCCATCAATTGATTTTGGTGGATTTGAATAGCTTGGCAAGCTTTAAAGCCATTGAGAGTTTGTGTTTCTTGCTTTAGTTTGTCGTTTTCTAGTTTTGCAAGTCATTTTCTAAACCTCCTCTCCTTGTGGATTCGACCCCGTTCTTACTCGGGTACTACTTAGAACGATATTCCTATACTTGGGAATTATCGCGAACAGTATCTCTCCATCAGCTTCATTCATGGATATTTCATGAGTCAGGAGCTTCCCTTGTAGGACATAAAGTTGTAGTGATGATAGATCTTGAGCTTCCTCAATTGCAGTAGTCTTTGGTGCCCATTTTGCCTTTGGTTAGACTCCTCAAAATCTTTCTCACCTTTTATTCATTGGAAATATGCTTTCCAAGTGAATCAAGTTTATTGACTATCTCTGTGAACCTCTTGAACATCTCTCTGATTGAGTCATCTGCATTCATCTTGAATATCTCATATTGTCTGAGGTGGATGTAGATCTTGGTTTGCTTGACTTGACTGGTTCCTTCAAATGTCACCACATGTTTATCCCAGATCTCTTTGGCAGTCTTGCAGCCTGAAATCCTGTTAAATTCATATGTACTCAAAGCACATTACAAGATGTTAATAGCTTTGTAACTCTTAGAAAATTGTTCTAATTCAAATGAAGAAATAGAGTCTTCAGATTTGGGAGTTTTGATCCCATATTTCTCTGAGTAGAAAGTGTGAGGTCCATTCTGAATAATGGTCCATAGCTCTATTTCTTGATCAATGATGAAATTTTTCATCAGAGCTTTCCAGTGAGCAAAATTATCTCCACAAAATAGAGGAGGTCTCTTAGCAGCTCTGCCCTATGAGAAGCCACCATCACCTGCAGTACTCATGATCACCAAATGGTTAAATCTATACAGTGATGCAAGCTCTGATACCAATTGTAAGGGGAGTCTGCAGATTGAAATGCAGCACATATACTCTAGAAGGGTGGGGGGTTGAATAAAGTATGCCAACTTCTTGCAAAACTTATGGAGGATAAGAGTTTATATGAAGAGCAATGATGTTCAAGGCCTTGAAAACAGTTTCAAGCCCTTGGAATGAAATACAGTTTGAAATAAAACAGACTAGTTTGAATGCTGCAAAACCTAAGTATGTAAATGAACTGAAAATTCAAGAGACAAGTGATTTATAGAGTTCAGTCCACTTGGACCTAGATCTCAAGCACAGAAATATGCATTACTTTGTTACAGATTGTGGTTCTCTCTAACCTATCTTGTACCTGCTCTAGCTAACTGATTAACTAAGAATTCACTATTTTTCAATTTGAACAATCCTTGATAATAATAGAAAGAAGTACTATAAGAATTATCTACAAATGAAGTACAATTAAGAAGAACACCGAAGTGTAAAACTGCAGTGAAGAATGCAGTAATCTTCTGTGAGATGGATTGTGAGAATGATGTGCTTCATTGATGCTTGTCAATCCTGGAATTTGTCTCTCTTTTTTCTCGTTGAGTGTTGTTTTTTTGTTGCTTCAAAATGAGCTCTATTTATACAGCTTGAGGCTTTGCAAATCTTCCCAGATTTTCAGCAACAACTTCCTGTTTTGTAGGCACCAAACTTTGACTATCTTAACAATCTTCTCCAACGGATAGTTGATCATAATCTTCAGAGATATCGTTGTGATCTTGTCTTTAAACAAGTTGAGAACCTGTCAAGGATGTCTGATTGATCACATAATCATCTTCTCTTAATGTTTCCTTTCCTGCAAAATCCAGATAAGGAAACCAATCCTGCACACTTAGGAAATAAAATTTCCCTGCAAAACTGGGTCAAGCAGAAGGATTAAATGATGTTAGATATATCAAAACAGTTTGTCTTTCATCATCAAATAATAACATATCAAGCATAGGGGTGAGAGATATAGAATCAAATCAGAAGGGTTGAGAAAAATTCCCCCTTTGGACATGCATACAGGTCAGACAGTTTCAAGGCTTTGAATCCTCGTTCAAGACCTTGAAATAGCTCTACTATTTCAAGCCTGTGAAACCTTATTCAAGGCTTTGAAAACTGGTTCAAGACCTTTCAAGTCCATGAAACATGTGACCTTACATTAATAATTTGAAAATAAGCAACATTCTTTGATATTTTTTTTTTTCAAAAAAGAGTAAAAAGGAATTTGAGAATAAAGAGACGGGATATTTCTTTCTTTAATCTTATTATTATTATTATTATTATTTGAAATTTGTTGTTGACCCATAAAAACAAAGATGTTTTTTATTGGGAAATATGTAAATGTGATGCTGAGAAAAAAAAAAAAAAAAAACTACGTAAATGTGATCAATTGTTTTGCCCTCTTTGAATATGGAAATATTTTTTGATTAGGTGGCTGAAGGGGTGAAAGGGTCCTTTACCAAACTGGAAGGAGTGATAATGTCTTTTATCAAACGTGGGGTGAAAGTATGTTTTACCCATAACTTGACTAAGATGAATCTTCTACAAAGCCCAAATAGAGACTATTCTAACAAAATTGGGGTATAAATAAAGTTCTCTAAACTTTCTAACTGTTGCCTTGAAAATTTACTAACATATGGGGATGTAAATGGATTTATTTCATCAGTGGGGCACTTGTACCACTACTTTAAAGTACTGGTGGTTGTTTTAAAATTTTACAGAAAATACGAAAACCAAACTAAAATTTCATCATCTTCTTCCTCTGAAAGCGACCATACGCACAAAACCTCTAAGGTGGCTATTTCGAAAGTTTACACAATATCTCACCAAATTGATCCAAAAGGAAGTAGGTACGGTGGACGAGAGAGGAAGAGAAGGTGAGGTGTGGGGAACCCTTGCTAGGAAGATAGTGGCAGCACAACATTAACCCACAAAATAAATTACTTTTATGAAATCGTATCACTACATTACTATGTACTTCATGAAATGATTTACCACTTCACGAAATCGACTATCGCTAACCTTTTCCTCATGTCACCGCTAATTTTTATTGTCTTTATGGAGGATATTTTTGTAATGCCGAAAAAAAATGCATGATTTTTGTCCCAACCGGAAAAAAATATGGTCCACCTGAGACCCTAAAGATTCGCAAGCACCCTAGTCAATCCATAAAATTTAATTTCACGATAATAAAGATTGCCTCAAGGATATAAACCAACACAAAGTGCACATTCATATCAAATGTAGCTAAATGTTAACTAGGGATTGTTGTTGTTGTGATGTATAGACTCCACGTTCTTATGCAAGTGTTACGTCTACGATAACTTGATTTTGTGTACGCGTTGATTTGCTGATCATATAGAGGTAAGTCAACATGGCACGTTGCATGCATTTCTTTGCTTCGTGTGAAATGTCTTGTATGCGTAATTCCATACTCTTAACTGTTTGCCTTACTCGAAAATGAATCCTTATTTTGAGAACTCTCTCGAAAACTATCACTCGAAATAAAACACGTAATAACATAAAGTGAAAAGTGGTTGTAAGGAATGTAGTTACTATATTTTAGCTTCGGACTCCTCGGTTGCTACAACATGCTTGATTATTAATTTGTCTTTGGCCATCTAATTTAAAGTACATACATCTTATATGGCTCTAATCTTCTCTGGGTTTGCTCCTAGTACTACTCTTCTGGGCATAAAACCCAAAGGAGGTGCCTGTACTTAAGATCTATGTATTTGTGATATTGATTTGGATTGGTAGTATGCTCCATTGTAACCAAATAAAAGATAAATTACCTTTTACATCAACTTGCTATTTATGAAATATATTCTTATTTGGACAACCCTAATTACCTTGTTCATGCTACGACATAATTTCTCAAGAAATTCTCATTGAATATGGAAAGTTCATAATTGGATAAGTAATTTAAAAGCATTGCTCTTGATAATGAATTCTGGTGTGAATGATTTTATTTTCATCTTAATAAGCTATCTAATTATATTTAATTTCTGCCATCGTCTCTGTTTACATGACTTGTGTGTTAATTTACCTAGCATTTTGCTGACGTGTTTGCAAATACAGTGTCCTGTTTGACTATTTTAAAACCACCACATGTTAATTAGGATAGGATGGGGAACACACACACTGATGCTCAAGAAATTTTGACGATAACTAGTAGTTATAGATTGGATTTCGGGTGATAGAACATTTGGAATTTTTGTATAAATTGTTAGTATCGTAATTGTAGTTTCAATTTATCAGATTAATAAATTTTAGTTTTCAATAATGCAATTTTATGGTGATCAAATCCGTTTACTCCTGAGAGCGATCTTTGTTGCAGGGTCATATCGACCCAGTTCCCGTCAAAGGATCCATAAGTTGTTACAAATTGTATCAAAGCAAACGCTGGTCATGTAAGGACTTTGTGGCGTATTCACCAACAGTTAGGGAAACGTGACTAAAATAATAAATAAAGTTTATGTCTAAAATTAGTTGATGAATAGTAATTAGGGTGAATTGGAATTCTGTTACGGCAAGACTAAAATTTTAAAGTAAAATGGATTAAGGCGTGGGTTGGATTTGGTCAGTCATTTCCGTAGGTTCTTACTAGTATCATTTTTCTTCCTAGTCACTCTTGAAGTGTCTTCCTACCCTACTGTAGAGATTATAGGTTCGAGTATTCTGAGTTTGTTTTTTTTTTTCTTTGAGGGCCTGAGTGTCCAATGTACCTTCGGTGGTGTACAATAGATGTATTGATTGCAATATGAGGCTTTAGATCGTATTTACCCAAAGAGAATTTCAATGAGGTTAAGTAGCATGCCTCTTTAGCAGACCAAATCCAAAGAGGTCGTGCCAAAGAAGTACCTTCACTCATTCAAGTGTGGAGAGACATGAGTTTGGGGTACGTGACTCCTCTAAGGGGAGATGATGTGACAACTTGTCTGATTTTTAGTCATTTCTTTCAATGCATTATTCATTGCATACATGCATTTGCAATTACTTTCTACAACTATGTGAATTTACATGTGGCATATTTTTGTGCATGAAACTTTGTTAATATGTGCCTGATTTGAAGATTAAATAATAATTTGTATATTTCATAGGGTGGCATTAGTATTTCATATCCATGTAGGGTCGAAGTATAGCTTTAGAATCCTATTACCCCTCCTCTCTTATTTTCCTAAAAAAACCCATTTTTTTAATTGACTCCCTTCCTTTATTTTTGTGTTAACCATTCATTTTCCTCCACATGATTACATTCAAACTTCCCTCCTTAAATTGATCATAAATGTTTTGTTAATCAATAATAATTAAGACTCAAGTTGTAACCCCCAAAATATTACTCCAAATTAATTACCCACCCATTATGATGTAACTCCTAAAATTAACTTATAGTTTATTCTATTAATTGTAATTAATGCTTAATATTGTAACCCCCTAACTCCCTCTCCTAATTACCTACACTTCTCTGAAAAAAAATTACCTACACTTACGCTCACATCACATCCCTCTATATCCCTCACACTCTCGTCTCAGTTTTATCTCATCCACAACCCACACCACCACCACGATCACCACCGCCGCCATCTCCATCTAATCTCTCTCTCTATTTCTCTCTCGTTCTCTTGGTCCAGATTAAATCCACGACAAAGGCACCTCCAACACCTCAACACCGCAACCTTAAATCCATCGACCATCTCTCTCTCTCTCTCTTGGACCGCGACACTCTCTCACTTACTTACCCCTCCGCGCCTTAAGGGACACCACCGCTATTGTTTTCCGATGACCGAAGAACAGTTGAGCTCCCACCGTTATCCATATTCGCTGTTACTTCTCATTCTCATCATCTCATCATCTATCCAGAGATCGATTCAGTAAGTATTATTTCTATATCCTTCATATTCATATAACTTTTTGTCATTCACAATTTCAAGTTTCGATATCTCATGTATTCGTCATTTCATAATTTTTGACTTGAAAATCATATGTAACTATTCACGTCTTTGATGCAGTAGGCATGTTAGACTTGCTCTATCTGAATTTTTATCAACCCATAATCGAAGTAATATCATGAGAAATCAAATCGACATAGTTTAAGGTTACGCGCGTTGGTGAAGTTTGCAGTAGATTTTGTTAGAAAACATGACATTTTGAGTTTTTTAACTAGTACATTTGATTTTTTCCCATTTAAGATTTTTTTATGGTCAATGTTTTTAGTAATTAAAGTTTGTTGGAGTTACATAAAATTTGAATTAGTATTTTTGACTATTTTTAACAAATTTAGGAGTAGTTTGTTAATCTAATAAATTTATTTGTGGTTAAGCCCAAATTTAAAATATATCATTGCTATAACTGTCGATTAGTATCCTTTTTTAAATGCTAATATTTATAATATAGGATTTGGTATAAATAATAACAATAATAATATATTACGTATTTTTTTTTTAATTTTGTTTTAGATTTGTTATTTATAATATATTTCTAAATATTGTCTGTTATTTTAGCCACTTGAAAAATTGTCTTTAATTACACATGAAATTTGGTCTTTAATTACTTGAACGTTTAATACTTAAAGCTCCATTTATAAATAGTTACTTAGGATAACTTAAGTGGACGGTATGAAACAATTCCAATATGGGAGGCCTCTGCCTGAAGTGATGAATCCCATCTGGAACGGATAGGACTTTCAGTTCATAAATTGTGCCGCTTACAATAAATCAAAAAATTAACCATTTATTCCAAAACGTAAGAGTTCGAAAACACATCAGAGTACACTGTTTATTGTGAAAAAGAATCTAGGTGATGAGCCTTCATATCCAGCGAATCTTCTGAGCGTTTCCTCACCTTTATTAGCGACATACGGGTTTCAAATAGCACACACCGACCAAAGGAAGACGTAATCAGTATAACAATTAGTAAGTACATACTACAATGAGTAAACATGAGTTTTGACTAAGTACAACATGATTGAAGTAACTGTTGAAATAACTCAAGTATAAAAGAATTAACAATTTTTTTTGAATTAATCCAGACATAAAAAGAAGACTACCACATTCACTTATTTGTTTTGATGAGGCATGAAAAACTAACGGGTAACAAATGTCTACAGAGAGTTCACGATGCAATATATAAGAAGGTACCTCTTGGGACATAGCACGTCCCAATTCACCAAGAGCGTTAGAAGGTAGCCCATCACTCACCCTGCTCGAACCTTACGATAGGACCTTAAGTGCCGACACCCCCATACCACTGTGACCTACATCAGCACAGGTAGTAATCTATAGTTTCCATGCCTTATAAAATCCAGCAGCCGCATCATCTCGGTGTATGTCGATCAACCACGGGGGTCTGGTATGTAATCTCCTATGGAATATCACCAGAGGGATCGCCTATAAGCTCCTTGGCCGTAACCCAAACGCACATCCTCTGTACATTTCCCCAGATCCATTATCATTCATTAATCGTCATTTCAACTGTTCCGCAAGATAAACGACATTTCTAAAAATTGTTTTGACAAAGTTTACAAAGATACGTTTCATACACATTTGAAGAGTAACACATGGTATGTCGAAATTCATGATTACTCACACCCAAGTACATTTTCATAGTTTAGAGCATTGTACAAATCCACTTTTCGAAACTAAGACTAGGGCGGCACACAATAATCAAAAGATCGTAATAACCATAGTGCGGGTCTTCCACACATTTGTCTTCTATGAGCTTGATATCTACTCATTTGATATATCCTAATAACATTCATACGAGACATTCAAGCCATATAATACCCCTAAATTATATGCCATGCATGTTCTGCCAATTTGCTAAGCCTTTTAGGACCCCCCCCCCCCCCTAAGTATTTTAATTTAATAAAAATAATACCAAGCTAATGTATTTGTAGCTAGAGAAAACATATCATATACTAGTATAATTTATTAAGACTTAATGGAGAAATATTTATATTGGAGAAACCACAATATGGACAAACATGGATACTTTTATTATATCTTATAAACATTACAAATTTATAATTAGAGAGTATACCATATCCAATATTAATGAATATTAATTTTATCATAAATAGAAAAACTAGTTTTAATTTGTATAAAGCGTTACTAAGATTCTTAAATGAGGAAAAACCTTGTTTTTAATCATTTTAGAGCTAATAGATTTATTTTAAAAAATATACTATTTCTGGAATATAAGGAAATTAGCTTGATGTTAAATCAAAAGAACTTTACTTTTAACAAAACACTTTATTTATAATATGCTATAGTTAGTTTGATTTTCAGAAAATATAACATGATAATATTAATTTGTAGTATTAAAACAAGTTGGGTGGAACTACTAGTAGTACCCTCTAATGGGTTTTGTCAAATCATAGAACTAGCATGGAAGTTTAACAAATAAAAAATAACTCCACACACCTTTAACATATTATAGGTAAAGACAAGTAACTCCTATAGATACCCCAATGAGCACCACACACATGATTACAACTGACACCTCAACAGTTTCATATAGAGTCATAATACTCTCAAAATTTATGACAAAACTTTATCTTCTCCAAAAATCAAATTTTATAACTGAGCATGCAAACCTACCTATTTAATCTAACATTGATTTTTATCATCTAAAAAAAGTATAAATACGTAAACTTCAACAACAAAAACAAAAAGACATGAGAGGTTGGGTTGTTATCGAATGGCGGAAAAAAACGACGACGAAGATGATGGCGGGGATGGTGGTTGTGGACTTGTGGCTGCTTCTAGGGGCAGAGGTGGTGGTCCTCGGTGGCTGAAGGAATACTAGAGAGCGAGAGACGTGAAGAGAGGGACGAAGATAGAGAGTGAGCGGGCGGCGTCAGGCTCGACAAGGTTCACCGCACCCTTGGTGGCTTCCAGGTTAGGCTCCGAAACCATATAAAGAGATCAGAAAGAGTAAGTGAGTGAGAGAGAGAGGAAGAGTCGGGGCATGAAGAAGAAATGAGGTTAAGGGGGGGGGGGGGGTTATAGGTTCTGGTGAAGGTGAGGAAAGGAAATGAGTGAATTATGTTTCCAAAAATGTGGGAGGAGATTGATCAATGATTAAGTGGAAATTAATCCCAATTGATTGAGTTCGTTTTTGTTATGGTGAGACATTGGAGCTTTAATGTGATCTTCCATGGAGGAAATGACGAACCCCTACGTGAGTTCTTCAACATTGTTTTTTCTTTTTTTTTTTTTTTTTTTTTTAGTTAGAGAGGGAGAGAAAGGAGTGGTAGTGTGTTGGTGACATACTAAGAATAAGTATAGGTGGGTTAAAAGGTGGCTAGATGTGTTCGTTGTACCATTTTAAGTGGTGGCAAGAATCAATTATGTATAGGATGGTTTGTGTAGGAACAATTATTAGGATATGTAAATAAATAAAATGAATAGAGTAGAAATAAAAATTCCAATAAAAAGTTTGGAGTGGAAAATAAAATTATAATACCCACAATATCATCACCTTGTAAATTACAAAATCGCCCTTGGCTTTATAAGCTTACATAAATGTGAATTCACACAAATTAAAATGGTAAAATAAAAGACGTAATAAATAAATAAAAATATATTCCTATAATGCCCTTGAAAATATAAATGTTTAAAATACTATTTCACATATTTTTAATCACCAAAATACACTGTAAAATATAGGGTATTACATCACCTCCTCCTTAAAAACAAACTTCGAACCCAAATTATTAATTATGTAATAATGCGACGTATCAATAGTGCATGGTTTCTTGTGGAACTCATGCACATGTGCTCATAACTACGACTATAATTAGTAGATAAACATCGACTTACGGGCAATAACACATTTATAAATTTTGTTGTATGCATTGTTTGTATTGTAATAATAGTTTAAGAGCCAATTTTGTTTGTATTGTTTGTATTATCAAAGCCAATTTTGGAAGTTATAATTTTATGGTTACCATATCCCCTTGGAGTCGAGAGGGGAGCGGTGACATGGACCCAGTTTCCGATCCTGGGAACCGGGGTGTTAAATGACATACACTCTACATAAATCTAGACCTATGAGGAAGGTTGGAGAACTAGTAATTCTGGCATTAATGCCCTTTACATAGTTTTTGGAACTGAATCCTAGTAATCTTAAATTACCTGCAAGAAAGGGTTAGCATTCCAGAAGTATCTAAGTAAAATAACCTCAAACTGTATAGTCTAACCTATAGAATAGACTGCACTAAATATGAGACATTTTAGCTAAATTGACAACATGAAAGATACGTACGTTTTATAAATGACATTTTTGTTTCAAGTTCTCCCAAAAAAGTGCTTAAAAAAGTCTTCCAAATTTGCATTACAGTCCCAGAAATAAGGACCTAAACTAGTAAATTTCCCCCAAAGACTAAAATACCAAGAATTGAGTGGATATGTGAAAATCGCATCCTTCATTTGAAGACACACTTTTGCAGTTTTTGGTTCACACACATTCAACTTATTGAACACGAAAGACGACATGAGATTGATGCTAGCTTCAAGAACACCCAATGCATTACCTAGCCAACTATCCTCCAAGGACATGGGATGATGAAACCTCCATGATATCTCATTTCATGAGGTAGCTTATTCTTAATGAAAGTGCATTTAGATACAGATAGACAAATCTACGCGAAAGGAGCGTTGAGACTTCACACGCGAGTACCAGCGTGTCTACAACTCTAAGGAGTTTAAGCACAAATGATAGAAATAAAAACTTGGAGATAATGGAACAATCTATCTTTTAAGTAGAAGAGAGGTCAGCAAAGTAAGCATAACTAATATAATACAACATATATATATATTGCATAAAGATAAATAATTATTGTAACACTCCCCTCCATTATGAGACGAATAATCTAGACATATCCCTAGACTCAAGGAGTGTTCTCTGAGAGAACAAAAATACCCCAAGAAGGAGTTAAAAAAAATATAAGCAACTACGATGGCATATATAACAAAGATTATCTTTCAATAAAAAAAAGTAACACCTATGTATAATAAACGTGAATCTGTACGTTCTTATGATATAAGCTAAGCTCCCATTTTTGAACACTCACCTGCGGGGTTTTAGAAAATAAAAATGCGAAAAGAAAATTCAGACACAAGTCTGAGTGAAAACAACAATCTTAACACGTAAGAAATGGTTTTATGAAACAACCTTTTATAGAAGATATATGAATTACATAAATGTTAAAATTTTAAACTAATTTTTTTTTGAGAATCATTCAATTGATATGAAACCTTTAACCAATTCTCCGTACTAGATGATCTGACAACAATTCAACATTATAAAGCAAATTCCAAATCCCACAATATCGTAGTATTGTCAAGACCATATTTACAACTAAAATAATAACCCATAACCTGGCGACTAACCCATAATTGTCTACACCCTCTAAAAAGAGACGGACCCCTAAAGAGACATGCTACTAGTGCATATTACTGATACAACAATCGTACCCGCTGACATCGAGAGACTTGCACCATCTCAACCCCCTTATCACAACCCCAAGTGGAGACAGGGAGACCTACATATCTCTACCCCATATGTTAGCAATTGGTGCGCCCATGTGGGGTGCCCAATGCAATTATCATAACCTTATGGGGGTAGTTACACTAATGCACAAACTAGATGGGTTAGTAGCTAAGGCTCAAACCCTAGGGGTTTATGTGCAAACCTAGGAGAAGTTTTGCCTATATAAGGAGGCAGCCTCCCACACATTAGTGTGTGCCATATTGCTATTATGCTAAGGCTAATAGGCTATTCCAGAGAATAAAGTTACTCTGTCTAGATTCATACTAGTTGTAGAGAACCCTAGTCTCTCTCCAACTTCATCCAAGGAGGTGGAACGTGGTGTGGAAATCAGTGTTCGTCCTCGAGATTCACACTAGATTGGTGGGAGCAAGATCAAGGAGGAGGCGCGTGAAAGCAAGCAACACAACGATCATCCGCTGCATTAAGGAGCTTAGGAAGACAAGGTAAACACATGAATATTCCGCTTTAATTCATGTTGTAGATCTGAATGTGTTAGATCCTTCCTGCCCTTCATTGGTATCAGAGCCATAGGCTTGTTTTTCGTGCCTCGATAAGCGTTCCCGAACCTGAATTAAAAATCGCGTTTCTGAAATTTCATAACCAGTAGACGAAACCTATATGGTTAGGTGGGGTTTTTCACGAGGATTCCAGATATATAAATTTTATATTTTTTGGATTTACGGTGAATTAGTTATGAATTTTCAAAGTTTCGGAACTGTATTAATCTGGACTGCTAGATCCAATAATTAGAACACGTTTTTCAAAAACTTGTTAAAATTGGATTTTGACCACATAATCGGGATCAGGACGAAGAGACGATCAAGGCAAAATTAATTTCGTCGCGAACGGAGCACGGGAAGGCGGCGCGTGGGCTTCACGCGCCACCGACGCCGCCCCCACGCGCCG
The DNA here is from genome assembly GCA_023055425.1 of Linanthus parryae. Lineage (NCBI taxonomy): Eukaryota > Viridiplantae > Streptophyta > Magnoliopsida > Ericales > Polemoniaceae > Linanthus > Linanthus parryae. The sequence continues at coordinate 4,612,089 of JALGPY010000019.1, read as the reverse complement.
CACGCGCCCAAGGGCTGGAGGCGGCTGCTGACGTGGCCCTAGGGCTGACGTGGCAGATGACGTGGCAGCCACGTGGCAGCTGACGTGGCGATGACGTGGCAGCCACGTGGCAGCTGACGTGGTGATGACGTGGCGAGCTGACGTGGCAACTGGCGTCAGCATAGGTGCTGACGTTGCCTGCCACGTGGCATGCTGACGTGGCACATGGGCCGACGTCGGCGCGTGGCGGAGGCGGACGCGCCCGCGCGCGGCGGTGCGTGGGGGCGCGTGCGGCCTTCTCCCGCCGTCATTTTTCGTCCGATTTTTTCCTAGGGACTCCAAATTAAATTTCCTATTTTGTGGATATTTTTTCATAATTTTTGGAGCGACGGAAAATTTTAGTAATTTCCAGATTAATTAATTAGTGTTTAGCACACTTCCCGAGGCAGTTTGACGACCTTAAACACACTGTTTTGAGCCCAAATTTTTTCTGGAGACTTAGGTCAATTTTCCCTACGTTTTGCCATAGGTGGTGATACCCTAAGTGGTAGGGAGCAATTTTCGATCTTTTTAGTTGATTAGATTATTGCTTGTTAATTTCCATTAATTATTGCTTAATTCCGGAAATTTCCTGAAAATTCCAGTATGTTTATTATATTGTTATACATGCTGTTGTGGGTTGAATGGATGTGTTTGGTGCATGGATGTGGCATAGATGTTTTATACTTTGGTTTTGGTTTTGTTTTTTGAATATGTAATCAAAATACGGCCTGCGTGTCGTGCCTCTCTACACTCTAGTGTCTTCTCTTCTCATCCACTCGCCTCTATGAGGTTACTTCTTATTAGAAATAAGATAGTTAGTAGAGATTGAAGATTGAAGCTTCAAGAGAGGTGGCCAAACCAAAAGCTATGGCGCAAGGTGCATGGAGCAATTAGACGGTCTAATGGAGCCTCAAGCTTGGAGTCCTCAAATAGGCGAGATGGCATGAGATGGAGTTCAAGACTTGCTCAAGAAGTGCTCTCAATAGTGGGAGTGCACCTTAGGGGCCACATCCATTGCATATTTATTTATGCTTGTGCTTGTTCTATGTTATAACTGCGTGTGATTGGATATATATGTTTAACCTCGCATGCTAAAGAACTAAAACAAAAGAGCTCACATGATGACATGATTAAAATTGATAGGAAATCACAAGTGATGAGATTTGATTCCTAGGATATACGCTAGGTTTTGGTGGAGTCCTTGTGAGGAACTATTAAGTTTAATCGATGTCACATGTTATTTTGGAGCTAAGTAAATGCTAGTGATTAACTTCCACAATGTCTCTATCAATCGTGTCTAAATCGAAACTGTAAAGGCTAAATGGTGACAACAACGACATGATAAGCCGTCGTACTATGTAACCATCTGTTGGACATAGGTTGTCAGCTACCTACAAAAAATGGTCAAACCTGTGATGAATAAGTTGTCACAGCAGCACATGAACATTATCTTTAGGCTCACCAATAGTGGGAGGCACCAGTCAAGATAATGTCATAGAGCATGCTATGAAAAGGTGGGGAAATGACCTCATCAGCATGTTCTAGACCACTTTGTAGGAAGCCAAAGAAGAATCTTGGATCCATCTTAGCCATATGCGTACATAAATTCTGAGCATTGGCTCATAATAATCCTACCTCTACTATGAGTCATGGCTCATGTCATAATATTGAGCACTCGACTTTAAAGTCTGAGATTGATGCCATGTATGATAAAAGAGTTAAGGGTTGTCAGTTAAAGCTATCCGATTTGCAATTTGCTGCAATCTCTGCCACGTTTCATGGAACTTTCATGGAACGTCACATGACACACCTTGGACGTGTCAGGATGTTTGGATAAGACCAAAACATGTCAGGATGTTTGGATTAGGCCAAACATCACCCTGTTCTAGGATCTAAGAGAGTTTGCTAAGAATACTAGTCTAGCACACTTCGGATGTCTAAGTGATAAATGATTGCTAAAGACTGTTGGTGAAGTATGATCATACTTAGTGAAGTATGATAGGCAGAAAAAGTCCCTAGCCCGGTATTAGGACCAAGGCAACAGGTGGGGCAAGGATAAATGAATTTAAGGGAAATATTGGTATAAGACCAGTATTACCCAATACTGACAAACGCAAAAAAAAAAGGGCAAAGGAGTTTTTCCTAAGATAAGAGAAGGCCAGACCTGACACTAACTTCTCGTCTAAGGATCCAAAGGATTATCTTTGAGGGAGTAGCCACCAAAATTTGTTTTGGTCACAGTTTTAACTTTGGATATGGTTATGTCATGGTGTTTGCGTTCTTAATATTCTAGCATGAATGACGCCTCAGAATTCTTGGATGTCAACTTAAGAGTATGACTTAAGATTCTGATATGTGGCGCGCTAGATTAAGACACACGCTGACAGGAAAGGATGTTCAAGCTAGCTAGGGCAGGCCTGCTTGGATTATGCCCAAGGTACCCTTACCTGTGTGTAGTTCCTGCCGGACATGAAAGGCGAAACGCAAACCATCCAGTAGAGCATTAAGGACTTCTGAGTCTTTGTATCTTATTCATTCTGTTGTTGTGTTCCATTAAATTGTTAAAAGCTAAGACATGGTGCTTACTGATCCATCACATTCGTAGATTATTGTCCACGTCTCAACTATGTGTGCTTGGGCCACATAAGTCTGAGGCACAAGGGTGTTTCAGACAGGTCTCTACAAAAGGTAGAAAACCGTCTGGATAAAAGGATATGTCCTTGGCCAGAATGAGACTGGAAGTATCTATCTTAGCAAGAGCTATGTGATGGAGAAATAGTAAGGCAGTTGGCTATTCCCACGCCTCAGCAGGGTGCTGTAGAGAATAAGAGGAATAGGTTACTGTAAGAGATGGTCTGAAGTATGATAGAGCGTGCAAAGTACAAGTTCCCTATTCGGAGGAGACACTTTGCTAAACGATTATCAACATACGCAACCATAAGTCCACCAAGTCTGTAGCCACTACACCCTACGAGATGTGGACCAAAAGGCAACCTGAATGAGGTCACCTTAGGCCATGGGGATCGGCAACTTATGCACTAACTAATTTCAAGTCAGGAAGAGGTTCATTGAGAAATAAGTCTCTACGAAACAGAAGTTTCACTGGAAGACACCCCATCCCTGAATGATCAACAGGAAATAGTTCCTACGGATCTTCAGGACAGTGGGAGTAACTTGCCTAGTGAACAGGCCCATCATAGATTATGACTATGTGGAAGAACCCTCTTTGCGTAGGAGCGCTCTTTGGAGCGTATCCCGTCGACGATTTGACATCGAAGGGAAGACCATAAGGGTCACCATGCAAGAAAATGATGAACCTAGGATATTGCCCTAGGATATTTCATCACCTGATGAGAAGGAATTTAAAGTTAGACCCTAGGTGGAAGAAACGTATCTTCATGGAGTAACGTATCTTCTTATGCTATCCGGAGCACTCTAGGGGTTGCGTAGTTGAAACGCAATAGCCGATAAGTAGTGTAACATAAATGAATTCACGAGATATATGATTTCTCAAAGGAGATGTCCATAATTAAGGGATATGTTCGTAGAGATAATGATCTCCACGAGCATGGAGGATACCGCTGGAAGATACCCGTTCATTAAATCGATTATGAGGAATTAGTCCCTCAAGGATCCTTTGAACAGTGGGAGTGACTTTCCAAGCAGGGTGCTCCATCCATAAGGGATGAAAGCAAATGATGATCCTCCTATGCAAAGGTATTGCTCATAGGAGCATACCCCATCGACTACTTGAGATCGAAGGGATGATCTTAAGGATCATCTTGCATAAACGATAGGATAGAATCCTAGTCCTTATCGTACCCTAATTATGAAGAATGAATAGTAAGCTTTACAGGATGAATTAGAGTCTATAAAGGGCCAACCGAGTTTAAGGCTAGGTTGGATTTCCAACTGAATGGAAGACTGTTGGAGATTAATGGATTTCCAAGGTCAATCAGAAACCCAGACGGAAGCGTGGTAAGGCATATGACTTGCGTAGAAGCGAATAAGTCTACACTCATTGTGAGAGTAGACATCGACGAATTTGAGTCGATCCGACGAATTTGCGTTGGTTCAACAAGGTATCCTTCCCAAGGCTTTGGGTGGTAAGGATTACGTTGATTCGCTTGGTAGCATCAATAGTTGTGGATCCATTCTCGATAATTGTGATGACTGAATTTCTCAATGGAGAAATCCTAGAGGTGACTAAGGTCAAATGCACAGATTGTGTGCAAGCTAACTAAGTCCATATGTGATCTTAGCTAGTCCTCTGGACAGTGGTATTTCATCAGGGATCGTTTACTATATGTTTACGATAACAAATGGAAACCGCTGTGTATCACTCTTACTAGTAGAGAGTTGAAGATCACGTCACTTAATACCGATGACACACTATTGGCTAGTGGAGCTTAGGGATTGTTCAAGTCCCCTAAGGAGTAATTGTACTCCTGTAGCTCAGCGCAAGACTTTACGAGCCTAGGCATGTGCCCTAAAAGACGCCATAAAAGACTGACCAGATAACCAGAGTGCCTGATGCAGTATGAGTCTTATATGCACTATGGTGTGTACTCAGACCTAGCGAACGCTATGCAATCGGAAGAATTGGACTTCAGGATATTCCAATTTAAGACACAAGATTGTAACCAGGATACTCTATATGATGGATCACGTGCCATGACTATCGAAGATGATGCTTCGACTAGTTAGCCCTACATGCTAACTAGGGTGGGGACCTAGATGCACTTGGATCCGACTCAGGCTATCGTCCATGCTCGATGATAGACTCGCATGGAGCAAATGCAATATAAGTGTTGCATGATCGTATTAGACCGCTCCATTGACCATGGAAGCGAAGCACGATTGCCTGTTCTGCCATAGGGCAGAAATGTGTTTAATTGAAAAGGTTTTCTTGTAAGCTTATGAGCTATCAACAAACCTATTACCATGAGTAGTGTTAGCGTACGGCTATAACACTATGGTAAAGACAAACACATAGTCGAGGGTACTGTTTCACAAAAGGTGAAATAACTACCTATAGAGAGTAATCCTGGAGTGGATCGACTATGGGCCAGGATGTTGGCTCATCCCATTCCTAAACCACATGAGAATCGTCCTTGTGGATCTCTTTAGAGAATTGGGACTTAGTAGTCGATAACTAGCAATATGATTGATGAGCACACGAGACATTGATTGACTGGATTTTAATTGGATTTGTTTTAAGCAGCATGTTGTTTTTTATACATGTATGATATGTTACATTTCCTGTACTAGCATAGAGCATGTCACACAGACACTAGGTCGGCTCACTCACACGAGCGACCGCCTTCGCAATATCCTGGATATGTCTGGGTGTGGCGGAAGATGAGACAGAATCCAGATAAGCGCTGAAAGCCTGCAACATGATATGAGATGCCTTCTTCATATGAGCATATGGCCTATGATAAGAGCTTGAGGTCTATCAGTAGAGCTAGGAGCCTGTCAGACGGATTCGACTGTCGCATTGGAAATAAGTTCCAAGGTGAGGTTGGTTATGGCCAATCGAACATGGTTATTACCCCGAACCATGTATAGTCTGTGTAGACGAAGCCAGATGCGAGAGCTGATAATTGATCACAATAGTGTGACATGGCAGCACTCGGGCTGGTGGCCATAAGGGCTACCGGATAGACATCTGCATAGTGGTCCTTTTGCAAGGATAAGACATGCGCTCTCATCAGAGTCTAAACACTATGGCGCATATTCCCCCTTGAATAACGCGCGCTTATGAGTGACCATGAGGTGATGAGTAGAATTAGTCCCTGGGATTCCTCATCGTGTGAGCCTCGTCGATCATGTAAGGATGATTGACACTGTATACCCTTTATACTTACATCTGTGTCATGAGGAGACGGGTCGGTGGTGCTACTTTGGCGTGACACCTTACGGCTATGGATGATTCGGCCTTCCGGACACTGCTGGGAAAGCAGCTGAGCCGAATCTGAGTGACACATGTATGTAAGGAAAGATTCTCGTTGCATCGCTCTTTATTATCTTTCATTGGGCCCACCAGCAAGATCTTATGGGATCATGCAGGATATGAAAATATAAAGGAGATGTGGACTCATTCGAGCATGGCCTTCGGGACATGGCAGGTGCTCATGATCCACGAGATGACAATCGGAGGAATCTGGGGGATACGAGAGTTACGGAGAGCATTATCACTGTTTTAAGTTTTAAGGGTGCCTTCCTGCGCTGGCTATACGAGTTTGGTATGTGGATCTCCCGAGAGGGTGCCTTCCCATGCTGGCTATACGAGTTTGGTGTACGGATCTCCCGAAATGCAGGTACTCTCACCGGTCACACGCCACGGCCACACAATACTCTTTTGTAGATGATAGAAAGTTGGAGATTGATGGAGACTAGATGAATTGTGCAACCCCACTGTGCGAGTGGGAGATGTTAGCAATTGGTGCGCCCATGTGGGGTGCCCAATGCAATTATCATAACCTTATGGGGGTAGTTGCACTAATGCACAAACTAGATGGGTTAGTAGCTAAGGCTCAAACCCTAGGGGTTTATGTGCAAACCTAGGAGAAGTTTTGCCTATATAAGGAGGCAGCCTCCCACACATTAGTGTGTGCCATAGTGCTATTATGCTAAGGCTAATAGGCTATTCCAGAGAATAAAGTTACTCTGTCTAGATTCATACTAGTTGTAGAGAACCCTAGTCTCTCTCCAACTTCATCCAAGGAGGTGGAACGTGGTGTGGAAATCAGTGTTCGTCCTCGAGATTCACACTAGATTGGTGGGAGCAAGATCAAGGAGGAGGCGCGTGAAAGCAAGCAACACAACGATCATCCGCTGCATTAAGGAGCTTAGGAAGACAAGGTAAACACATGAATATTCCGCTTTAATTCATGTTGTAGATCTGAATGTGTTAGATCCTTCCTGCCCTTCACCATATGCTGTTCAGGCCTATACCCTGAATGCGGTCAGCAAGTCCAAATTCGGTATCCTTACAAGCAAGTGCAGTCTCAACGGTAGCTACGTTTAGCTTAATTTCTGAGCAATCCATGAGAAATTTGAGGATGACAGAGCAAAAAAGTTTTAAAGTTCATATTACAGAAAGCAGATAGGATAAAACATCACTCAATTTTAACTATTAACGAAGAGGTTATGACTCTTGAAAGTTAGCCACTTTCACTATCCATAACTTAGATGCTTTTTTGAAGTGTGGACAGTCTCCAAGAAATCTAGGGCTCAACTCAAGGAAAAAATAGAGAATTTTAGAGAAGATTCGAACTCATGCATGCAATTTTGATATTTAAGGAATACACATGAGAATGAAGATTGAGATTTTATCTAACTCACAGAGGCATATGAGGCATGAAAGTTGGCCTCAAGCGTCATGGAAAAAGTATTGATTGTCTCAACTGAAATTTCAAGCAACTCTGAATCAATATTCAGAACAAACTAGACTGAGTTAAGCCAAACTAAGAATACAGGTTTGTAGCCTGATAGGCAGTTAAGATTCCAGAAAGTTGGGCACACAAGGAATCAAACCCTATGATTCTATGTTTTGGTAAATTTGCAGGCATGTAAATGATATATTAAATTAAGGGTACGTGGAGAAGAAATTAATTTGAAATTGGAAAAGGGACGAGTGATTTATCAAATCGTATTCAACCTCTTAGATTTCCGGTGGCAGGAAAACTCATCCAATTTGAGGATATCAAATTCCAATGGAGTTAGGTTACTAACTTAATCTTCTAGGGTGCGCTAGGACTATAGAAACACAATTGATGAACTGAATTAGGCTGGATTATAATCCATAATGGGAATTAATTCAATTTAGCCAAGAACAAGCTCTTGAAGGTTCTTACATAACACAGGCTTCAATACTCTATTGAATCCAAATTGATTGAAAATAGAATTATGGGAACTTTTAGAAATTTTAAGTCGCAACAACTCTGATAGATAAAGAATTGAAAGAGGGGAATGATGTAGGTTTGAAGAACACATGAAGATACTTGAGTTTTCGCCAATTTTAATCCATCCCTTCTACTTAGTCAGCCTATAAGTGTTTATAAACCTAATTGAGGTGTCAAGAAGGTAGATTACTTGGAACCAACCTTTGAATTAAGGTTAGGTTCATTTAAGTCTTCTATTCCCTAAAGTCAGTATCATTTTGAGAGTTTAGGCATTAGGTTAGGTTTTTGAAATTTGAAACCTGCCCCACACTTACAATTGTTTCTAATCATCCTAACAACAGCTAATAATTACGACATACACTGCTTGACATTTCAAAAAAATAATTGCATATTTCCCCTCGAATCTCTAAAACTACAAACAAGTCATGCTTTGAAAAACCTATCTTTCTGCAACTAATATTGGACAATTTATTTAAGGAGGAACGTCTAAAATAGGTTACAATGATGTTTGGATAAAAGCTTATCGAAGAAATTAACTAAATTGCAAAGCTTTTATAAATTATCTGCACCAATTGAGGAAAACCAACACGTTCTTGAACTCAGTTGGAACCTAGCACACTAAATTAGTGCGTTGACATAGTTACATGTGCATCGAATGGTATATTGGTCGACGTAAAAAGTTTGAAAGTAGTGGAGAAACCTTTAGCACATGACACAAATAACGATGCAAATAGAAGATACCTATTTGAAGGTCGGTGAAATGATTAGACTCTAAATGATAAATATTCTGAAATACAATCAACTTCACCCAATTATTACAAAATCCCCTATGCTATCCATGACTATACACATAGTCTCATCTAACTCAGTCAAAATGTTTCAACATATGTAATTTTAAGGCTATTCTTTCTTAAATTCTTTTAATGAAGGCACATTAATTTTTTGAAATGATACCTCCCATTATTTGGTTGAGCCCGTTAGAAATTACTTCTAAGATGATTTTTTTAACAATATTGTGCAGGGATTAATAGACATATGATGCTTCAAATGAAGTGTATAATTCATTTCAGCATCAAGACTATATGGGTGAAATTAATGCACTCGAGAATCTTATCAATTAAAAAAGAATCTTATGGTTGTTCCGATAAAAGAAAAAAGTATATATGAATGGTTGTAAATATCAACCCTTATTATGCGACAATATGATTACAAGAATCTAAAATGAAACCATAATAACAAGTAACATTATCAGGTTTCAAAGGAAAATAATCTTCTTATTTCCACATATTTCTAACTCCATCATCATTGTTAAACATATTTTACATGAAAGTTCAATTATATTTTTAAAGTCTAATCCAGAGCTCTTTTGTTATTTACTTTTTCATGTGCATATTCTCCGTTCTCACTTATCGTGAACAATCAAAATTACAACGGTTAATAATTTGATTGCCGGAATAGCCAAGTTTCGTATGCTTGCAAAAGTCTGATCACCAGGAAGGACATTGTTAAGTCCTGTTTGATGTGAAAAATGAAATGGGTAGAAGTGTTTGTGTGTTCCAGGACTGCTGGATTCCGAGGTCTGACACCTACAAAGTTACTATGCCAGCTCCAGGTGGTCTAGAAGGATAAACCGTTGATAACCTTATTCATACCAACACAGGCGATTGGGATTTGAATACTATTCGACATTTGCTATTGCCCATTAAAGAAGAATGAATCTGCACAATCCAAATCTTTAATGATTACGAGGAAGATTCATGTTATTGGGTGCATTATGAAGATGGTGTTTACTTGGTTTTGAGCGGTTATAAAGCCCATTTGAAAAGATCAATCTCGAATGCCTCATCTTCGGCGGAATATGTCGATTGGAACTGGATTTAAAACTTTTGGGGCTTAAAAATCCCGAAGAAGATGCTGTACACAAAGTGGAGAATGTGGCAACGATGTTTGCCGGTTTCACTAAGACTTCAATCTAGGTGAGTTGAAGTTGATCCAACTTGTCAGTGATGTCATTCAGATTTTGAAACTAAAAACCATCTATTCTCCGATTGCAAGAAGGCACACTTGAAGCATAATTTCTGAGAAAAATGAAAAGCGGGATTAGAGAATGGATTGGAGGGGTTATGATTACTCATTCCATCCCCGTTTGTGGGTGTTCTAATATTAAAATATGGGCAATCTGATAGAGTAGGAACAAACTGCACTTTGAGAAGCATGAACAATATGCAAAAGACGTGGCAAAAACCGGTTTAAACTATCTCTAGTGATATAAAGAAACTTTGATCTAAGGTCATTTTGGGGATGAGCACCGAGAAGCTCAATTCGGAGAGACGAGATGGAAAATTTCACCGATTGGCTACTTAAAAGTTAAGTGCGACGTATCTTGGAAGGGAACAACCCTGGCCTAGGGAATGGGCATTGTGATACGAGATTCCACATGGATTTTTATAGCATGTTGCAATTGAAGAACTCGGAGTGCAAGAAAACCTCCTATGGCTAAACTTGCTGCAATTGAAGTTGGGCTTGAGTTGGCCAAGGAGCTCATGTTTAACAAAGTTCATCTGGAATCAAACTCATTGGCGGGAATCAATCTACTGAAGTATGGGAATTTCGAGAAAGGTCGGGGTCTCCAATCGCTGGTTGTCAACTATCCATTCTCACTACTATCGAGTCAAAATTCAATCCCGAATGCGTCATCATTGGCATATGTCAATTGGAAATGGCTTGAAAATTTTTGGGGCTTAAAAATCCCGAAGAAGATGCTGTACACAAAGTGGAGAATTTGGCAACGATGTTTGCCGGTTTCAGTGAGACTTCGATCGAGGTGAGTTGCGGTTGATCCAGCTTGTCAGTGGTGCCATTCAGATGTAGAAAATGAAGACCATCTATTCGCCGATTGCAAGAAGCCAACGGTGGTGTGGGATTTTATGCTTGAAGTAGAATTTCTGATAAAAAGGAAAAGCGAGATTTGAGAATGGATTTGAGAGGTTATGAGTACTCATTCCATCCCCGTCTGTGGTTGTTCTGTTATTAAAATATGGTCAATCTAACTGAGTAGGAACAAACAGCACTTTCAGAAGCAAGAACAATATGCAAAAGAAGTGGCACAAACCGGGTTAAACTATCTCTTGTGGTATAAAGAAGCTTTGATCTAAGGTCATTTTGGGGATGAGCACTGGGTAGCTCGATTCGGAGAGACGAGATGGCAAAGTTCACTGATTGGCTAGTTAAATGTTAAGTGCGACATAGCTTGGAAACAACCCTTGCCTCGGGAATGGGCATTATGATAGAGATTCCACGTGAAATTTTATAGCAGGTTGCAATTGAAGAACTCGAAGTGCAAGAACACCTCTTATGGCTAAACTCGCTACAACTGAAGTTGGGCTTGAGTTGCCCAAGGAGCTCATGTTTAACAAAGTTCATCTGGAATCAGACTCATTGGTGGAATCAATCTATTGAATTATGGAAATATCGAGAAAGGTTGGGGTCTCCAATCGCTGGTTGTCAATTATCCATTCTCACAACTATCGAGTCAAAAGTCAATCCCGAATGCCTCATCTTTGGTGGGATATGTTAAATGGAACAGGCTTGAAATTTTTTGGGGCTTAAAAATCCCGAAGAAGATGCTGTACACAAAGTGGAGAATTTATCAAAGATGTTTGCCGATTTCACTGAGACTTCAATCTAGGTGAGTTGCGGTTGATCCAGCTTGTGAGTGGTGACATTAAGATTTAGAAACTGAAGACAATCTATTCACCGGTTGCAAGAAGGAAAAGGTGGTGTGGGATTTTATGCTTGAAGCAGAATTTATGAGAAAAAAAAAGGTCGGGATTAGAGAAATTTAATGATGACTTTTGACTCGATAGTTGTCAACTACGTCGGTCGAGATGGAAACAGATTGGCTCATCATGTCTTTGCCGGTAGGGGTTTGATAGAAGAAGATATATGTTTTTACGCTGTAACGCTAGTTCCGATCTCTTGGGTCTGGCTACCTATTTTTAATATAATCGAAGTTTCTCCAAAATAAAACGGTGAAAGATATCATATTTCTTTTCTCTCTTCTTTTTCTATTAATATTATATCATGCTAATATCAAAGGTGATCCATTATCAAACCGGCTTGGGATGTATAATTTTGAATTTTTCTTAGGATTTTTTGAAAAAACCAAGCAAAGTTTTCAAAAGTATCTAATTTGGGGGACCCTCATTCTCGCCGTCAATGTCACTAGGAGACATGTTCTCCCCCAAGTTGCGAAAGGGATCACCAAAGTTGTCAAATCCAATTTTTCGGGATGGCAATTATTTGAATCATCCAAGAAAGATCCTCATTCTTTCCGCCAATGAGATCGAGAGACATGTTTACCCTTCCACTTGTGAAACGGATCACCGTACTTGTCCATAATTGTTGGTTATGAAGGAAAACCAAGAGTTGTCATGAAGGACAAACACGAGTTTTCGAAGCGTTTGCCGACATAGTTAAAAGGGAAAAGAAGTAATGTAGAAGCTTCATTGCTTTAATTCTTGTAGTTATAAAAAAAAAATGTCACTTTGTTGACCAAAATAGTTTCTATCCATTAACCTATAAGTCTCTTTCAAATATTACAACGGTTAAAACAAGCGTGAAACAAAATAATGCATTACACATTTTATAGCAATCTTGCATTTATAAACTGCACATTTTTATGAAGAACAAATCTCCAACTATCGCTTCAAACGACTTCCAAACACCCGTACGCTCGAACATCATTATAGATTGGCTATGAAAGTCATTTTGCTTCCAGCATAAGGACCAACAATGGGGTCAAGATGATAATGCGCTTATCACGACATTGCAATATGATGTCCACAAGAAATCATAGCAAATCAGCAAGACCCCACGAGACATAACGCCACACTTATGCGGTAGATTACTACATTATTGTAGATAAGAACCGCGTTTAGATAATAGTTGGCCGTTCTTTGACGGAAGAGAACTACTACCAAGCGGTAGTTGGCTGCCCTATGAAATAAGAGAATTTCTCTTGGGCAGTAGTGCCTGCCTCCTTTTGACGGTATAAAAAAACTACTCTTAGGCGGTAGACACGTGTAAAAAATAACAAATTGAGGAAATGAGAGAGAACTATCCATTTTTTTTGAAAAGGGGGGAGAGGGAGGCACAACTTGGTACTTAAAATGTGGGTTTTCTTATAGTTTTTTCTTAGTTTCCATTTTCTTTCTTGAAACTGATATAGTAGGGCATTAAAACAGAGTACTCCATGCTCCTGCGTTCAATCCATGTATCCATGTTGCGAGAAATCGAGAAAAAGAGGGATTGCGTCATAGGGTTTTCCTCTTCTAGTTGTTACCTTGTATGGAATCACCGATTGAAACCTCGAATGGGCTGGGTTTGTTTCATTTGGGGGAGATTGAGCTCAGTTTTGGGGCCGAAAATTAGCCGTTACAGAATTGGAAATTTCGAAGCAGCAACCCTATATCGCTTCCCCCGCACATTTGAGAGCAGCTTGAAGAACCCTGCGATCCCAGAGGCGGCCGGCGGGTTGAAAGACACTGGCTTTTGGTTGGAAACGTCTGTTCATACAACTTTATCGCGGAGCTGATCATTTGGGTCAGGGATGTGCCGAAAGCATAAAAAAAAAAAAAAAAAAAAAGATGCTTGCTGATGTAGTACGAAGTAGGGAAAACTAGAAAGGACGAACTTTTATATCCATTTTAGATCATAACTACTGCTATGTCGGTTAACTAAGAAAAATCTCACTCAGAAATTCAAAACAGTCCATTGATGTAAAAGTTACTGCAGACAATTTCAACATTTTTGGCTGCCTAGTTAAGAAATTTAGCTACTTCTTCCTAGAGTTAGTCCTTCTGATTTGTTCTTAACTTTTTATGCTTTTCAAATTAAGACCTGTATCAAAAGATTGTTTTTTGTGGTGTGTGTGTGTTATGTAAAGGTATCCTGGAGATAAAAATGTCAACCTTATCCTCACTTGTCTTTCTATTTTCCTTATTCTACTTGGTTATCAAATTAGGAACCCTACCGTATCTAGTGTTGATTTTTATCACTTAGTCGACTTGTCACATACTTTTAAAGTCTTCATTCTTTTGTATCTTACATATCTCAACCATTTTACAGAAATCAGCACCGCTGCTTCTGGTTTTGAGATTGAGGTGACTGTTATATTAGAAACACTCTAATGAAAATGTCGCCCATAGGAGAAAGTGCTTGCAGTAATAAAGAAGAACCATCGGATTCTGAAAGGTATTTTGATGACTTTTTCAGAGATGTAACACCATGTGATGATCTTGTTATAGCAGATCTCGATGGTAGCAGCTTGGGTCCACCGTATATTGTCCCTACCGAACGCCTTTTTTGTGCTCTTAATGCAAGCAGCATTGAGCCTTCCTCTCAGAGAGATAGAGAAATAACAGACTGTGTAGAACTTGATCATGTGCCCGAGATAAAACTTGCGAGGAGATCTGGCACATCTGAAGTTGCAGCTGAAACTTCACCTGATTCTGAATTCGTGGGAATTATTAATCCAGAAGCTCTAGTCAATGTAGAAGTTCAAGAGGACTACATCATACCCTCCTCGTCTGGTCTTGAAGATATTTTAAGTTTGGATGTGTTACAGACAAGTACTCAGGAAGGACATCAGGATCCTCCTCCACCGAGTAAATGGGTGGAGTGTGATGATTGCTTCAAATGGAGGCTTATTGAAGCTTCTCATGCAGCTTCCATTCGAGACTCCAGATGGTAACTTATTTGGCTTTTGCTTGTAGTTTTCATTTCCTTCAATGTTTTTATGGAATTGTTATGAGTGGAGAGTAATGCATTTTGTTTGTATGGGGCTATTTGCATATTTTAATCTTTGTGTTTAGAGTAACAGCTCATCATACTGGTTTGTTTTGAAGGACCTGCAAGGACAACATGGATCAAGGCTTTGCTGATTGCTTGGTACCACAAGAAAAGTCAGATGACGCAATTGATGCCCAACTGAAACTATCAGGTATATGATATTAGTCACTGCCATGGAATTGAAGTAGAATTTCATTATGACTAGTTTGTTGTTTAGTTATTTCACTTAAATTCTGCACATCACAATCAATTTAAGAGAAGCTATTGTATTAAAGAAGATCGATGTTACAAAAGGATCACAATTTCGGTAATTGAAACGTCATCAATCCTATTGTCTAATACTTGCAATAGACTAGCATTACACTGGGAAATTCACAATTCATAATTTGTCACTTGATTGCAGTTAAGGCGAAGCTCAGTTATTTGCTAGATGCTGATGGGGGAATAAGCAAAACAAAGGTATGACTATTTTATGATCACATAAGTTCAAAAACTTTAGAGGTTATTGTACTGTGGTTCAATTCTCGTTTTGTGCAAGATAAGTTTTGGGATTGCTTCAGTGCCAGTTTAAATAATATTTTAGTTTCTGATACTGTTTGGGTTGCCTGCATTTAGATTAAATCAAACTTTTGAGATGCTATATCTCAACTTCTATTTATTTATAGTAAATTTTTCTTCTCCCTTCTGCATGTGTTCAGCTTTTAGCACCTTTCATCTTTCTTGCATTTGGTTGCAAACTCGCTTCAGGTAGTTGAACTACAGGCTCATTGTTATTTGGAAATGCTGGTTCATTAGTCAGACTCGACTTAACAGGAACCGCTTTTGAACACCTATCCAGCGTGTAATAGATGCCTACTGGGTTCATATTTCCTGACAGATATACTTAACACTGTATATTGTTATATTGACTGAACATTAAATATTTTCCTCCCATCCACCAGAATGCTACCATAGGCTACTTGAAACTTCTTCGAACTGCAGCTTCAGGAGAAATTCGAAGGTAGTTTTTTCATCCACTTCACTCTGCAATTTCCTTGATTAAGTTGATCCACTTGGGATTGCATGTTGTAATGTTAATTGTACTAGTTTATTTTCTAACATTGGTTATTATTTTGCAGCAAGCAGGTCCTTTCTACGATTCTTGATGCACTTCTGAAAACAGGACCACAGATTGTTTTGGTTGACGTTTGCAATAAAAATTGTACTTTATCGTAGCATATTTGTAAATTGTATGGAGTTTCGTGGGTTGTCTTTCTATTTAAAATTAATTCTTGGCTTTTCAGGTTTGCAGATGCTTCACAACATAATGAAACGGTGTAAAAGGGACTTAACGAAGATTTCAATTCTTCAGAAGCTTCTCAAGGTATGCGCATATGCTATCTTATTAATATTCAACACCTTTCTCTTCCTTGGACCCTATACCACTGTGTTTCGTTAGAATTTTGGTGGATCAAGCTTCACATTTGCCAGGTTTCTTTGTTTCTAGTTAGGTTAGGACTTTGGTCATGATGCAATGGAGAATTCATGACTAGTTGCAAGTGTTGTGAAGGTGGAAATGATGAGCCAAAAACGAGTGACGACGGGTGGCATATTAGCAGGAGAAACCCACACACTACTTTTAACTTTTTGTAGAGTTTACCTGCCAAGTTACAATTTAGAAGATTCTTCAGTCTTCAGTGGATTTTGGTTAAAGGAGCCTAATTTTGAAACCCTGTTTTCCCACTGGATCTCATGAAGGAAGATATGAGTTTGGATCTTGAAATAGATTTCTGGTTTTGTATGCAGGTCTTCGAGTATCTTGCTATGAGGGAAATACTTACCCTTGAACACATAACTGGAGGACCCCTTCGTCCAGGGGTGGAGAGGTCAGACATCTTGTAAAACTAAATTTATTACACTTTTAATCTTCTTAGATCAGATATATGGTTTCTCAGACTAGTTGCTGATGTGTTCGTGGCATCCATGATTAAATTTTGAAGTTTTATCTGACATGTTAATGGTCATGTTCACCCCTCCCTGTTTGTGGACGCGTGGTCTTTTCTTTTAATTACTCTGTTTGTTTTGTCGGGTAAGGTCCACCTCCCTTGACATTGATCAAAATATAACTTCAATTCCTTTGAGAAATAGACGATATTTCCCTCATTTTTCATCTTTTGTAACATGTCCCTCCTTGGTATTTTAACTTCGTTAACACAGTTAGCTGTCTTATTAAATCAATATTTCAGTACCCAAATATAACTTGATTTTAGCTTTTAAATCGACTTATGTTCTCAAGACATGAAGAAAGTGGCTTAATGAAGTTCACGAGATGCCAAATTATCCCCGTCCAAATTGAAATGAGAGATAAGAGATAACTTAAATTATGGTACCTAATTTGTAAATTTCAATCCATGGTAAATTGATTATTAAGTCATTTAGATGAGGCTTCTAGTAGTTATCAATGTTCTATTTTTTTCCTGATCTATATGTTTTTCAGAATCTCCTACAAACTACCATATTCACAGCCAAATTATAAAACAATGGATGTATTTTAAAGATTCAAAATATGATCTATCTACAACAAAGAGTCATAAACAATCAAGCACGATTAACAATAAGTGTTTTATCTATTGCCAAAAACTGGTCAAGAAAAACATAATCAAAAATTTTAAGTTTAAAATTAGATCATTTGATTTGTCTAAATTAGTGGGGTGGTTAATTTGTCGTTTTGGGTGGTTAGTAAAGTATATTTTAATCTTTCTGGAGGGACATAAGCCTCTAGGTAGAAAAGTTGTTTTGACATCCAATTGCTCAAGTATATCTCCTCTTCCAACTCTCCATGTAGAAAAGTTGTTTTGACATCCAATTGCTCAAGCTCTAGGTCGCGGTGTGCCACCACTGCTAGTAGCACCCGGATAGAAGTATGTATGACCACCGGTGAGAAGATCTCGTTGTAGTCGACTCCGTCTTTCTGACTGAACCCTCTTGCAACTAGCCTTGCCTTATACTTGATGCCCTCTCCAGATGCAGTTCCTTTCTTTCTTCTGAAAACCCACTTGCAACTGACTATCTTCCTTCCCGCAGGCAATTTAACAAGCTCCGAAGTCGAGTTCTTGCTAAGAGACTCCATCTCCTCCCCCATTGCGGCAATCTGTTGTGCTGACTCAGAACTAGATATAGCGGACTTGTAGGAGGATGGCTCGTCCTCTACATCTTCCGCTACCTGTAATGCATATCCCACCATACCATCATCTCTGTATCTTGCCGCTGCAAGAAGTTTTCATACGATGGAGGTAACGAGATCAACAACAATAGTGCGACATCCTCATAACCCACCTTCTCGCCAATATTACGCAAATCAAGGAGAATTTTGTGGTCAATTGATCAAGATGGTCTTTGAGATTCGTACCTTCGAGCATTCGCAAAGTGAAGAGCCTTTGCTTGAGCATCAACTTGCTAGTGAGACTCTTCATCATGTAGAGACTCCAACTTGAGCCAGAGCTTCGCTGCTTCCTTTTGATCTGCGACCTCGATGATCACGTCATCCGATAAGCACAACATAATGTTTGAATGTGCCTTCTCCTCCATTGCCTTGAACTCCGCTGATGCAACATTCATGCCTCCCTTGTCCGCGGTCAAAGGTGCCCACAAGCCTTGCGATTAGAGCAAAGCCTCCATCTTTATCTTCCACAGACTGAAGCTCTTCCCTCCTGTGAACCTGTCGATCTTCAACATCGATCGGACATCGTTCTTGGTGGATCTTGAACCCTAGTCGCGTGCTCCACCTATATCGCAAAACCCTAGCTTTGATTTCACCAAGTTATGAAACCCTACCTTTGCTCCGCCTTGATCTTGATCTTGAAACACCGTTAACCTTGGCTCTGATACCAGTTTGTTATGACAAACAACCTCACGAACAATGAAGGAATATAGAAGAACATAGAATTTTACGTGGTTCGCTAGCAAAATATTTGCTAACTACCTCCACGGCGAAAAGCACCCTTTATTCACTTAAGAAAAACAAGACTACAAGAATGTTTTTGCATACCTAATAATGTGACTACTAGGTTCTTTATATAGTTCTAGGAAATCCCTAAAGTTTCCAAATCCGATTTGGAACAAACTTGTTTCCTAACTAATCCTCCACCGCCTTTGACTTCCAATGTTACCTAATCAAAGTTGGAAACAAAGAGTTTGACCGCCTTTGACCAATTCAAGGCACCAAATCAACAACTCTGTTCATTCATCATAGCAACTTTGCTGAGCTCTCTATTTCCAATGGAGTAATTAATAGTTGAAGTTGCCGTGTGTAGCCTCGTATCAGTAGAAGCGAAAACATTAAGCATAGTTCATGAGAGTGACAATAAATTTATAGACATGATACAGAATTTTGAAGTGTTTACTCAATGTTACATTTTCTTGCAAATTAAATTCAAATTTGTTCTTGAGATAGACTACTTTGAGGAAAAACATCAATTTTCTAAAAGTTGTCATGGTGGTCACTGATCATGTTGGATGAAGAAATGTGTGACTTCTGTTTTTATGATTTCCTTGTGTTTTATTAGTTGATAGTTATTTATTTCAGAAGATTTTGGGTCTTCAACTGAATGCATGAGGTGAGTATTAGGCCCTAAATAAATTGATTGTTGTGCACAAGTGAAAATCTATATAGACATTCAGTTCTGCACTTTTCTAAAATATTTTGGCTTTTGTGTTGCACAGGTCCGTCAGATTGCTAGGAAGTTTCAAGATAAATGGATTGATGCCAAAGGGGGTTTAATCTGCAATAAACCCACAACATCCCAGAACTGTCATGATGATGGAGTACAGAGTTTAGAAGCACCAACTTGCATCAACCAGTCAAGTGGTGCAACTAAACCAGCTGCTTCGGGTAGTGACATTAGGCTTCGCAAACGTAAAAGCCGGTGGGATCCACCAGCAGATGTCAACACAGATGCCATATCCCTCGGCTAAAGAGCTAATCTTGGAAAAATCACATGTTGATCCAAAACCTGAAATCAGCAAGAAAGTGGTACCAGACACTAAAAATGAGATGGCGAAAGGAGACTATTCCCCTGGTTGTGTGCAAAATATGCCCTCACAGATGACAAGAGGGATAGATGGGGAACAACAGAGTAACAATGAGGACTTTCCCCCTGGGGTTCTTTCCGGTTAATTCACCTTTCCGCCACCCCCCCCCCCTCCCCCCGGGATTCATGAATCGCTGGCCTGTGTGCAAAATATTTGTAATCTTTCATGTTTAAGTCCTTCAAGCTAAGTTGATCACATAAACTTTGACGTCTTTTACTTTTGATAAAGGGTGCATTTTCTAAAGCTATTTGAACTTCACAAAAAGATTTTTCTCTATTCGTTTTTGCGGTGGAAACTTGTAGCCCATTGGAGTGGTGGTTACCAATGACACCCCATGCGATGTCTAAGAAATAGAGGGGTGTCTAGGGATAATGTTACGTCACCATCTAGATAGCTCCCTTGGTTTAGCTTAAAAAGCCCACTCGCGTGTATATTCCTCTATTTTGTTGTGGGTCTTGGAGATCCTTGGATTTGAGGTTAAAAATAAAATGTCAATGCTAAAAATCTCAAAAAAAAAAAAAAAAAAAAAAAATGATAAATCGCACCACTACCTCCCAATCCACAAAAGGATCATACAAGCCCACAACCACATCCCCCATTCTTAAAACTCGTTTTTGTTCAAAGCTTTGGAAGTCCATCCTACATGGGTGCTTTTGAATAAGTATGGGAATGTCTAGTTTCATGGGATCCTTATGTTTGAAGGCATACTTTCTTGCCAATTGGACTTAATTTAACAAGTTTTGTGGATCGCATGATTCACCTTCTACCAAACACCGCCCACATTTGTATGAGTATATGCTTAGACGTCCTTAGGCTTCTTTCTCAATCTTCTTGGACTTTGAGAATTTATTCGAGGAGACATTTATGCATTCTTCTTTTTCCCCCAGCAAAAAAAAATTAAAATTAGCTAGTAACTCTTAGTATTTTATTTCTTTGAGTTCTCACTTAGGATAGATAATGTGTGTGTGCGTTTTTGTAAATATTTGAGTCTAGTTTAGTTTGAGTCAAGCCTTGTCTAGTTGAGTGTGTGTCTCTCATGATTGGTTCTTCACTAACACTACTTATATCGCTCTCTTTGCTCGAGGACGAGCAAAAGGCTAGTTGGGGGGTGTGTTGATGAATTAAAATTGCATATTTTAGTATGTTAACGAACTCTTCTTAACTTGCTAATATGTGTAATTTATCTATTTTATCTCTCTTTCTAGACTTATGCTTGTTTTCGTAGTTTTGGTTGTTTTCTCTCATTTTGTAGGCAAAGAAGTGATTTAGAACGCAAGGGGCTAGTTATGAAAGCTTGAATGAGGAATTTGAAAGCTTAATTTGAAGAAGTCAAGTGATAAAGAAGCTAAAGTTGAAGACAAAGCAAGAATTTGCAAGTTAAAGAAAGGTTTCAAGGGTTTAAATGAAGAGGACAAGGGAAAATAGAGGCCAAAAATGAAGATTTAGAAGCCAAGAGGCCACATTACAAGGCCAAAGTTGCATCTATGGGGTTGTTTGAGAAGAAACTAACGGAAGTGGGGTTTAAATGCAAGTTTTGAAACGTTTTAATGGCTTATATGAAGAATACTTAACGGATTGGGGGTCAGATTGCTATTTTCAGAAGTTTTTAAGTAAGGAATGGGCCTTTTAAAGCATTCCAGCAAGCTAGGGGGGAGCCGGGTGCAATTTCCCGAAACCAGCTCACCCCCCAGCCCTCTCTCACGCGTCTTATTCTCTCTCCCCGATCGTTCAACAGCAGAAGACCCAGCAGCCATGAAAGCTTCGTCGAAGCTTCTTCCAAGACCCACCCCGACCTCGTCTCTTCACCAAATCAGCCCCAACCGGTCTCAAAACGCTCCTTGTCCAACCCTCTTCCTAACCCAATGCTCAATTCGGCCCAAGAACAACCCAAACGAAAAGCCCCAAATCAAACCTAGGGTTCATGAGCTCTACAAATCAACGATTCAGAGGTCTTGGGATGAATTGGACGGCTTAGATACATTCTTGGAGGCCAAGGAAGCTCAAAGACAAGGCTATATAAACAAAGCTTGAAGAAATCACAGGGGGTCCTCTCATACCCGACGGATTCTACAGTGCTCTGTTTTGGGTTTCGTTTTCTCCTCTCTCTCTCTCTGATTTCGCCTTCTTCTGGGTTGTTCTTGAGCTCTCTAAGGGCCAAGAACGAGAAAGAGGAAGAGAGGGAGAGAGGAGGACGGATTTGAGTCCGATTTTGGACGAATTTTGACACTGTTTTGCTGCTGATTGAGCACTGTTATGCTCTGTTTTGGTGTTGCTGCTGCTGTGTTCTTCACTATAGCACAGCAGCAGCAACTTGATTTGGGTAGTTGCTTCACAATTACAAGCTTAGTTTGGTAGTTTCATCATTTTGATAGCTTAGCTTTGTGTTTTGGCTATTTTTGTTCTTAGTTTTGTGTATTTGAAACAAGTGTTTGGGATTGAATTAGTGAAAAGTGTATTGGTGCTCTCAAGTATGAATTCAAGTTTTAATTATTGAAAGTTAAATTTCTCTCAATCTCTCTTGAATTTTCTATTATGTCTAGCTAATTCAATTGCTTGGGTGATTTGGGACTATCTAGTGTCTAAATCTCCATATTGTTTCAAGTTGAACTTCAAGGATGAATGGGTTGAATTGGGTTCACTTGAATGCTTAGTGCAATGTTTGAATTTCTCTTGTTGAAGTATTTGATGCATTGAATAGGTAGATGTGCTAATACTTTAGACGTGTTTGATTTGAAGTTGCAATTGAGTGAGAGGAACTCGTCAATCCTAACTTTGAGAAATCGAGTTCTAGTTAGGCGATTTGAGTGAGAGTTTACAAATCTCATTTGTTGCTTGATCTTTCATGTGGAAACATCTAAGTGTGTTTACATATGGTTGATGCTTGAAACACTTGAAATTTGGAGAGTCTCATTTGAATAGCCTCTTTAGTGCTTGATTAGCGTGTTGGATTTACACACTTCTCTTGTCACGAGTTGGATTGTATGAGCAATCACTTCTTGGGATACTTGTCTTGTGGATTGACACATGCGAATTGAGAATCGGGCTTGAATATGATAGGAGGATTGGTCACTAGAGAAACCGATGATCCCTAGCCCCTCTCTACTTGTCGTTTCACTTAGTTTCTTGAATCGTAGCTCTAGTAGTCGTTTACTTTGTTCTTAAACTCAAACCTCAAACTTGCTCCATCAATTGATTTTGGTGGATTTGAATAGCTTGGCAAGCTTTAAAGCCATTGAGAGTTTGTGTTTCTTGCTTTAGTTTGTCGTTTTCTAGTTTTGCAAGTCATTTTCTAAACCTCCTCTCCTTGTGGATTCGACCCCGTTCTTACTCGGGTACTACTTAGAACGATATTCCTATACTTGGGAATTATCGCGAACAGTATCTCTCCATCAGCTTCATTCATGGATATTTCATGAGTCAGGAGCTTCCCTTGTAGGACATAAAGTTGTAGTGATGATAGATCTTGAGCTTCCTCAATTGCAGTAGTCTTTGGTGCCCATTTTGCCTTTGGTTAGACTCCTCAAAATCTTTCTCACCTTTTATTCATTGGAAATATGCTTTCCAAGTGAATCAAGTTTATTGACTATCTCTGTGAACCTCTTGAACATCTCTCTGATTGAGTCATCTGCATTCATCTTGAATATCTCATATTGTCTGAGGTGGATGTAGATCTTGGTTTGCTTGACTTGACTGGTTCCTTCAAATGTCACCACATGTTTATCCCAGATCTCTTTGGCAGTCTTGCAGCCTGAAATCCTGTTAAATTCATATGTACTCAAAGCACATTACAAGATGTTAATAGCTTTGTAACTCTTAGAAAATTGTTCTAATTCAGATGAAGAAATAGAGTCTTCAGATTTGGGAGTTTTGATCCCATATTTTTCTGAGTAGAAAGTGTGAGGTCCATTCTGAATAATGGTCCATAGCTCTATTTCTTGATCAATGATGAAATTTTTCATCAGAGCTTTCCAGTGAGCAAAATTATCTCCACAAAATAGAGGAGGTCTCTTAGCAGCTCTGCCCTATGAGAAGCCACCATCACCTGCAGTACTCATGATCACCAAATGGTTAAATCTATACAGTGATGCAAGCTCTGATACCAATTGTAAGGGGAGTCTGCAGATTGAAATGCAGCACATATACTCTAGAAGGGTGGGGGGTTGAATAAAGTATGCCAACTTCTTGCAAAACTTGTGGAGGATAAGAGTTTATATGAAGAGCAATGATGTTCAAGGCCTTGAAAACAGTTTCAAGCCCTTGGAATGAAATACAGTTTGAAATAAAACAGACTAGTTTGAATGCTGCAAAACCTAAGTATGTAAATGAACTGAAAATTCAAGAGACAAGTGATTTATAGAGTTCAGTCCACTTGGACCTAGATCTCAAGCACAGAAATATGCATTACTTTGTTACAGATTGTGGTTCTCTCTAACCTATCTTGTACCTGCTCTAGCTAACTGATTAACTAAGAATTCACTATTTTTCAATTTGAACAATCCTTGATAATAATAGAAAGAAGTACTATAAGAATGATCTACAAATGAAGTACAATTAAGAAGAACACCGAAGTGTAAAACTGCAGTGAAGAATGCAGTAATCTTCTGTGAGATGGATTGTGAGAATGATGTGCTTCATTGATGCTTGTCAATCCTGGAATTTGTCTCTCTTTTTTCTCGTTGAGTGTTGTTTTTTTGTTGCTTCAAAATGAGCTCTATTTATACAGCTTGAGGCTTTGCAAATCTTCCCAGATTTTCAGCAACAACTTCCTGTTTTGTAGGCACCAAACTTTGACTATCTTAACAATCTTCTCCAACGGATAGTTGATCATAATCTTCAGAGATATCGTTGTGATCTTGTCTTTAAACAAGTTGAGAACCTGTCAAGGATGTCTGATTGATCACATAATCATCTTCTCTTAATGTTTCCTTTCCTGCAAAATCCAGATAAGGAAACCAATCCTGCACACTTAGGAAATAAAATTTCCCTGCAAAACTGGGTCAAGCAGAAGGATTAAATGATGTTAGATATATCAAAACAGTTTGTCTTTCATCATCAAATAATAACATATCAAGCATAGGGGTGAGAGATATAGAATCAAATCAGAAGGGTTGAGAAAAATTCCCCCTTTGGACATGCATACAGGTCAGACAGTTTCAAGGCTTTGAATCCTCGTTCAAGACCTTGAAATAGCTCTACTATTTCAAGCCTGTGAAACCTGATTCAAGGCTTTGAAAACTGGTTCAAGACCTTTCAAGTCCATGAAACATGTGACCTTACATTAATAATTTGAAAATAAGCAACATTCTTTGATATTTTTTTTTCAAAAAAGAGTAAAAAGGAATTTGAGAATAAAGAGACGGGATATTTCTTTCTTTAATCTTATTATTATTATTATTATTATTATTATTTGAAATTTGTTGTTGACCCATAAAAACAAAGATGTTTTTTATTGGGAAATATGTAAATGTGATGCTGAGAAGAAAAAAAAAAAAAAAACTACGTAAATGTGATCAATTGTTTTGCCCTCTTTGAATATGGAAATATTTTTTGATTAGGTGGCTGAAGGGGTGAAAGGGTCCTTTACCAAACTGGAAGGAGTGATAATGTCTTTTATCAAACGTGGGGTGAAAGTATGTTTTACCCATAACTTGACTAAGATGAATCTTCTACAAAGCCCAAATAGAGACTATTCTAACAAAATTGGGGTATAAATAAAGTTCTCTAAACTTTCTAACTGTTGCCTTATAAATTTACTAACATATGGGGATGTAAATGGATTTATTTCATCAGTGGGGCACTTGTACCACTACTTTAAAGTACTGGTGGTTGTTTTAAAATTTTACAGAAAATACGAAAACCAAACTAAAATTTCATCATCTTCTTCCTCTGAAAGCGACCATACGCACAAAACCTCTAAGGTGGCTATTTCGAAAGTTTACACAATATCTCACCAAATTGATCCAAAAGGAAGTAGGTACGGTGGACGAGAGAGGAAGAGAAGGTGAGGTGTGGGGAACCCTTGCTAGGAAGATAGTGGCAGCACAACATTAACCCACAAAATAAATTACTTTTATGAAATCGTATCACTACATTACTATGTACTTCATGAAATGATTTACCACTTCACGAAATCGACTATCGCTAACCTTTTCCTCATGTCACCGCTAATTTTTATTGTCTTTATGGAGGATATTTTTGTAATGCCGACAAAAAATGCATGATTTTTGTCCCAACCGGAAAAAAATATGGTCCACCTGAGACCCTAAAGATTCGCAAGCACCCTAGTCAATCCATAAAATTTAATTTCACGATAATAAAGATTGCCTCTAAGATATAAACCAACACAAAGTGCACATTCATATCAAATGTAGCTAAATGTTAACTAGGGATTGTTGTTGTTGTGATGTATAGACTCCACGTTCTTATGCAAGTGTTACGTCTACGATAACTTGATTTTGTGTACGCGTTGATTTGCTGATCATATAGAGGTAAGTCAACATGGCACGTTGCATGCATTTCTTTGCTTCGTGTGAAATGTCTTGTATGCGTAATTCCATACTCTTAACTGTTTGCCTTACTCGAAAATGAATCCTTATTTTGAGAACTCTCTCGAAAACTATCACTCGAAATAAAACACGTAATAACATAAAGTGAAAAGTGGTTGTAAGGAATGTAGTTACTATATTTTAGCTTCGGACTCCTCGGTTGCTACAACATGCTTGATTATTAATTTGTCTTTGGCCATCTAATTTAAAGTACATACATCTTATATGGCTCTAATCTTCTCTGGGTTTGCTCCTAGTACTACTCTTCTGGGCATAAAACCCAAAGGAGGTGCCTGTACTTAAGATCTATGTATTTGTGATATTGATTTGGATTGGTAGTATGCTCCATTGTAACCAAATAAAAGATAAATTACCTTTTACATCAACTTGCTATTTATGAAATATATTCTTATTTGGACAACCCTAATTACCTTGTTCATGCTACGACATAATTTCTCAAGAAATTCTCATTGAATATGGAAAGTTCATAATTGGATAAGTAATTTAAAAGCATTGCTCTTGATAATGAATTCTGGTGTGAATGATTTTATTTTCATCTTAATAAGCTATCTAATTATATTTAATTTCTGCCATCGTCTCTGTTTACATGACTTGTGTGTTAATTTACCTAGCATTTTGCTGACGTGTTTGCAAATACAGTGTCCTGTTTGACTATTTTAAAACCACCACATGTTAATTAGGATAGGATGGGGAACACACACACTGATGCTCAAGAAATTTTGACGATAACTAGTAGTTATAGATTGGATTTCGGGTGATAGAACATTTGGAATTTTTGTATAAATTGTTAGTATCGTAATTGTAGTTTCAATTTATCAGATTAATAAATTTTAGTTTTCAATAATGCAATTTTATGGTGATCAAATCCGTTTACTCCTGAGAGCGATCTTTGTTGCAGGGTCATATCGACCCAGTTCCCCTCAAAGGATCCATAAGTTGTTACAAATTGTATCAAAGCAAACGCTGGTCATGTAAGGACTTTGTGGCGTATTCACCAACAGTTAGGGAAACGTGACTAAAATAATAAATAAAGTTTATGTCTAAAATTAGTTGATGAATAGTAATTAGGGTGAATTGGAATTCTGTTACGGCAAGACTAAAATTTTGAAGTAAAATGGATTAAGGCATGGGTTGGATTTGGTCAGTCATTTCCGTAGGTTCTTACTAGTATCATTTTTCTTCCTAGTCACTCTTGAAGTGTCTTCCTACCCTACTGTAGAGATTATAGGTTCGAGTATTCTGAGTTTGTTTTTTTTTTTCTTTGAGGGCCTGAGTGTCCAATGTACCTTCGGTGGTGTACAATAGATGTATTGATTGCAATATGAGGCTTTAGATCGTATTTACCCAAAGAGAATTTCAATGAGGTTAAGTAGCATGCCTCTTTAGCAGACCAAATCCAAAGAGGTCGTGCCAAAGAAGTACCTTCACTCATTCAAGTGTGGAGAGACATGAGTTTGGGGTACGTGACTCCTCTAAGGGGAGATGATGTGACAACTTGTCTGATTTTTAGTCATTTCTTTCAATGCATTATTCATTGCATACATGCATTTGCAATTACTTTCTACAACTATGTGAATTTACATGTGGCATATTTTTGTGCATGAAACTTTGTTAATATGTGCCTGATTTGAAGATTAAATAATAATTTGTATATTTCATAGGGTGGCATTAGTATTTCATATCCATGTAGGGTCGAAGTATAGCTTTAGAATCCTATTACCCCTCCTCTCTTATTTTCCTAAAAAAACCCATTTTTTTAATTGACTCCCTTCCTTTATTTTTGTGTTAACCATTCATTTTCCTCCACATGATTACATTCACACTTCCCTCCTTAAATTGATCATAAATGTTTTGTTAATCAATAATAATTAAGACTCAAGCTGTAACCCCCAAAATATTACTCCAAATTAATTACCCACCCATTATGATGTAACTCCTAAAATTAACTTATAGTTTATTCTATTAATTGTAATTAATGCTTAATATTGTAACCCCCTAACTCCCTCTCCTAATTACCTACACTTCTCTGAAAAAAAATTACCTACACTTACGCTCACATCACATCCCTCTATATCCCTCACACTCTCGTCTCAGTTTTATCTCATCCACAACCCACACCACCACCACGATCACCACCGCCGCCATCTCCATCTAATCTCTCTCTCTATTTCTCTCTCGTTCTCTTGGTCCAGATTAAATCCACGACAAAGGCACCTCCAACACCTCAACACCGCAACCTTAAATCCATCGACCATCTCTCTCTCTCTCTCTTGGACCGCGACACTCTCTCACTTACTTACCCCTCCGCGCCTTAAGGGACACCACCGCTATTGTTTTCCGATGACCGAAGAACAGTTGAGCTCCCACCGTTATCCATATTCGCTGTTACTTCTCATTCTCATCATCTCATCATCTATCCAGAGATCGATTCAGTAAGTATTATTTCTATATCCTTCATATTCATATAACTTTTTGTCATTCACAATTTCAAGTTTCGATATCTCATGTATTCGTCATTTCATAATTTTTGACTTGAAAATCATATGTAACTATTCACGTCTTTGATGCAGTAGGCATGTTAGACTTGCTCTATCTGAATTTTTATCAACCCATAATCGAAGTAATATCATGAGAAATCAAATCGACATAGTTTAAGGTTACGCGCGTTGGTGAAGTTTGCAGTAGATTTTGTTAGAAAACATGACATTTTGAGTTTTTTAACTAGTACATTTGATTTTTTCCCATTTAAGATTTTTTTATGGTCAATGTTTTTAGTAATTAAAGTTTGTTGGAGTTACATAAAATTTGAATTAGTATTTTTGACTATTTTTAACAAATTTAGGAGTAGTTTGTTAATCTAATAAATTTATTTGTGGTTAAGCCCAAATTTAAAATATATCATTGCTATAACTGTCGATTAGTATCCTTTTTTAAATGCTAATATTTATAATATAGGATTTGGTATAAATAATAACAATAATAATATATTACGTATTTTTTTTTAATTTTGTTTTAGATTTGTTATTTATAATATATTTCTAAATATTGTCTGTTATTTTAGCCACTTGAAAAATTGTCTTTAATTACACATGAAATTTGGTCTTTAATTACTTGAACGTTTAATACTTAAAGCTCCATTTATAAATAGTTACTTAGGATAACTTAAGTGGACGGTATGAAACAATTCCAATATGGGAGGCCTCTGCCTGAAGTGATGAATCCCATCTGGAACGGATAGGACTTTCAGTTCATAAATTGTGCCGCTTACAATAAATCAAAAAATTAACCATTTATTCCAAAACGTAAGAGTTCGAAAACACATCAGAGTACACTGATTATTGTGAAAAAGAATCTAGGTGATGAGCCTTCATATCCAGCGAATCTTCTGAGCGTTTCCTCACCTTTATTAGCGACATGCGGGTTTCAAATAGCACACACCGACCAAAGTAAGACGTAATCAGTATAACAATTAGTAAGTACATACTACAATGAGTAAACATGAGTTTTGACTAAGTACAACATGATTGAAGTAACTGTTGAAATAACTCAAGTATAAAAGAATTAACAATTTTTTTTGAATTAATCCAGACATAAAAAGAAGACTACCACATTCACTTATTTGTTTTGATGAGGCATGAAAAACTAACGGGTAACAAATGTCTACAGAGAGTTCACGATGCAATATATAAGAAGGTACCTCTTGGGACATAGCACGTCCCAATTCACCAAGAGCGTTAGAAGGTAGCCCATCACTCACCCTGCTCGAACCTTACGATAGGACCTTAAGTGCCGACACCCCCATACCACTGTGACCTACATCAGCACAGGTAGTAATCTATAGTTTCCATGCCTTATAAAATCCAGCAGCCGCATCATCTCGGTGTATGTCGATCAACCACGGGGGTCTGGTATGTAATCTCCTATGGAATATCACCAGAGGGATCGCCTATAAGCTCCTTGGCCGTAACCCAAACGCACATCCTCTGTACATTTCCCCAGATCCATTATCATTCATTAATCGTCATTTCAACTGTTCCGCAAGATAAACGACATTTCTAAAAATTGTTTTGACAAAGTTTACAAAGATACGTTTCATACACATTTGAAGAGTAACACATGGTATGTCGAAATTCATGATTACTCACACCCAAGTACATTTTCATAGTTTAGAGCATTGTACAAATCCACTTTTCGAAACTAAGACTAGGGCGGCACACAATAATCAAAAGATCGTAATAACCATAGTGCGGGTCTTCCACACATTTGTCTTCTATGAGCTTGATATCTACTCATTTGATATATCCTAATAACATTCATACGAGACATTCAAGCCATATAATACCCCTAAATTATATGCCA
Source organism: Linanthus parryae (assembly GCA_023055425.1). Lineage (NCBI taxonomy): Eukaryota > Viridiplantae > Streptophyta > Magnoliopsida > Ericales > Polemoniaceae > Linanthus > Linanthus parryae. The sequence goes on along the minus strand of JALGPY010000019.1, from coordinate 4,581,311 downwards.
TGCATGTTCTGCCAATTTGCTAAGCCTTTTAGGACCCCCCCCCCTAAGTATTTTAATTTAATAAAAATAATACCAAGCTAATGTATTTGTAGCTAGAGAAAACATATCATATACTAGTATAATTTATTAAGACTTAATGGAGAAATATTTATATTGGAGAAACCACAATATGGACAAACATGGATACTTTTATTATATCTTATAAACATTACAAATTTATAATTAGAGAGTATACCATATCCAATATTAATGAATATTAATTTTATCATAAATAGAAAAACTAGTTTTAATTTGTATAAAGCGTTACTAAGATTCTTAAATGAGGAAAAACCTTGTTTTTAATCATTTTAGAGCTAATAGATTTATTTTAAAAAATATACTATTTCTGGAATATAAGGAAATTAGCTTGATGTTAAATCAAAAGAACTTTACTTTTAACAAAACACTTTATTTATAATATGCTATAGTTAGTTTGATTTTCAGAAAATATAACATGATAATATTAATTTGTAGTATTAAAACAAGTTGGGTGGAACTACTAGTAGTACCCTCTAATGGGTTTTGTCAAATCATAGAACTAGCATGGAAGTTTAACAAATAAAAAATAACTCCACACACCTTTAACATATTATAGGTAAAGACAAGTAACTCCTATAGATACCCCAATGAGCACCACACACATGATTACAACTGACACCTCAACAGTTTCATATAGAGTCATAATACTCTCAAAATTTATGACAAAACTTTATCTTCTCCAAAAATCAAATTTTATAACTGAGCATGCAAACCTACCTATTTAATCTAACATTGATTTTTATCATCTAAAAAAAGTATAAATACGTAAACTTCAACAACAAAAACAAAAAGACATGAGAGGTTGGGTTGTTATCGAATGGCGGAAAAAAACGACGACGAAGATGATGGCGGGGATGGTGGTTGTGGACTTGTGGCTGCTTCTAGGGGCAGAGGTGGTGGTCCTCGGTGGCTGAAGGAATACTAGAGAGCGAGAGACGTGAAGAGAGGGACGAAGATAGAGAGTGAGCGGGCGGCGTCAGGCTCGACAAGGTTCACCGCACCCTTGGTGGCTTCCAGGTTAGGCTCCGAAACCATATAAAGAGATCAGAAAGAGTAAGTGAGTGAGAGAGAGAGGAAGAGTCGGGGCATGAAGAAGAAATGAGGTTAAGGGGGGGGGGGGGGTTATAGGTTCTGGTGAAGGTGAGGAAAGGAAATGAGTGAATTATGTTTCCAAAAATGTGGGAGGAGATTGATCAATGATTAAGTGGAAATTAATCCCAATTGATTGAGTTCGTTTTTGTTATGGTGAGACATTGGAGCTTTAATGTGATCTTCCATGGAGGAAATGACGAACCCCTACGTGAGTTCTTCAACATTGTTTTTTCTTTTTTTGTTTTTTTTTAGTTAGAGAGGGAGAGAAAGGAGTGGTAGTGTGTTGGTGACATACTAAGAATAAGTATAGGTGGGTTAAAAGGTGGCTAGATGTGTTCGTTGTACCATTTTAAGTGGTGGCAAGAATCAATTATGTATAGGATGGTTTGTGTAGGAACAATTATTAGGATATGTAAATAAATAAAATGAATAGAGTAGAAATAAAAATTCCAATAAAAAGTTTGGAGTGGAAAATAAAATTATAATACCCACAATATCATCACCTTGTAAATTACAAAATCGCCCTTGGCTTTATAAGCTTACATAAATGTGAATTCACACAAATTAAAATGGTAAAATAAAAGATGTAATAAATAAATAAAAATATATTCCTATAATGCCCTTGAAAATATAAATGTTTAAAATACTATTTCACATATTTTTAATCACCAAAATACACTGTAAAATATAGGGTATTACATCACCTCCTCCTTAAAAACAAACTTCGAACCCAAATTATTAATTATGTAATAATGCGACGTATCAATAGTGCATGGTTTCTTGTGGAACTCATGCACATGTGCTCATAACTACGACTATAATTAGTAGATAAACATCGACTTACGGGCAATAACACATTTATAAATTTTGTTGTATGCATTGTTTGTATTGTAATAATAGTTTAAGAGCCAATTTTGTTTGTATTGTTTGTATTATCAAAGCCAATTTTGGAAGTTATAATTTTATGGTTACCATATCCCCTTGGAGTCGAGAGGGGAGCGGTGACATGGACCCAGTTTCCGATCCTGGGAACCGGGGTGTTAAATGACATACACTCTACATAAATCTAGACCTATGAGGAAGGTTGGAGAACTAGTAATTCTGGCATTAATGCCCTTTACATAGTTTTTGGAACTGAATCCTAGTAATCTTAAATTACCTGCAAGAAAGGGTTAGCATTCCAGAAGTATCTAAGTAAAAGAACCTCAAACTGTATAGTCTAACCTATAGAATAGACTGCACTAAATATGAGACATTTTAGCTAAATTGACAACATGAAAGATACGTACGTTTTATAAATGACATATTTTGTTTCAAGTTCTCCCAAAAAAGTGCTTAAAAAAGTCTTCCAAATTTGCATTACAGTCCCAGAAATAAGGACCTAAACTAGTAAATTTCCCCCAAAGACTAAAATACCAAGAATTGAGTGGATATGTGAAAATCGCATCCTTCATTTGAAGACACACTTTTGCAGTTTTTGGTTCACACACATTCAACTTATTGAACACGAAAGACGACATGAGATTGATGCTAGCTTCAAGAACACCCAATGCATTACCTAGCCAACTATCCTCCAAGGACATGGGATGATGAAACCTCCATGATATCTCATTTCATGAGGTAGCTTATTCTTAATGAAAGTGCATTTAGATACAGATAGACAAATCTACGCGAAAGGAGCGTTGAGACTTCACACGCGAGTACCAGCGTGTCTACAACTCTAAGGAGTTTAAGCACAAATGATAGAAATAAAAACTTGGAGATAATGGAACAATCTATCTTTTAAGTAGAAGAGAGGTCAGCAAAGTAAGCATAACTAATATAATACAACATATATATATATTGCATAAAGATAAATAATTATTATAACACTCCCCTCCATTATGAGACGAATAATCTAGACATATCCCTAGACTCAAGGAGTGTTCTCTGAGAGAACAAAAATACCCCAAGAAGGAGTTAAAAAAAATATAAGCAACTACGATGGCATATATAACAAAGATTATCTTTCAATAAAAAAAAGTAACACCTATGTATAATAAACGTGAATCTGTACGTTCTAATGATATAAGCTAAGCTCCCATTTTTGAACACTCACCTGCGGGGTTTTAGAAAATAAAAATGCGAAAAGAAAATTCAGACACAAGTCTGAGTGAAAACAACAATCTTAACACGTAAGAAATGGTTTTATGAAACAACCTTTTATAGAAGATATATGAATTACATAAATGTTAAAATTTTAAACTAATTTTTTTTTGAGAATCATTCAATTGATATGAAACCTTTAACCAATTCTCCGTACTAGATGATCTGACAACAATTCAACATTATAAAGCAAATTCCAAATCCCACAATATCGTAGTATTGTCAAGACCATATTTACAACTAAAATAATAACCCATAACCTGGCGACTAACCCATAATTGTCTACACCCTCTAAAAAGAGACGGACCCCTAAAGAGACATGCTACTAGTGCATATTACTGATACAACAATCGTACCCGCTGACATCGAGAGACTTGCACCATCTCAACCCCCTTATCACAACCCCAAGTGGAGACAGGGAGACCTACATATCTCTACCCCATATGTTAGCAATTGGTGCGCCCATGTGGGGTGCCCAATGCAATTATCATAACCTTATGGGGGTAGTTACACTAATGCACAAACTAGATGGGTTAGTAGCTAAGGCTCAAACCCTAGGGGTTTATGTGCAAACCTAGGAGAAGTTTTGCCTATATAAGGAGGCAGCCTCCCACACATTAGTGTGTGCCATATTGCTATTATGCTAAGGCTAATAGGCTATTCCAGAGAATAAAGTTACTCTGTCTAGATTCATACTAGTTGTAGAGAACCCTAGTCTCTTTCCAACTTCATCCAAGGAGGTGGAACGTGGTGTGGAAATCAGTGTTCGTCCTCGAGATTCACACTAGATTGGTGGGAGCAAGATCAAGGAGGAGGCGCGTGAAAGCAAGCAACACAACGATCATCCGCTGCATTAAGGAGCTTAGGAAGACAAGGTAAACACATGAATATTCCGCTTTAATTCATGTTGTAGATCTGAATGTGTTAGATCCTTCCTGCCCTTCATTGGTATCAGAGCCATAGGCTTGTTTTTCGTGCCTCGATAAGCGTTCCCGAACCTGAATTAAAAATCGCGTTTCTGAAATTTCATAACCAGTAGACGAAACCTATATGGTTAGGTGGGGTTTTTCACGAGGATTCCAGATATATAAATTTTATATTTTTTGGATTTACGGTGAATTAGTTATGAATTTTCAAAGTTTCGGAACTGTATTAATCTGGACTGCTAGATCCAATAATTAGAACACGTTTTTCAAAAACTTGTTAAAATTGGATTTTGACCACATAATCGGGATCAGGACGAAGAGACGATCAAGGCAAAATTAATTTCGTCGCGAACGGAGCACGGGAAGGCGGCGCGTGGGCTTCACGCGCCACCGACGCCGCCCCCACGCGCCGCACGCGCCCAAGGGCTGGAGGCGGCTGCTGACGTGGCCCTAGGGCTGACGTGGCAGATGACGTGGCAGCCACGTGGCAGCTGACGTGGCGATGACGTGGCAGCCACGTGGCAGCTGACGTGGTGATGACGTGGCGAGCTGACGTGGCAACTGGCGTCAGCATAGGTGCTGACGTTGCCTGCCACGTGGCATGCTGACGTGGCACATGGGCCGACGTCGGCGCGTGGCGGAGGCGGACGCGCCCGCGCGCGGCGGTGCGTGGGGGCGCGTGCGGCCTTCTCCCGCCGTCATTTTTCGTCCGATTTTTTCCTAGGGACTCCAAATTAAATTTCCTATTTTGTGGATATTTTTTCATAATTTTTGGAGCGACGGAAAATTTTAGTAATTTCCAGATTAATTAATTAGTGTTTAGCACACTTCCCGAGGCAGTTTGACGACCTTAAACACACTGTTTTGAGCCCAAATTTTTTCTGGAGACTTAGGTCAATTTTCCCTACGTTTTGCCATAGGTGGTGATACCCTAAGTGGTAGGGAGCAATTTTCGATCTTTTTAGTTGATTAGATTATTGCTTGTTAATTTCCATTAATTATTGCTTAATTCCGGAAATTTCCTGAAAATTCCAGTATGTTTATTATATTGTTATACATGCTGTTGTGGGTTGAATGGATGTGTTTGGTGCATGGATGTGGCATAGATGTTTTATACTTTGGTTTTGGTTTTGTTTTTTGAATATGTAATCAAAATACGGCCTGCGTGTCGTGCCTCTCTACACTCTAGTGTCTTCTCTTCTCATCCACTCGCCTCTATGAGGTTACTTCTTATTAGAAATAAGATAGTTAGTAGAGATTGAAGATTGAAGCTTCAAGAGAGGTGGCCAAACCAAAAGCTATGGCGCAAGGTGCATGGAGCAATTAGACGGTCTAATGGAGCCTCAAGCTTGGAGTCCTCAAATAGGCGAGATGGCATGAGATGGAGTTCAAGACTTGCTCAAGAAGTGCTCTCAATAGTGGGAGTGCACCTTAGGGGCCACATCCATTGCATATTTATTTATGCTTGTGCTTGTTCTATGTTATAACTGCGTGTGATTGGATATATATGTTTAACCTCGCATGCTAAAGAACTAAAACAAAAGAGCTCACATGATGACATGATTAAAATTGATAGGAAATCACAAGTGATGAGATTTGATTCCTAGGATATACGCTAGGTTTTGGTGGAGTCCTTGTGAGGAACTATTAAGTTTAATCGATGTCACATGTTATTTTGGAGCTAAGTAAATGCTAGTGATTAACTTCCACAATGTCTCTATCAATCGTGTCTAAATCGAAACTGTAAAGGCTAAATGGTGACAACAACGACATGATAAGCCGTCGTACTATGTAACCATCCGTTGGACATAGGTTGTCAGCTACCTACAAAAAATGGTCAAACCTGTGATGAATAAGTTGTCACAGCAGCACATGAACATTATCTTTAGGCTCACCAATAGTGGGAGGCACCAGTCAAGATAATGTCATAGAGCATGCTATGAAAAGGTGGGGAAATGACCTCATCAGCATGTTCTAGACCACTTTGTAGGAAGCCAAAGAAGAATCTTGGATCCATCTTAGCCATATGCGTACATAAATTCTGAGCATTGGCTCATAATAATCCTACCTCTACTATGAGTCATGGCTCATGTCATAATATTGAGCACTCGACTTTAAAGTCTGAGATTGATGCCATGTATGATAAAAGAGTTAAGGGTTGTCAGGTAAAGCTATCCGATTTGCAATTTGCTGCAATCTCTGCCACGTTTCATGGAACTTTCATGGAACGTCACATGACACACCTTGGACGTGTCAGGATGTTTGGATAAGACCAAAACATGTCAGGATGTTTGGATTAGGCCAAACATCACCCTGTTCTAGGATCTAAGAGAGTTTGCTAAGAATACTAGTCTAGCACACTTCGGATGTCTAAGTGATAAATGATTGCTAAAGACTGTTGGTGAAGTATGATCATACTTAGTGAAGTATGATAGGCAGAAAAAGTCCCTAGCCCGGTATTAGGACCAAGGCAACAGGTGGGGCAAGGATAAATGAATTTAAGGGAAATATTGGTATAAGACCAGTATTACCCAATACTGACAAACGCAAAAAAAAAAAAAAGGGCAAAGGAGTTTTTCCTAAGATAAGAGAAGGCCAGACCTGACACTAACTTCTCGTCTAAGGATCCAAAGGATTATCTTTGAGGGAGTAGCCACCAAAATTTGTTTTGGTCACAGTTTTAACTTTGGATATGGTTATGTCATGGTGTTTGCGTTCTTAATATTCTAGCATGAATGACGCCTCAGAATTCTTGGATGTCAACTTAAGAGTATGACTTAAGATTCTGATATGTGGCGCGCTAGATTAAGACACACGCTGACAGGAAAGGATGTTCAAGCTAGCTAGGGCAGGCCTGCTTGGATTATGCCCAAGGTACCCTGACCTGTGTGTAGTTCCTGCCGGACATGAAAGGCGAAACGCAAACCATCCAGTAGAGCATTAAGGACTTCTGAGTCTTTGTATCTTATTCATTCTGTTGTTGTGTTCCATTAAATTGTTAAAAGCTAAGACATGGTGCTTACTGATCCATCACATTCGTAGATTATTGTCCACGTCTCAACTATGTGTGCTTGGGCCACATAAGTCTGAGGCACAAGGGTGTTTCAGACAGGTCTCTACAAAAGGTAGAAAACCGTCTGGATAAAAGGATATGTCCTTGGCCAGAATGATACTGGAAGTATCTATCTTAGCAAGAGCTATGTGATGGAGAAATAGTAAGGCAGTTGGCTATTCCCACGCCTCAGCAGGGTGATGTAGAGAATAAGAGGAATAGGTTACTGTAAGAGATGGTCTGAAGTATGATAGAGCGTGCAAAGTACAAGTTCCCTATTCGGAGGAGACACTTTGCTAAACGATTATCAACATACGCAACCATAAGTCCACCAAGTCTGTAGCCACTACACCCTACGAGATGTGGACCAAAAGGCAACCTGAATGAGGTCACCTTAGGCCATGGGGATCGGAAACTTATGCACTAACTAATTTCAAGTCAGGAAGAGGTTCATTGAGAAATAAGTCTCTACGAAACAGAAGTTTCACTGGAAGACACCCCATCCCTGAATGATCAACAGGAAATAGTTCCTACGGATCTTCAGGACAGTGGGAGTAACTTGCCTAGTGAACAGGCCCATCATAGATTATGACTATGTGGAAGAACCCTCTTTGCGTAGGAGCGCTCTTTGGAGCGTATCCCGTCGACGATTTGACATCGAAGGGAAGACCATAAGGGTCACCATGCAAGAAAATGATGAACCTAGGATATTGCCCTAGGATATTTCATCACCTGATGAGAAGGAATTTAAAGTTAGACCCTAGGTGGAAGAAACGTATCTTCATGGAGTAACGTATCTTCTTATGCTATCCGGAGCACTCTAGGGGTTGCGTAGTTGAAACGCAGTAGCCGATAAGTAGTGTAACATAAATGAATTCACGAGATATATGATTTCTCAAAGGAGATGTCCATAATTAAGGGATATGTTCGTAGAGATAATGATCTCCACGAGCATGGAGGATACCGCTGGAAGATACCCGTTCATTAAATCGATTATGAGGAATTAGTCCCTCAAGGATCCTTTGAACAGTGGGAGTGACTTTCCAAGCAGGGTGCTCCATCCATAAGGGATGAAAGCAAATGATGATCCTCCTATGCAAAGGTATTGCTCATAGGAGCATACCCCATCGACTACTTGAGATCGAAGGGATGATCTTAAGGATCATCTTGCATAAACGATAGGATAGAATCCTAGTCCTTATCGTACCCTAATTATGAAGAATGAATAGTAAGCTTTACAGGATGAATTAGAGTCTATAAAGGGCCAACCGAGTTTAAGGCTAGGTTGGATTTCCAACTGAATGGAAGACTGTTGGAGATTAATGGATTTCCAAGGTCAATCAGAAACCCAGACGGAAGCGTGGTAAGGCATATGACTTGCGTAGAAGCGAATAAGTCTACACTCATTGTGAGAGTAGACATCGACGAATTTGAGTCGATCCGACGAATTTGCGTTGGTTCAACAAGGTATCCTTCCCAAGGCTTTGGGTGGTAAGGATTACGTTGATTCGCTTGGTAGCATCAATAGTTGTGGATCCATTCTCGATAATTGTGATGACTGAATTTCTCAATGGAGAAATCCTAGAGGTGACTAAGGTCAAATGCACAGATTGTGTGCAAGCTAACTAAGTCCATATGTGATCTTAGCTAGTCCTCTGGACAGTGGTATTTCATCAGGGATCGTTTACTATATGTTTATGATAACAAATGGAAACCGCTGTGTATCACTCTTACTAGTAGAGAGTTGAAGATCACGTCACTTAATACCGATGACACACTATTGGCTAGTGGAGCTTAGGGATTGTTCAAGTCCCCTAAGGAGTAATTGTACTCCTGTAGCTCAGCGCAAGACTTTACGAGCCTAGGCATGTGCCCTAAAAGACGCCATAAAAGAATGACCAGATAACCAGAGTGCCTGATGCAGTATGAGTCTTATATGCACTATGGTGTGTACTCAGACCTAGCGAACGCTATGCAATCGGAAGAATTGGATTTCAGGATATTCCAATTTAAGACACAAGATTGTAACCAGGATACTCTATATGATGGATCACGTGCCATGACTATCGAAGATGATGCTTCGACTAGTTAGCCCTACATGCTAACTAGGGTGGGGACCTAGATGCACTTGGATCCGACTCAGGCTATCGTCCATGCTCGATGATAGACTCGCATGGAGCAAATGCAATATAAGTGTTGCATGATCGTATTAGACCGCTCCATTGACCATGGAAGCGAAGCACGATTGCCTGTTCTGCCATAGGGCAGAAATGTGTTTAATTGAAAAGGTTTTCTTGTAAGCTTATGAGCTATCAACAAACCTATTACCATGAGTAGTGTTAGCGTACGGCTATAACACTATGGTAAAGACAAACACATAGTCGAGGGTACTGTTTCACAAAAGGTGAAATAACTACCTATAGAGAGTAATCCTGGAGTGGATCGACTATGGGCCAGGATGTTGGCTCATCCCATTCCTAAACCACATGAGAATCGTCCTTGTGGATCTCTTTAGAGAATTGGGACTTAGTAGTCGATAACTAGCAATATGATTGATGAGCACACGAGACATTGATTGACTGGATTTTAATTGGATTTGTTTTAAGCAGCATGTTGTTTTTTATACATGTATGATATGTTACATTTCCTGTACTAGCATAGAGCATGTCACACAGACACTAGGTCGGCTCACTCACACGAGCGACCGCCTTCGCAATATCCTGGATATGTCTGGGTGTGGCGGAAGATGAGACAGAATCCAGATAAGCGCTGAAAGCCTGCAACATGATATGAGATGCCTTCTTCATATGAGCATATGGCCTATGATAAGAGCTTGAGGTCTATCAGTAGAGCTAGGAGCCTGTCAGACGGATTCGACTGTCGCATTGGAAATAAGTTCCAAGGTGAGGTTGGTTATGGCCAATCGAACATGGTTATTACCCCGAACCATGTATAGTCTGTGTAGACGAAGCCAGATGCGAGAGCTGATAATTGATCACAATAGTGTGACATGGCAGCACTCGGGCTGGTGGCCATAAGGGCTACCGGATAGACATCTGCATAGTGGTCCTTTTGCAAGGATAAGACATGCGCTCTCATCAGAGTCTAAACACTATGGCGCATATTCCCCCTTGAATAACGCGCGCTTATGAGTGACCATGAGGTGATGAGTAGAATTAGTCCCTGGGATTCCTCATCGTGTGAGCCTCGTCGATCATGTAAGGATGATTGACACTGTATACCCTTTATACTTACATCTGTGTCATGAGGAGACGGGTCGGTGGTGCTACTTTGGCGTGACACCTTACGGCTATGGATGATTCGGCCTTCCGGACACTGCTGGGAAAGCAGCTGAGCCGAATCTGAGTGACACATGTATGTAAGGAAAGATTCTCGTTGCATCGCTCTTTATTATCTTTCATTGGGCCCACCAGCAAGATCTTATGGGATCATGCAGGATATGAAAATATAAAGGAGATGTGGACTCATTGGAGCATGGCCTTCGGGACATGGCAGGTGCTCATGATCCACGAGATGACAATCGGAGGAATCTGGGGGATACGAGAGTTACGGAGAGCATTATCACTGTTTTAAGTTTTAAGGGTGCCTTCCTGCGCTGGCTATACGAGTTTGGTATGTGGATCTCCCGAGAGGGTGCCTTCCCATGCTGGCTATACGAGTTTGGTGTACGGATCTCCCGAAATGCAGGTACTCTCACCGGTCACACGCCACGGCCACACAATACTCTTTTGTAGATGATAGAAAGTTGGAGATTGATGGAGACTAGATGAATTGTGCAACCCCACTGTGCGAGTGGGAGATGTTAGCAATTGGTGCGCCCATGTGGGGTGCCCAATGCAATTATCATAACCTTATGGGGGTAGTTGCACTAATGCACAAACTAGATGGGTTAGTAGCTAAGGCTCAAACCCTAGGGGTTTATGTGCAAACCTAGGAGAAGTTTTGCCTATATAAGGAGGCAGCCTCCCACACATTAGTGTGTGCCATAGTGCTATTATGCTAAGGCTAATAGGCTATTCCAGAGAATAAAGTTACTCTGTCTAGATTCATACTAGTTGTAGAGAACCCTAGTCTCTCTCCAACTTCATCCAAGGAGGTGGAACGTGGTGTGGAAATCAGTGTTCGTCCTCGAGATTCACACTAGATTGGTGGGAGCAAGATCAAGGAGGAGGCGCGTGAAAGCAAGCAACACAACGATCATCCGCTGCATTAAGGAGCTTAGGAAGACAAGGTAAACACATGAATATTCCGCTTTAATTCATGTTGTAGATCTGAATGTGTTAGATCCTTCCTGCCCTTCACCATATGCTGTTCAGGCCTATACCCTGAATGCGGTCAGCAAGTCCAAATTCGGTATCCTTACAAGCAAGTGCAGTCTCAACGGTAGCTACGTTTAGCTTAATTTCTGAGCAATCCATGAGAAATTTGAGGATGACAGAGCAAAAAAGTTTTAAAGTTCATATTACAGAAAGCAGATAGGATAAAACATCACTCAATTTTAACTATTAACGAAGAGGTTATGACTCTTGAAAGTTAGCCACTTTCACTATCCATAACTTAGATGCTTTTTTGAAGTGTGGACAGTCTCCAAGAAATCTAGGGCTCAACTCAAGGAAAAAATAGAGAATTTTAGAGAAGATTCGAACTCATGCATGCAATTTTGATATTTAAGGAATACACATGAGAATGAAGATTGAGATTTTATCTAACTCACAGAGGCATATGAGGCATGAAAGTTGGCCTCAAGCGTCATGGAAAAAGTATTGATTGTCTCAACTGAAATTTCAAGCAACTCTGAATCAATATTCAAAACAAACTAGACTGAGTTAAGCCAAACTAAGAATACAGGTTTGTAGCCTGATAGGCAGTTAAGATTCCAGAAAGTTGGGCACACAAGGAATCAAACCCTATGATTCTATGTTTTGGTAAATTTGCAGGCATGTAAATGATATATTAAATTAAGGGTACGTGGAGAAGAAATTAATTTGAAATTGGAAAAGGGACGAGTGATTTATCAAATCGTATTCAACCTCTTAGATTTCCGGTGGCAGGAAAACTCATCCAATTTGAGGATATCAAATTCCAATGGAGTTAGGTTACTAACTTAATCTTCTAGGGTGCGCTAGGACTATAGAAACACAATTGATGAACTGAATTAGGCTGGATTATAATCCATAATGGGAATTAATTCAATTTAGCCAAGAACAAGCTCTTGAAGGTTCTTACATAACACAGGCTTCAATACTCTATTGAATCCAAATTGATTGAAAATAGAATTATGGGAACTTTTAGAAATTTTAAGTCGCAACAACTCTGATAGATAAAGAATTGAAAGAGGGGAATGATGTAGGTTTGAAGAACACATGAAGATACTTGAGTTTTCGCCAATTTTAATCCATCCCTTCTACTTAGTCAGCCTATAAGTGTTTATAAACCTAATTGAGGTGTCAAGAAGGTAGATTACTTGGAACCAACCTTTGAATTAAGGTTAGGTTCATTTAGGTCTTCTATTCCCTAAAGTCAGTATCATTTTGAGAGTTTAGGCATTAGGTTAGGTTTTTGAAATTTGAAACCTGCCCCACACTTACAATTGTTTCTAATCATCCTAACAACAGCTAATAATTACGACATACACTGCTTGACATTTCAAAAAAATAATTGCATATTTCCCCTCGAATCTCTAAAACTACAAACAAGTCATGCTTTGAAAAACCTATCTTTCTGCAACTAATATTGGACAATTTATTTAAGGAGGAACGTCTAAAATAGGTTACAATGATGTTTGGATAAAAGCTTATCGAAGAAATTAACTAAATTGCAAAGCTTTTATAAATTATCTGCACCAATTGAGGAAAACCAACACGTTCTTGAACTCAGTTGGAACCTAGCACACTAAATTAGTGCGTTGACATAGTTACATGTGCATCGAATGGTATATTGGTCGACGTAAAAAGTTTGAAAGTAGTGGAGAAACCTTTAGCACATGACACAAATAACGATGCAAATAGAAGATACCTATTTGAAGGTCGGTGAAATGATTAGACTCTAAATGATAAATATTCTGAAATACAATCAACTTCACCCAATTATTACAAAATCCCCTATGCTATCCGTGACTATACACATAGTCTCATCTAACTCAGTCAAAATGTTTCAACATATATAATTTTAAGGCTATTCTTTCTTAAATTCTTTTAATGAAGGCACATTAATTTTTTGAAATGATACCTCCCATTATTTGGTTGAGCCCGTTAGAAATTACTTCTAAGATGATTTTTTTAACAATATTGTGCAGGGATTAATAGACATATGATGCTTCAAATGAAGTGTATAATTCATTTCAGCATCAAGACTATATGGGTGAAATTAATGCACTCGAGAATCTTATCAGTTAAAAAAGAATCTTATGGTTGTTCCGATAAAAGAAAAAAGTATATATGAATGGTTGTAAATATCAACCCTTATTATGCGACAATATGATTACAAGAATCTAAAATGAAACCATAATAACAAGTAACATTATCAGGTTTCAAAGGAAAATAATCTTCTTATTTCCACATATTTCTAACTCCATCATCATTGTTAAACATATTTTACATGAAAGTTCAATTATATTTTTAAAGTCTAATCCAGAGCTCTTTTGTTATTTACTTTTTGATGCAGGAGCAGACGATCCGGATGAAGCTGAACTGTCAGATTCGACTAATTTGGCGCTTCTCTACCATGAGATGGAAGATAAGCGCAAGGGACGGAAGAAATTGCAGCTTTTGGTGTCGCCGCACTGTTCGGGCCATAACTTTGGCTACGGGTGTCAGAATGACGCGAGCCACCCCAATTCGGAAAGCTCTCGACGAGACGCACGACGTCCCGATTGAGCTACGCTCCATCGGGGTCCATCTTCATCCCCAAATTCCGCTGTTTGACCCTTCAAACGAGCGTTTTTAGTTATTTTTTACTATTTTTGGTAACATTTCCATTGCTTATTAGGACCTCAGTTTGATACCGTTTTGGGTCAAACTTTCACGTACTTGTTTCTTTCAATAAGGCCAAACTGTTGGGCCAATTTCGGGATTTTGCCATTTTTGGCATATTTTATGATTTCAGCTATATATGCCCGGCTTGTGGGCAGAATTGAGCAGTTTTTGGTCAATAGATATTTTCTTCGAACCCTAGAGTCTCTCTACTGGTTTGTGCCTTTCTTTTCGTTGTTCTGCTGCGTTTGATCCCTCGCCTTGATTCAATTCGGCGCCAGGTTGGTATCAGAGCAAGTTCAACTTGGGAGGAAGATCATCATCGACGATGCCTCGTGGACGTGCTCGTGGCCGTGGGCAGCAGGTTGCTGAAGATGCCCCCCAGAGAGAACGTAACCTCGAAGACGTGATGAGGATAGAAGATCTGCAGCGACAGAACCAGGTTCAGCAGCAGCGGATCGAAGAGCTGACACGGCGCCTGGCGGCGCAAGATCTGGATGATCAGGAAGACTCAGACGACGACTCAGAGACGTCACTCGAAAACCCGTACCATCACGAACCACGAGTTCGGGGGTACCGTGGTCGTGACGATCATCGCAGCGGTCTAGGCTTCAAGGTCGAGATCCCTAGTTATTCCGGTACCCTTCAGGCCGATGGATTCATCGATTGGCTGAACGAGGTGGATCGGATCTTTGAGTACAAGGAAGTCTCTGAACGTGAGAAGGTGAAGTTGGTCGCAATCAAGCTCAAGGGCAGAGCTTCAGCATGGTGGGAGCAGTTGCGACGTTCTCGTGAGAAGCAGGGAAAACCGAAGATTGCTGAATGGGAAAAGATGAAGAAGAAGATGAAGGCTCACTTCCTTCCCTTCGGCTACACCCAAACCCTATATCAGCGTCTCCACACGCTGAGGCAGGGTGTTAAATCGGTGGAAGATTACACTGAGGAGTTCTACCAGTTGATCGCCCGCAACGACCTAACCGAAACAGAAGAGCAGCTAGTAGCACGGTACTTGTCAGGTTTGCGACAATCACTGCAGGATGTTCTATGCCTGCAGACTTTCTGGACGGTTTCAGAAGTTTACCAGAGGGCTCTTACTGTGGAGAAGCAACAGAGCAGAAAACCTGCATCGAGGACCGATCAGACCAATCGATCGACTCGATCTCAGGAGTCCCGACCAGCCACCCAAGCAGCACATGGTCCATCGAGTAGCGGCTTCAAGTGCTACAAGTGTGGCGAGCCAGGACACAGGGCGACAGAGTGCAAGAAGCCGATTTTGCAAAAGCCGAAGAGTTTATTCATCGAAGAGGGTACTACGGACGAGATCGAAGAATCGGAGTACCAGGGAGACCCCGTATATGATGACTACGGAGATGAAGATGTGCTTTACGGGGATGGTCATGAGAATCTGGTCGTCCGTAAAAACTTGCTAACTCCCAAGGGTGACTCGGAGGATGATTGGTTGAGGACCAATATCTTTCACACTACCTGCACAATTGGGAAGAAGGTTTGCAAGATGATCGTAGACGGCGGCAGTTGCGACAACATAGTCTCTGAAGAAGCTGTCAAGAAATTGCAGCTGAAGACGGAGCAGCATCCTGCGCCTTACAAGCTGTCATGGTTGATCCGAGGTTCCGAGGTAACAGTTGATAAAAGATGTCTTGTTTCTTTTTCAATTGGTAATAAGTATCATGATAGTCATTGGTGTGACGTGGTGAAGATGGATGCATGTCATGTTTTGTTGGGTCGTCCGTGGCAGTATGATAGACGTGTGTTCCATGATGGGTACAAGAATACCCATTCGTTTGTGATGAAGGGGAAGAAAATCGTACTAGCTCCGCGACGGGAGGGTTCCACTCCGGCTCCAACCGCGCCGGCTAACCTTCTTTCTCGATCCCAGTTCTTGGGGGAGATTCAGCGGGAAAAGTTTGTTTATGCGTTGATCCCTTCTAATAATAGTGCCAGTAATGAGGAATCTGAATTACCCCCTGAGGTGCAGCAGGTTTTGGATGAGTTCTCCTACTTGATGCCAGAGGACCTCCCTCCTGGTTTGCCACCAATGAGAGGTATCCAGCATCAGATAGACCTAGTTCCAGGTTCTAGTCTGCCAAACAGACCTGCCTATCGTCTCAGTCCAAAGGAAGCAGAAGAGTTACAGAGGCAGGTAGTTGAATTACTTGAGAGGGGTTACATCAGAGAGAGTATGAGTCCTTGCGCAGTGCCCGCTCTGCTAGTTCCAAAGAAGGATGGTTCATGGCGCATGTGTGTAGACAGCAGAGCCATCAATCGGATCACTGTGAAGTACAGGTTTCCCATTCCGCGGCTTGATGATATGCTAGATCAACTGTCCGGCTCTCAGGTCTTCTCAAAGATTGACCTCAAGAGTGGATACCATCAGATTCGGATCAAGCAGGGGGACGAGTGGAAGACCGCGTTCAAGACACAGCATGGGTTGTACGAGTGGATGGTGATGCCTTTCGGTCTCTCCAACGCACCTAGCACCTTCATGCGGTTTATGCATCAGGTTTTGAGACCTTTCATGGGGAAGTTTGTTGTCGTTTATTTCGATGACATTCTTATTTACAGTCCCACATGGGCTGTTCACTTTGATCATTTGCGAGCTGTATTTGAAGCATTGAAGGCGGAGAGTTTGTTCATTAACAGGAAGAAGTGTTTCTTTTTCACTACTTCTGTGCAATTTTTGGGTTTCATTGTGTCTACTGATGGTGTGCATGCAGATCCTTCAAAGATTGAGGCAATTGTGGACTGGCCCATGCCTAAGACACTGCACGATGTGCGTAGTTTCCATGGGTTGGCTTCTTTCTATCGCAGGTTCATCAGAAATTTCAGCACTTTGGTGGCCCCCATCACTGAGTGTCTGAAAGGGCGTGATTTCAAGTGGACGGATGAAGCAGAGGCCAGTTTCAACCAGGTCAAGAAGATGATGACAGAGGCACCAGTTCTGGCACTACCTGATTTTGACAAGATGTTCGAGGTTAACTGTGATGCCTCAGGTTTGGGCATTGGCGGTGTTCTGAGTCAGTCAGGGCGTCCGATTGCGTTCTTCAGTGAGAAGCTATCCGGGGCCAGAAAGAATTACTCGACTTATGATTTGGAGTTCTTTGCCATTGTTCAGACGTTGAAGCACTGGCGTCATTACCTAGTGCAGAAGGAGTTCGTTTTGTATACAGATCATGAGGCTTTGAAGTACATCAATGGGCAGCACAAGTTGAGTCGGCGGCATGCCAAGTGGGTGGCCTATTTGCAGGAATTCACTTTTGCATTGAGGCACCAGGCAGGAAGTTTGAACCGGGTAGCCGATGCTTTGAGTAGACGTAATTTGCTTCTCACCTCCATGAGCAACCAGGTTCCTGGATTTGAAGCATTTGCAGATATGTATGAGGCAGACCCTTCCTTTGGGAAGATCTTTGCTGAGGTAATTTCTGGTCAACGTCATGATTTTGTTTTGCATAATGGTTATCTGTTTCGGGGACGGCGTTTGTGCGTTCCAGATTGTTCTTTGCGGCAGCAGATTATCAGGGAGCTTCACCAGGAAGGGCACTTTGGCCGAGACAAGACGCTTGTTCTTGTATCTGCTGATTTTTATTGGCCAAAATTGAGTGCTGACGTGGCGCACTATGTGGACCGTTGCTATGTGTGTCAGCGGTCGAAAGGAGTTCTCACGAATGCAGGTCTTTACACTCCTTTACCTGTCCCTGAGGCGCCATGGTTTGATGTCAGTATGGATTTTGTTCTCGGCTTACCCCGCACCCAGAGAGCAGCGGATTCTGTCCTTGTTGTTGTTGACAGGTTTTCCAAAATGGCACATTTTGTACCATGTAGGAAGACAATGGATGCAGTGCGGATAGCCCACCTCTACTTTAGAGAAATTGTGAAGCTGCATGGAGTACCTCGGTCCATCACCTCGGATCGTGACACGAAGTTCATGAGTCAATTCTGGAAGAGCCTCTGGGAGAAGTTGGGAACTCAGTTGAACTTCAGCAGTGCGTATCACCCGCAGACCGACGGGCAGACGGAGGTGGTGAATCGCAGTTTAGGGAATCTTCTCAGGTGTTTGGCAGGTTCCAAGCCCAAGCAGTGGGATTTGGCGCTTGCTCAGGCGGAGTTTGCGTATAACAGGTCAGTGAACAGAACTACGGGAATGAGTCCTTTCCAGATTGTTTATGGTCAGAACCCGACAGGGGTGCTGGATTTGGCTCCAATTCCGCGCGTGGGACGCGTTCATCCTAAGGCTGAGGAGATGGCAGATCACTTGAGGGGTATTCATGACCAGGTGAAGAACAAGATTGAAGAGAACAACAGCAAATACAAGGCTCGAGTGGACAAGCATCGTCGTCAGGTACTATTTGATGTTGGTGATTTTGTATGGGCTGTATTGACTCGTGATCGTTTCCCTGTTGGCGAGTACAATAAGCTCAAGGATCGGAAGATTGGGCCTTGTGAGATCGTGCAGAAGATCAATGATAATGCTTACAGGTTGAGGCTTCCCAGTCACCTGAAGACCTCGGACGTGTTCAATGTGAAGCATCTCACTCCTTGCTTTGTGGATTCTGAAGACATTGCTGTGAACTCGAGGACGAGTTCTTTCCAACCCGGGGAGACTGATGCAGGAGCAGACGATCCGGATGAAGCTGAACTGTCAGATTCGACTAATTTGGCGCTTCTCTACCATGAGATGGAAGATAAGCGCAAGGGACGGAAGAAATTGCAGCTTTTGGTGTCGCCGCACTGTTCGGGCCATAACTTTGGCTACGGGTGTCAGAATGACGCGAGCCACCCCAATTCGGAAAGCTCTCGACGAGACGCACGACGTCCCGATTGAGCTACGCTCCATCGGGGTCCATCTTCATCCCCAAATTCCGCTGTTTGACCCTTCAAACGAGCGTTTTTAGTTATTTTTTACTATTTTTGGTAACATTTCCATTGCTTATTAGGACCTCAGTTTGATACCGTTTTGGGTCAAACTTTCACGTACTTGTTTCTTTCAATAAGGCCAAACTGTTGGGCCAATTTCGGGATTTTGCCATTTTTGGCATATTTTATGATTTCAGCTATATATGCCCGGCTTGTGGGCAGAATTGAGCAGTTTTTGGTCAATAGATATTTTCTTCGAACCCTAGAGTCTCTCTACTGGTTTGTGCCTTTCTTTTCGTTGTTCTGCTGCGTTTGATCCCTCGCCTTGATTCAATTCGGCGTCACTTTTTCATGTGCATATTCTCCGTTCTCACTTATCGTGAACAATCAAAATTACAACGGTTAATAATTTGATTGCCGGAATAGCCAAGTTTCGTATGCTTGCAAAAGTCTGATCACCAGGAAGGACATTGTTAAGTCCTGTTTGATGTGAAAAATGAAATGGGTAGAAGTGTTTGTGTGTTCCAGGACTGCTGGATTCCGAGGTCTGACACCTACAAAGTTACTATGCCAGCTCCAGGTGGTCTAGAAGGATAAACCGTTGATAACCTTATTCATACCAACACAGGCGATTGGGATTTGAATACTATTCGACATTTGCTATTGCCCATTAAAGAAGAATGAATCTGCACAATCCAAATCTTTAATGATTACGAGGAAGATTCATGTTATTGGGTGCATTATGAAGATGGTGTTTACTTGGTTTTGAGCGGTTATAAAGCCCATTTGAAAAGATCAATCTCGAATGCCTCATCTTCGGCGGAATATGTCGATTGGAACTGGATTTAAAACTTTTGGGGCTTAAAAATCCCGAAGAAGATGCTGTACACAAAGTGGAGAATGTGGCAACGATGTTTGCCGGTTTCACTAAGACTTCAATCTAGGTGAGTTGAAGTTGATCCAACTTGTCAGTGATGTCATTCAGATTTTGAAACTAAAAACCATCTATTCTCCGATTGCAAGAAGGCACACTTGAAGCATAATTTCTGAGAAAAATGAAAAGCGGGATTAGAGAATGGATTGGAGGGGTTATGATTACTCATTCCATCCCCGTTTGTGGGTGTTCTAATATTAAAATATGGGCAATCTGATAGAGTAGGAACAAACTGCACTTTGAGAAGCATGAACAATATGCAAAAGACGTGGCAAAAACCGGTTTAAACTATCTCTAGTGATATAAAGAAACTTTGATCTAAGGTCATTTTGGGGATGAGCACCGAGAAGCTCAATTCGGAGAGACGAGATGGAAAATTTCACCGATTGGCTACTTAAAAGTTAAGTGCGACGTATCTTGGAAGGGAACAACCCTGGCCTAGGGAATGGGCATTGTGATACGAGATTCCACATGGATTTTTATAGCATGTTGCAATTGAAGAACTCGGAGTGCAAGAAAACCTCCTATGGCTAAACTCGCTGCAATTGAAGTTGGGCTTGAGTTGGCCAAGGAGCTCATGTTTAACAAAGTTCATCTGGAATCAAACTCATTGGCGGGAATCAATCTACTGAAGTATGGGAATTTCGAGAAAGGTCGGGGTCTCCAATCGCTGGTTGTCAACTATCCATTCTCACTACTATCGAGTCAAAATTCAATCCCGAATGCGTCATCATTGGCATATGTCAATTGGAAATGGCTTGAAAATTTTTGGGGCTTAAAAATCCCGAAGAAGATGCTGTACACAAAGTGGAGAATTTGGCAACGATGTTTGCCGGTTTCAGTGAGACTTCGATCGAGGTGAGTTGCGGTTGATCCAGCTTGTCAGTGGTGCCATTCAGATGTAGAAAATGAAGACCATCTATTCGCCGATTGCAAGAAGCCAACGGTGGTGTGGGATTTTATGCTTGAAGTAGAATTTCTGATAAAAAGGAAAAGCGAGATTTGAGAATGGATTTGAGAGGTTATGAGTACTCATTCCATCCCCGTCTGTGGTTGTTCTGTTATTAAAATATGGTCAATCTAACTGAGTAGGAACAAACAGCACTTTCAGAAGCAAGAACAATATGCAAAAGAAGTGGCACAAACCGGGTTAAACTATCTCTTGTGGTATAAAGAAGCTTTGATCTAAGGTCATTTTGGGGATGAGCACTGGGTAGCTCGATTCGGAGAGACGAGATGGCAAAGTTCACTGATTGGCTAGTTAAATGTTAAGTGCGACATAGCTTGGAAACAACCCTTGCCTCGGGAATGGGCATTATGATAGAGATTCCACGTGAAATTTTATAGCAGGTTGCAATTGAAGAACTCGAAGTGCAAGAACACCTCTTATGGCTAAACTCGCTACAACTGAAGTTGGGCTTGAGTTGCCCAAGGAGCTCATGTTTAACAAAGTTCATCTGGAATCAGACTCATTGGTGGAATCAATCTATTGAATTATGGAAATATCGAGAAAGGTTGGGGTCTCCAATCGCTGGTTGTCAATTATCCATTCTCACAACTATCGAGTCAAAAGTCAATCCCGAATGCCTCATCTTTGGTGGGATATGTTAAATGGAACAGGCTTGAAATTTTTTGGGGCTTAAAAATCCCGAAGAAGATGCTGTACACAAAGTGGAGAATTTATCAAAGATGTTTGCCGATTTCACTGAGACTTCAATCTAGGTGAGTTGCGGTTGATCCAGCTTGTGAGTGGTGACATTAAGATTTAGAAACTGAAGACAATCTATTCACCGGTTGCAAGAAGGAAAAGGTGGTGTGGGATTTTATGCTTGAAGCAGAATTTATGAGAAAAAAAAAGGTCGGGATTAGAGAAATTTAATGATGACTTTTGACTCGATAGTTGTCAACTACGTCGGTCGAGATGGAAACAGATTGGCTCATCATGTCTTTGCCGGTAGGGGTTTGATAGAAGAAGATATATGTTTTTACGCTGTAACGCTCGTTTGGGCTCTTGATGTATTTAGTTCCGATCTCTTGGGTCTGGCTACCTATTTTTAATATAATCGAAGTTTCTCCAAAATAAAACGGTGAAAGATATCATATTTCTTTTCTCTCTTCTTTTTCTATTAATATTATATCATGCTAATATCAAAGGTGATCCATTATCAAACCGGCTTGGGATGTATAATTTTGAATTTTTCTTAGGATTTTTTGAAAAAACCAAGCAAAGTTTTCAAAAGTATCTAATTTGGGGGACCCTCATTCTCGCCGTCAATGTCACTAGGAGACATGTTCTCCCCCAAGTTGCGAAAGGGATCACCAAAGTTGTCAAATCCAATTTTTCGGGATGGCAATTATTTGAATCATCCAAGAAAGATCCTCATTCTTTCCGCCAATGAGATCGAGAGACATGTTTACCCTTCCACTTGTGAAACGGATCACCGTACTTGTCCATAATTGTTGGTTATGAAGGAAAACCAAGAGTTGTCATGAAGGACAAACACGAGTTTTCGAAGCGTTTGCCGACATAGTTAAAAGGGAAAAGAAGTAATGTAGAAGCTTCATTGCTTTAATTCTTGTAGTTATAAAAAAAAATGTCACTTTGTTGACCAAAATAGTTTCTATCCATTAACCTATAAGTCTCTTTCAAATATTACAACGGTTAAAACAAGCGTGAAACAAAATAATGCATTACACATTTTATAGCAATCTTGCATTTATAAACTGCACATTTTTATGAAGAACAAATCTCCAACTATCGCTTCAAACGACTTCCAAACACCCGTACGCTCGAACATCATTATAGATTGGCTATGAAAGTCATTTTGCTTCCAGCATAAGGACCAACAATGGGGTCAAGATGATAATGCGCTTATCACGACATTGCAATATGATGTCCACAAGAAATCATAGCAAATCAGCAAGACCCCACGAGACATAACGCCACACTTATGCGGTAGATTACTACATTATTGTAGATAAGAACCGCGTTTAGATAATAGTTGGCCGTTCTTTGACGGAAGAGAACTACTACCAAGCGGTAGTTGGCTGCCCTATGAAATAAGAGAATTTCTCTTGGGCAGTAGTGCCTGCCTCCTTTTGACGGTATAAAAAAACTACTCTTAGGCGGTAGACACGTGTAAAAAATAACAAATTGAGGAAATGAGAGAGAACTATCCATTTTTTTTGAAAAGGGGGGAGAGGGAGGCACAACTTGGTACTTAAAATGTGGGTTTTCTTATAGTTTTTTCTTAGTTTCCATTTTCTTTCTTGAAACTGATATAGTAGGGCATTAAAACAGAGTACTCCATGCTCCTGCGTTCAATCCATGTATCCATGTTGCGAGAAATCGAGAAAAAGAGGGATTGCGTCATAGGGTTTTCCTCTTCTAGTTGTTACCTTGTATGGAATCACCGATTGAAACCTCGAATGGGCTGGGTTTGTTTCATTTGGGGGAGATTGAGCTCAGTTTTGGGGCCGAAAATTAGCCGTTACAGAATTGGAAATTTCGAAGCAGCAACCCTATATCGCTTCCCCCGCACATTTGAGAGCAGCTTGAAGAACCCTGCGATCCCAGAGGCGGCCGGCGGGTTGAAAGACACTGGCTTTTGGTTGGAAACGTCTGTTCATACAACTTTATCGCGGAGCTGATCATTTGGGTCAGGGATGTGCCGAAAGCATAAAAAAAAAAAAAAAAAAGATGCTTGCTGATGTAGTACGAAGTAGGGAAAACTAGAAAGGACGAACTTTTATATCCATTTTAGATCATAACTACTGCTATGTCGGTTAACTAAGAAAAATCTCACTCAGAAATTCAAAACAGTCCATTGATGTAAAAGTTACTGCAGACAATTTCAACATTTTTGGCTGCCTAGTTAAGAAATTTAGCTACTTCTTCCTAGAGTTAGTCCTTCTGATTTGTTCTTAACTTTTTATGCTTTTCAAATTAAGACCTGTATCAAAAGATTGTTTTTTGTGGTGTGTGTGTGTTATGTAAAGGTATCCTGGAGATAAAAATGTCAACCTTATCCTCACTTGTCTTTCTATTTTCCTTATTCTACTTGGTTATCAAATTAGGAACCCTACCGTATCTAGTGTTGATTTTTATCACTTAGTCGACTTGTCACATACTTTTAAAGTCTTCATTCTTTTGTATCTTACATATCTCAACCATTTTACAGAAATCAGCACCGCTGCTTCTGGTTTTGAGATTGAGGTGACTGTTATATTAGAAACACTCTAATGAAAATGTCGCCCATAGGAGAAAGTGCTTGCAGTAATAAAGAAGAACCATCGGATTCTGAAAGGTATTTTGATGACTCTTTCAGAGATGTAACACCATGTGATGATCTTGTTATAGCAGATCTCGATGGTAGCAGCTTGGGTCCACCGTATATTGTCCCTACCGAACGCCTTTTTTGTGCTCTTAATGCAAGCAGCATTGAGCCTTCCTCTCAGAGAGATAGAGAAATAACAGACTGTGTAGAACTTGATCATGTGCCCGAGATAAAACTTGCGAGGAGATCTGGCACATCTGAAGTTGCAGCTGAAACTTCACCTGATTCTGAATTCGTGGGAATTATTAATCCAGAAGCTCTAGTCAATGTAGAAGTTCAAGAGGACTACATCATACCCTCCTCGTCTGGTCTTGAAGATATTTTAAGTTTGGATGTGTTACAGACAAGTACTCAGGAAGGACATCAGGATCCTCCTCCACCGAGTAAATGGGTGGAGTGTGATGATTGCTTCAAATGGAGGCTTATTGAAGCTTCTCATGCAGCTTCCATTCGAGACTCCAGATGGTAACTTATTTGGCTTTTGCTTGTAGTTTTCATTTCCTTCAATGTTTTTATGGAATTGTTATGAGTGGAGAGTAATGCATTTTGTTTGTATGGGGCTATTTGCATATTTTAATCTTTGTGTTTAGAGTAACAGCTCATCATACTGGTTTGTTTTGAAGGACCTGCAAGGACAACATGGATCAAGGCTTTGCTGATTGCTTGGTACCACAAGAAAAGTCAGATGACGCAATTGATGCCCAACTGAAACTATCAGGTATATGATATTAGTCACTGCCATGGAATTGAAGTAGAATTTCATTATGACTAGTTTGTTGTTTAGTTATTTCACTTAAATTCTGCACATCACAATCAATTTAAGAGAAGCTATTGTATTAAAGAAGATCGATGTTACAAAAGGATCACAATTTCGGTAATTGAAACGTCATCAATCCTATTGTCTAATACTTGCAATAGACTAGCATTACACTGGGAAATTCACAATTCATAATTTGTCACTTGATTGCAGTTAAGGCGAAGCTCAGTTATTTGCTAGATGCTGATGGGGGAATAAGCAAAACAAAGGTATGACTATTTTATGATCACATAAGTTCAAAAACTTTAGAGGTTATTGTACTGTGGTTCAATTCTCGTTTTGTGCAAGATAAGTTTTGGGATTGCTTCAGTGCCAGTTTAAATAATATTTTAGTTTCTGATACTGTTTGGGTTGCCTGCATTTAGATTAAATCAAACTTTTGAGATGCTATATCTCAACTTCTATTTATTTATAGTAAATTTTTCTTCTCCCTTCTGCATGTGTTCAGCTTTTAGCACCTTTCATCTTTCTTGCATTTGGTTGCAAACTCGCTTCAGGTAGTTGAACTACAGGCTCATTGTTATTTGGAAATGCTGGTTCATTAGTCAGACTCGACTTAACAGGAACCGCTTTTGAACACCTATCCAGCGTGTAATAGATGCCTACTGGGTTCATATTTCCTGACAGATATACTTAACACTGTATATTGTTATATTGACTGAACATTAAATATTTTCCTCCCATCCACCAGAATGCTACCATAGGCTACTTGAAACTTCTTCGAACTGCAGCTTCAGGAGAAATTCGAAGGTAGTTTTTTCATCCACTTCACTCTGCAATTTCCTTGATTAAGTTGATCCACTTGGGATTGCATGTTGTAATGTTAATTGTACTAGTTTATTTTCTAACATTGGTTATTATTTTGCAGCAAGCAGGTCCTTTCTACGATTCTTGATGCACTTCTGAAAACAGAACCACAGATTGTTTTGGTTGACGTTTGCAATAAAAATTGTACTTTATCGTAGCATATTTGTAAATTGTATGGAGTTTCGTGGGTTGTCTTTCTATTTAAAATTAATTCTTGGCTTTTCAGGTTTGCAGATGCTTCACAACATAATGAAACGGTGTAAAAGGGACTTAACGAAGATTTCAATTCTTCAGAAGCTTCTCAAGGTATGCGCATATGCTATCTTATTAATATTCAACACCTTTCTCTTCCTTGGACCCTATACCACTGTGTTTCGTTAGAATTTTGGTGGATCAAGCTTCACATTTGCCAGGTTTCTTTGTTTCTAGTTAGGTTAGGACTTTGGTCATGATGCAATGGAGAATTCATGACTAGTTGCAAGTGTTGTGAAGGTGGAAATGATGAGCCAAAAACGAGTGACGACGGGTGGCATATTAGCAGGAGAAACCCACACACTACTTATAACTTTTTGTAGAGTTTACCTGCCAAGTTACAATTTAGAAGATTCTTCAGTCTTCAGTGGATTTTGGTTAAAGGAGCCTAATTTTGAAACCCTGTTTTCCCACTGGATCTCATGAAGGAAGATATGAGTTTGGATCTTGAAATAGATTTCTGGTTTTGTATGCAGGTCTTCGAGTATCTTGCTATGAGGGAAATACTTACCCTTGAACACATAACTGGAGGACCCCTTCGTCCAGGGGTGGAGAGGTCAGACATCTTGTAAAACTAAATTTATTACACTTTTAATCTTCTTAGATCAGATATATGGTTTCTCAGACTAGTTGCTGATGTGTTCGTGGCATCCATGATTAAATTTTGAAGTTTTATCTGACATGTTAATGGTCATGTTCACCCCTCCCTGTTTGTGGACGCGTGGTCTTTTCTTTTAATTACTCTGTTTGTTTTGTCGGGTAAGGTCCACCTCCCTTGACATTGATCAAAATATAACTTCAATTCCTTTGAGAAATAGACGATATTTCCCTCATTTTTCATCTTTTGTAACATGTCCCTCCTTGGTATTTTAACTTCGTTAACACAGTTAGCTGTCTTATTAAATCAATATTTCAGTACCCAAATATAACTTGATTTTAGCTTTTAAATCGACTTATGTTCTCAAGACATGAAGAAAGTGGCTTAATGAAGTTCACGAGATGCCAAATTATCCCCGTCCAAATTGAAATGAGAGATAAGAGATAACTTAAATTATGGTACCTAATTTGTAAATTTCAATCCATGGTAAATTGATTATTAAGTCATTTAGATGAGGCTTCTAGTAGTTATCAATGTTCTATTTTTTTCCTGATCTATATGTTTTTCAGAATCTCCTACAAACTACCATATTCACAGCCAAATTATAAAACAATGGATGTATTTTAAAGATTCAAAATATGATCTATCTACAACAAAGAGTCATAAACAATCAAGCACGATTAACAATAAGTGTTTTATCTATTGCCAAAAACTGGTCAAGAAAAACATAATCAAAAATTTTAAGTTTAAAATTAGATCATTTGATTTGTCTAAATTAGTGGGGTGGTTAATTTGTCGTTTTGGGTGGTTAGTAAAGTATATTTTAATCTTTCTGGAGGGACATAAGCCTCTAGGTAGAAAAGTTGTTTTGACATCCAATTGCTCATGTATATCTCCTCTTCCAACTCTCCATGTAGAAAATTTGTTTTGACATCCAATTGCTCAAGCTCTAGGTCGCGGTGTGCCACCACTGCTAGTAGCACCCGGATAGAAGTATGTATGACCACCGGTGAGAAGATCTCGTTGTAGTCGACTCCCTCTTTCTGACTGAACCCTCTTGCAACTAGCCTTGCCTTATACTTGATGCCCTCTCCAGATGCAGTTCCTTTCTTTCTTCTGAAAACCCACTTGCAACTGACTATCTTCCTTCCCGCAGGCAATTTAACAAGCTCCGAAGTCGAGTTCTTGCTAAGAGACTCCATCTCCTCCCCCATTGCGGCAATCTGTTGTGCTGACTCAGAACTAGATATAGCGGACTTGTAGGAGGATGGCTCGTCCTCTACATCTTCCGCTACCTGTAATGCATATCCCACCATACCATCATCTCTGTATCTTGCCGCTGCAAGAAGTTTTCATACGATGGAGGTAACGAGATCAACAACAATAGTGCGACATCCTCATAACCCACCTTCTCGCCAATATTACGCAAATCAAGGAGAATTTTGTGGTCAATTGATCAAGATGGTCTTTGAGATTCGTACCTTCGAGCATTCGCAAAGTGAAGAGCCTTTGCTTGAGCATCAACTTGCTAGTGAGACTCTTCATCATGTAGAGACTCCAACTTGAGCCAGAGCTTCGCTGCTTCCTTTTGATCTGCGACCTCGATGATCACGTCATCCGATAAGCACAACATAATGTTTGAATGTGCCTTCTCCTCCATTGCCTTGAACTCCGCTGATGCAACATTCATGCCTCCCTTGTCCGCGGTCAAAGGTGCCCACAAGCCTTGCGATTAGAGCAAAGCCTCCATCTTTATCTTCCACAGACTGAAGCTCTTCCCTCCTGTGAACCTGTCGATCTTCAACATCGATCGGACATCGTTCTTGGTGGATCTTGAACCCTAGTCGCGTGCTCCACCTATATCGCAAAACCCTAGCTTTGATTTCACCAAGTTATGAAACCCTACCTTTGCTCCGCCTTGATCTTGATCTTGAAACACCGTTAACCTTGGCTCTGATACCAGTTTGTTATGACAAACAACCTCACGAACAATGAAGGAATATAGAAGAACATAGAATTTTACGTGGTTCGCTAGCAAAATATTTGCTAACTACCTCCACGGCGAAAAGCACCCTTTATTCACTTAAGAAAAACAAGACTACAAGAATGTTTTTGCATACCTAATAATGTGACTACTAGGTTCTTTATATAGTTCTAGGAAATCCCTAAAGTTTCCAAATCCGATTTGGAACAAACTTGTTTCCTAACTAATCCTCCACCGCCTTTGACTTCCAATGTTACCTAATCAAAGTTGGAAACAAAGAGTTTGACCGCCTTTGACCAATTCAAGGCACCAAATCAACAACTCTGTTCATTCATCATAGCAACTTTGCTGAGCTCTCTATTTCCAATGGAGTAATTAATAGTTGAAGTTGCCGTGTGTAGCCTCGTATCAGTAGACGCGAAAACATTAAGCATAGTTCATGAGAGTGACAATAAATTTATAGACATGATACAGAATTTTGAAGTGTTTACTCAATGTTACATTTTCTTGCAAATTAAATTCAAATTTGTTCTTGAGATAGACTACTTTGAGGAAAAACATCAATTTTCTAAAAGTTGTCATGGTGGTCACTGATCATGTTGGATGAAGAAATGTGTGACTTCTGTTTTTATGATTTCCTTGTGTTTTAGTAGTTGATAGTTATTTATTTCAGAAGATTTTGGGTCTTCAACTGAATGCATGAGGTGAGTATTAGGCCCTAAATAAATTGATTGTTGTGCACAAGTGAAAATCTATATAGACATTCAGTTCTGCACTTTTCTAAAATATTTTGGCTTTTGTGTTGCACAGGTCCGTCAGATTGCTAGGAAGTTTCAAGATAAATGGATTGATGCCAAAGGGGGTTTAATCTGCAATAAACCCACAACATCCCAGAACTGTCATGATGATGGAGTACAGAGTTTAGAAGCACCAACTTGCATCAACCAGTCAAGTGGTGCAACTAAACCAGCTGCTTCGGGTAGTGACATTAGGCTTCGCAAACGTAAAAGCCGGTGGGATCCACCAGCAGATGTCAACACAGATGCCATATCCCTCGGCTAAAGAGCTAATCTTGGAAAAATCACATGTTGATCCAAAACCTGAAATCAGCAAGAAAGTGGTACCAGACACTAAAAATGAGATGGCGAAAGGAGACTATTCCCCTGGTTGTGTGCAAAATATGCCCTCACAGATGACAAGAGGGATAGATGGGGAACAACAGAGTAACAATGAGGACTTTCCCCCTGGGGTTCTTTCCGGTTAATTCACCTTTCCGCCACCCCCCCTCCCCCCGGGATTCATGAATCGCTGGCCTGTGTGCAAAATATTTGTAATCTTTTACAGCTGTAATATGTAGATCTGGATATAGTTATCGAAACTAATATCTCAAAGAGGAATTAATTTTCGTTTATGGTTACTACCATTGGATGTCCCCTCTTGTTTTGTGGTTCTAGAACCTACCACCGAGCTCATGTTAGCAATTTTCTACATCGTCCTACAACACACATTTGCCTTCAGTACGGTCCGAATTGTCAGCTCGTGTTAGCAATTTCTCCTTGAGCTAATCCGTCACTCATGAATCAGAGTTTTCTCCAGAATTTCTCCAAAGAAATGTCGCGGAACTGTGCTTATAAACCGTAACTCTTTCAATTCGGCACAAGACTGAGGCCCCTCTACCATTCTTTTCCGAAATTTCAGGGTCTCTGTCATTTCGACATGTGTAGTGGAGCAAATGTATAGCTGAGTTGCTGAAGGAACCTTAGGTGCTTGCACTCGTTGAGAAATCATAACTGAGTGATCGTGATCTCTTGGTAACAGCTCATCCAGCCTCTAAATTGCAAAAACTAATGGCATTAAACATTTCAACAGTTTTAACACAATTTCTCAAGCTAAGCTCTTACGTCTCAATTAGCATCATTGCTCGATTTCTAAAGCAACTATTGACATAGAATCTGGTTTTTATATACTTTTTCAACCCAAATCTAGCAATCGGCATTTGAGCCAGGTCATCAATACTTTCTAAGAATACTTCTGAGCTGAATAAAGCACCAGGTTTAGACAGGGTCTTGTATCTCCTCTATCCGCTGAAGTACCTCCCAATGGTTTCACTGTATTTGACGCTAAACTGGTAGGATTATAGTTTTAAAAACCGGACCGGTCATCGAACCGGTGAGACACCGGTTTGACCGCATTTTTTTATTTAATATATTAATTACTTTTTATATGAATATTTCTAAACTTCATTATATTTTTTTGCTTTGAATATGACCAACATTTGATCAAATCTATATATATAATAGCAGAACGAACGTTTGCAAAAACTTCCATATTTCACTCGCCTATCATTTTCTCACTTTCTAAAAGTGAATCCATCAATTCAAAAAATGACGCCTCGGTCTCAAAAGAGAAGGTCATAATTCTTTTTTTGGAGACGAAATTGTTAGGATTTAGTTTAACTAATTGATAGGATTAAGATGTTTTTAAAATAGTGATCTCCTCACTTTTAAAATCTTTGACACCCTTAAATCATATTTGACACCTTTATCATCTCGAATCAATATATTAAACAAAAAATATGCTACGTTTATATGTTAATCTGACTTGAGTTTTGAATGGAAGAAAAAGCAAGATCACATTTTGATGTTATTAGCTTATTAATGAGTTAAGATTTATTTTCAAATAATAGGTTATCCATGAAGGTAGTCATCTATATATACTTAGCATCATCAATACTTTTATCAAAAATTTCTTTTCACATCTCTGTCTCTCAACACCAAGATGTTCTACTGTTTTGGACCGACCTCTCTTGCTTTAATTAGCTCATTTTTTTTTTAATTCGAGTATAAATGTTCTAGACATTTCTTTCTTTATTTACTTTATGATGTTTGTTTCTGTTGAGTTGGTGCCTTGAATTTGTCAAAGGCTGCCAAACTCATTGTTTCCAACTTTGATTAGGAAACATTGGAAGTCACAGGCGGTGGAGGATAGGTTAGGAACCAAGTTTGTTTCCAAATCGGATTTGGAAACTTTAGGGATTTCCTAGCACGATATAAAGAACATAGTAGTCACACTATTAGGCATGCAAAAACATTCTTGTAGTCTTGTTCCTCTTAAGTGAATAAAGGGTGCTTTTCCGCCGTGGAGGTAGTTAGCAAATATTTGGCTAGCGAACCACGTAAAATTCGGTGTTCTTCTTTATTTGTTCTTCGTTCGTGAGGTGGTTTGACATAACAAACTGGTATGAGAGCCAAGGTTGACGGTGTTTGAAGATCAAGGCGGAGCAAAGCTAGGGTTTCACAACTTGGTGAAATCAAAGCTAGGGTTTTGCGATCTAGGTGGAGCACGCGACTAGAGTTCAAGATCCACCAACAACGATGTCCGGATCGATGGTGAAGATCGACAGGTTCACAGGAGGGAACAGCTTCAGTCTGTGGAAGATAAAGATGGAGGCTTTGCTCAAATCGCAAGGCTTGTGGGCACCTTTGACCGCGGACAAGGGAGGCATGAATGTTGCATCAGCGGAGTTCAAGGAAATGGAGGAGAAGGCACATTCAAAAATTATGTTGTGCTTATCGGATGACGTAATCATCGAGGTCGCAGATCAGAAGGAAGCAGCGAAGCTCTGGCTCAAGTTGAAGAGTCTCTACATGACGAAGAGTCTCCCTAGCAAGTTGATGCTAAAGGAAAGGCTCTCCACTTTGCGGATGCTCGAAGGCACGGCTCTCAAAGACCATCTTGATCAATTGAACACAATTCTCCTTGATTTGCGTAATATTGGCGAGAAGGTGGGTCATGAGGATGCCGCACTTTTGTTGTTGATCTCGTTACCTCCATCATATGAGAACTTCGTGCAGTCGTTCATTGTGAACAAGGACGACTTATCCCTAGAGGAGGTGAGATCGGCACTCCATGCTAGGGAACTGCGCTATAAGGGTGCAGGCACAGGTATGGACCATGCTTCCGGACTGATGGCAACGGGGGAAGCAAGATGGGTAAGAAGAACAAGAAGAAGCAGTTCTCAGGTTCTAAGTTACCCAAGGATGTCTGTGCCTTTTGCAAGGAAAAGAGGCACTGGAAGAGAGATTGCTCGAAACGTGGTCAACAGAGGAAGAATGGATCCGCAGCCGTAGCTGAACAAGGTAACTCGTCTGAGGACGATAACGTTCTAATGGCGGATGTTGTCACGCACTCTCAGGATGCGTGGGTCCTTGATTCCGGAGCTTCCTATCATATTTGCTCTAACAGGGAGCTATTCTTGACGTACGACCAAACGGATGGAGGGTCTGTCTACATGGCAAACGGAGCCATCTGTAAGGTGATTGGGAGCGGCTCAGTTAGATTGAAGAAAAATGAAGGGAAGTTATGTACCTTGGAGCAGGTCAGACATGTACCACTTATTAAAAAGAATCTGATCTCCTTAAGTCTACTCGACAGCAAGGGATATAGTTTCAAAGGTGAAGGTGGAGATCTACAAGTCTGCAAGGGTTCTAAGGTGATTCTCATGGGATTCAAGAATGGGACTTTGTACATGTTGCAAGGTTCGACGATCACAGGTTCTGCTGGAGTTGTCTCAGCCGAGATTAAGGAAGCTGATCTAACCAAGCTGTCGCATATGATGCTCGGTCATATGAGTGAACGTGGAATGTAGGAACTTCACAAGAAGGGGTATCTCACCGGGCATGCGCCCAAGAGCCTAGGGTTTTGTGAGCACTCCGTGTATGGGAAGCTACAGCGTAGCAAGTTCCATAAGGCGGTTCATAGAACGAAAGGTACTCTTGATTATATCCATTCGTATTGCTGGGGTCCATCTCGAGTCGAGGCGATTGGAGGATACAGGTATTTCCTAAGCATCATAGACGACTACTCCAGGATGACTTGGATATTCGTGATGAAGCACAAGATTGAAGCCTTCGCAAGATTCAAGGAGTGGAAGACACTAGTAGAGAATCAGGTGGGAAAGAAGGTGAAGAGGCTGCGCACGGACAACGGCTTAGAGTTCTGTTCATCAGAGTTTGATGAATTCTGCAAGGATCAGGGAATAGCACGCCATCACACCTTTCAGCACACACCGAAGCAGAACGGTGTAGCCGAGAGAATGAATCAGACACTTTTAGCGAAAGCAAGGTGTTCGAATGCAGGTCTTTCTAGAGTTTTCTGGGGAGAGGCAGTTTCCATTGCATGCTATCTAATAAATCGGAGCCCGCACACAGGTATAGGATGCCAGATTCCTATGGAAGTCTGGACCGGTAATGCAGTGGATTACTCGGATGTGAGAGTTTTTGGTTGTGTTGTCTATTATCACGTTGATGATTGCAAACTAGAACCAAGAGCTAAGAAGGGAGTATTCATGGGTTTCGGAACAAGTGTGAAGGGATAAAAGATATGGGCAGAAAACAAGATTATACTTAGCAGAAGTATAGTCTTTGATGAGACTCATATGTTGAAAAACTCCGTGGAGGTGGAGCTTGGAGGTGCGAAGAAGAAGGTGGAGGGAGAGTCGGATTATTGATCCTAAGGATTCCGAAACCCTTACACCGCCGCTGGAAGCCGAAGAGGAGGAAGCAGAAGAGTCTGATAGTGAGGATGCGTCTACACCAGAGGAACCGGTTCATCAAATTATTGCTGAAGGAAGACCAAGGAGAGTCATAAAGCCTCCGGCGAGATACAGAGATGACGGTATGGTGGTATATGCATTACATGTAGCGGAAGAGGTAGAGGACGAGCCATCCTCCTACAAGGCCGCTATATCTAGTTCTGAGTCAGCACAATGGATTGCCGCGATGGGAGAAGAGATGGAGTCTCTTAGCAAGAATTCGACTTGGGAGCTTGTTAAAGTGCCTGCGGGAAGGAAGATAGTCAGTTGCAAGTGGGTTTTCAGAAGAAAAGAAGGAACTACATCTGGAGAGGGCGTCAAGTATAAGGCAAGGCTAGTTGCAAGAGGGTTTAGTCAGAAAAAGGGAGTTGAATACAACGAGATCTTCTCACCGGTGGTCAGACATACTTCTATCCGGGTGTTACTAGCTTTAGTGGCACACCACGACCTAGAACTTGAGCAATTGGATGTGAAGACAGCTTTCATGCACGGAGAGTTGGAGGAGGAAATATACATGAGCCAACCGGAGGGGTTCCAATTTACCGGAAGAGAGAACTATGTGTGCAAGCTGAAGATATCTCTCTACGGACTTAAGCAGTCACCGAGGCAATGTTACAAGATGTTTGACAGCTTCATGTTGAAGATTGGTTACCACAAGTGCGAGTATGATTGATGCGTGTATCACAAAGAGTTGCATAGTGGATCACGTATTTACCAAGTTCTATATGTGGATGATATTTTGATTGCAACTCGAAATATCAAGGACATTAGAGAACTGAAGAGGTCCCTTAGTGTGGAATTCGAGATGAAGGATCTGGGAGCTGCTCGGAGGATATTGGGAGTTGAGATCTATAGAGATAGGAAGAAGAATAAGCTTTTCTTATCTCAGCAGGGATACATCAAGAAGATATTGGCAAGATTCGGGATGTTATCAGCTAAGGCTATAGATACTCCTATGACAACTAACAGCAAGCTAGGAATGTACACCGTTCAGACTGAGGAGGAGAAGGAGTACATGTCCAAGGTTCCATATGCTAGCGCAGTGGGAAGTCTCATGTATGCTATGGTCTGTACTCGACCGGACATAGAGTTCGTTGTTAGTGTGGTTAGTCGTTTTATGGCTCATCCGGGTAGGGACCATTGGCAGGCGGTGAAGCGCATATTCAGGTACCTTAAGGGTTCGTCAGACATTGGCCTATGCTATGGGTCACGTGAAATTATCTTGGTGTTGGAATAGATGCCCTAGAGGCAATCTAGTTTAGTATGAATTATTTGTGGCTAGAAATTCATTTATTATTTATTGGATATTTAATATAATGAAGTCCTTAGATTTACAATTGTGTTGTTTATCTTAAATATCCCTAGTCAAGTATAATGATTAATGGGACAATCATTTATAGACTAGTATGGGGTTGGATTGATATGGAGATATCACGAACCAACATATAGGTGTGCATTAGGGAATGTTGCACTGGATTGACCCATCTCCGAGAAGGCTACATACACGTTATGTTGAGTCACAAGCGCTTCTCGCGGTAAAATGGTATTGTCATCCTTAGACTTGAAGTCACTAGATATTCTAGTTGTGGATTATTGTGATCTTGGTAGCGTTAAACGCTACACCGTAACTGGGTAGTTATAATGGCGTGTACCGGATACAATAAGAAGCAAGCTTAGAGATCGTAGTGGACGTAGATAGTATTTGTCCCTCCCACATAACGGGAGCAAATATCCTAGGCCACTCGAGGGATAGTGCTTCTAGAATGTCTGGCCAGACTCAAATAAATCAATATGGGATATTGATGTTATTTGCACGAATAAGGCTATTCCCATGGATCGAGAAACTATGGATTGGATATACGAGTGTGACTTGTATGTCTCGTGTCCAATCCGGATATGGAGACAAAGGGAAGAGACAATTACTTGTACAAAGGTTGTCAAGATGACTATTCTATTAGTTGGCTAGAATCGATGTTTTGCTAGAGACCGCTCCATATTGGCAAATAGTTGCTACCAACTAGATAGAACCTATGGGGTCACACGCTACATAGAGTTGAACTAGATTTGGGAATTAATTAATTGGATTAATTAATTAGAAGGATCACTTTGCAAAACCTTGCAAACTTAGTAGGGACTAATTTGCAAGGAAGGAACTAAATTGAATTCTAGTAGGACTACAATAAGTCCTTTAGGTAGTTGGCAAGGAGTTGTTGGACTATATAAAGGACCTTCCTTCCTTCCTTCCTTCCCACATAACTTATGCTCATAATTGAACATAACAAAGAGTGGGAGAGAACAAAAGGAGAGAGAGCAGGCAACAAGGGAGCCTACCGCCCCCTTGCCGCCGCCCCGTCGGCCAAAGGAGGCCGAGACCCTCCTTTTGGGTCTCGTTTTGCGTGATTCTTCTTCCTCTTCCTCTTCCGGGCTAGCACCAAGGACTTGGGATATTCTAGGATCAACTCTAGGCGTGGATCAACCATAGAGAACGTGACACAATTCGCGTTTTAAGTCATCAAAGGAGAACCCTAAGGTGTGTTTATGATTTCTAACCCTTACCATCGTTATGTCTCTTGACTTGTGATCCTTGGAGGGTTTTGCATGGTTTTATGTTCGTTTATGCTTCCGTTGCGCATCCATGAATCAAAACCCTACAGTGGTATCAGAGCCACATGTCGTAGAGCATAAACGTGGTTTATGTGTTACGTTTTAGTTGTTTTACACCTTAATTTGATTGTTTATCGCGTAAAACAAGACATATCAAGCATGGGATGCAATTTGTCAATAATTAATCATAACAAGATCCAATTTTTGCATTGGATGCATGAATTGGTGAATTTGAAAAATTTTAGGATCTTAGATCTAGGGTTTGGGCATCCTTGGGGAAGAAGGAGTTCTCCCAAAAAAAGGAAACAACCAAACTTGGGCACCAAGCAAGGGAGTTGTTTTGGAAACAACTCCCTCAAGGAGGTTCGGCCCCCCTAGGGACCGCCCCCTTGCTTGCCGCCCAAGCTTGGCCGCCCTAGGGGCCGGGCGGCCCTAACCCGCGGGCTTTGGCTTGTGGGTTTTGGGCCGGGCCAGCCCTAGGGCCTTGTGGTTCACTTTGTTGGGCCCGGGCAATTTGATTGTTGGGCCCATGGACCGTTTTAACCCTAGAAATCCTAAAATCAATTAAAATTGACCAAGCGCGTTAAAATTGGATTTTAACTGTTTATGTGCAAATCGCATGGTGATTGGATATGGCCTTAGGATGTGGTTTGATGTGGATGTTTAATTTTTTGGTTTGGTTTTACGGCCTGCGAGCTGATCAATTAATTGTAATAATTAATTAGGGTCTTATGGCCTGCGTGCCATTTTTTTTCTCCACTTGTGATATTTATTTTATTTAGTATAGAAGTAAGCTAGTGCTAGAAAAAGTAGATTGTTAGCCAAGATTGAAGAAAAGAAGCCCAAAGCCAAAGAAGCCACAAAAGATGGAGAAATTTTTGCTTGCTCTAAGAGCAAATACACGTGGTGCTCTAATCAATACAACACATGACACGTCAGGAAGAAAGAGAATGAGTGGCAGACAAAAGAAAGTGAATTCCTACATGTTTCTGACGTGTCCTGTGATGTATTGATTAGAGCACCACGTCATATTTGCTCTTGGAGCAAGCAATAATTACTCCAAAAGATGGAGCATGGAGCATGGAGCATTCCACAAGACTATGAAGGATGGACCAAAAGATCAAGACGCATGGAGATGTGTTTGCTTTAGGGTTCATAGATAATTCCATTGGCTTGGAATTATCTTAGTCTAGAAAAGGCCATATCCACATCACGTTTAATTTCTGTTTTGTGGTTGTTTATTTTATTGTCTTATTATTGTGTGGTTGGTGTATGGATAATGCATGCAATTAGGATAATAAGATAATTAGACAACCCGGATCTATTAGTTGGAGTTGTGCCCAAACTCAAATAGATAGATTAGTTGATATTGATCAACAAAACAATTAAAATTGAATTTAAAATCCCTCAAAAATTCAAATATTGTGTTCTTGCCTTCTCGTTATTTAAACACTCATTATCATCATTATTTACCAAGCTCGTGCGTATCAAAGCATGGCGACTTGGTTCATCATGATGGAATGCGATGGCACGTAACAATGTGCAATTGTTTAGATAAGAGGTTGGACACAACTAGGATATTAATTTGATTAAGAAACCTAGAGGCAATCAATTGGTATTATCCATATGGATGGATAAATAAGGAGTTATTTGCCCAATTGAACCAAGAGTTGCATAAGGGATGCAATTGGAATTGTTCCTACCTAAAGTAGTCAAATTATGGGTGACTTGCCAAAGCAAGCTCATAAGGAGATGAAAGATGGATCTTGGCCCACTAGAAAATATAATGATATTTTCCGCATTAATATCTTGAGGGTTATTAATCCGTAGAAAAATAGTGGGAGCTATATTTGATAAACTAGCCATTATTGAATATAGTCAAAAATTCACAAATACTAAAACTTGCGTATTTTCCTTTTGTAGAATTCCAAATGGCAAACAACTCATCGAGTTCACAACATTCCCTACGATCTGTCCTTGAGAAGGACAAGCTCTCTGGAACCAACTTTCTTGATTGGTACTGAAACTTGAGAATTGTTCTCAAGCACGAGAAGAAACTGTACGCAATAGAGGAGCATGTTCCAGAAGGTCCAGAGAACCAAACACCTGCTGCCCTAAAGGCGTATCAAAAGCGTGTTGATGACGCTAATGATGCGGCCTGCCTTATGCTTTGCACCATGAATTCTGAGCTTCAGAAGCAACACGAAAAACATGAATGCTGTCGATATGATCGAACATCTAAAGCAGCTGTTCCAAGAGCAGGCAAGGGTAGAGAGGTATGAGGTCTCAAAGGCACTGTTCAAATGTCATCTGGCAGAAGGGAACCCGGTGGGACCCCATGTAATCCGAATGATCGGGTACTTGGAGAATCTCGCCCGACTAGGGTTCCCGGTCCGCCAAGAGTTATGGACAGTTCATTATGAACTATAACATGAACGAGATCGTGAAACCACTGCCAGATTTACTCAACATGTTGAGGACGGCCGAACAGAGCATCAACAAGGGTAAGGGCAAGGAAATAATGATGGTACAGAAAGGAAAGGGCAAAAGGTTTGCCTCTTCCTCCAAGGGCAAAGGCAAGTCAGTTGCCAAGTCCAGGGAACCTGCCCTTAAGCCTGTTGGTGGTATTGCCAAGGGCGTGACTAAAGGTGAGTGTCACTACTGCAGTCAGCCTGGACACTGGAGGATGACCTGCCCAAAATATCTGGAGGACAAGAGGCTTTGAATAGTGATTCCACCACCACCAGGTATTTTAGTTGTAGATGTCAATTTAACTTTCTCTACATCATGGGTATTAGATACTGGATGTGGATCTCATATTTTTCGAAATATGCAGGATCTAAAGAGAAGTAGGAGATTGGCTAAAGGGGAGGTAGATCTGCGCGTTGGGAATGGAGCAAAGGTTGCTGCGTTGGCCATAGGCGTGTGCGAGCTATCTCTGCCTTCAGGATTAGTTTTAGAATTAAATAATTGCTATTTTGTGCCTGCTATGAGCATAAACATTATTTCTATCTCTTGTTTGGACAAGGATGGTTTTATTATTTCAATAAAAAACAATTGTTGTTCCTTTTATTTAAATAATATTCACTATTTTAGTGCGTAATTATTTAATGGACTTTATGTCCTTGATCTAAGCAATCCTGTCTACAACATTAATACCAAGCGGATTAAAATAAATGATTTAAATCCTGCTTATTTATGGCACTGTCGTTTATGCCACATAAATGAGAAACGTGTATATAGACTCCATAAGGATGGATTACTAGACTCATTTGATTTTGAATCATATGAGACATGTGAGGCTTGTTTATTGGGAAAAATGACAAAGTCCTCTTTCAATAAGAAAGGTGAGAGGACTAGTGAGCAATTGGCACTCATACATACCGATGTGTGTGAGCCATTTGCCACGCCTGCCAGGGGTGGTTATGTCTACTTCATATCTACTAGTGAGCAATTGGCAATCATTTATTTTAATCCGCTTGGTATTAATGTTGTAGACAGGATTGCTTAGATTAAGGACATAAAGTCCATTAAATAATTGCGCACTAAAATAGTGAATATTATTCAAATAAAAGGAACAACAATTGTTCTTATTGAAATAATAAAACCTTCCTTGTCCAAACAAGAAATAGAAATAATGTTTCTGCTCATAGCAGGCACAAAATAGCAATTATTTAATTCTAAAACTAATCTTGAAGGCAGAGATAGCTCGCACACGCCTATGGCCAACGGAGCAACCTTTGCTCCATTCCCAACGCGCAGACCTACCTCCCCTTTAGCCAATCTTTTACTTCTCTTTAGATCCTGCATATTTCGACAAATATGAGATCCACATCCAGTATCTAATACCCATGATGTAGAGACAGTTAAATTGACATCTACAACAAAAATACCTGGTGGTGGTGGAATCACTATTCCAAGCCTCTTGTCCTCCAGATATTTTGGGCAGTTCCTCCTCCAGTGTCCAGGCTGACTACAGTAGTGACATTCACCCTTAGTCACGACCTTGGCAATGCCACCAACAGGCTTAAGGGCTGGTTCCTTGGACTTGGCAACTGACTTGCCTTTGCCCTTGGAGGAAGAGGCAAACCTTTTGCCCTTTCCTTTCTGCACCATCATAATGGCCTTCCCCTTACCCTTGTTGATGCTCTGTTCAGCCGTCCTCAACATGTTGAGCAAATCTGGCAGTGGTTTAACGATCTCGTTCATGTTATAGTTCATAATGAACTGTCCATAGCTCTCAGGCAACGATTGCAACACGAGATCGGTTGCCAACTCTTGGCCGATTGGGAACCCAAGCCGGGCGAGATTCTCCAAGTACCCGATCATTCGGAGTACATGGGGTCCCACCGGGTTCCCTTCTGCTAGATTACATTTGAACAGTGCCTTTGAGACCTCATACCTCTCTACCCTAGCCTGCTCTTGGAAGAGCTGCTTTAGATGTTCGATCATATCGACAGCATTCATGTTT
This sequence comes from Linanthus parryae, assembly GCA_023055425.1. Classification (NCBI taxonomy): domain Eukaryota; kingdom Viridiplantae; phylum Streptophyta; class Magnoliopsida; order Ericales; family Polemoniaceae; genus Linanthus; species Linanthus parryae. The sequence goes on along the minus strand of JALGPY010000019.1, from coordinate 4,539,757 downwards.
TCGTGTTGCTTCTGAAGCTCACAAGTCATGGTGCAAAGCATAAGGCAGGCCGCATCATTAGCGTCATCAACACGCTTTTGATACGTCTTTAAGGCAGCAGGTGTCTGGTTCTCTGGACCTTCTGGAACATGCTCCTCTATTGCGTACAGTTTCTTCTCTTGCTTGAGAACAATTCTCAAGTTTCTGTACCAATCAAGAAAGTTGGTTCCAGAGAGCTTGTCCTTCTCAAGGACAGATCGTAGGGAATGTTGTGAACTCGATGAGTTGTTTGCCATTTGGAATTCTACAAAAAGGAAAATACGCAAGTTTTAGTATTTGTGAATTTTTGACTATCTTTAATAATGGCTAGTTTATTAAATATAGCTCCCACTATTTTTCTACGGATTAATAACCCTCAAGATATTAATGCGGAAAATATCCTTATATTTTCTAGTGGGCCAAGATCTATCTTTCATCTCCTTATGAGCTTGCTTTGGCAAGTCACCCATAATTTGACTACTTTAGGTAGGAACAATTCCAATTGCATCCCATATGCAACTCTTGGTTCAATCGGGCAAATAACTCCTTATTTATCCATCCATATGGATAATCCCAATTGATTGCCTCTAGGTTTCTTAATCAAATTAATAGCCTAGTTGTGTTCAACCTCTTATCTAAACAATTGCACATTGTTACGTGCCATCGCATTCCATCATTATGAACCAAGTCGCCATGCTTTGGCACGCACGAACTTGATAATTAATGATGATAATGAGTGTTTAAATAACGAGAAGGCAAGAACACAATATTCAAAATTTGAGGGATTTTAAATTCAATTTTTAATTGTTTTGTTGATCAATATCAACTAATCTATCTATTTGAGTTTGGGCACAACTCCAAATAATAGATCCGGGTTGTCTAATTATCTTATTATCCTAATTGCATGCATCATCCATACACCAATCACACAAATAATAAGACAATAAATAAACAACCACAAAACAGAAATTAAACGTGATGTGGATATGGCCTTTTCTAGACTAAGATAATTCCAAGCCAATGGAATTATCTATGAACCCTAAGCAAAATCTTTTGGTCCATCCTTCATAGTCTTGTGGATTGCTCCATGCTCCATGCTCCATCTTTTGTGGCTTCTTTGGCTTTGGGCTTCTTTTTCTCCAATCTTGGCTAACAATCTACTTTATCTTGTACTAACTAATATCTATACTAAATAAAATAAATCTCACAAGTTGAGAAAAAAATGGCACGCAGGCCATAAAACCCTAATTAATTATTACAATTATTTGATCAGCTCGCAGGCCGTAAAACCAAACCACAAAATTAAACATCCACATCAAACCACATCCTAAGGCCATATCCAATCACCATGCGATTTGCACATAAACAGTTAAAATCCAATTTTAATGCGCTTGGTCAATTTTAATGGATTTTAGGATTTCTAGGGTTAAAACGGTCCATGGGCCCAAAAATCCAATTGCCTGGGCCCATTAAAGTGAACCACAAGGCCCTAGGGCCGGCCCGGCCCAAAACCCGCAAGCTAGGCCCGCGGGTTAGGGCCGCCCGGCCCCTTAGGGCGGCCAAGCTTGGGCGGCAAGCAAGGGGGCGGTCCCTTGGGGGGGGCGAACCTCCTCTTGGGGGTTGTTTCCAAAACAACTCCCTTGCTTGGAGCCCAAGTTTGGTTGTTTCCTTGTTTTGGGAGAACTCCTTCTTCCCCAAGGATGCCCAAACCCTAGATCTAAGATCCTAAAATTTCTCAAACTCACCAATTCATGCATCCAATGCAAAAATTGGATCTTGTTATGAGTAATTATTGACAAATTGCATCCCATGCTTGATTTGTCTTGTTTTACGCGATAAACAATCAAATTAAGGTGTAAAACAACAAGAATGTAACACATAAACTACGTTTATGCTCTATGACCTGTGGCTCTGATACCACTGTAGGGTTTTGATTCATGGATCGCGCAATGGAAGCATAATCAAACAAATAACCATGCAAAACCCTCCAAGGTTCACAAGTCTAGATGCATAACGATAGCGAAGGTAAGAAATCATAAACACACCTTTGGGTTCTCCTTGATGACTTCAAACGCGAATAATGTCACGTTCTCTATAGTTTATCCACGCCTAGAGTTGATCCTAGATCTCCCAAACTCCTTGGTGCTAGCCCGGATTAGGAAGAGGATGAAGGAATCACGCAAAACGAGACAAAAAAGGGGCTTCGGCCCTCTTTTTGGCCGACGGGGTGAGGGCGGCGGCAAGGGGGTCGGGTCGGCCTCCTTGTTGCTTGCTCTCTCTCCTTTTGTTCTCTCCCACTCTTGTTATGTTCACTAATGAGCATAAGTTATGAGGAAGGAAGGAAGGAGGGTCCTTTATATAATCCAACAACTCTTTGTTAACTACCTAAAGGACTTATTCTAGTCCAACTAGAATTCAATTTAGTCCCTTCCTTGCAAATTAGTCCCTACTAAGTTTGCAAGGTTTTGCAAAGTGATCCTTCTAATTAATTAATCCAATTAATTAATTCCCAAATCTAGTTCAACTCTATGTAGCGTGTGACCCCATAGGTTCTATCTAGTTGGTGGCAACTATTTGCTAATATGGAGCGGTTTCTAGCAAAACATCCATTCTAGCCAACTAATAGAATAGTCATCTTGACAACCTTTGTACAAGTAATTGTCTCATCCCTTTGCCTCCATATCCGGATTAGACACGAGACATACAAGTCACACTCGTATATCCAATCCATAGTTTCTCGATCTATGGGAATAGCCTTATTCGTGCAAATAACATCAATATCCTATATTGATTTATTTGAGTCTGGCCAGACATTCTATAAGCACTATCCCTCGAGTGGCCTAGGATATTTGCTCCCGTTATGTGGGAGGGGCAAATCCTCTCTACGTCCACTACGATCTCTAAGCTTGCTTCTCATTGTATCCAGTACACGCCTTTATAACTACCCAGTCACGGTGTAGCGTTTAACGCTACCAAGATCACAATGATCCACAACTAGAATATCTAGTGACTTCAAGTCTAAGGATGACAATACCATTGCACCGCGAGAAGCACTTGTGACTCAACATAACATGTATGTAGCCTTCTCGGAGATGGGTCAATCCAGTGCAACATTCCGTAATGCACACCTATGTGTTGGATCGTGATATCTCCATATCAATCCAACCCCATACTAGTCTATAGATGATTGTGCCATTAATCATTATACTTGACTAGGGATATTTAAGATAAACAACACAATTGTAATCTAAGGACTTCATTATATCAAATATCCAATAAATAATAAATGAATTTTTCTAGCCATATACAAATTCATACTAAACTAGATTGCCTCTAGGGCATCTATTCCAATACGCAGCAGCTATGTACTCAGCTTCTGTTCTAGAATCAGCAACAGTCCCTTCCTTGGAACTCTTCCACCTCACAGCTCCTCCATTCAGGCAAACCACGTATCCAGACTGCGATCTGTAGTCATCTTTGTCGTTTTGAAAGCTTGAATCTGTGTAACCCTTTACACTTAGCTCTTCCTTACCTCCAAATATCAAGAACACATCCTTAGTCCTTCTTAAGTACTTTAGGATGTTCTTGACAGCAATCCAGTGACTCTCACCCGGATTGGACTGGTATCTGCTCACCATACTCAATGCGTATGATACATCTGGTCTAGTATATTACATGGCGTACACGATGGATCCTATGGCCGAAGCATAGGGTATCCTACTCATGCGGTCCTTCTCAATCTCATTGGAGGGACAATCATTCTTGGAAAGAGTGACTCCATGCGACATGGGCAAGAATCCCTTCTTGGAATCTTGCATGTTGAACCTCTTCAACACCTTGTCTATATATGTACTTTGACTTAGACCGAGCAACCTTATAGATCTATCTCTATAGATCTTTATACCAAGTATATAGGCTGCGTCTACTAAGTCCTTCATTGCAAATCCCATTCCTATCCAATCTTTAACAGATTACAAAGTAGGAATGTCGTTGCCAACGATTAGTATGTCATCCACATACAAGACCAGAAATACTAAAGAGCTCCCACTAACCTTCTTGTAAACACAAGGCTCATCTTCGTTCTTGATGAAGCCAAAATCTTTGACCGCGTCATCAAAACGTCGATTCCAACTCCTAGAATCTTGCTTTAATCCATAAATGGATTACAGACTTTATTGGCATTTTCTGGATCCTCAAAACCCTCTGGTTGTGTCATGTACACATCCTCGAGGAGGTTCCCATAAAGGAACGCTGTTTTGACATCTATCTGCCAAATCTCATAATCGTAGTATGCTGCAATAGCAAGTAGGATTCTTCTTGAAGGCCCACTTGCACCCTATGGGCCGAGCCCCTTCGGGTGGTTCCACCAAAGTCCATACTTTGTTGGTGTACATGGAATCCATTTCGGATCTCATGGCCTCTAGCCAATTCTTAGAGTCTGTGCCTTTCATGGCCTCCCCGTAGTTTGCAGGCTCATCATCTATGAGTGGTACGTCATCGGGCTTAGTCACGAGAAGTCCATACCCCTCTGGCTCATGACGCACTATTCCTGATCTATGGAGTTCCTTTGTTACCTGAACATGTTCTTCCACAACAGTTTGCGGTTCCTGTTCATGTTCCATCATCGGTTCAGTGATTTGTGGTTCTTGAATCTCTTCAAGTTCCACAGCCCTCCCACTTGCTTCTTTAGAGACAAACTCTCTTTCTAGAAACACGCCGGTCCGAGCAACAAACACTTTGTTCTCAGTGGGATTGTAGAAATAATATCCTTTAGTTTCCTTAGGATATCCAACAAATTTACACTTATCCGCTTTGGTCCCGAGCTTGTCTGTTTTTAAACGCTTTACATAGACATCGCAGCCCCAAATCCTCACAAACGACACTATGGGACGCTTCCCAGTCCATATCTCATATGGTGTCTTCATGAATGATTTAGATGGAACGTGGTTAATAGTAAAATCTGTCGTCATTAGAGCATGTCCTCAAAATGATATCGGAAGATCTGTTTGAGACATCATAGATCGCACCATATCTAATAGCGTGCGATTCCTCCTCTCGGACACGCCATTCCACTGTGGCGTTCCGAGTGGAGTGAGATGGGATACTATCCCACACTCTCTAAGATACTCATCAAACTCTTGGCTCAAGTATTCTCCTCCATGATGCGATCATAGAGCCTTAATACTTTTACCAGAGTTGCTTCTCTACTTCATTCTTGAATTTTTTGAACAATTCAAAGGATTCAGATTTGGCCTTCATGAGGTATACAAATCCATATCTACTGAAATCATCAGTGAATGTGATGAAGTAGGTCTAACCACCTCTGGCAGGCGTGGGGAATGGTCCACATACTTACGTATGTATGAGTGCCAATAACTCACTAGTCCTTTCACCTTTCTTATTGAAAGGGGAATTTGTCATTTTTTCCAATAAACAAGATTCACATGTCTCATATGATTCCAAATCAAATGAGTCTAGAAGTCCATCCTTATGGAGTCTAGATATGCGTTTCTCATTTATATGGCCTAAACGACGGTGCCATAGATATGTAGGATTCAAATCATTAGTTTTAATCCATTTAGTATTTATGTTATAGATTGGACTATTCAGATCAAGGATATACAATCCATTAGACAAATGCGCACTACAATAGTGCATACTATCAAAATAAACGGAGCAACACTTGTCCTTTATTGAAATAGAAAAAACCTTCTCGTCCGGAAATAATGTTTCTGCTCATAGGAGGCACATAAAATCAATTGTCTAATTCTAAAATAAGTCCAGAAGGCAAAAATAGCTCATAAACGCCTACAGCTAATGCAGCAACTCTTTCTCCATTCCCGACGCGCAGATCTATCTCCCCTTTACTCAATCTTCTACTTCTTTTCAAATCCTGCACATTACGACAAATGTGAGAACCACATCCGGTATCCAATACCCAAGATGAAGAAATATAAAGATTGACGTCTATAACATAAATACCTCGTGGTGGTGGAATCACTATTCCAAGCTTCTTATCCTCCAGATATTTAGGGCAATTCCTCCTCCAGTGACCTGCCTGGGTGCAGTAGTGACACTCACCCTTAGCCACGCCTCCACTAGGCTTTAAGGCTTCCTTGGATTTCGCAACTTTCTTGCGCTTTCCTTTGGAAGTAGAAGCAGCTGATTTTCCCTTCTTCCTATGCACCATCATTATGGCCTTGCCCTTGCCTTTGTTAATGCTCTGTTCCGCTGTCTTAGCATTTTCAATAAGTCAGGCAGAGTCTTACTGATCTCGTTCATATTATAGTTCATGATGAACTGATTATAACAATCAGGCAACGATTGCAGGACAAGATCAGTAGCCAAATCTTGGCCAAGTGAGAATCCCAGTGCAACACCCCGTGGTCCCCAAGCCTTCCGTTCCGGACTGGAAAGCCCAGGAGGGCGATGCTAAAAGTATTGGTGGAAGTCATAAGCAAAACATCCATATATTACAATACTATTAAACATTACACGAGTCTTTATATATTACATGCACGTTTGTAAAACTACTACATTATGTTGACTAGTCAGACTTTATTACTGCTCGTGATATCCGTCTAAGTAAGTCCCGTACCCGGTCATGCCATAGTTTTCTTCTTCTAAACTTGCGGGGGAAGGAAACAAAGACCGCAGTTTTCTAAAGTCAGCATAAAATACTGAGTAAGTAACACCCAAGCTTGTAAAACAGAAGACGAGGCATGTTTACTTTTCGTAATAATAACAAAGAGGAAGAAATTGTAAAACAGTAGAGTAGGAACTCAAATGTAAACTTCTTTCTCTTTTAAACTTTCTTTCTCAAGTTTCCACGGGGAGTATAATTCCCAATCTCTTCTTCTCTTTCTTTTATAAATATCCAAAACCATATTATTATCTTTGTTGATACGAGGAAGGAACTATCCATCTCGCATACTCCAAGACCTTAAGTGCCGGCACCCCCCTAAGACTTCTTGCGGCCAGAGAGGTGAGTACATGGAGCAACCCGGCAGGTTGCGACCGGGAAAAATAAACGGGTTGGGTGGCCGTAACCAACCACGACCAATCTAAATCACGGGTCAAGTGATCAAAGTCAACTCGACAATAATAATAAGCTTCTCCCAAACAACTCTTTCCACTTTATGTGATTACGGGTTATTATTTTTGTGTGACAGTTTCAAATCAAATCAGCTTCTTTAAAATGTAAACTACTCACAAATAAGAACATATAATTCATAAACACATTTTGAGACAAGTATTAAAATCACGTTACGACACGAAGGAAGCTGGGCTAGCTAGGCTTGGCATATTACTTACCTTGCTTATTCAATGAATAGCACGTAGCACTCCCCTAGAAAGACCCGTAGTCTTCGTCAACAGATTCGTCACCTACGCGTTATCGATACACGTGTCAAAATAAGAATTTCTATACATTTGACGAGTTTCATTATTTAACTTCCATATACTACGCTTATAATTTCTTAGTAATAATTTTAAGCTCTATTATTATTATGTAGAAACCTATAAATTAATTCCACAAGTTTTTATATTTACTAAATATTATTTTAGCTAACTTACTTATTTTCTAAGTAACAAAATTCTATAAAGAGTAACATTATTAAAATAGTTATTTATTTAGAAAATCTATAGAAACTAGACTATTTTTAAATATTTCTAATAAATGAATATAAATATTTAAGTTTGATATGTGTTATTCTTCTTATAAATAATTTCTTGTTATTAATTGAGAAAATCGTTAACTTTAAATTCTAATACATTTCTTAATAAATAATTGCAAATTATAACTACTTCCAAAATAAATATTATTTAACTAACAATTACTTTTACATATACTATCTATATATTTAACTCACTTTCATTAAAATAATAATTATGTTTGTAGAAATGGGTTTAAATATAAAAATTATGTTTTATTTTCAAAATAGAATTTTATTTCCCTAGCCACTATTTTTATTTATAATATTTAATCACCTATATCCATTTTTATTTTAATATTGTTATTATATAGAAATCTATAACTTAATTTATAGACTTTAAATGCTTATTTTACCAACACATCTATTTATAAATAACCAAGAAATTATTCAAAGGATAATATTATTAAAACGGTTATTTATTTATAAAAATAATTATGGACACTTTTTATGATATTCTTGGTAAAATAAATATTAGAGAGAAATTATTCATTTTTTTAATATACATAAACTTTTGCTATAAATTGAGAAAATGCTAACTCTAATTCCAAGTCACTATTTAATAGCCAATAGATTCAAAATAAATGTTTATTTAAACTAATTGACATATTTTCAAGAAAGTAAATTCTATACAATTAACAAATATTTTACTTATTTTAATATTTGCTTACTTTTGTTTAATTAAAATGATAGTTAAAATCATTTTAATCTCACAAATCATCTTTTTTTTTTCATATACTCAGATTATTAATGACAGGAGGACCCCAATTATTCTGAAACTACACAAATACCCCTATTCATTAACTAAAACAGTTTCTGAAAATAACAACTACCTCCCCCTAAGCATGAATTTCAAACTTGACCAATCTAGATGTGAATTCAAGCATTAAAATTAGTTTTTGACAATCTAAATCAACTCAGGGTAAAGAGTAGAGCGTACCGGAACCAAGAATCGCAAGAAACGGTTGAGAATTGAATCGGGTCACGTTGCCGAACGGTGGCGGCAGAGGTGGAGCTCGGCCGGACCTCCTCCGGTGGTTCTGGGCTTCGATTGAACCTCCTAGTGACTTGGTCGGCCCTCCTAGAGGTCAGAGGGATGATGAGAGAGAGGTGGGCAGCTCTGGTTCGGTTCGGGTGGAGTTTGGTCAGAGTTTGGCCGGCGTTAATGGAGGTGCGGCGGTGATGATGGCGGCGCTCTGTTACTGCAGCTGGGTTGCTGCTGGGTTCTTCTTCTTCTTCTACTTGTTTCAGGTCGTTTCAGAGAGGAGAGAGTGAGAGAAGAAAAGGGGTGGTGGTTGTGGATCTCTCGGGTTTCTTCCCCGACGGTGGTAGCGGCGGCGGTGGTGGCTGTGTTGCCACTGTTAGCTGCTACTGCTGCTGTTTGATCTCTGTTTTTGGACAGAGAAAGGGATTAAACAGAGTAGAGAGAGATGGGGAGATGGTGGCAGAGAATTGGAGGTGGAGGTGATGGCCTCGGTGGTTCCCGTCGGGAACAGAGGCGGTGGTGGTGGCAGTTTTGGGCTAGCTGCTGCTGCTGCCGTGCTCTGTTTCGTCCAGAGAACAGAGTGAGGCAGAGAGGAGAGCTGGGGCAGTGGGTGAAGGTGGAGGTGGTGGTTGTGTTCTCGGTGGTGGTGTTGGTGGTCGCCGGAGATGGAGAAGATGATGATGACGTTGGTGGTGCTGATTGAGTGCAGTTGTGTTTTTGCCGAAGGAAATGAGAGAGGAAGATTTTATAGGAGGTTTGTGAAAGTGATGGAGGCGGTGGTGATGATTTTTGTCGGGCAAAACTTTTGCCGAATGAGAAAAGTTGGAGAAGAGGAAGAGAATTGGAAGTTGAAGAAGAGGAAGAGAATAAAACAGAGAACTCTGGTGAATTTCACCTGATAGTGACACTTCTGAAAGTTGTTAGGTGTGTTGGGCACACCAACGTGTAGGTGGATTGGGTGTGTGTTATCTACACAATAGTGTGGTGGTTGCACACACGTTAAATAATAACAATAAATAAACTTAGCCGAATTAAATTATAAATATTATCTTAATGTTTTCTAAAAGATTGTCCGAATAATTTCCCCAATTCAATACTATTCTTATTCTTATTCTTATTGTTATTGTTATTATTATTATTATTATTATTATTATTATTATTATTATTATTATTATTATTATTATTATTATTATTATTATTATTATTATTATTATTATTATTATTATTATTATTATTATTATTATTATTATTATTATTATCTACTAATAAGGCAAAAACATATAACATTTAACTCACAAGACAAATGATTTTTATAAAATTAACAGTACTTTCTTAATCAAACTGAATTTCGTTCTAAATTTCTAAATTTACTATTTTACCCCTGATAATCAGACGGGGTATTACACCCAGTCTCTCAAGGTTCTCAAGGTACCGGATCATTCGAAGTACGTGAGGTCCTACTGCATTCCCCTTTGCAAGACTACTCTTGAATAATGCTTTAGACACCTCATAGCGCTCATGCCTAGCCAGTTCCTGAAACAATTGTTTCAAGTGTATGATCATATCACAGGCTTCCATATTCTCATGCTGCATCTGAAGCTCAGGAGTCATGGTACAAAGCATGAGGCAAGTCACGTCATTAGAATCATCAATATGTTTCTGACGTGCCTTCACTTCCGCTAGAAGAGACTCATCTTGTGGTGGTTCTGGAAATGGAGTGTCCAAGACGTACAACTTCTTTTCCTGCTTAAGGACAATCCTTAAGTTTCTGTACCAGTCAAGGAAATTTGTTCCAGACAGTTTATCCTTCTCAAGGACAGAATGTAGGGATGAAGTCGATGCACTGTTGTTTGCCATTTGGAATTCCACAAAACGCGAAATGTGCAATTTTAGTATTTTGAACAATTTAACTATATTCAACAATGGATAGATCATCAAATATAACTCCCACTATTTTTCTCGGATTAAGAGCCCTCACCATTAATGCGGAAAATATCATTATATTTTCTAGTAGGTCCAAGATCCCTTTTTCACTTCTTCTTGAGCTTGCTTTGGCAAGTCACCCAATAATAGGTTATTTAGGTAGGAACCATTCCAATTGCATCCCATGCAACTCTTGGTCCAAGTAGGTGAATAACTCTTTATTCTTTATCCCATGGATAACACCTCATTGTCATACCTCTAGGCTCATCAATCCAATTGAATCTTGCCCAGTTGCATCCAACCTCTTGTTTCAACATACAGACATTACTAGCTTGTATCGTCCTCAACACACCATGATAAATTAAAATCGCCTTGCTTTGGCAAACCCGAATTTTAATGAAACCTGATCACGAAGGGTGTTTTGGCAAGAGAAGGCAAGACGCAATATTTAATTGAGGGATTTTTCTTTCTTAATTTTTTTGGTTGATCTCATCAACATGGTGTACTTATTTGGATTGGGCAATCCACAATAAAAGACCAACCTTGTTTATTATTATCTTGTTATTGTTTTCGCTAGTATCGCCATACACACAAAAATTAAATAACAAGACATGAATAATAAACATCCCCAAAATAAAACGTGGCATGGATATGGCCCCTAGACTAATGATATTATCAAGCTAATGATAATATCCAATTTCCCCAAAGTGACGAGCTCATCTCCATGTGCCTTACCATAGCCGCGCGCCTAGGGGACGTCATCTTTGTCTTTTGGCTCCTTTGGTTCTCCGGCCTTTTTCTCCATGCACTTGGCTATCAGCTAAATATTTCTAATTCTAGCCTAAAATCTAGAATAAATAATAAAATCCTCACATGTCGAGGAGAAAAGACGACTCGCAGGCCGTAAAACCGAGTTAATTATTACATTAATTTGATCAGCTCGCATGCCGTAAACCAAACCACAAAGCAATAAACATCAACAATCCTAAGCCATATCCATCCACCATGCAACAAAGCAAATAATACAGTTAAAACCAATTTTTAACGTGCTTGTTTAATTTTAATTGAATTGGGTAATTAGGGTTACAACAGTCCAAGGAGTTCAAGCCAACAAGGGGCCCGAACCCCTAGGACCGCCGCCCGCCACTAGGCCCGGCCCAAGGCCGGCCGCCCCATTGTGGCCCGCGGCCTTTGCTTGGCGCGCAAGGAGGGGGTGGACGACTAGGGTTTCGGCTATAGCCTCCTTCCCTCTTCCTTGTTGTCCAAGCAAGGTTGTTTCCTTTATGGAATTGTGTCCATAATTGAAAACCCCTTTTCAATTATGTGCCCATGAACCCTAATTTTTTCAAGATCCCAATTGTTCACTTCTTTATGTGATTAAACTCACCAATTCTAACATCCAATGTTAAATTGGATCTTGTTTATATTGAATCAAATTCAATTTGCATCTATTAGGCCAATTATTTTCAATTTTCGTGTAATTAACAATAATACGGTGTATAAACTAAAATTGTAACACATAAAATTATGTTATGCTCTACGACCTGTGACTCTGATACCACTGTTGGCTTTTGACGTAGGTAACACAGCGGAATAAAAAAAATTAATCCTACTTCAAAGCCCACCACGGATCGTTAGGAGGAGACATCATAACATGATAAGAGACATAGTATTGTGTACCTTTTGATTTGTGAGATCACACGAAGAATGATTTCCTGGTCTCTACGGTTGATCCACGTCTCGAGGTGAGATCTAGATTCTTCCTTCTTGCAATTTCTAGCTTGAACCGGAGGAAGAGGGAAGAAGAATCAACGCAACAAGGACAAGAGGAGGTTCGGCCTCCTCTTTGTGCCGACGAGAAGGGGTGGACGGCCTAGGGGCGTGCGCCTCCAGGTCTTCTTGCTCTCTCTCTCTTTTTCTTTCTACCACTCTCTTTGTTATGTCTAATAACATTAAGTGGGAAGGAACCTAGACCCTCCTTTATATACTCCAACAACTCCTTGTTGATTCCATAAAGGTGTTTCCTAATTCTACATGAACTAGAATTAGTCCCTTCCTTGCAAATTAGTCCGACTAAGTTTGCAAGGTGTAGCACAATGATCCTTCTATTAATTAATCAATATTAATTAATCCCAAATCTAGCTCTACTCTATTTGACGTGTGATACCATAGGTTTCTATCTAGCTGGTAGTAAATTTTACTAACATGGAGCGGTGTCTAGCAACACATCCATGCTACCCAACTAATAGAAATAGTCAGTGATCCCGACAAACCTCTTGTGCCCAATATCTTATATTGCACTTTCCCTTTGTCTCCATATCCGGATTGGACACGAGACATAAATAGTCACACTCGTATATCCAATCATAGTTCCTCTTTCCTGGGAATATGCTTATGCGAGCAGATAACATCAATGTCTCCATATTGATTTATCTTAGTCTGGCCAGACATTCAATAAGCCTCATCCCTCGAGTGGCCGTTGATATTTACTCCCATTATATGGGAGGGAAAAATCCTAACTACAACACTAGGATCTCAAAGCTTGCTTCCTATCATGCCTGATAGCTATCTCTATGATTACCCAGTTACGGTGTAACGTTTGATAACTTCAAAGCACAATATTCCACAAACTAGAGTATCTAGTGACTTCAAGTCTAAGGATTGCAATTATATTAGCACTACGAGAAGCGATTGTGACTTTACATAATCTAATGTATCTTTCTCGTTGTGGGTCAATCCAGTATGCCATTACCCCTAATGCATACCCATGTGTTAGACTTGATATCTCCATATCCGTCTAGCCACATACTAGTCTATATTTGATCGTCGTATTAATCAATATAGTGGACTAGGGATATTTAAGATAAACAACACATTGTATCTAAGGACTTCATTATTTTAAATATCACAACATATAATAAATGAATACTCTAGCCAAAAGAGTGTTCATACTAAATATACGATTGCCTCTAGGGAATCTATTCCAACAGGCTTGATCAAGCAGCAAAAGTAGAGGAAGGAGGGGACGAACGAGACAACATCTCTTTAAATTTTGAAAGAAAACTCAATAATCAATAAACAATAAAAAACAACCCACAAGCCGTACTTAAATAGTTGAAAATCATTATTTATCCAAATATGGTAAAACTCCCAAAATCATCCCATGTTATAATTTTAAATGAAATAACTGACTCAAGAAAGATTGAACCAAATCGGGTTTAAATTAACGTCGTAATTAACTGAAATATTATTTAAAAAACATTTGACACTTAACTACCTTGCAGTTTCACAATACTTATATTTTGGTGCACACAGATTCAAAATTGACACTTAACTATTATATTTTGGTTAAACATTACTGACACTTTGGAATAAGCAGTTTCAAAGTTGACACATAACTGCATGCAATATGCAAATTACTGACATCCCACCCCAATTTCGATGAAAATTGTCACTTTTGAAATCAAATGACATAATGAAACTGTCATCGAAATTGGAGCGGGTTGTCACTAATTTGCATAATGCATGCACTCAAGTGTCAATTTTGAAATCGGCTGCACGAAAGTGTCAGTAATGTCTAATTGCGTGAAAATTAAGTGTCGATTTTAAATATGTGTGCACCAAAATGTCAGTAATGTCAAACTCCATTGTAGTTAAGTGTTAATTACTCGGGTTTAAAATAGCAAAATTGACAATTTGGAGCGTTAAAGACCATATTTTGGCCAAATTAGGGCAATGAACGTCGTGGTTTCTGGTAAGATTCATGGATGGTTTGATCCTGATCCTCAAGCCCTTCAATTCTGCCCTGATTCTGCGTTAGGACCAAAACAACTTTTTTGAATTCCATGAAATCCATCCTGCATCAGTATTCTAGTCCTCTGTGATATTCGATTTGCTACTTATATACTCGCCTTGCAGATAAAGGAGCTCTATTCTTTTATTTTTGTACAAAGGAGAGAACAACTCTAAAACAAAGAAAAAATGCTGCCTAAGCCAGCCATGTCTAAACTAAACAGATATTCACAAAAATCTGGCAAGAAAAAAGGAACATCTTCTGCTCATCCATAAGAAGACCCTGATTTGCCGATAGATCAGCCACACCATTACACTTCCTGGGAATATGAGTGACAGATCTAGAAGTACTCTCCATCAAGGCTTTAATAGCAAAGATTAGAAACATAAAAGGGGAGGTTCTGCTGTTATGGAGAACCAATTCCACTGCATCCATGGAGTCTGACTCCACAATGGCATTTAACAAATCCATTCCTTTAAGAGCAAGTAAACCTTCATACCCAAAGCTCACCATGTGACACAAAAGTAGGAACAATCTTCCTCTGAAAACTCCATAACCAAAGGCCATTCATGTTTCTGCAAACTCCATAACCAAAGACCATTCTCACTTTGAGCAAAGTCTACATTAAGCTTGATTTTCCCAGAAGGTGGACAAGCCCATTTTACAATCTTAGGAGGAAGAAAGACTCTAGCTGGAGAGAGTATTAAACCTGACATAACTCTCCTAGCTTGAGAACACAGAAAACCAACAATATTAGGTAGCTTCACCACCTATTCAATAAGTAGTTCCAGCTTATGCCATAACCAGAATTGAGAAGAAGGAACCAAAAATAGAATTGGCCATTCATTGTCTGTAAAAGTACTCTAATTTTTAACCAATTTCAGATCAACCCATTGAGTCAAAGAAACACTGAAAAATTCACTCCAATGATTTTTATGCACAAAGGTAAAACTGGAAAACAGTATCACGGTAGATTGATTAAGCAACATAAAAATTTATTATTCTACTAAGGATAAAAATACAGACTGATTAGTGAAATGTTTCAAAACCCATTAACCAACACATCATCACCATACTTGTTTTTCTAGCATATTCCTTTTGGACAAGAGATTAATTTACCATCCCATCAGTGTCTATCAACTGGATCTTCTGTAGACTACACCCACATGCTACACAATGGAGAACACTTTGGATCCTTCTTGCATGGCTATAACTGTGTCTCACTTTCACTTTAAAATTAATCAAAAGAATGCAAGAAGCTTAGTTGAGCAGGTAGCAGGATACCAACAACTAGAGGGAGAACCACAGACAATACAAATCATCGTGTTTGGTAAGGTATTCATTTGTCTATTACATTTATCATGCACACTTTTTCAGTTGTATGCATGTCGTATCTTCATCCACATCTGTTTGCCCAGATCTACAGTCCCTTCATGTGTTTAATGGGTTAATAGAAGATTAACACAACATTTGATGCTTAATAAATTGATTGATAATCACAGATCTACAAATTCAGTAGATAATGTACATGCATGTTTAGTTGTATTGCTTAATTTCTCTTCAAAGTATATGTGGGATATTTTCGTGTGTGTGTTTTATTATCA
Source organism: Linanthus parryae (assembly GCA_023055425.1). Taxonomy (NCBI): domain Eukaryota; kingdom Viridiplantae; phylum Streptophyta; class Magnoliopsida; order Ericales; family Polemoniaceae; genus Linanthus; species Linanthus parryae. The sequence continues at coordinate 4,523,722 of JALGPY010000019.1, read as the reverse complement.
TTGAATAAATTATATTCTGTGCATCTAAGAGTATGATTTGGATCTTCACTTCTCATAAGTGCCATTGTCTTACTCCTTTGTCTGTTATATGACAGTGGGTTACAAATATCATTTTCCTTTGTGAATCGAGCAACCAATATTTCGAGGTTCATGTCAAATTCCGGCAAATTTGCTGTGACTACATAAATAATGGTGGTTTTATGTATAAATACTGAAAACAGATGCAGAGATGTCATATATATTCTAACTATAATCTATGCACATCATATTCGTATTTACATGATTAATAATGTTGACTTGCAGCTACCTGCATAAGATAATGGCCATGCATCAGGGGAAAATCATTATTGGGACTAGCAGCAAAACTCCAATTGTCATAAGCAGTGATTCAGATGACGAATCATTCAACAAACTGAAGAAGACTCAACCTAAAATTGAAAAAGGTGACTCTAAATTGGGAGCTATTGCCATCAGGGAAGATGTGTTACCCAGCATGCCTTCATCCACTTGCAACTCAGATGCATTTACGACTCAGAGGAAAGCTGATGCAAAAAAAGTCTGCATGAAGATCTTATGAAGTGGAAAAACTACCTGCGCCATGAGAGAAAACATACGCACACATATTGAAAAAGGCCAGATGAGACTTGCAATATTGGATAAAATGGTTACGTAGAAACAGCAGGAGATTGCTATCTTAGCTGAATTTCTGTGTAGGCTTCATCATGTTGATGACATTGATCGCCGGCATCGCTCTGCAACAGCAGCAACCTCAATTAACAAGGGGATGGGGACAACAACACTGCAACACTTCCGTGTTCCAAACATGCAAAGTTTTAGAGGTGCATATGTTAGTACTTTAGGTTGCATTTTTTTGGCTGTGTAAATAGTATGGGTTTAGGTGCAACCATAGTTGCATGTTTTGCTGTAATAAAACGTCCATATGTATGCAACTATTCCACCGTTTTGCAGTGTATTAGTAGTTTTACAAAACATGCCTCTGTCAAGTAATTTTTTCTCCACTCCTTCCCTGTTTTTTTCCTCCATTTTTCCCATATGACTTCGTCACTTTTGTGTTCACTTATTCTGTTCAAATTTCAGTTAATTTCAGTATTGTCAACTTTTCATCCTCTTTGATGTGGTTTGTCGACATTTTCGTCATAACATAGTTGTACGTAACTATCCATTGTTCTTGTGTTTTGTTACTCGACCTTATCTTGTCATGTATGATAGAACAGAAGGGAGAATAAAAGTAAAAGGTGGACGTGGTAAATGGCTAAATCGATTGAGAAGAAGAACAGTGTAGGAAGAACAAATAAATGCATATAATTATAGCTTGAAAAATATATGAGCAAAATGTGAACATTCCAATTATGTAAGCATTTTCATAACGTATTAATGTTTACAATTTAATTATCTGCTCATTTCATTATTATAATGGATATTAAGAAGGGAGGAAAAAAACATGAAAAGAGAAGTGCGTAGAAGAAAGAGATTTGGTATACCATATCATAAATAACATATTCAATTATACATCTATCCATTCTAAAAAAATAGATCAGACATGTATTGTTAATTTTTTTTTTTTTTGAAAAAACAAAACTCAATTTATAATAAAATTATTACAGCAATGCCAATTCATATTTTTCCATCATCACTACCGTCCATATAAGGGTTTCCATAGCTTCACCCAAAATCTTTCTTCCTCCCGTCATTCTGTCCTGTCAACTGCATTACCCTTAGCTCATGTCGCCGCAGTCGTAGCCAACTTCTCAGGGAATCCTCCAAACTCTTCCACACTCTTCCGCGTGATAAAAGAATAGGATACTCCCAGAGAAAAGCACCATCGATTAAATTGGACCGAACCAGGTAATCGCTTTGTTTTCTTCAACAATCGTATTGTGCGTTAGATGCATGTATACTTCCATCTGTGGTAAAATTTTGAGCAATTAAATCATTTCCTTCGTGCACTAAGTTCATTCATGTAACATGTTAGAAGTTTAGGTACATATTGATTTATATGACAACTACAATCTGTGTGTATATCGTACTCCTATTCTAACTATTGGGAAAAAATAGGTTCATATATTGCTTTATATTGAAACTGGAAACATGTTCTCCATCTTCTGTTACTGGCAATCAGGACACACTAATTAAGTGATAATCGTAACAGACAACTAATGTTCTAGATGTTGCGGTTTATTTGTGAGCGTCTATCGTTTTAGCATATCTAAATTATCACCATGAGTTCCTTGTTAGGTTAATACTTCATGTTGTTCTTTCGCCAACTGTATAAACTGCGGTTGTTGGAAGATGTAGGTCAGTAACTACGAGTGGTTTATGCAATGGTTTCACCGGCACATACTTTCAATCATAATTTCTCATACCAAAAATCTCTTTCCCCAAAAAATAATACATGCTACTAATTGTTGGGCGATATACTTTGTCTTATTGATATTAATACCGTAGTGTGATGTTACTACCTCCCATCCATCCTCACAGGAGTGCTGAATTGCAGGTCAATGATATGCAAATAATTTTGATGTCGTCGTGTCTATGTACCTATGTGTAAACAATGAATTGCCTGTAGACGAGTTATTCTCATGTTATGTCATCTGTGATGGTCATATGAGTAACTTAAATCTGATGCCAGCAATATTAGCACTCGCACACGACATGCTTATTTAATCGTACGTAATTTCAGGATCATGGGTTGTTAGATCTAACCTTTCATATCAGACGTGGTATGGAACACCTTATCTCGAAATCGTTAGTTACAGAGAAACAAATCCAACACACAAATACAGAATCAGCTATGGTGCTGCCTGCGAAAAATATGCCTCATGCAGCAGAGAGCAACATTGCAGCTACGACCCTTGCAAAATCTGAACCTGAACTTGCGCAGGTGTGCACAAGAGATTCCGGCAGGGAGACCTCCGTGTACACCGTACGTAGTGGATCAGAGATCGCACAGGAAGAATAGGGGTGTGTGTAGGGAGAGAGCAAGTCAGTAGCAATGTCTGAGAGAGAGACAGAGGTTTGGCAGAGCTTCCGCGTATGGCAGTGTTGTTCTCTTTGTATGGAAAGAGTAACGATATATATACTGGAGAACGTGGCCGTTGTAGTGTAGTTAATGCGCCCATTAATGGCGGCTTAATTAGCTTAACCGTAACGGCACGTTCGTCCGAGTATATAGGAACCGTTAGAGCACGTGGTGCGCGAGTACCGGAACCGTTACGAGGTTGACCGGGTTTGACCGGATTGACCGGGTCTAGGGAGCTCGTGCCATAGATCTCTCAAAACAGTTACTAAAGGTCGCGCGCGGGCTTGGCTCGCACGCGACAGGGCTTACCCTAGCCTCCAAACCACAAATCCCTACAAGTCCCGTGCAGTGGTATGCGAGGGCTCTGTCTCGCAGCCCCCACATGGATCAGCTCGGCTGGTGATCCTGTGTGTGTGGAGCACAATATGGTGTGCTGGATGATCGCCACGTGGCTAAGATTAGCCATGTCAGAAAGCAGTATCTACATTAGCCCCCTTTCTGCGCGTGAAGGCTTGTAGCTGTATAGGCTTCCATGCGCGGAAACCAACATGCGCGTCGTCGTCACGCACCAATTCAAATACGGGTAGATTCAGCCCCCGTGCGTGTAATTATGACCTAAAACCCCTAGAGTCGTGCCATCTGACCTTTAGGGTTTTAGGCGTGACGTCAGCCCGTCCTGTGATTGCGCGACACGACGGTGACGGTTGCGATTCGACTACTGAAGGGACGCAACCCCTCATTCTTTTGGATAAATACCTTGTATCCCATTATTGCAGAGCATCACTTCTTTCTCTTAAAGTGAATGGTACCCGGAGATCTTCGAGAGCAGATCCAGATCATTAACTATCAGTTCAGAACTGCAAATCGTATTCTTCAACTGTGCATATCCAAGCAGGCTTCAAGGAAACAAGGTTGGCCTCGTTTACTTTTTGATTTTAAAGTACCGGCGTTTGCCTTGAACTGCGTTGAATCTGTAAACCCATGGAATCTGTGAAGAGGTTTTGATCTTTAATCCCGCTTCGCTTTACTCTTTCGACGATATTGGATCTTGCAATTACCCAATTTCTGAAATCGGCACCGGAACTGTTTGCATTCCTTTGCATAAGTCTCGAATTCAAAATTCAAACTGACTGGTGTGGTATTTCTCCCCCCCTTTTTTTTTTTTGCCCTTTCGCAGGAATGGCCAAAACAAGGGTAACCAGACCCGTCAAGGAAGATGAAGAGATGCCGGAGCTTCCGCAGTCTCTGTGGCGAAAAGCCCCCTTTCTGGGTGGGAAAGATTTTTACCACGCGAGGGTGAAGGCGAAGAGGATGCCTGATCCTGTTCCCGTTGAGCAGTTGTTAACACTGACTCGCCCAGTTAACTCAGCCTTGCTCGAGTTAGTTGGCTCCGAGGATGTGGTTCGATTGGGAATCGAGAACGGGCACTTCCCATACACTGCGATTTCTACTCAGGCGTTTGTCCAGAAGTTGGACTATATGGATGAGTGGACTGACCACGTGTTGGGTAATTACGCCGAAACTCTTGATGAAGCCGGCATTTTCTTCGCTGTTCGTGCTATGAAGGGTGCTGCCGTGAAGTTGGATCAGTCCATGCTTCTAGACCTTCTGTCCCGCTATTCGCCTGCGACTCACACGTTTCACTTTGCTGAGTTCGAGGCTGCCCCCACGCTCGAGGACGTTCAGATGCTGTATGAGCTTTCCCCCATGGGCGAGGTGGACCCCTTGAGTCACTTAAGGACATCTGCGGAATTAGCCTTGTACGCGCAGATGGAGGAGTGCTTAGCAGAGGTGAAGAAAATCTCCACTCGGTGGACCAGTACAAAACCTCTTCCGAACTGGCAGCTGGTTGATACGTCTGCGAAGAATACCTGGAACAAATGGTTGCAGTACTTCTTCCGAGACTATGCGAGCAGCAGCATTACTAAGAAGCTTTTGAGCGAGGACCCGGAGGCCGAGAATTACGTAGAGGGCAAGGGTTATCATTTGACCCTTTGCGCCTTTCTTTGTGCTTGGCTGTCGAGATTTCTGATTGATGGTCACCCCCATGATGGGGTCTTCTACCATGTGCTGCCACTTGCGGTGAGGCTCGCTCTTGGCCAGAGAGTTGCACTTGGACCCTTGGTCTTGGGCACGCTATATTACAGGCTGGATCAGCTGGTTCTGGCGATGAGGGAATCGCGTGGCCGCCTCGATGTTCTGACCTTTGTCAATATCAGCTTTTTGACAATGTGGGTTTTCGAGCGTTGGCCGTCTTATGCTCCAACTCCCCTCCCACTTGAGAAGTGGTGTCCCCCAGGCGAGACGAAAGCGCTCAACAGCGGAAGGGCTGCGAGATGGTTTGGTGCAAGCAACACCAAGTGTACTTGGAGCTTGATATGCGACAAGCGAAGGGAGTTCACTGCCAGGCCTTACGCCACACGTATTGAGAATGTGCGGTGGTTTCCGAAGCTATACCCCTCCGAAGGTATGGTCTTGTCAGAAGACCTTCTCTTTGAGAAGGGATCGCATTTCCACGAGCGCTATCGTGAGTTCTTTTGCTGGTGTCTGCGAGGTTCTCTTCCTGCACTTGCAGAGCATATTCGTGAGCTCGCGCCACGATATGAAAGGCTTACAGTGGATGTTGACCCCACTCGGGTCTCTCCTCAGTTTGGTTTCGATGCGGTGGCCCCATCAATCTGGCCCCAGTCTATCGTTAGAGGGTGCTACAAGCGCTTGCTGACAAAGGAATGCAAGACGGTCCTTATGAGCAATCTTCCCTTTGAGCAGCCTGCGGGAACTCGCAGGGGTGGTTGTTCCCAGAATTGGATCGCATACTGGATTGCCCAGCATACGAGGATGGAGACGGAGGCGGCGGCGCAGCCAGGAAGAGCCCCCTTGATCAAGAGAAACTCTTTTCCGTTTCGCCCCAATTGCAGTCTGAGCGAGTCTGAGTACGGTTGCTACTCGTTGTTGGACCGCGAGAATCATTTGTGCCCCGATTTCATTCTGAAGGAGCAGGTCGATGCAATCAAGAAGGGTGACACGCAGGTCATCAAATATAGCAAGGCGTTTGCTGAGGTAAGCAGTTTCCTTGTGTGCTTTGAGCTCTTTGATTTGCTTGCACTGATGCTTTTTGTTCTGTATTGTCTAGTGTCATGTGCGGAGGTTCGCAGCTGGTGACCGTTCCAAATCGCTGGTGGATACCATTGTTGCGACCAGAAGAAGGGGGGAGTCGTATCGGCTAGCATGGAGGATGGATGCCGAGGTCGAAACAAAAGTTCGCGGGGTCATGAACACTTTTGCTGACTCGCTGATAGACAACCCTCCGGCTCCGTCTCCTCCTAGAGATGACCCGTCCCCTCCAGCGACTGCGGCGCCGAGAGCGAAGAGGCCTAGGCAAAAGGGGATTACGATTTCTTCCCCTAGGAGCGCTCCAGCTTCGCCCCCAGCGAGGTCCCTTTCTGTCAAGGACAAAGGTAAGGGTCGTATGCCCGGCAAGGTGCGAAAAGATCTCGCAGTCGAGACCTTCGTTCCATTCAACCAAGAGGAAGAGGAAGAGAGGCAGGAGCCCCAGGCAAGTAACGGAGAAGAAGAAGGAACAGTTGTAATGCGCGAGGAAGAGTCAGGAGGTACTTCCGCCGCATTTTCTTGTCCTTTATCATGACTTCTATGCAGTTCTTTTCTTTGAACCAATTGTATATTCGCAGGTGATGATGATGAAGCCGTTGGTGGCCTTGTGGCCAAGAGGCAAAAGAGAAATGCCCATGCTGGCGTTTCAGATGATCCCATAAGCGAGGATGTTCTTGCTGAATCCCGGAAGACAGCCGCGGAGGCTGCTGCGAGAAGAAGGCAGCGAGAGGAAGAGGAGCTCGAGCTTGTGAAACAGCGGAGCCTCGAGGAGCGGCATGTTGACGACTTAGCGCGTCCAACTGGCGAGGAAGACGAGCTTCCCGAAGAAGTGGCTCCTCATGTGGAGGAGGAAGATGAGGTTCCTGAAGAGGACACAGCAGAGCTAGAGCAAGTCCAAGCGGACTTCGCAGAGATCGCAGGTGGCGATAAAGGTGAGATCTTCAATCTCGCAGTTACTTATAGAGATGTAATTGTGGGTGCGTTAAAGCACGGTGTGTCAAAGCCTGACATTCGCCGTTGGTTGGTAAGCAAATGCGGAGAACCCTCAGGTAATTGTTTTGAGTAATACGCGCATGCTAGGCTGTAGCCACTTGAGGCAAAATCATGACTGGTTTACTTGCGTCCCAGGTCACGCTTCTCTTAAAGATTTGCTTAGTGAAGATACACTGATAGGGCACGGTTCCACGTCCCTAGTGTACGATGAGGATACCTTAATCCCACCTTCGCGTGGAGGTGCTTATTCTTAGCTTTAGCAAAGATAGTGAAATAACTTATAACACAAGTTACCTCACATTGTCGCATTTGGTATCGCAGGTCATGCTGAGGAACCTGAGCTGGAGCAGAGAAGTCAGCCTTCTGCATCCCATGTTCCAATCTCGAGCTCTCATACTGAGAAGCCCGTCGCAGCTACTGGACACGCGAGTGAGCATCTCGAGGATGTCATTGAACTCTCCGATGATGTCGAAGCTGATGCTGTGCCGATGGACGAAGGTGTCCGTACCGGTGGTGGGGAAGAAAGGACAAGTGATGCTAATATTTTCGCACCTGAGAATGTCTTTCGCCCAACGACTTCAGCTGTTCCTGTGCCTCCGGCAATGACTGAGCCAGAAGCATCTATTCCTGCGTGGAGCATTTGGGGCTCGCAGGTTGGGAACGTAGTCGCAGCTGGTGCGGCCTACACTCTTCCTCCTGACTATGAGAGGCTGGAGCTCGCAGCTGATAGGAGAGCCATGGAGCGAGGGCAGTCTTTGAACAACCCGGTGGCTCGCATTCCCTCTATTCACCAAATTCTGGAAGGCACTGGTAAGTAGAGATTTACCATTCGCACGTCATATTATTTGCTTGCGAGTTCTGACATTACAACTCGTTTTTGATGTCTCAGGTTTGAAGCAAACCGATGTAGACTGGGTGGTTCGAATGCGCCTCAGATACCCCCGCTCGTTCGTGAGGTGTCTGGAGATCGTTCCTTTTGACAGGAGGCTATTCCTTACTGAAGCCATTTGGATACTGGAACAGCTGTGTGCGGCTACACCTGCGACCATCTCGGCCCAGAGTGCTGAATTGCTGTGTGGCATGTGCCAAAATCTCGTGCTCAAAGTCCAAGGCAGACTTGGTTTGAAATTCCTCAAGGACAGAGTTACACTGATTCGCGCAGCTGTAACCTTGAATCTCGGGCACCAGAATCTCGCAGCGGAGATGCAGAAGGTGGAGCAGCAGAAGCAAAAGGTTGATGAAGCTTTGAAGCTGTATGACGAAATGAATGCCAAGTGCGAGCAGCTAAAGCAAGAAGTGCAACAAGTGGAGAGGCTGATCGAGCAGTTCGAGCCCCAGGACTCCTTAGTCAAAAATTTGTTTTGACTTTTCGTTTTTTTGAAAAGTTCGGAAAATGGCTGAGACATTAATGTAATGCTTTGAAACATTAATGTAATGTTGCTAGGGTTTCTCCCCCCTCTTTTTTGACAACAAACAATGAGTTTGCCCGTTTTGCCCTTTTCGGGATTTGATTGGACATTTTCTGTGCATATCCAATTATGACATCAGCAATTGATTCTTTGCTTGATTTTCGCGCTAATTTCTCGGCAGATAAGCACGCTTCCGTTGGGAAGTCCATCCGAATCATGACTATCCGTCATTTATTAGGATACGCAACCGAATCGTCGTAGCCTTTAGTAGGGTAATTGATTGTTACCGCTTTTCAAGGCGTAAGTGATTGAACTTACCCTCTTTTTGAATTTGCTGACTCATCTTAAGCAACCGAAGAGTCTCCACAGGGCCTATATAAACCCTGCCTTTGTCATTTGGGTTCTTCATCCCAAACATGTGCTTTGCCGTGAGTCTTTACGACTGCTGGCTTCAACGCTTGTTTTTCGTTGATTCATGGCAACTTCAGGCTTTGAATCCTGAGTTTGCGCTTTGTGCCATAGAAATAGTTTCCAAGATCCACTTTATGAGGCTCATTGCCGTTTATAACCGTCATAAAGAGGATGCAGATAATACCTCATGTGTGTTCGAAGAAATTTCTTCGTGTATTATGTGTGCAGGTCATGTTTCCGGCCGCCTCGTGGCGAGGTGCAGCGCCGTAGTGACCGTGCTACCGTCTCGTAATGAACGGCGTGATTCTTCTTCAGCATCTCCGAAGAAGAATCCGTTGTCTTCACATTTGTGAGGTCGGGGTGCTCGTCAATGCCCTTGTCCAACATGACAAGGAATCCATCACCAGAGGAATGACTGCTTCGCCTGTTGCGCGGAGTATCCTTTGTCGGCACAGGAAGCTCCTCCGGCGCCTATCTTGGTCAGACAGAGGCTTTTGTCATTCCTTGGGGTCTTGGGTGTATCATATCCCTGACCTTGCTGCTAGGGATGTGGCGGATGACAAGTTGATCTCTTCGCGGCAGCATCCCTTTTGCTATAGATCTTTGGCCTCAGATCTGCGTACTGTGCTGCCGGTGTCAAGACCGGTGGATTCTCTCTTTTCTTAGTGAGAGTTCCCTTGGCGCATCTCTGGCTTATCAGCCATTTTTCGAATGTATTGCAAGCCATGTTGGCTGTGTAGTTAGATGCGAGCTTTTCGCTTGTAAGCTGCTATCTAGATAGATAAACTGTAAGTCATTTGACTCATAATGATAAATAGCTCTTGTATTATCTGTTCTTTGCAACAAAATACAATTTCGCATGCGTTTCGGCTTGTTTTGCCTTGCATAATTCCATGTAATGATTTCTCATATGCGATGTCAATTCGCAGACGCTTCGCTAGATCATTTAAGATCGTAATTTCGCAGCTGTGCCATCTTGACGGATGGGCTTGTAGTTGGTCGTTGTAAATCGTATGAGATCACGTTCACAACGTTGCCATCGTTCCGGATAATTTTCCAGAGATTAATCAAGATCGTTGAGCCATGCAAATTGCTATCATAGAAGATAGGCTTTGTTTGAGATCGTTTCTCGCATAAACTGCTATCACAGCAGATAGATCTTTGGAAGATCTAATAAAATGATTCTGCACGTACGTTGCCATCATAACAGGCGGGCTTGGGTAATTAACCAAAATTACTTTGCGTAGAAATTGCTATCGTAATAGATAGACTTAAGAAGACCATTATAAGATCGCATCTGTAGAACCTGCTATCTTCTATAGATAGGCTTTAGATGATCGATTGAGATCATTTTGTATTTCGCTGCTATCGCAAAGGATAGGCTTTGGATGATCATTTAAGATCGCATTTTCGTTTGGTTGCTATCGCAAGAGATAGGCTTTAATGATCACTTAAGATCGCATTTGCGTTTGATTGCTACCATGAGAGATAGGCTTTAATGATCACTGAAGATCGCATTTGCATTTGATTGCTACCGTGGGAGATAGGCTTTAGATGATCACTTAAGATCGCATTTGCATTTGATTGCTACCATGAGAGATAGGCTTTAGATGATCACTGAAGATCGCATTTGCATTGGCTGCCATCGTAGGAGATGGGCTTTAGATGATCACTTAAGATCGCATTTGCATTGGCTGCCATCGTAGGAGATGGGCTTTAGATGATCGATCGAGATCGTGTTTGCTATCGTATGAGATAGGCTTTGATGATCGGTTGAGATCGCGTTTGCTATCGTACGAGATAGGCTTTGATGATCGATTGAGATCGCGTTTGCTATCGTATGAGATAGGCTTTGATGATCGCTTGAGATCGCGTTTGCTATCGTATGAGATAGGCTTTGGTGATCGCTTGAGATCGCGTTTGCTATCGTATGAGATAGGCTTTGATGATCAGTTAAGATCGCGTTTGCTATCGTATGAGATAGGCTTTGATGATCGCTTGAGATCGCGTTTGCTATCGTATGAGATAGGCTTTGATGATCGCTTGAGATTGCGTTTGCTATCGTATGAGATAGGCTTTGATGATCAGTTAAGATCGCGTTTGCTATCGTGTGAGATAGGCTTTGATGATCAATAAAGATCGCATTTGTGTTTGCTGCTATCGTAGAGATAGGCTTTTGATGATCAGTTAAGATCGTGTTTGTGTTTGCTGCTATCGTAGAGATAGGCTTTTGATGATCAATTAAGATCGTGCTTGCGTTTGCTGCTATCGCGGGGATAGGCTTTGATGATCAATTAAGATCGCATTTGTGTTTGCTGCTATCGTAGAGATAGGCTTTTGATGATCAGTTAAGATCGTGTTTGTGTTTGCTGCTATCATAGAGATAGGCTTTTGATGATCAATTAAGATCGTGCTTGCGTTTGCTGCTATCGCGGGGATAGGCTTTGATGATCAATTAAGACCACATTTGCATGAATTGCTATTTGCAGCGAATGAATCATTGTTAACGGAGATATTTAAATAAAATAGAGCAATATAAGCGGCTAGAAATATGAACTTCTCATTTGGGAGAATTCTTTTATTACATCGCTCTCATATGGGAGAGGTAGAATTACAATCCTCTCATATGGGAGAGGAGATTGCATTAATCGTAGCCACATGAGATATTAAGCAACGTTATCATAAAACGTATGAAATAAGAGGAGTCAAGGATAGTACTTCTTGATCCAGCGCATGTTGACTGAGCTCGGAGTTGAGGCTGAGCCGTGCAACCTTCGTATGCTGCAGTAGCCACTATCGAAGACTTCTGTGACTTCGAAGGGTCCTTCCCAGTTGGCTGCGAACTTCGGATGAGTCGCTTCTCGCATGCAGTGGTCGGACGCGCGCAAGACCAGGTCGCCAACTGCGAAATCTCGCCGCTGAACTGTCTTGTTGTAGGCGCGAGCGATTCTTTCTTGGTACCGCTTGTTAGTCTTTTTGGCTTGTTCTCGCTTTTCTTCTAGCAAGACTAAATCGTGATCGCGTTGATTTTCATAGAGCGCATGGAAGGCCAGCCGTGCCGAATTGACTCTGACCTCCGCAGGTACTACAGCTTCGGCCCCATAACATAATAGAAATGGCGAAGCCCCTGTGGGTGTTCTTGGAGAGGTCCTGTAGGCCCACAGAGCTATGTTAAGAGAGTCGGCCCACTTCTTGTGGTCATCTGCGACCATCTTGCTCAGAATTCTCAACAGCATTTTGTTAGTCGCCTCGGCTTGTCCGTTTCCCTTTGGATAATAGGGAGTAGAGCATATTTGCCTGATATTGTACTCCGCAAGTTTCGTGGCTACCTGACGATTAACAAAAGGAGTACCGTTATCTGAAAGAATAGTATTCGGGATTCCGAACCTGCATACGATGTTTTCCTGGATGAAGTTGACCACAGCCAGCGCGTTTGCCGTCTTTAGTGGTATTGCTTCCACCCATTTGGTGAACAGCTCAGTTGCGGTGAGAATGAAATGATTCCCATGTGACGTTGGTCGGATGGGGCCAATGAAATCCAAAGCCCATGTGTGAAATGGCCATGGCGTCCCTAATGCATGTAGATCCACGGCGGGAGCGTGCACTAGGTTCCCTTTGAATTGACATTCTTGGCAGCGTCGCACCTTGGTGCGGCAATCGGCTTCCATCGTGGGCCAGAAGTATCCGATTGAGAGGAGCTGTCTGCACAATTTCGCACCTCCCTGGTGTTCCACCTGATGAGAGAGGTCCATGACTTCTTGTGCTTCCCTATCGTCTAGGCATCGCAGCAAGTTGCCCTCGTGGCCTTTTCGCCAAAGCAGGTTTTCCTGAACCACGTATCGAGAAGCTTTCCTTCTCAATTTGTCGGCCTCTTTTCTCGATTCGGGTACGGTACCCTGGGTGAGGAATTCGAACAATGGCTTCCTCCAGTCTGTGTCGTCATCGATTAGAGCGACAAGTAGAGAATCTTTGATTAGTGCGCAACTCTCGCACTTCCCTTGTATCAGGGCTGCAGCTGTTGACATGCCTGGCCAATGAATGCCATATCTCTGAGCTTTCCTGTAGATTGACACCTCGCTTTCTCCGCAAACGTGTTGGTGAATCCTTTCTAACAGCTGTTGTCCCTCTTGCTCGGAGACACATCGCATGAGTATCCCTCCAGGACCCTTGTAGTAAAGGGTATTGTCGTGGATGCAGTATCCTTTCGTGAGTGCCCAGCTCTCGCTGCTGGTGCCTTTCGCAATAGCTTGCAGGATTGTTTTTCGCCAATCTGCGTCATCTACGTGTTCGTCGTCGCACGCATCTTCTGTTAATGCCGACGATGTTCGCACTTCGATGGAAATCCTCGCGGGGCATTTGTCTATGCTGACCTTAGATCCCAGAGTTGCTAAGGCGTCTGCATGCCTGTTGTCCGCTCGGGGCTTGTGCTCGTATTTCACGTCGCAGAATTGCTGCATCAGCTTTTGCACTAGAGTGCGGTATGACAGGAGGTTGATTTCCTTCAGACCATACTCGCCCGAGGCTTGCTTAACAATCAGCTTGGAGTCTCCCATGACTGTTAAGTTGCTCACTTCCAGAGCTTTCGCTGCACGGAGCCCCGCGATAAGAGCTTCGTATTCCGCCTCGTTGTTCGTGACTGCGAAGTTGAGTTTCGCGGACATCTGTATGACTTCCCCATCGGGCTTTGTCAAGACTATCCCAATGCCTCCACCTTTTCTGGTTGACGAACCGTCGAAGTGGAGGGTCCAATAGGGCACGTCGATCGCGTAGATTTCAGGGCCTTCGAGCTCTTCTTCGATCACAGGTTCGTGGCTGTTGTCGGGAAACTGTGCCAGCAGATCTGCTACCGCCTGCGACTTGATCGCCCTTGGCTTCACGCATGTGATATCGTATTGAGAGATGGTCATGTACCATTTCGCCAATCTCCCGCCCGGAGTAGTGTGAGTTAGCAAGTATCTTATGGGGTCGCTTTTGGTGACCACCACTACTTTGTGCGATGCAAAATAGTGTCTCAACTTCTCTATCACAAAGAATAAGGCAAGGCAGTGACGTTCGATGTCTGTGTACCTTGACTCAGCAGGCTGTACGATGCGAGAGATGTAATAGATAGGCCTCTCTTGGCCCTCATACACCTGAGCCAAAAGTGCTCCTATAGATCTCCTTGTTGATGTAAGATATAGCAGCAGCGGTGATCCCAGTTGAGGCGCGATCATGATCTTTGGGGATGTAAGTACCTCCTTTAGCTTTTCGAATGCGGCTTCATGGTCAGGAGCCCAGTTGTACGCGGCGTCCTTCTTGAGAAGAGTGCTGAAACAGCATGTGATTTCGGCGATTGCTGGGATGAATCTCCGCAGATATGACAATTTTCCCAAGAATGTTTTCAAGGCGCTTTGGTTGTGAGGTGGCGTCATGCTGGTGATGGCTGACACTTTCGCAGGGTCAGGCTCGATCCCTTGGCGATGAACCACGCATCCCAAAAACTTTCCCGAAGTTACGCCGAATGCGCATTTCATGGGGTTCATTTTTAGTTGAAAGCTTCTGCATCTGTTGAACACCTTTCGCAGGTCTGCAAGGTGATCTGCTTCGTGCTTGGATTTGACTACCAAGTCATCCACATAGAATTCCACCTCTTTGTGCATCATGTCGTGGAATAGGGCCATCATAGCCCGCTGATAGGTTGCCCCTGCGTTCTTAAGACCGAACGGCATTACCGTGTAGTTAAATACCCCCACGGGAGTGATGAATGCAGTTTTCCTCGCATCTTCGGGATCCATTTTAATTTGATTGTATCCGCTGAAACCGTCCATGAAACTGAACATGCGATGGCCTGCCGTCGAATCGATAAGTAAGTCGATGTTAGGCAGTGGGAAATCGTCCTTAGGGCAGAAGCGATTGAGATCGCGGAAGTCCACGCAGATGCGGAGCTGTCCGTTCTTCTTCACTACCGGCACGATGTTGGCCAACCATGTGGGATGGTGATTTGGCTCTATGAACTTGGCGTCTAGGAGTTTGACAATCTCCTGCTTGATCTTGACGTTGAGCTCTGGCCTGAAACTTCTGGTGCTTTGCTTGACCGGTTTAGACCCTGGGATAATGTCTAAACGGTGCATGGTGATGCTCGTGTCCAGACCTGGCATTTCATCGTATTCCCATGCGAATACGTCCTTGTATTCAGTTAGAAGCTGTAGCAGCCCTTGTTCCTCGTCGCTTGTGAGGTCCGCACTCAGGAAGACTGGCCTTTTCTTTTCCTCGTTCGGGCTGAGGAACACTTCCTTTAGCTCTTGCTTTTGCGGTCGCGGCCTGTCTTCCATGCATTCGGGCGCTTCTTTGAGTTTCTCGTCCGAAACGATCTGTGTTGGCTCTTCTATCAGCGCAACTTGCTCGATTTGATTGATTTGCCCAGGGACACCCTCATGCCCGTGTGAGGACGTCCCCGCGCACCTTCATATGCGATAGCATTTCTTCCCGTTGGCGTAGAAGCTCTCTATCTCCTTACCCTCGGGGTCGTGCTTTGCAATCCTCTTAAGAGTGTACACATTCTTCCGATGATATGCGATGCGCGGCGCCTCTTCGTGTGTAGGCGGCTTTTCGTTTGCATCTCCCCTTGTCACCATCACGCCCGCAGGTGACTGGTCCTTGATGTCCTCCCAGAGAGGCAAAGGAGTAGGGTTGAATGGTCCAGGTGTTTGCTCGTCCGCCATCTCGGTGAACCACACCGCCTCGCTGAGATGTGCTTCGTCCAAGTTGAACGGGTTAGTTGAGGCTGGTATCTCGACAATCCTGTCGTTCCAGATAGCTTTCATCACCTGGTGAGCCGTCGAAGGGATTGCGTCGAAGCGATGAATCCAGGCTCGACCGATGATCATGTGATATGTGGTGTTCGCATCTATGACATAGAACTTCGCCGAACACTTGATCTTACCAATCTGAACGCCGAGGCGGATCCATCCGATCGTCATTCTAGAGTCGCTTCCGAATCCCACCAGCGGGGATGGACGTTTGACCACTTTGTGCTCGGGGATCCCTGCTAGCTTCAGTGTGTGGAGTGGAACAACATTGACCGCTGCTCCTCCATCGACGAATGCTCGCTTGAATTCGACGCCGTTGATGATGGCGGTCACGTACAGGGGCCTCTGATGGCTCGCATCTGTCTTCTTGTCGCTGGCAGAAAAGGTCATAATCTTTTCTGTGGAACGGGACGCCCTGATGACCTTCCCGTTGGAGACTACGAGTTCCTCTTCGTAGTCCTCCGCTATCCTTAAGATTGCCTTTGTCATATCCGATCGGCATTTTTCGGAGAAGTTCATTTCGTCGAAGAATTTGTTGAAGCCGTGCGACCCTTTCATGCGGTCGGCACGCTCATCCTCCGTGTCCATGCTGTAGTCTTCCTCTTCATGGACTTCAGCGATGATGGGTAGACCATCCTCTGCGACTTCTTCCAAGTCCACTATTGAGATCATGGCGACCTCCTTACCCTTTGAGCCCGAATCTGTATGAGCAGGCAGTGGGTTGTTGCGCACGTCCTTCCGGTGGTCGCTGACGATGAGTTCGCCGTTCTTCATCTTCTGGTCGAACGCGAATCTGAGCTTCTTGCACTCGGCCGTGGGGTGCATGACCTTGCCGTGGTATTCGCACCACTTGGGGTCCCTCGTCATCTCCTTGGAGGGTTTTTGCTCTAGCGGTGGCAGGATGCCGTCTTTACGCCACTGTCTACAGAGATCGCTTGCTTCCTCCACCGAGCATGGCAGAGGCGGTGCATCGAAGTTTCCGGCTTTTGCTTGTTTCTGAGGCGAAACCGCGTTGACCTCAGCTTCGCGTCCTCGCTTGTAGCCGAATCTGCCGATCTTGTAGGTGGTGCCGCTCGCAGGTCGTTCTGGAGCGCTCTTCTTTCTCTGTCTCTCGACGATGGGCTCGATGTTCATCGTGCACTCGATGAGCTTTGAGAACGTGGGTGTTTGCAAATTGATTAGCATGCTCTTGTACTCATCTCGCATGCACTGCAGGCATATCTCTACGAGTCGGCTTTCGAGCATGGGATCCTTGCACTCCAGAGATTTCGCTCTGAATTTCTTGATGAAAGTGATCCCATCCTCCTCGCGTTTCTGATACATCCGCGAGAGATGGATCATCGTCACCTTCTCCTCCATCTGGAAGAACTTAGTGTAGAACTTCTGGACCATGTCGTCCCAGGTCTTCACGGATCCGGGCTCCAACGTCCGGTACCATTTGTATGCTACATTCCCAAGAGTCTTTGGGAACTCTCGCATCAGCAGTTTGGGATCAGCTCCGTATGGACCCATGACATCGATGAAACGCATGACATGCTCATGGGCGTTTCCATTGACGTCTTCGAACTTGTCCCATTTGGGAGCCTTGTACCCCACCGGGTTAGGCATGAGATAGATCTCCCGTGGAATGGGCGGGTCGTTGTCTAGCTTCGGGATGATGGTATCCGCGAGCGACTGATGAGCCAAGATGGAGTCCACGCGCTTCTGCAAAGACGTCATGCATTCTGGAATGCTCCCCTCTGTAGCTGGCGGAGGGGTTGCCGTAGGCGGTGGCGACACATATGCCGCCGGAGGATTGGGAGTGTATTGACTGCCCGCGTTTCCCCATATGGTCGCCGGTGGAGGCAGAGTGTACTGCAAAGTTGGGTTAGACGCCAAAGCCGTGGGCTGAGAGGCGTGAGCGGCAGGGGGTAGCATTTGCGCTGTTGATCCTTGGATCGAAGGCAGCTGCGCGGCCGACGGTGGAGTCTGCAGATGAGGGTTGGGAGGCGTGGCCGATACTCCCAATCCTGGAGCAGTAGGGGTTCCTCCTCCCTGAGGGGTGGCGGTACTGACAGCTTGAAAATGTATTAGTCTGGGACATCTTTTTACCATTGGTTTTAACCCTGTGAGAGTTGAGTTTGGCCATTTTCAGCTTATTTTCCACCTGATACGGGACAGAGATTTATATATCATGATTGCAAAATTTGAGTAATTTTATGCATACTTTTGTTTGTTGGATATGATCGCGGGTGCGTGTTATGTGCAGGTAACAGGTGCCGGAAAAATGCATGAGATTGACTTGGATTGGAGGCAGCGTATCAGGAAGGCTGAGCAGAAAAAGGGAGAAAATGACTAAGTTGTGCGTTCAAACGCAGAAGCTGCGTTCAAACGCACAAGGCAGGCAGCAGGGAAAATGGCAAGATT
This sequence comes from Linanthus parryae, assembly GCA_023055425.1. NCBI lineage: Eukaryota > Viridiplantae > Streptophyta > Magnoliopsida > Ericales > Polemoniaceae > Linanthus > Linanthus parryae. Next base: position 4,505,564 of record JALGPY010000019.1, on the reverse strand, counting down.
TGGCTAAGGCGTGCGTTCATACGCAGAGACATGTGCGTTCATACGCAGGAGGCAGAGACCAAAAGCGCAGAAAAAACTAAGTCCTGCGTTCAAACGCAGGTTGTGCGTTCATACGCAGGGCTCAACACTCAGGAGAAGAAACGACCAAGGGGTGCGTTCAAACGCAGAGGAGCTGCGTTCAAACGCATGGGTTCAGGAGCCAGAAGAAGAAATTGACTAAGTCCTGCGTTCATACGCAGGGGGGGTGTGCGTTCATACGCACTGCGTTCATACGCAGGAAAGTGCGTTTGAACGCACAGACTTGTTCCAGAATCTTCCAGGACGAATCTTTTCGAGGGTAAAACAGGAATTTCGTGCATCAGTTTTGGAGACTGTGGCAATATAAAAGGAGGTGTCCCAGCACTGTTTTAGGGTTACGAAGGCATACCACAGCTATCATCATCATCAGCAGCCAGTTTCACAGCAGCCAGGAGTTGGAGCAGAGCAGGATTGGAGCAGTTTTCCAGTATCTTCAGAAATAACTAGTTTGATCTTTTCTCTTTTTATGAAACATTGTCTTTTAATAATGCAAGCTAGCTAGACCTTTTGCCTAGGTTCTCGGTGAACCTAGGGTTTATGAATTCAGCAGACTTGGATGTTTTGATTTTCAGATGCATGGCTAGCTAAGTCTTAATACAGATGGTTTGTTTATTATTCTGTCTTTGATTTTATTTACATGCATGAATGGCCTGATCACCCAGGAGTGTTACCGACAGGACCTGGTGCGCGAGAGTGACCAGTGAATGTTAGGAAGAAAAGACAGGATTTAGTACTCTGCCTTGATGGACCGAGAGGTGAAGAGAATCAGGGGACTAGCCCAAAAGCATTAGACCAACTGTTAGACGTTTAGGGGGAGACCGAGAGGAGAACCTGTAACCCTAGCAGACTTAGAACGAACCTGCAGATTTAGGTGGACCGAGAGGACCCGAAAATCTGCAGTCGAGTGATAAGTGCATGAGACCGAGAGGAGATTGTACTATTGGTATGCTGGCATAAACAAAACCACTGTGTGTTTCTGAAATCAAATAAACCATGGAAGCTGGAGAATAACCCTAGGGGATCCTGGAATCTAGATTTTTAGAATTATCGACTTTTACAACTACAACAATTTTAGCAAAAATATTCAGCAGAAAAATAAAATAAGTCTTTTTACTGTTTTTATTTATTATAATTTAGCATAATCAAATACCAAACCTTCCTCCTTTTTACAAACTTTGCACCTTATTCTGATTCTGATTAGCAAAAACTTAAACTGTTCTCGTGGGTTCGATAACCAGAGTTGCAATTACATACTCTATACTACTTGATCGTACACTTGCGAAAAAGCAGATAGTTTACGCTGTCAAGTTTTTGGCGCCGTTGCCGGGGAACGGTTACAGCTTTTGTTAAAGAGACATTAGAATAAGTTTCAGAGTTTTCCTTTTATTTTTACAGTTACTTTCTTTCGACTTACTACTCTTGAAATCTGATTTTCAGGCTATTCTAGTTTATGCCCAGATTGCCCCGCAAACTGGTATTACCACTCGAAGATCCCGAAAAACTTTTCAGAGAGCAAAGTCGCAGACACCGAGCCGCGATGTCTGAGCACGGAGAAGACACCACAACCGAAACAGGAACACCCACAGGACAGCCGCAACGTACTCCAGCACAGATGGCTCTTTACATTGAAGAGCTGATAGCAGCAGGTTTTGCTGCCAGGAACAACCAGAGGACTTATAACAGGTCTGGCAGGGCACTGGTCGAAAACTTTGAAGTCCCGACCGGAGGACATCAACCAGCTATTGTAGTGCCTCCCATTACAGCAGAGCACTTCGACCTGAAATCATCCACCATTCAGACCGCCCAGACCCATTGTCCTTTTAATGGGAAAGCAGATGAAGATCCAAACGACTTCCTCGGAAAATTTGAGGATTACTGCAACAAGATTAAGTACAGAGGAGTCGAAGCGGACACGCTAAAGCTGATTTTATTCCCATACTGTTTGTTCGGAACAGCAAAGGATTGGCTGGAGGCAAGACCACCGAGGTCTATCACTACCTGGGAGGGGTGTGTTGCTGATTTCTTGGCAAAATTCTACCCTGCATCCCGCGTTATCAAGCTGCAGAGTGAGATTCTATCTTTCAAACAGAAGATGGGGGAGACAGTGGTAGATGCATGGGACAGGCTAATGAGACTTGTGAAAAAATGCCCCAATCATGGCTTCGGGGACGCAAAGATTCTGCAGGTATTCTACCATGCACTTGACAGGGAGAATGGAGACAGGATTGACAGGGAAGCTGGGGGTAACTTTTTGTACCATGTGGATAAAGATGGAGCCTACGAACTGATGAAGCAACTAGCCAAACAGGATACTCGCCTGTTTGATGACCGCAGGCTCGCAGCAGTAGCAGAACCAGTGGTTGATGACAGGATTGATAATCTCACGAAAGTGGTACAGGACTTAGTCAAGAAGGTGTACACAGAAAAGAAGCCAGTGGCATCAGTAGACGAACCTGATTTTGACGCAGCAATTCTGGAGCTTCAGACAGAAGATGCTAACTATGTTCAGCAGCAGTGGGATCCTAGTCGCTACAGACCAGGCACACGTGACCATCCAGGGTTTCGCTACGGAAATCCTAATGCAGCAGTGTATGCACCAGGATTCCAGCACAGGCCACAGGCACAACAGACAGCTCCAGCTCAGCCTGCACCAGCAGCACCGCAATTAAACCTGTCTCAGCAACATTTTGAGTCCTATATGGAGAAATTCAATAAGCAGTTGGAAACCAGATTCGCACAGATGGACTCATTAACTGCTGATGTGAGCCAGATGAAGATTGCTATCCGCAACCTGGAAGTACAGAATGGACAGCTTGCACAGAACCAGGCAGAACGAGCCCCAGGGAATTTACCGTCTAACACAGTGAACAATCCACGCGCTCAAATCAATGCTATCACAACTCGGAGTGGAATTGCACTGCAGGATCCACCGTATCCCAGTCATGCACGCGCAGAAAAGTCAAAAATTATTGAACAGGAGGTGATTGACCGGGAAGACAGTTCAACCGCTGACCCTCAGAAAAGGGGTTCGGTCGAGCAGGAAGCAGCGCAGAAGAATGAGGGTAATCCAGAGACAGTGCCAACTTCTAAGGAGATTCCTTACCCTCTGAAGACACGCAAGAGAGATGACAGCAAAGACTACGCCAGATTTCTGGAGGTATTCAAGCAATTACAGATAAATATACCTTTTGCTGAAGCACTTGCCAAAATGCCTACTTATGCGAAATTTCTCAAAGACATCTTGTACGGTAGAAGGCGAATGAGTGACTTCGAAACAGTGAATCTGACGGCAGAAGCGAGCAGTTGTGTAAAAAATGGTCTACCACTGAAAAAGAAAGACCCTGGCAGCTTTGTTATTCCAGTAACCCTGGGCAGTGCATACACAGGAAAAGCCTTATGTGATTTGGGTGCCAGCATCAACTTGATGCCACTGACCATCTTCAAAAGTCTGGGAGTCGGAGAGCCACGCCCAACCAGAATTATGCTCCAAATGGCTGACAGATCTGTGAAACCTGCCTATGGGGTAATTGAAGATATCCTGGTAAAAGTTGGAGAGCTTATTTTTCCAGCAGATTTTGTGATACTGGATATGGAGGCAGGAGAGGTTCCGCTGATCCTGGGCAGACCTTTCCTGGCGACTGGTGAAGCCATTATTAACTGCAAAAGTGGAGAGCTGTCCATGCAAATTAATGAAGAAAAAGTAAAATTTAATGTTTTCAAATCTCTCCAGCTTCCCGATCATTATGGACATGAAAACTGTTTTGCGGTAGAGGTAATTGATGACCTGGAATGCGATGAGATAGAAGATTTATGGGAGGAATTTGAAGACATATTTCCAGAGGAAACAGAAGAGCAACAGGACGAGCAGATCATGGGAACAGAAAGCTGGGTCAGGCTATACAGGGATGAAGGAGGCGAGCAGAAAATGACACTGGTCCCGTCACTGCAGGAACCACCAGCCCTGGAATTAAAGCAGTTGCCAGAACACCTAAGGTACGCTTTTATTGGTGAAAATAATACTCTGCCGGTAATTGTTTCGTCTCTTTTATCTCAGGAACAGGAACAAAAGCTACTGGAGGTACTTCGAGAGCATAAAGAAGCCATTGGATGGACAATTGCAGACTTGAAAGGAATCAGTCCTGATTATTGCATGCACAAAATAAGAATCGAAGACGGAAAGAAGCCAGTCATCCAGCCTCAAAGAAGATTGAACCCGATTATGAAAGATGTGGTACGTAAGGAGGTCATGAAGTGGCTAGAAGCAGGAATTATATACCCCATATCAGACAGCACCTGGGTGAGTCCTGTCCAGTGTGTACCAAAGAAAGGGGGTATTACAGTAGTGCAGAATGCTGATCAGGAACAGATCGCCCAGCGAACTGTCACTGGCTGGCGAATCTGTATGGACTATCGGAAGCTGAACGAGGCCACACTGAAAGACCACTTCCCACTGCCTTTCATGGACCAAATGTTGGACAGACTAGCACACCATGCTTATTACTGCTTTCTGGACGGGTACTCGGGTTATAACCAGATCTACATAAATCCAGAAGACCAAGAAAAGACGACGTTCACTTGCCCATATGGAACGTTTGCCTTTCGAAGAATGCCGTTTGGACTGTGCAATGCTCCAGCAACATTCCAGAGGTGTATGATGGCAATTTTCTCTGATATGATAGAGAAAAATCTGGAAGTTTTCATGGACGATTTTTCATTATTCGGAGACAGCTTCGAAGACTGCTTATACCATCTGGCCAGAGTTCTGATTCGCTGCAGGAAAACAAATCTGGTACTTAACTGGGAAAAATGCCACTTCATGGTGACTGAAGGAATAGTGCTGGGACACAGGATTTCCAGTAAAGGGCTGGAAGTAGACAGGGCAAAAATAGAGGTGATCAAGCAGCTGCCGTATCCAACCACAGTGAGGGCAATCAAGAGCTTTTTGGGCCACGCAGGATTTTACAGAAGATTTATTAAAGATTTCTCAAAAATTACAAAACCACTTTGTAATTTATTGGGAAAAGATGTGCCCTTCGTATTTGATGAAGCCTGCAAAGAAGCTTTTGACGTGCTTAAAGAAAGGCTGACGACTGCACCCATTATCACAACACCAGACTGGACGCTCCCGTTCGAGCTGATGTGCGACGCCAGTGATTATGCTGTGGGCGCAGTACTGGGACAGAGAAAGGACAAGGTGTGCAGTGTCATCTATTATGCCAGCAGGGTCCTGAATGAGGCGCAGATTAATTATGGGACTACAGAGAAGGAACTGCTGGCAGTCGTTTTTGCCCTGGATAAATTCAGATCGTACCTGGTAGGCTCTAAAGTCATTATTTTTACAGATCACAGTGCACTGAAATACTTGCTGGAAAAGCAAGATGCAAAGCCAAGGCTGCTGCGTTGGATTCTGCTGATGCAGGAATTTGACGTCGAAATCAGGGATAAAAAGGGAGTTGAAAATGTAGTAGCTGATCATCTATCTCGTCTGGAAAAACCTACAGAAGAAGTGGTGCCCATTCAAGAAAATTTTCCAGATGAACATATTATGAAGATCAAGACCAACAGACGGCCCTGGTACTATGCCATTGCCAATTATTTGGTCAATGGAGAACTCCCTGAAGATATCACCCCTTGGCAGAAAAAGAAATTTATTTCAGATTGCAGGCAATATTTCTGGGACGACCCTTATCTGTTCAAGCAAGGGGCAGATAATATTCTCCGACGGTGCATTCCATGTCACGAAATTTTGGAGGTAATTCAGCACTGCCACTCAGCACAGTGTGGAGGACACTTCAGCGGACCGCGAACAGCTCACAAGGTGCTGCAGTCAGGATTTTTCTGGCCAACAGTTTTTAAGGACTGCCATGATTATGCGCAGAGTTGTGATCGTTGCCAACGGACAGGAAACATCTCCCAGCGGAATGAAATGCCCATGACACTTTGGCAGGAGGTCGAGCCTTTCGACGTGTGGGGTATTGATTTCATGGGTCCTTTTCCTTCGTCGCTGGGAAATCTCTATATCTTATTGGCAGTAGACTACGTGTCAAAGTGGGTCGAAGCAATAGCTTGTCAGAAGAATGATGCGTCAGTTGTAGAAAGGTTCCTCAAACGCAACATCTTTACCAGATTTGGGACACCGAGAGCCATGGTCAGTGATGAAGGTTCTCATTTTATCAATAAAGTCTTTGCCAAGGTTCTAAAGCAGTATGGGGTGTCTATCCATAAGGTATCACTGCCTTATCACCCTCAGGCAAACGGGCAAGCAGAGGTGTCCAACAGGGAGATAAAGAGCATACTGGAAAAAACTGTGAATCCTGGAAGGAAAGACTGGTCGTTAAAACTGGATGATGCGCTTTGGGCATACAGAACTGCTTACAAAACCCCACTGGGAATGTCCCCGTACCAGCTGGTGTTTGGGAAAGCATGTCATTTACCAGTAGAATTGGAGCACAAAGCTTACTGGGCAATCAAACAGCTGAATATGGATCACAGTTTATCAGGAAACAAACGGAAGATGGCACTCCTTGAACTGGAGGAATTTCGTAAAACTGCATACGAGAGTGCCAAAATTTATAAGGAAAAAACGAAGAAGTGGCATGACAACCGCATTCTACCAAAGAAGATAGAAATCGGGCAGAAGGTTCTCCTCTACAATTCAAGGATGAAATTCTACCCAGGGAAGCTGCGCTCAAGATGGTCTGGACCATTTATTGTGAAGGACATTACATCATGGGGAGTGGTGGAGCTGGAAAACCCGAGGGACAATACAGTTTTCAAGGTGAATGGGAACAGAGTCAAGCCATACAGGGATTCTCAGGAAATCATGGAGGTAGAGGCACTCTACCTCGACAGTCCGTGATTACAGCAGAGGTAACAAAGTCGGGCTGTCGACTGTAAATCACAAGCGCTGGTTGGGAGGCAACCCAACGTAGGTTAGTTGTTTTTAGATAATTTTTACAATGATCATAAATTTGAGAGAAAAGTGAGAAAGAGGGATTTAATGTTGAATTCAGTGATTTCAGGAAGCAGAGGCGTGCGTTTAAACGCAGAAGATTTGCGTTCAAACGCAGTGCGTTCAAACGCAGAAAACTTGCGTTCAAACGCAGCCCCACCAATGGACGGGAAGAACACTGGAAACTGCTAACACTTTTGCGTTCAAACGCAGCAGACCTGCGTTCAAACGCAGAGCACAACATGAAAAATTTTCAGCCACCAAGTAGTGCGTTTAAACGCAACACAGTGCGTTCAAACGCAAGATGACAAAGAAGAGGTAAAAAATTCTTAAGGCGTGCGTTTAAACGCAGGACCTGCGTTCAAACGCAGATCCAAACAGCAGAATTTTCTAGAGAGACCAAGGCATGCGTTTAAACGCAACTCCTGTGCGTTCAAACGCAGCTCATCCGAGATGCAGAAGATATGCCTTGCGTTCAAACGCAGTTCATGTGCGTTCAAACGCAACTCATCAGGCCCAGAAAAATTCAATAGCATTCAAGCACTGCGTTCAAACGCACAACCTGCGTTTAAACGCAGCTCATCAGATCTGAAAATTTTCCAGAAAAACTAAGCAGTGCGTTCAAACGCAGACCCTGCGTTCAAACGCACATTGGAGCGGGATCAAAAATTTCGGAAAATTTTGAAAAATTTTGAAATTTTGGGGCCATTCTGCAATTTCTGAAAGTTCGCCTATATATACTGTACGGATGACAGTGACTCATTTCCACACAAGTCTTCCAGTTTTCAACTCTCTCTCTAGAAAATTCTCTCTGCCCTAGCCGCCGCCAGAGCAGTCCGCCGCCAGCAACCTCCGACGACCACCGCAGCACCGCCAGAAGGTCAGGAACAGTGTGGGGGTGATCCAAATCTGCCGATTCAAACATCAACAGACTCATCTCAGAGAGACATTTCCAGATCTGTACCCGTAAGATTCACTCCGGGTACCCAGGTTCTATCTTTTCATTCTCTCTGCATATTTTCAATTTTTTCTGTTTGAATCTGAAATGGAGGTGGATCAACCTTTCATGAGGCCGGATAGGGCTATTGCACCACTGAACATCATAGATTGCCGTCTGCTTAGGCCTAACTATTTCTGCGACCATAGGTTCGTTAACATGGAGGCTCACCGTTTCTTTTTGCAAGACAAAAAGATTCGGTATGACATACCCGCTGAGAGGACCTTTCCACGTGATAGGGTAGCCATGGGGGACGAATTGTTTGAGTTTACGGGGCAGGATCAGTTTGGGGATTTGTTTACTGGGTTTCCCAATCTGCGGGTCAGTTCTGTGCTGGCTAAGGAGATTTATAGCAATCTCCAGCAGTGCATGAACAGTGAAGTCCAGTCAATTGACTGGATTTACTGCAGAAAGAGATGGATTAGAATCACCCCAGAGAGTATCCGAGAGAGTCTGGGTCTGGAGTTGGTGTTGGATGACTGTCAGTTCCAGGAACTGAGACGTCATCCATCTGAGCAGTTGAGTGAGCAGATCCTGACCACCCTGTGTGCTGGTGTCCCCGGCGCTGTCTGGTACCACCCCGAGAGGAGTCCTTCTTACCGGAAACTGCCATCGACCTACCTGATCCGGGAGGCGAAATGGTGGACAGAGTGGGTAAACAACAGAATTGTGGGTATAAAACACTTCACCCACAATGATTATAATATTGCCCTGCTTGTGTACTGTTTGATGGCCCGGGAGCCTGTGAGCCTCCCGGAGATTATTTGTGAGTTTTTCCGGGAAAGGAGGGAGACCCATAGCAAGAAGGGTTTGGGTCTTCTGGGGATGTTGACAAAAATGGCGCAGGATTATCTTGTGGTCATTCCTGGCGAGTTGAGAGACATTCGACCTGTTCAAGTACGCAAGTACAAGAACATGAGATGTGCGCTGGAGGAGGCTATTCACGGGCCTCCTGAATATGTCCAAGTGGACGATGATGATGATGTTGTTCCACCTCAGGGTGGGGGTGGTGGCATGCCACCACCGCCTCCTCCCGGTGATGGGGGTTTACCAGCTTTACCAGGACCCTTCCCACTGCCCCGTTCTGCCAGTTCCAGCGAACACAGGCAGCACGACCCTGACTTGGGGCAGTCTAGCAGAGGGGCCAGGCGCAGCTCTTTTGGGCGCCTGGAGAGGACTGAGCATGAGGAGTGGGTCAGAAAGAAAATTAAGGCCCAAGAAAAAGTACAAAATTACCTGGTAAAGACTGTTAAGAAAATGGCCAGGGGTCTTGGCAAATTGTTTAAGACCCAGAAGCATATCTACCACGCCCACACAGCCGCTATGAGAGCTCATGAGTCGGCACTTGCTGAAATCCAGAGTAACATGCGTGGTAGGCAGTTTAACTTTCCGGCCCGCTATTCTAGTGATAATTGTCCAAGCTGGACAATGGAGGATAGTCGGCCATTTGATAGCTTCTCTGGCCATGACCCCACACCGAGCCCGGAACATGGAGACAGTGTCGGTGACCCCGGCAGACCCGGTACCCAGTACCCACCTAGGAGAGATCATGCAGACCCAGGGGCCAGCAGTGCCCATCCCGGTGCCAGCCATGCTGGTACCGCTGCCGCAGCACGCCATGCTGCGAGGAAGCGCGCCAGAGGGCGCACCCCTTCACCATCTCCCGAGCCGACTGACCAGTCTACTCCGGAGAACACAGATTCGAGTTACCGACCAGATCAGTAGAGTCGCGAGGACGCGCCACCTCTAGTGTGGGGGTGGGGAATCGTGTCCTCCTGCATAGCCATGTCAGCATATTTTGGTCAATTTTATTTTTCGTTTTATTTTCATTTTTGAGTCAGCACGTTTTTTTTTTTTTTTTTTTTTTCTACCCACCAATCTTTCTGACCTTGCATGATAAAAAAAAAAAAAAAAAAAAAAAAAAAAAAAAAAAATATAAAAATAATAAAAAAAAAAAAGAGAAAAAAAAAAAACAGGGAAAATTAATAAATATTTTTTCTGAGAAAGGGCAACTTAGGACCTAGAAACTGAAGAGAGTCCAATGAAAGAGCTTATTAGAGTAGGAAGCACCGTAGCAGGGATACCTCAAATTTTAGTATTTTGTGCACAATTTTCACGACAGGCTATCCCGGGTATTCAGGAATGTGGAAAGTAGATACAGGCATACTTTTGACTTCTCTAGTGTGCTAGGCAGATTCGGTCTTTAGATAGTTGAATATTCTGTTTCCCGTAGAAACTAGTGGACTCTTGGAATCTGGGGTGGACCTTCGTGTTGAGTCGGTTTTATGTGGTACAAATCTGTAGCCTAAGCGAAGTTGTAGAATGTACACCACCATCCCTTAAGGTGGTTCCAAGAGAAAATCCTAAAAAGCCTACACTCCTAATGCTTCACTGCACCGTTGTAAAAACAGAGGGGATTATGAAAAAAAAAAAAAACAGTTTGAAAAAAAAAATAATAATAATATTTTGTGCTTAAGGAGAAACAACGTAATGTGCTTCCATTCACATGGAAAATTTGGATTCAATCCAATTTGGAGCTTAGGAGGGAAATTAAAGTCAAGCCGTATTACACAGGAGGTGTGTCTCCCAGCAATGGGACAATTTGCAAATCAAACGCAATAACGGCTAAGAGGGTCTGAAAACCTCAAATGACTTGGCGAAGAAAAACTATCTGTTGACTAAAGATGTCTGGACCCTCTGAGTTAAAAGACGTGCCTGGTCTTGGTTGGTTTGGTGGATGTTTGGGGATACCTTAGTGAATTTGTGCATAGGATCAGTTTATATCATTTCTTGCTGCGTGTTGTGGAAATTCGAAATAAGCTAGTGAGGATTTGATGATTTCAGTTTATGATAGAGAGGTTGCCCAATTTCAGAAAATATATATATAAATATATATATATAAAAAAAAAAAAAATTAGTTGTGTCTTGAGTCAGTTTGTGTATATTCTGTATCTGAGTCAGTATCTATCGAGTGTTTTGGTCTGTGTCTTGAATCTGTGAAAGAGGGGAAGTATGCAAATTAAAGTATGCAAAAAATGGGTCTGCAGGACAGTATGCAAGGGTCTGCTCGGGACGAGCAGAAGTAAGTGTGGGGGTATTTTGACAGCTTGAAAATGTATTAGTCTGGGACATCTTTTTACCATTGGTTTTAACCCTGTGAGAGTTGAGTTTGGCCATTTTCAGCTTATTTTCCACCTGATACGGGACAGAGATTTATATATCATGATTGCAAAATTTGAGTAATTTTATGCATACTTTTGTTTGTTGGATATGATCGCGGGTGCGTGTTATGTGCAGGTAACAGGTGCCGGAAAAATGCATGAGATTGACTTGGATTGGAGGCAGCGTATCAGGAAGGCTGAGCAGAAAAAGGGAGAAAATGACTAAGTTGTGCGTTCAAACGCAGAAGCTGCGTTCAAACGCACAAGGCAGGCAGCAGGGAAAATGGCAAGATTTGGCTAAGGCGTGCGTTCATACGCAGAGACATGTGCGTTCATACGCAGGAGGCAGAGACCAAAAGCGCAGAAAAAACTAAGTCCTGCGTTCAAACGCAGGTTGTGCGTTCATACGCAGGGCTCAACACTCAGGAGAAGAAACGACCAAGGGGTGCGTTCAAACGCAGAGGAGCTGCGTTCAAACGCATGGGTTCAGGAGCCAGAAGAAGAAATTGACTAAGTCCTGCGTTCATACGCAGGGGGGGTGTGCGTTCATACGCACTGCGTTCATACGCAGGAAAGTGCGTTTGAACGCACAGACTTGTTCCAGAATCTTCCAGGACGAATCTTTTCGAGGGTAAAACAGGAATTTCGTGCATCAGTTTTGGAGACTGTGGCAATATAAAAGGAGGTGTCCCAGCACTGTTTTAGGGTTACGAAGGCATACCACAGCTATCATCATCATCAGCAGCCAGTTTCACAGCAGCCAGGAGTTGGAGCAGAGCAGGATTGGAGCAGTTTTCCAGTATCTTCAGAAATAACTAGTTTGATCTTTTCTCTTTTTATGAAACATTGTCTTTTAATAATGCAAGCTAGCTAGACCTTTTGCCTAGGTTCTCGGTGAACCTAGGGTTTATGAATTCAGCAGACTTGGATGTTTTGATTTTCAGATGCATGGCTAGCTAAGTCTTAATACAGATGGTTTGTTTATTATTCTGTCTTTGATTTTATTTACATGCATGAATGGCCTGATCACCCAGGAGTGTTACCGACAGGACCTGGTGCGCGAGAGTGACCAGTGAATGTTAGGAAGAAAAGACAGGATTTAGTACTCTGCCTTGATGGACCGAGAGGTGAAGAGAATCAGGGGACTAGCCCAAAAGCATTAGACCAACTGTTAGACGTTTAGGGGGAGACCGAGAGGAGAACCTGTAACCCTAGCAGACTTAGAACGAACCTGCAGATTTAGGTGGACCGAGAGGACCCGAAAATCTGCAGTCGAGTGATAAGTGCATGAGACCGAGAGGAGATTGTACTATTGGTATGCTGGCATAAACAAAACCACTGTGTGTTTCTGAAATCAAATAAACCATGGAAGCTGGAGAATAACCCTAGGGGATCCTGGAATCTAGATTTTTAGAATTATCGACTTTTACAACTACAACAATTTTAGCAAAAATATTCAGCAGAAAAATAAAATAAGTCTTTTTACTGTTTTTATTTATTATAATTTAGCATAATCAAATACCAAACCTTCCTCCTTTTTACAAACTTTGCACCTTATTCTGATTCTGATTAGCAAAAACTTAAACTGTTCTCGTGGGTTCGATAACCAGAGTTGCAATTACATACTCTATACTACTTGATCGTACACTTGCGAAAAAGCAGATAGTTTACGCTGTCAGGTACCTGGTGGAGGATTTGGCGCAAGGGTGCCCAGAATGGCCAAGATCCGCTCCAATTGCGCAGATTGAGACTTGAGAGTTTTTGCCTGACTTTGGACAGTGGTGTCCAAAGACTCTAAAGTCGGTGCCTCGCCGGGTGTCGTCGGAGTACGGCGGACTTCTTCTCCTGAGGGAGTTTCGGCGGAAGGCGATCGGTTGCTGACATCGTCCTCCTGAGACATGGTTGCTTTTGCTGGTAAGTTCACGTCGGGTTCACCAAAATGTGCACAAGAGATTCCGGCAGGGAGACCTCCGTGTACACCGTACGTAGTGGATCAGAGATCGCACAGGAAGAATAGGGGTGTGTGTAGGGAGAGAGCAAGTCAGTAGCAATGTCTGAGAGAGAGACAGAGGTTTGGCAGAGCTTCCGCGTATGGCAGTGTTGTTCTCTTTGTATGGAAAGAGTAACGATATATATACTGGAGAACGTGGCCGTTGTAGTGTAGTTAATGCGCCCATTAATGGCGGCTTAATTAGCTTAACCGTAACGGCACGTTCGTCCGAGTATATAGGAACCGTTAGAGCACGTGGTGCGCGAGTACCGGAACCGTTACGAGGTTGACCGGGTTTGACCGGATTGACCGGGTCTAGGGAGCTCGTGCCATAGATCTCTCAAAACAGTTACTAAAGGTCGCGCGCGGGCTTGGCTCGCACGCGACAGGGCTTACCCTAGCCTCCAAACCACAAATCCCTACAAGTCCCGTGCAGTGGTATGCGAGGGCTCTGTCTCGCAGCCCCCACATGGATCAGCTCGGCTGGTGATCCTGTGTGTGTGGAGCACAATATGGTGTGCTGGATGATCGCCACGTGGCTAAGATTAGCCATGTCAGAAAGCAGTATCTACAGCAGGCACAACAAAGAATTTCCGTAGAACATACACCTAACGTTGGTGTTTCTACTACATCAGCTGGTCGTGGCGGAGAAACAGCTTCAAACATGGATAACAATGCGGAAGTGGCTATTGAGAGGCTGAAGGAAGATATTCAGTTGCTGGAGCAGAAAATCGCGCTGAATGAACGGATGGTGGATTTGGAAATCAACTTCATCATTAAACTAGAGGAACTTCTATAGAAATACCATGAAGGTGTTAACACCAACCCAGGTACCACTGCTGCAAAAAGATGCAGGGATGATGACTCCCCATCACGTCCTGCTTCTAAGATTGCAAAGTAGTATAATGTCGACTTAGCACTATCTACTGTTATATGTATGCAATGTATATAGGTCTGGTATTGTGGCATGAAGTACGAGTATATGAGTGCAGTTTAGCTAGGAATGATTGCAGACAGGGTAAGTTGCAACTTGTCGAGCACAAGTTTGGTTTTTGGTATATATATGTATATATCATATTATAGGTAGCTATAACTGTAGACTATACTTTTTGGTTAATTATATATATCAAATGTATGTGTTTATCTGTGTTTATATATATATGTGTATTTGTATGTACCTATGTGTACATATGTGTATACATCTATATGTTTACATATATATTTTCGCATATACAAAGACTATGACAATTGTACGAGTTAAGTACAAATCTAGAACAAGTTGATAACTTTTCGCACGACAAAGACCATAACTGCTTGCCTGCTTTCAAAACCCAAAAAATATATAACTTATATTATGTCAACTAATCTATCACCGAAGATGTGTGCACAGTATCATGTGCTGCAACTTGTTCACAACCACTTGAATGTGAACATGCCACACCATTCCAATATATCAGCAGGGTATGCTTTCTATATTGCGTCCTCTTCCCATGTATACTAAGACGTTTCAGTCAATTAGATTGCCTCTCGGCTGGCGATAGATTCATCAACAGTCAAGAAGGTTAGCCTATTTAAGGATCTGCGTATCTTCGCTTATTTTCACTTGCGCGAAAGATTTCACCAGTGCCTATGCTTTTTATTACATAAATAAGTCTGGCTCATAGGTAACCCATACATAATTACTATTTCTTACAATATGTGATATGACATAAGTGTAGCCTGGCTTCCGCTTTATCCAAATGAAATGTTTAATGTTGATACAATCTGAAATTGATAACTTTGATCTTTTCTTTACCGGAAAAAATTAATTACGTATACTTCTGAAACAACAACAACCATGTAAACAGTATGCGCATATCAGTAATATATCAATATGATATCACTATGCAGTGAACTTCACGTGCTTATAACTCCTGCTCTACTTCGCGTACCTATGTTCAAACATACTCACGAAGGGGGTAAGGTTGGTGGAAAAAACATGCGGAAGGAAAAAATGTTTCCACAATTACTTCGACGAAACCAATCTACAATATTTAACCCCATACAATGCTATCTCTTTCATCAATTTCTTGAAAGTGTCGCATGTTAATCTTACAAAATCTAGCAATATAATAGGAGCCTCATGACAACAAACAATATAGCACAACCTTTCCTCAATTACATAACTATTTGTACTATTATCTTCATCAACTGGCGACATTAAATTCCAGCCGCAAGCATAGATATATGTGGCACATTGTTCTCCACATATGTGCGAAATGATAAGAGCAGCGACACGCCTACAAGAATGCATACCAATGAAAGAGAATAATTCATGTTGATATAGTGTAGATGAACAAGAATTATATACGACATGCATTCACTACCCAGAGTTATGCAATGAGACAGCTAAGGAAACTGTTAAATTCACTTCTTGTTGGTTCTGGTTGACATGTTATCTCCTTTGAATTTATGCTCCTGCTTGTAATTTAGTAATCATATATTATGCAGGTATAACCTCAGACATTGCTGCAACAGCAATTATATTCGCAAGTACTTGCATCAAGAATTCTGGAGCGTATACATGAGGAATAAATGGAGACACGGACCATTATTGCTCTACATAGTTTACAGGTAATGTTAATATGTTGTCATCATGCGTCAACGAGTTGACATATTTACATATTTACCGATGAAAACCATGCACCAAAATAACTATAAATTATGAATAAATAATGAATCAACGAGATAATTTACCGCTATACATCTTGCCTCTACAGCACACGGGAATTAATGTTAGCGTAAAGGTATCTATCTTCAACATGCCCACCAACTAGTGAGCATGATATCTATCATGCATGTAATATTTGCCACCATACTACCTCGCCTTCAGAGTTTGTACAAGTAGAATGGCCGCGTTCTTGCGGTTCTTCTGGCATTTTTAATTCTATATTAATATGCTCACTATATATGCATTTTAAAATAACTGCTAATTTCAGGCATGTACTGAATCATCTGCACGACATCTAATTCTTGTGAATATATGTCGATAGAGGTCGACTATGTGCCTAGCCTTACGATGAGAATGGCATGTTGAACACAATGCTTCTTGGTGATGCTGTAGAAACCATGGTCCGATAAAGTGCATCAATTGTACGAAGTACGACCATAGCAGTACAAACTAAATACTCCTCCATCCATTAATTTCCAACCTGATCAATATTCAATAATTTTACGAGCAATTAATCATACTTGTGTCCTGTTTTACATTTTATGAACGCCACTAACAAAAGGAAGTGATAATAAATTCAAACATAAATATGAATGAAGACAAGTTCTATGTTCGGCTTATTTCATGCCCCAGTCCATGCATCTTCAATATGAACAAATAGGTTGTCTGTGAAGTTGAAAACGCATAAAATCAAAACAAGCCTAACAGGCAGACATATAAAACCAAAGACGCCTATCTATCAGTGTCCATACATGCGAATCATAACTGAGGGATCTATGTTAGGAAACCACCCAATCGGCCTTGCTCAATTAATAAAGGATACATGACTAAATATTCATTTCAACAAGATAAGCGTTAAAATTGATATTATACATCATTTAGTATTGATATCTATTATTAAAATACTGTTGATCTAAACATATTAAATAACGCTTCCTTTAATGAAATTATGTTGTCATTCATTGCATACATTTGATAATCATTTCTTTTGTGAAGTTATATGGTGATATATATTTGTAGTGATGTTGTATCATATATGGAGCTCCGTGGTTCTTCCAATAGTCGAAGAATAATGACATAGGAAATTTCTCAAAATATAATAACATCCATCGTAGGTCGCATACGAAAATGATAAGGCATTTGCAACCTTCAGCAAATGAACCAACCAAAATATATGCGAAGTTCGACCTTGTGAGATAATATTGCTCCACAGTTCGGTACATAGTATTCCAATTCAATTCTTTTATGCACGCATATTTACGTGTTCCGGTGAAGCTTAAACCATTGTTACACAGTTCATGATATAAAGACCTGACATATTAGTATCTTCACCTAGTATAATCCATAATATTGAGAATACAATTAACACAATTATATTTGGAATTATGCACGCATAATTGTGATGCCAGCCTCATTATCTGTATTTGAAAGAGCAAATAACAGTTCATACATACATTTATCATAAAAGATGATGATGCTACAATATGACAGGAAATTTGTCTGATATGATCACAAGCTTCATCAGTTTTGTACTCTACAATATAGGCTGATATATGAGCTTCCCCACATGTTAGTAATGTGTGCCAATCGCTAGAGACAGTAACAGTGGTGCAGGCTGAAATAATGATGCCAGGCAGAGGTTAATGATGCATCAGACCAAGCAACAAATTACAGTAGAAGAAAAAACCTACATTGTAATGTTATGTGAGGTATTTATATTGTAGCTAACCCGCAAAACATTCAATCTGTAGACAGCAAAAAATCCAATCCTTTGACTTCAACTATAAGGTCTCTTATCTTCAATTGTTGTGTTCATTTCCAATCAATTTATGTTGCTATGTTGTTCACTGTCTATTTGGGTGCAATAAACAAATATGTGATAAGGTTATTCTTGGCATTCTTCACATTCTAGGTTCTCATTACAAGGGATGACATTGGCGCTGACGTACGAGAGCTGTGACTTCTACCTGTGCAGCTAAACATGAGCTACTAAGATCAAACCCAAAAAATAATAAGGGTTAACTAGATAATTGAGCAAATCAGGTTTTGTATGAGCTTAGGTCGTTCAGAGTTTCACAGTTTGAAATACACGAAATTATTGTGTCTTCCACAAAGTCCCCTTCAAGAAATAACGCAGTAGTGCGTGAAATATTTCAATGGGACGTGAACACAGCGGTGTTAATTTTCTCCAACTGCAACTCCATATCCATTCTGATCTGGAATTGTTAGCCTGATAGTACAGACGGCTTTGATACAAAACTTACAAGTTTGGTCAATGGCTACAACCCTGAGATGTTCATTCTCTTGCAGACGAGAATATCGCTTCTCTAATCAGGAAAAACTGAACTTCTACATGAACTGGTTTTCTTGGGCATATGAGATGTAGAAGCAGATAGTGACGAAGGTGGGATTTGGATGGGGTTCAAGCAAACCAAAGTTAACATCATATTGCAACCTCCAATTGGACAATCTCTAGAATTTGTTGCTACTAGAAGAGGATACGACGACTGGGTGTATGCATCCATTTACGGTCACTAATTTGCAAGCATTTCTTCCTCGTAATTTGTAGTGTTAAATAATTTGGAGCATGTAACATCAACTTTGTGAATCGAGAAATTGTATTTTCTTCTGAACGAACTAAAACATTTGCATCCATATTTCTATATTCAGATAATGTGACGCTGAATATTTTTTTGGTTTAACGATACGCAACGCATATGTTAGTACGCAAATTATATTCAACTCAAAAACTGTCACGAATCTAGAATGTCAAGTATCAATGTAGTTTTCGATATCAATTGTGAATAAATTCACAATGATGTTGTACATAACTGCAAATTCAGAAAACGTCTTCCCTATTTGCATACAGGCTTCAATTTTTTATCTATGCGAACATTTATCATCTTTAAAATAATCTTGTCCCTCTTGTTATCATGCAATTTCTACTAGCTCACTTGTATGGTTGAATAAATGTCATGTTTGTTACTGTTATATATGTTGTTGCTAACATTTTACGTCGAAGTTAAATTGAAATGTAGCTTTGTATCAAATAGGAAGATACATAATTAAGGCGGCATTATCATGAAACGTTTATGTAAAAAGATTAACTGCAGCGAACCCACCAACATCTTCATACTGTAATTGACATTAAATACCTCGGGTAAATTTAAACCTTGTGCTTCATAACACAGGAAAATGGCTTCATTTAGATTGTGTTAGAACCAAACATGTATATTTCATAAATAAAGGGGTGCAAAATGAATTTCTTTAGTGTTGGTGGATATAAACATTATTTCAACTAAATCATTTTATACTATTGTTTGACCTTCAATACAATCTAGGAAAAATCTCACATAATTCATATCGTTCTGTCTCATCCCTCTGGAATCTCATCCTCCAGCGTAGATTTCAAGAGGTTATTTATATACTCTCTGGTCTTCTAATCTCAAGTGTTCTAACTATTCTTCTTGATCTTGATTTTTCAGATGATTCATTCGAATATCTTTCCAATCAGGTTATTTGCTTTCGAAATATGGATGCTCTTGTTTTTGCAACAGGTATATTTGGACTACTCGGATATGTTTGCCACTGAGTATCCAATCAACGGTATGTGTTCCTCTTAATTTTCATTGCACATTCTGCGCATCAATTGAAAAGTTTGCTTTCACATATTACCCATAATGTGTACTTCTTGGAAAGTTGCTTCATCTATTATTGAAGAAGATAGTAGTTTTTATATTTGGTTGATTGCAGTAGGACAGGCCTATAGCTTTTGTAACTGTGATAAGTATTCTTAGTAATGTGATTGATTAGAAATACATACAGAAGTTATTTTCAGTATGTCAGACAACAACATACGTTGTTTGTGTGTCTCCTTTCCTTTTGTGATTTTGTCGCCGACTGTAGATATCCGTTTTCCTACATATTTAATCAAATTGGTTATACGGCCTGTTATGAACACTTATTGTGTGTTGGCATTTTAGCTATGATTCTGCGTTCCCAAATTTTATTATGACTGTGAAACTAACATACCGTCCTTTATAACTTCGCATGTTTCGTAGGTCGTTATGATGTTTTCCCGTTTCCTGTCTGTGTTACTACTTAGACATGCATCATCAATAAAATTACAATCGAGTAAAATATGTCGTGCAATATTGGTTGTTGTGTTTAAACTAACGTGCTAAAACTTCTTTCTGTTTATATATGAATACAAATATAGAGAGTACTCACTACCACACCGCCTATATTTGATGGTTACACCGGGTTTAATTTCTCGTGCCACAAATGCCTTTATTCATGTAAATCGTATCTACAATATTGATTTGTAATCAGCTATCGTATGTAAGTTCATAACATGGACATATTCTTCACCTGTTAATACAAATTTCCAATGTTTTTCATCCAATTTCATATCAACTACTTCCTGGTATGCCAACTACTACCCGAGGAGGAAAAATAACAAATTAACTGACATCTATTTCGACGCATCATCCTACAATTCGCATCCCCTTCGTTATCTTTGTTAAACATGGAGAAACTTCAACTATTAAGATCCTCTATTTATTCAATGAATACTTCAAATTAGATTTATTACTCTTGTCCTCAAGATGTTACCTATTCTGCGGTATCAAAATAAAGTTCGATTCATTATCACAGTAAAAAATTGATGTTCTATTTAGAGGTAATATAAGAAGGTCAGAAAAACTTGCAGATAATGCATAAACTTTTTCAAAATATTTTATTTTCTAAAATCAATTATAACACATAAAATGAGGTTACATGCTGAAATATTACCACTAGGTCACGACACTTAAATACAATGTAAATGTCAAATGTAACAGGTGTAAGAATCACTTACACACACACACACACATATATATGTATACATATATATATATATACATATATATATATATATATATATACATATATATATATATGTATATATATATATATATGTATACATATATGTATATATATGTATATGTATATATACATATACATATATATATATATATGTATACATATATATATACATATATGTATATATATGTATATGTATATATACATATACATATATATATATATATGTATATATATGTATATGTATATATACATATACATATATATATATATATATGTATACATATATATATATATATATGTATGTATACGAATGTGTGTTTATATATATATGTATACGAATGTCTGTTTATATATATATATATATATATATATATATATATATATAAACAGACATTCGTATACATATATATATAAACACACATTCGTATACATATATATATATATATATATATATATATATATATATATATATAAAAACAGACATTCGTAAACACACATTCGTATACATATATATATATATATGTGTATACATATATATATATATATATATATATATATATATATATAAATAGACATTCGTATACATATATATATAAACACACATTCGTATACATATATATATATATGTATACATATATATATATATATGTATACATATATATATATGTATACATACATATATATATATGTGTGTATATATATATGTATAGATATATATATGTATACATATATATATCTATACATATATATATACACACATATATATATGTATACATATATATATATACATATATATATATATATACATATATATATATATATATATATATATATAAACACACATTCGTACACATGCGCATTTGTACATGTATATGCATGCCTACATAATTTATCCGCTTCCAATGGTGTGAATTCATTTACATGATTGTCTCAGTTGATTGCTATGAATATAACATCAGTATCTACTGCATTTATTTCCGCAACAAACTGATTCAGTTTTGATCTTCTGTGTGCTTCTTCAAATATCCGTTGTGCTATTTCATATCGTTACAGGAGCGACTACTCCAGCACAACAATAACAATGAACTTCTTCAAAGTAATCATCGGAGGTGCCGCAGAAAAAGGCGTTCTCGTAAGATTCAGTTACAAATTATCATTTGAAATAAATCTCCAGAGGGATACAGCTATATCGTCGAATGCGTAAACTAATTGTTCTTCATAAAAAACTGACTTGCATAAAAGTTACCATTATACTAAAGATAAAATATATCAGCTTATTTCTCGTGCATATAATTTGAATGTCAGTTCCTCCCTGAAATACTTACTGATATATACATCAAAGACGTCGGAAATATCGTTCAGCTGAGAGTTCCAAATGGGTATATATTCAATGCTACTGTTGACATTAAAATAAGAAGCCATGTCTTGCTGATGGATGGAAAAGACTTGTCAATTACTACTCTATCACTGTGGGATATTTTGTTTTTTTCAAAATCCATGACAATTTCAAGTAAACTATTAGAGTAATGGATCCCAGTTGCACTGAAATCAATTACGGCAGGATAGTAAAAGAAGGAGAACACAGTTCCTCAACCAGCAAAAGAATGAAGCCTCACTTCTTCAAGCTGTATGATCCGGTGGCCACTACAAACACTAAGCTGGTAATAATTTAATCTCACTTACAATATCAATAACAAAAAACAACTTCATAGACTTGGTGCTCATTATTACGTGCAATTACTTCTAAATTTGATCGTTTGCTTATCTTCCATCTATCACTATCTGTCTAACTTAAGTTACTATAATACAGATGATTCCTCCTAGGTTTGTTCACAAGCACCGCAATGAAATTGGAGACATTATCCGGCTTAGGGTTCCAGATGGCCCATCATGATACATTGGAATCACTCACTCAGGTAGAGATCTGGTTTTTGGTAACGGCTGGTTGCAATTTGTAAGAGACCATCATATCTCTGCCACATATGTCCTTCTGTTCAAACTTGAAGGTTAATCAAACTTCAAGCTTCGCATAATGGACCCATAAGCCACTGAAATTGAGTACACAATAACTCCTCGACGCATTCCACTATCTACGCAGGAAGATCGTGCTCTTGCCCGGGCTCATGCTTTCAAACCAAGACACCCATCTTTTGCTTTTCGGATCATGCATTCTCATCTTACTAAAAATGGTGGAGTGGTAAATCATTATTACTGCCTGTCTCTTTCATACGTGCTGGATCATAAATATATCGTTGGAATTACACAGAATATCCCTGCCTATTTCGTGAAGAAGTACATGACTGAAATCCCAGATGATGTTTGACTTGAAACAGCTGAGAACGGTGAAATGCGTTCATTGTTGCTATACTCATAAAGGGAATCGCTTCCAGCGACACCTGGGTTGGTACTCATTTGTGATTCACACTGGAATTACTCTGCATGATGCATGCGTGATTGAGGTTACTGATCCAGTAACCCCAACATTCAAAGCCACGGTAGTCCGTTTCTTAACTTTTCAGCACAACTATCTCTGTAATATCTGACTGTGCTACAGTTCATGTAATATTGTTATCATCAATTGTAATCAAATATTCTAAACATCCCTACGTTACGGTTGGCTTTTCGCGTGTTCAGTCAAGCTGTCTTAATGCAGTTGTGAATTTGTGAATTGTATACATCATCGGACTTCAATTCAGCTCAATCTCATCGTTTCTGTTTCCTCTTAGTTTGCATTATAATGGTAAAATTGATACTTGCAACTCTGAATATGCTCTAAGATGGTTTCTCCACAGACTTTGATTACTTCGATAACTTCTAAATTATATGGCTGATGCACTTCACACCGAAGTTATACTGTACTTGATGTTCTTTATCCTGCTTGTTTCCATGCAGCAGCTGTCAATCTGGTATTACTATGGACCTTGAGTCGATAAAATGCTGCTTTCAAATCCTATCTTTATATCTTCTTGTTCAATTGCTGATTATGATATTTCCGAACTATGTACCATTATCAAAGACAGTGCTGACACTACTGGTTGTTTCGTTCATCGAATCCAATATGATACTTTCCGTATTACTTCCCCTTATGTAATTACTTCGTAATTTGTTTTCATTATAAATATTACCAATGTCAGCTTATCCGTCCACATTTGATGAGTGGGTTCCTGCTGAGCTAAAATTTTCTGCCATCATCTACAAAGCATTCGACTTTTTACGTTTAGAGTTTTACAGATCACTTTAGAAATCGCATGACTTATCATCCTAGCCAATGTAGCATATGCATAGTCATGTACAACATTTCTACCCATTTTAAATAAGAATATATATAATGAACATCCTGGGGACGTTTTACATCTTCGTGAAGGTTTAAAAATCAGCCTACCTGAAGTTTTGGCAGAAGACAATCCCATTTTAACAACCCAACGGTACATGTCCTTCGGTGTGCCAAACATCTTGTATGTGCGTTTCTCTTCATATGCCTCCTTGATATCACCTTCACACACCATTTCCATCTCCTCGTTAATACTAAATCGTTATTGAAATTGCTACAATTTTCTGCTACCATTTGCAAAGCATACAATTTCTAACGTTAATAATTGTGCGTATCACTCTGGAAATCGCACATCTTATCATCTTATCCGATGTAACATATGCATAGTTTTGTACAGCATTGGTAGCCATTTTAAACAAGAATATATATTATAAAACTAACAAGTTCCTCTTCACTTTGTTATTGTTTCGTGTCTTTATCTACGTATGTATCATCGCCATCATCTTCAACCCCCCCCCCCCCCCCATATCCTGGTTACAACTTACTTCTTCTTCAAATTTTCTGACCGACCACTTCTTATCCATCCTTTTATTACACAGATAAACTACGAAGACTTATCCGTCCTCTGATATTCGGTGAAATAGTAGGATATATCACCACACAGATGAGCATTTACACATTTTTTAACTATATATGTTTAGACACATTTTCTTCGTAATGAATGGAAATTTACACATTCATTGAATACTTTATACGAGAGACATGAATTAAATAAAAACAAATTGTGTGTTGTAGTGGATACTGTCATTGATGGAAGTGATGATACGCCAATATTTGTAACTAGTTGTGAGGCTTTCTAATGCCTCTTAGCTATCTCATGTGATTCTATTCTTTTTATATTTTTGTTAGAGTACTCATCTAAGCAATTGTACAATCAACTTTGTAAATCACACCTAACTATGGTGTATGCCTTTTCCAGTAAAATATGCTTATTCGAAGACTAAACAGTATTTGGATGCTGATATTCTCTGCGAAAAACCAACGATAGCTTCACTCTTCAACAGCTAAAGCCATCGAAACACCAGAATCATATGTTCCTTCAATATTATTTTTTGAACTCATAAAAACATGCTCTTATAATCAGTACATTGAAGCCCTCAATTGACTCCTTCGCTAACTCAAATGCAGCGGAATATGGGCAGCACAAAAATATTACAGCTATTCGTGAGACATCAATGCGACAATACCGTGCGTTTAATGATTGGCAAATGATGTATTGATGCAGAAATGAGAAGGGTCGTGATAGAATGACTACTTATATTGAAATATTGCTGGTACGATAAAAATCGCACTAGGGGATCAGCACCGCCCCTACCAGGTACTTACATTATCATATCGAAATTCCACTTCCGCCTACCAAAATGAACCATGCTATATAATTCCCGAATAACAAAATGGTTTATGCAAGATGGTCTCGACGCCTAGAAAGAAACTGTCACCTCCTACTCTGCCATCTGTCACTGTCATGAAATGTCGTCTTCTATTATCATATGCGTTACCATTGGCATCAGTCTACTCAACTGTCAGATTATAATAAATTGCCATATCGTCCTTTCCAATATAATAAAGAACAGCTCCGCAACAACCCCACAAAAAACAACAAATTCGCGAAATCATACACACACCATCAATACGAATTGTACCACTTGTCCGACCCTAGAGATAGCCGAAGACGTTGAATCCTGGTATGCATCAACGCTATAATTGATCAAAATCTTAGTTCAACTATTGCAATCTGAAATATTCCTATATAAACTATCACATAGACAAACCATGATATGTCACATTTACAACTCAAAAATACTGTAATTTTACATATCACAGCACACCTTGTAGGTTATTATTGAAACATAGTATATACCAAACTCAACCAAGTTGTACCCAGACATAATTTCGCCTGTAATGCAAACTAAGCACTATAAATACAAGCTACTTTCACTCACCAACATCAGAATTTACAACGTCTTACCGTTCTTTTACAAGATCAGTTTTCACAAAGCTTATGCAGATTCAAAATAATAGCAACTGTACTGCAGTCCCGTGAATTTAATTTTCCTGCACCTCTATCCCATAAGTTAACAAAAATGATGATCATGACTGGACAATCTCAATATCTGCCCCTACAGATTTAACAATGACATTTCAAACTGCTTGAAAGGTGTGCCACTAATGGGAAAAAATCTGTGAGGAAAAAAAATTGCCCTGCAAGGAAGATAAGATACACCTGCCATCATGCATACAATCCCACAATGAGGGTTCTGAAATATAACCTTATGTTTACTTTCGCTAACACCTTCTCCCTTCCCATCACTCATAAACTGAGCAGAAAGAATGGCAACAAATAACAAATCCATATCAGAGGAAGAAGTCATCAGCAATCTCAGACGTACAACCTCTTCATCTTCCTCTCCAAGGCCATCAAATTCCCACAATGAAGCAACTTTTCTGGATGAACCACCACCATGACTAATTTCCACAAATAGAAGTAAGATTCTTCCAACAACATATTTTGCTTCTTCACTTATGTTTTTAACAAAACACGTTTTACATCTCATAGAAACAAATCATTCTGCCACTGTTTCTTAACATAATATTATTGTCTAGGGAGTGAAAAATATAAATGTGCGTGGCTACGTACCTACTACCGAAGGAGTCTTCCGGGACGATAGGGTAGACTGGCACCATGGTTTCATGGGCAAAATAAATGGAATAAACAGATTGTAAAGTGAATATTATGCAATATATCAAGCCATTCATATTGCTTTTGATAACAACTGGGAAAATCTTGAACAAATAAGTTTCTGCTATGAGGAAACCGATGTAGTCCGTGGGTTCATATTTATGTCCACTTCCATGACTATCGAAGTCAGCAACAGCCGGGTATTACGTCGGCACATGAAGATTAATCTAAATCATGTTGACCCCCTCAACAACACAGTTGCAACAAGACTTTCTACCATGGGAGCAGAACAAGTGGATGCATTCAATATAGTATACGATGCTCCTGAAATAATACAAGATTTGATCGTAGAGGATAAGTTGGAAGAGTGTCGCTCCTACGACCATGCTTGCCGTCCAGATTAAAATAAATTTGGATGTAACAGTTTTTTGTCCAAATATTTGGTAATGGACTTCTTGCCTGTTTATTTTCGTTATTATTATGGCATGTTCCAATATTTCCAGTCCTCCATCTGTTTTCTCATTTACCCCATTCGTCATCATTTCGTTCCCTACATCCATGTTGTCCAATTTTTTCTTCACTAGCTTTGAAAACATATAAAGATAAATGTACAGATGCACGTGTCCAACTTCTGGGAGACATAAAGACGCATGTGCACCTCTGCAGATAATTGTTTTCTGGTTGCTTTAATAATCTTCTTTCAATAACGATTCCAATAACCTATTACTCTACTCTCCTAATTTCAATGATCTCAATATGGCAATATGTCTGTACAAAGCGTATATATATCATATCTACTCACCACATTTCTTCCCCAATCCAACTCAGGACACAGATGCACCAGTGATATCACAAACACAGTAGCTAAAGATGCCTAGATAACTACCGCATCCAACATCTGACAACTTCATTAGGTGCCTTTGAATCCCAAACAGTAGTATTCGATCGTTGCCAAAAGAATCAAACTTGTACTCCCTCTCTCACTGAAATGCAGCCAACTTTACAGAAGACATACGGCACAAGTCACTGGGCTCTCAACAATTCCACAGTGTAAAACTTAGCAATGCATATCACTCTACTATGGAAATTTGATTTCTTGTTAAATATGCGCTTGCTTTACAGACTAGCCACAACAACATTTACGGGTCTTCATGTACCTCTGCAATGTGAAACCAAACACTGCAAAACCACTACAGACTCCCCACATTTTGTTATAGCCAACTAACACTAACAACATTCATACGAATGTAAAATAAACAAACTACAAAAAAGAACCAACCTCTTTTGGAAATTGCGGTTCCAAACATATTTGATTTTCTTAATCTGTTTGAATGAATGCCATGACAGATAGGAAAAATGATTTATTTGTTACATTAAAATGGGGTTATTCAGTTGCGAAGTTCAACTGAGAGCGTAATTATTATGTCATTTTCACAATCTTGCTGGCATAAGTTCTCACGCAAGCAAATGAGATGCTACAGTCTTCAGCCGGCTTAGTTTCAATATGGAAATTGATACAAAATGTGAGTAGCTTGATTTTCTACCAAAAAACAAATAAATTCTAATAAATTTAAACTTATCTTCAATTCGTATTTCCAACTCATTTTCTGTAGTTATAAAATAACACTAAAGTACAACCTGAACCTAAAGCAAGTCCAAGCCCTTCACTTTTAGATTCCAATATTAATCGGCCTCAGAAGATAGCCAAATTGAATCATCCGTATGTACAGAACGACATGGAATTCCATGAAAGAGCTGGACCATTACATGATTGAAAGTGTGTAATGTAGACTAAATAGAGGACCTAAATACTCTACAAGGGGGGGGGGGGGGGTTGAATAGAGTATTGAAACTTTTTGCAAAACTCAAAGTTCAACATAATGACTTTGTGTGAAACTCAAATCTCAAGGCCTTGAGATTTTAGTAAACTGTCTGAAACTTTCAAAGGCAAGATAGAAAGTTTCAAGGCCTTGAACTGTAATCAAATCTAAACAGATTTTGAACCCTAGTTTGATTTGAGTTGTAAGCAGCAGATGATAATCAAACTGTAAAGTAAAGAACACAAAGCAATTTACAGAGTTCAGTCCCAATGGACCTAATCTCTGCCTGAGGGATCTAATCCCACCAGGATTGGGCAAAAACTTCTTATTACTCACACAGAAACAGCCCTAGATTTTCAAGCCTTTGTGATTTCCCTTACACCTATACAACTTGTGGTTCCAAACCTATCTAGTTCTAGCTACTAACTGTTGAGCTAACAAGAACCTCTTGTTGTTCACTTAAACAACCAAACACTATGTTAAGTGAGGTTTAAGATAATTTAAAGATACACAGATTAAAGTATAAGTGAAGAACACAGTAGAAAAGATAAGTAGTTGAAGCCTCGATGTGTTATTCTGAAAACTGGATTGATTTGATCTTCTGGAATCTGGATTGAAGCTTGAATGTTTGATTGTTTGAATGAATTATCTCCGACGAATTTGTCACACCTTTCTGAGTATCCTGCAAGCCTCTCTCTTCTTCAAAATTCAAACCAGTCTCTTTTTTCCACAGCTGCAACTGACTTAGAGATTTTAGGATCTCAGTTCCTACAAATCATCTTTCTTTTTTCAACTAAAATTCAAACAGCTGTAAGTGGATATCCGTTGGAGTTTGTTGAGATTTCTCCTGCACGTTTAACAGCCCTGCAACAGCATTGAAACAGAGCAACAACAAAATCCAAAAGAATAACAGTGTTATGACTGTTTGGTTATCCAGTTTCTGATAAAACTGGTTGAAAGATTAGAACATTAACCTGTATAACTTCTAATACATATAAATCATGAAAAACAAGTTTAAGACTCTTAGAAGTCAATGAATAATCACAACAATATGAATCACAACCTGCAAGAAAGAATCAACTTAGTTCTGTAAATACTGTTAGCAGCTCAAGGAACATCTCAAGGCCTTGGAGCTCTGAACCTGCTTCACAGATATTCAAAGTTAAACCCAGATAAATTTGATTCTTCCTGTTCTGATCATCTGCAATTGTGTTAGATATGTAAATAGTGTAATCTATAAGAATATGACGTAAATCCTTGATCTGTATAATCAGATATCCAATCTGCAACACAAAACTGTTAGAACATATAGCAGAATCAAACAACTCTCAAGGCTTTGAAGTTCTGACATTATCTCAAGGCCTTGAAGTAACTGTAATGCTTTGCTGCTTATGTCTTTATCTTTCATCACTCAAAACAATTACCAACCAAAACACATTCAAGGGTCTTTGAATCAACAATCTTCCCGTTGATGAAAGATAAAACCTACAGTCTTGTATAGATTTTCCTGCCACTCAGATTTAAAACTAGATAACCACAAAATAAAGATACAATAAACAATATTACCAGATAAATAACCAGTATACCACAAATAATCAGCAAATAATTGCATATAACCATTGAAACATAAACACAACTGATTAAACCACATAACTGAGTATTATTATTATTCAAACACTGCAAAAACACAAAAACCCAAAAACCACATAATTTCTCGCCCTTTTTGACTTTCATCAAATAAAGATAAAGAAATGTTGGATCATTACTCAGAGTCTTAAAAAAAACTTGAACAAAATTATTACTAAAAATTCAAGGCCTTGCGAACAGAAAAGAAAGAAGAGAAAGAAATAGAAGGTCAAGGCTTTGTCATTCTCAGATCTTCACTTCTTCTATGATGTCTTGCCTTTCTCTGAGCCTTCTCCAACTTCTTCTTCACTTGCAACATCTTCAGCGGACTGATTACCTTCTTGTTGAGCTTCCACTTCTGCAACAACCTCTTGAATTATCTCATCCACTTTCTTCTTAGCCTGTACTGAATCCACCTCTGTAGATGCATCAACACCTGTGTCTTCACTAGCATCTTCTTCATCAATTTGTTCATACAAATCTTTTGAAGTAAGCACCACTGGAATTGGCTTCTTCTTCTTCTTCAGAAAATCTCCCAGCCTTTCATCTGAATCCACACTGACATCATGACTAGTAGCAGAAGATATCTTCTCCAAATTCAAACCCTTGATGACAACATCCAACTTCCCATTCATAACATTCATCAATCCCTTGAACTGGTTGAATTCAGTTGACAGGTCAAATAGCCTCTGTCTGAGATCTTCAATCTCAACATGCCGATCTTCTAGCTTCTCAACCAACAAACATTAATCCTCATTGTCTTAACCTTTCCCTAATGTAGTCCCCTTAGGCTTCACAAACTCCTTCTCTGCAAGTTCCTCCTTTGACAAATCTGTATAAAACTTCCAATGTCCTTTCCCAGTCTGAACTACCCCAATCCTCTGAAGTGCAGTCTCATCAATCAACCCAAAACCTCCAGTAATCTTTTCCTCTCCATTCAAAGGTACATCAAAGTATTCAAAGAAAAGAGGTAACAGGTTGGCATATGGAAGAGGATGGTTTCTATTCCTGGTTGCACAATAAATCATATTCTCCATAACAACTGTTGGCAAGTCTATCTCAAACCCTTGAGATATCAGATACATTAAAATAAGAACATTATCAGTCACTAACTCCCTTGATTTCTCCCTAGGAACTACACTCCTCATCAGAATTGTAAATAATATTTTGGCTTCACAGTTAAGCACAGAGTGTGTCAACTGCTTTGGACCAGAGGGTACACCTTCAATAAAAAACATTTCCTTTGCCTTATCCAGACACTCCTTCCTATCAGAGTAATCTCCAACATTGATGCCCAAGACTTTGGCAAAACTCCTGTGATCAAACCTCAAATCCACTCCAGCCACTTTTGAATTTAACACCAGTTTATCATCACCTTCAGAAACCAAATTCAGATAAAATAACCTAGTTAACCTAGGATAGGCCTTTGAACTAGGATTTAAAACCTTCCAAACAGCAGTTTCTCTTAACTTTCTCATGCAGTCTATATCCAACTTATCCAATCATTCTTCAGAAACCATACTACAGAAAGCTACCTTAGATGAAGCATACCCTTGCATCCATAAAGTTCTAACCTAAGAAATAACAAACGAGTCTGTAGGAAGTACATTCTTACCTTGATATCCTTTCTTGGTTGCAGAAGCAACTTGCTTAACCCTATTTTTCTTCTCTGAGGGTTTGGTCTTTTCTTGTCCTCCGTCAGATGGTTTCTTCTGGCTTTCTTGAGTTGATTTCCCCTTTTCCTCTTCACCAGTGTTTTTCGATTCTCCCCCTTTCTTCTTCTCTGACCTAGGTTGATCACCACCCTGTGTCTCCTGTTGTGGATCAATGCTTGAGCCTTCATCTCCCTTCTCTGTTCTGGACTTCTTTGCAGGAGGAGTGTCCTCATGCAAGCTCTGAGTGTTTTCTGAATCTGAATCGAAAATCACTATCTTCTCCTTCTTATTTGCTCTTTTCTTGGATCTGCCAGAGGGCTTTCCCTGTTGCTGAATTCTGGTAGATTTGCGCTCCATTTTGGGTTTTAGGGTTTTGAGAAGAGAATGTGATTGAGAGAAACTGAGAGAGAGAGTAGAGTCGTAGAGAATTGAGAGAGAATGAGAAGAAAAAGCCCCGACTTTCATCTTAAGTAGGTTGGAAAGGATGAGTCATGAAAGGACTCTGCTATAACAACATGCAAAATTGAATCTTGAAAAATATTTTTTGGGATATTTTAGAAAATTCTCTGAGTAATTCAAATATTACACAGTTATCTAAAAAGATAAGTTATAATATTTGATGATCCATTTTTTAAAAACATTACAGATATTATCAAGACCTGGAGAACAATCTCAAGGCCTTGAGTTTTCTGCAGTTTGAGAAAATTCAAAGCTTTGAGCTATACTTTCAAGGCTTCAGAAAGTATAATCTCAAGGCTTTGAGATTTCAGCACATAAACACATATAAGTACTAATACTCCCCCTAAACCAATGCATTCTTGTTTAACATCCCGCAATTCAAGCCTTAGAGCTGAAAACCTATCATGTGGCAAAAGTTTAGTGAAAATATCAGCAATCTGCATTGAAGTAGAGATAAAATTTAAAACAACATCACCTTGTTCTGCATGATTTCTAAGAAAGTGATGTCTCACATCTATGTGCTTAGTCCTTGAGTGCTGGACTGGATTCTTAGAGATTGAAATAGAACTTGTGTTGTCACAATGAATAAGCACATTTCTGAAATTGTAGCCAAGATCTCTAAGTTGTTGAGCAATCCATAACACTTGTGAACAGCAAGCACCAGCTGCAATATATTCAACTTCTGCATTTGATAATGCAACATAATTTTGCTTTGTGGAATGCCAACTGGTCAGTGAGGATCCAAGAAATTGACAGCATCCAGAAATACTTTTCCTGTCTACATTATATCCTGCAAAATCTGCATCTGAATAGCCACTCAACATAAAATTAGATCTTCTTGGATACCAAAGCCATAAGTCTCTGGTTCCATTCAAATATCTAAAAATTCTTTTGACTGCAGTTAGCACACATACAGACACTGAACATAATATCAGGCCTACTCGCAGTTAAATACAACAGTGATCCAATCATACCTCTGTATTCCTTTTGATTCACACTCTTACCATTTGAATCTTCGTCTAAAGAGAGCGATGAACTCATAGGGGTCTTAAGCACCTTGGACTGTGACATATTGTACTTATTCAATAAGTCCATGGTATACTTTCCTTGATGCACAAAAATTCCTTTCTTCATTTGTAAGATATGAAGTCCAAGAAAGAAATTCAGTTCACCCATTAGGCTCATCTCAAACTCCCTGCACATCAGACTAGAAAAATCTTTTGAAAGAGCATCATTAGTAGCACCAAATAAAATATCATCTACATAAATCTGGACTACTAACAAATCACTTTGTTGGTGTTTAATGAAAAGAGTTTTGTCAACTAGGCCTCTTTTGAAATTGTTTTCAAGTAGAAATTTTGAAAGTCTGTCATACCAAGCCCTTTGAGCTTGTTTTAAACCATAAAGAGCTTTGTCCAGTTTATAAACATGATCAGTAAAGTTTCATCTTCAAAACCAGGTGGTTGTGCTACAAAAACATCTTCTTGTAAATATCCATTCAGAAAAGCACATTTAACATCCATTTGATAAAGCTTTATGTGATTGTGAGATGCATATGCAAGAAGTATTCTAATAGCATCTAACCTGGCAACAGGAGCAAAAGTCTCCTCATAATCTATACCTTCTTCCTGATTATATCCTTGAGCTACCAGTCTGGCTTTATTTCTTACCACTTTCGCGTCCTCATAAAGCTTGTTTCTGAATACCCATCTCGTTCCAATAACTGATTTCTCTTTAGGTCTGGGAACCAGATTCCAGACTTTGTTCCTTTCAAACTCATTCAGCTCACTATGCATTGCAATGATCCATTCTGCATCTTCTAGTGCTCAATAAAAGATACAAATGCACTAAAAGCACACAAGTTCTTCAACTGTCCTCTTGTTTGAGTTCCAGAAGATGGATCTGATATTATGTTATCAGCTGGATGGTCTGCAAGTGAAGAAGAAGGAACAGGAGGCGGCTTTCTACTAGAGTTGATGATACCAGTAGTAAGTGCAGGGCGTAATTGGAAGGATCAGGCAAGGAAGGCTATGAATGCAAGGGAAAAGAACCATAATCTCTGAAGCGCAAAGTGGGTGAGCATTTTACTCTTAGCCCTCCTACGAGTACCGATAGCAGCTCGAAGGGGGAAAAAAAGAGTCGTGCTATTAAGCATTGGGTCACAGGTGTTTTTTTCACCTGTGACCACAAAAAGCATTGGGGATGAAAGCTCCTCAAACACAGCCAATGCAACAATGGTGGCGCCTGCAAGGCAGGGCCGCCGAGCACAATGAGTATATTAAGATGGAAACGTACGCGGGTTGGGGAAGTCGCGTGCGGTCCGAGCTCTAAAGGAGCAGTAGAGGCTCCGTTCCCCAAATATAGTCTTCCGTATGGAGACAAAGCTCAACAAGTATGAAATGGAGAAAGTACAAGTTAAAGTGAATTATGCAAACGGAGTATTCGCCGAAGCACAAGATAGGAGGGGCGGGTTAACATTACTTTGGAATGACAAGGTAAAATTTTAGCTAACTAAATTATCCATCTATCATATTGATGCTCTCGTGGAGGAGGAAGGGGATTTGTGTGGAAACTTACAGGTTTCTATGGTGATCCCGATAGAGAACAGATGTGCAATTCCTGGGAATTGTTGAGGAAGATGGCGCCAACAAAAGATATGCCTTGGTGTATCTGTGGAGATTTCAACGAAATTAGGTCAACCATGGAAAAAGAAGGCGGTAAGGAGCGCCAATATAGCCAAATGTATGCTTTCAACTCTGTGTTGCAGGATTTCAGTCTACTTGATCTTGGCTATTCCGGACCAGATTTTACATGGTTTAATAATCAGGAGTAGGAATCGCACATCCGAGTCAGACTTGATAGAGTGATGGCTCATATTGATTGGATGAACAAGTTTCGGGGAGCAAAAGTTACTCATGATACCGGCCTGAGATAAGACCATAGGCTTATTTTGCTGAGTGGGAGGTGGAAAAACATGAAAGAAACAAAATGCGGAGCTTTCATTATGAAAAGCTGTGGAACCTGCATGAGGGATTCGCAAATTTCTTGGCATCTCGGTGGAACCATGAAAGGCGAAGCAGTTTACAGGTTAAAATCAACAATTTTTCGGCGTACTGTCGGAACTGGAATAAAAATACATGTAGGGTGAAGCAACAGATCAAGGTGTTACGGAATCGCAAGGATCAGTTGGAAAGTATAGCATAGACGAGAGGGGTTAGTGAGGAATTGCACACTGTTTCTGAAAAATATGAAGAGCTATTGAGAAAAGAAGAAGTGATGTGGGCCCTGAAATATGGGGACCAGGACACAAAGTTTTTCCATTGCAAAGAGACGATTAGAAGATCTAGTAATGGCTTCAAAGGAATTGAAGATGCAGATGGTAAGTGGGTGACGTCGGATTCGGAGGTAACCAACTGTCTGAAACAACACTTAAAGTCCATTTTACTTCTAGCAGGCCATCTCTTGATGAGATTAATGAAGTCACAGTGCATTTAACAAACCACACACTACCAGATGCATGTGCAGCAAAACTGGAGGAGGAGTTTACTGCTCAAGAGGTGAAGTCTGCTTTATTCTAGATGGGGCTGGACAAAGCCCCAGGGAAAGATGGATTTTCTGCGGGTTTTTATCAGAAACACTGGACGACGGTTGGTGCAGATGTGACCAAAATGTGTCTACAAATTTTAAATGAGAGTGTTGGCTTGGGGAGCTTTAACCATACAGTGCTCGCATTGATTCCCAAGGTTAAACAACCAAGTAAACCAGTGTACTTAATGCCAATAAGTTTATGCTCGGTTATTTATAAAAGTTTGGCCAAAGCAGTAGCCAACCGAGTTAAGACTGTGTTGGATCTACTAATTTTCAGAAACCAGTCGGCGTTTGTCCCAGTCAGACTTATAACCGATAATATTTTGACCGCCTTTGGGGTGATTCACTCCCTCAAGACTAGAAAGAAGGGAAAGAAAGGAGCTTTATCCGTCAAGCTAGATATGTCTAAAGCCTACAATAGGGTTGAATGGCTGTTTTTACAAGAGACTTTAAAGTAGTTTTGGTTCTGTCCAAAAATGATATCAGTTATCATGCAATGTGTGTCTACGGACAGTACGAGTTTGTACGCGATCGGTCATTGTCCGTGAAAATTATACCCGAAAGGGGGTTGAGAAACGGGTGCCCGCTGTCCCCTTACCTCTTTGTGCTTTGTTCGAAAGCCTTATCGAGTGATGTTAATTCCGCACTTAGTAATCGTGAAATTGCGGGAATAACAGCATCCCGGGGAGGACCAGTGTTCTCCCTCTTATTTTTCGCTGATTATTCTATTATCTTTTTACAGGCATCTACACAAGAATTTAAAAATCTTCAAGCTATTCTACAATCCTAGTGCAGAGAATCAGGGAAGCTAATAAATTTTGATAAATATGCGTTGGTTTTCTCTCCGAATGTGCCTGAAGATGTCAAAGCCGATATTAAGCGCCTATGTGGGATACCTGAAACAGACAAGCATGAAAATTACCTTGGATTACCAACAATAATAGGTAAAAAAAAGTTTTATAACTTTCTCTTACATTCTTGAAAGAATTGACAGTAAACTTAAAGGGTGGAAGGAAAAGTCTTTGTCGATTGGCGGAAAAGAGGTCCTAATTAAAGCAGTCGCTAATGCTATTCCAAGTTACGCGATGTCGTGCTTCAAACTTCCCGAAGGTGTTTGTAACATGATTGAAGGAAAGCTTAGGCAATTTTGGCGGAGCAACTCAATGAAATAAAGAGGAATCAATTGGGTCTCGTCGAGCAAGATTTAAATGCCGAAGGAAGAAGGGGGATTAGGTATGAGTGACTTCAAGATATTCAACCAGGCTATGCTTGCTAAGCAAGCATGGAGATTACTTGATAAGCCAAACACACTTTTAAGCAAAGTTATCAAAACCAAGTATTTTGCGGACGAGGACTTATGGAATGCAAAATAAGGGGGCTCACCGAGTTATGCATGGCGGAGTCTGATCCATGGGAGTAATCTGTTAGCCATGGGTATGAGGTGGCAGATTGGCGATGGCAGGAAGGTTTTGATGAATGGTCCGTAGTTGATTTGAGAACCATCCTTTAAGCTGATAGCGAAAAAGAGTATTATTAACCATATGAAAGTTGCAGAATTCATAAACCACGAAGATGATACTTGGAACAGACACAAGTTAAGGGACTACCTCTTTGATGTTGATTGTCAGGAGGTAGAACAGATACAACTTCCAAAGCACAAAACTGAGGACACAACTAGATGGCACTATACAAATAGCGGGATCTACTCAGTGAAATCTTGGTACAACCTGGGTTTGAAAGAGAAATTATTTCAAGCCAATGTTGGGGAGAATTCAAGCTCGGTCAAAAGCCCGTTTACAAAATTATGGAAACTGAAAGTGGAAGGTAAAATTCGTCACCTGGTGTGGAGGGTAGCAATGAATTCCATTCCAACTACTGAAAATCTGAGGAGGCGTGGTATAAATTTTTAAGACAGATGCGTTCTTTGCGAAGAGGGGAATGAATCAGCAGAACATCTCTTCTTCACGTGCCTACTAGCAACATCGATGTGGAATACAGTTGAGGGTAAGGATCTCTTAGCAAATCAAATTCAAGCTGTTCAGAAAGAGTTTTAGTAGATATTGCGAGAATAAAAGAGGACGACCTAATCAATTATTGCATAGTTCTGTGGGCAATCTGGCAAGAGAGGAATTCAAGGAAGTTCAAGCATAAGGAAATAAACAAAGAATCCATCAGACAGATAGTGCAAAGGAAGATTAAAGACCAACAAATTCGTAAAGGGTTGAAACTTATCTTTGAACCGAGGAGATCTGAACACATCAAGGAAGATCTCGCTGCTTTGACCCTTCAATTTGAAGGCAGTTGGGATATTAATTAAGGCAAAGCTACAGCCGGCTTCGTTCTCAGTTCAAACTCTGGAGATTTTTTAATGGCGGGTGCTTCAATCTCTCCAGGATGTGAAAGTGCCCATATGTTCTAAGCGTTCGAATGTCTACAACCTTTGAAAGCTTGCCTCCCATGGAAGGAAAAGAAAGTTCGACTCGTAGGTGACTCCACTGAACTGATTTCAGATCTGAAAAGGCTAGAAAAGGAAGAAGAAAACGAGAGGTTGGAGGTTTGAAGAAAATAATGAAGGAATTGCTAAATCTTATCCTCAACTACACATATATTGAAGCGGACGCATGGGGAAGAACTCTCAACACTGTCTCGCACCAGCTGGCGAGACACGCGTCTCGTGAAGGAAGAGATTGCATGTGGACCGACAACTTTTCATTATGGCTATTGAAGAGTATTGACAAAAGTGTATTTCCAAAGACATTTGGTGTTGATTAATGAAAGAAGTTCTGGATTCTAAAAAAAAAATACCTTGTATGTAGCATTCTCGGAGTTGGTTCAATCCAGTATGCCATTACTCCTAATGCATACCCATGTGTTGGATCATAATATCTCCAGATCAATCCAACCCCACACTAGTCTATAGATGATTGTCCTATTAATCATTATAATGGACTAGGGAGATTTAAGATAAAAACCAACATTGTAAATATAAGGACTTCATTATATTAATATTCAATAAATAATACAATGAAAATTCTATCCAATTTATTGTTCATACTAAATTAGATTGCCTCGAGGGCACCTATTCCAACACTAACAGGCATAGAATTCGCTGTTAGTGTGGTTAGTCGTTTTATGACTCATCCTATGACGGACCATTGGCAGATGGTGAAACGGATATTCAGGTATCTTAAAGGTATGTCAGACATGGGCCTATGCTTATGGGGCTAATAAAAACATCTTGGTAGTTGGTTTCTCAAATTCGAACTATGAAGGGGATGTTGATAGTAGAAGATCAATGACATGCTATGTATTTGCTTTGGGAGAATCTGTTGTTAGTTGGAAGTCGACGCTACAATCGTCGGTGACATTATCATATACGGATGCGGAGTATATGGCTCCAGCAGAAGAAACAAAGAAGGCAATCTGGCTAAAGGGAATGGTCAATGATCTAGGGCTACATGAAGATCAAGCGATAGTCTATTGTGATAGCTTGAGTGCAATTTTCTTTACGAAAGACCAGGTTCATCATGCAAGAACCAAGCATATTGATGCCATCTATCATTTTCTAAGAAACGAAAGAAGGATCAAGGTGATGAAGGTGGGGACTGCTGACAACCCAGGGGATACGTTCACCAAGTCTGTTCCAAGGAGCAAGTTCCAGCATTTTCTAGAATTTCTCAACATCCTGAGCCAGTGACCCCTTGGGGCATGTCGGACTTGGCGAGGTCCATTGAGTCTCCGTGACGGGAGACATCGGGAGGCGAGAAGACAAGCTTTGTTCGCGTGGAGGAGGAATAATTACTTGTAGACGAGAGATTTCAAGTCGAGGTGGAGATTTGTTGAAGTGGGTAGTCGAACATGGAGCAACAAGAGTAAAAGAAAGAAAAGGATCAGACTCTAGTTGAACAGATTTCTTTTCGTGCGAACATGTTCTCGTCTGAACATATTTATGTTCATGCGAACAGAATGTCTGTTCGTGCGAACAAGTCCTGGAGGCGGCAAATAAAGATGGAAATCATTCCTTATAGCCTCGGGTCGGTTTTGGGGAGTATAAAAGAGTCCTTTAGGGTCCTAGAATTGTATGTGAGCATTGTGAGACGTTCTCCTCAAGTGACTAAATGTATTTTCTTGCATGTGGACGTAGTTAGCTCGATTTGAGCTAACGAACCAGGTTAAATTGTGTGCTTGCATTCTTGACTTTTCGTGAGGTGAGAGCGATCGTGAATTGCATAACACTGTAGATAGCTACAGATTTTAAGACTCATCCTTCTCCTTGAGTTGTGAGTTTTGCGCAGATTGTAGAAGATTCCTGGATGTTAAAACTCACTCCCACAATAAGATTTTTGACTTGAAAACCCACATCTGTTTTCATAGATTTTTCATCTCTACATATATAGTCTCACAAAACATGGAGTTCATTGCTAGGAAACCACAATATGACAGGTTGCTTGGTGAAAGGATTAGAACAAAAGCTTCACAGCTATCTAATACACTGACAATACTATGCCGTTTAGGGTAAAAACGACATCCTTCTCTTGATCGTTACATGAATGAGACATTTATGTAGATGATGATTAAAGCTCTTGGGGTGTCGTTAAAAAGTGGACCTCTTAAGTATGGGTAGAATGCAGATGGGCCGGCTCGCTTGTGGACGCACTTAACTTAGGTAAATAATGGAAAAACATTTTCCGAGGAGTATGAGAGTCGAACTATGGACCTCTATACATAAAAAATGTAACTACAAAAACATAGTATATATACACGCATCTCACGCCTTCATTAGGTTAGAAAATTTTCAAAGAGGTTAACAGGGCGAGAGGCGCCGCCCCTACATTTCTTGCATTTTTTCTGACTTGTTTCCTCCATGCTTGGGATCAAATCTTCCTTGGTACATTCTTGTTGGTGATTCTTATATTTAACTAATGCCCTCAATTTAAATTGCTATATGTTTTGATGATTTTTAAATGTTCTTTCGTCTATCCACTATCTTTGATATTTTGAGTAATCGATTTTTCAGGCATGAGATGTGGTACATTCTCGATGGTGATTCTTATCAGTAAGTAGGTTGCTCCAGTTAAAATTGATTTATCCTTTCAATATTACTGGATGTTCTTTCATCTATTCTGAATTTGTGGTATTCGTAGTAAGATCTAATTCAGCAATGAAGAAAAATGGAAGTTTTATGTCTTGCATATATTTTTATTTTATATTTGATTTATGAAGTTAGATCAATCAAAATATATTATAAATTTAACTGGTCGTCTATGTATTGCTGCATCTGGTGATGCTAATCAATAATGTTTTAGAGAAAAAATTTTCTTTTAATCGCATTGAGGATCACAATTACCATCTTATACAAGTATTTTGTATAGCATGGATCAAACCTAATTCTTAATTATATATATTATTTGTGGAATGCTACAATTTTAGTATATGTCTAAGTTCTATACTTTCCAATTTCCTTTCTTTCATTTTATCTGTCAACAATTACAATAAGAAATGATATATAGAAGAAATGTAGGTTCAAAGATTCTTAGATCTTTATTCAGATTTATCATTACAATAAACACAAAACTTTTTTACTTAATTATTTGGTATATGTAAGATGAAATAGTTGCTCACCTAGTTCCAAATTGCATATATGTTAGGTTGGGTTTTAATTGCATTTATGAATTTTTTTTTAATGTTCATGTAATTTTAGTATGATCATATTAATGTTCATGTAATTTTTAGCTTTTTATTAATTTTAACAAATTTAATGGGGTTGCTGCTATTTATATTTTTGGAATGAAATTTGTATTATACTGATATGAATACTTGTTGTTGGATACATAGATCGAGCAATCTCAAACTCCAAGGATAAATATGAAGGTCGATGTTCATTGCATTTCAATTTTAATAGCAGGTTAAGCTTTTTCCCAAAATAATTGTATTCTGCTTTCTTTGTTGACATTTCCTGAATGAACCCTTCTACCTAATCTCAGTATACTTTTATGTTAAGAGAGAAAAATAGATCATACTCGAGCAACAACTCCTCGATCTTACACCACCATCAATTCGTTCCTTAGTACAGTTTATAATTCAAAAGCATTCTCTCTCCTTACTCCATATTTCCTATATCTCCACCCACACCCTTTTTCTCTTCGTCTGATCCGACAGTTATAGATTCCTGAGTGGTTGGTTTTCCTTCTTCCTTTTGTGGCCCTAAACTCCAGATTCTTCCTCTGTCATGAACCTGAATAAATGCTCTTTAGTCTTCTTATTGAAGAACTTTACAGATTTGATCTTTTTCCAATCCTCTTTAATATGCTGTTATTTGCAGAATTTCCTACTCGAGGTTTGAGTTGTTGTACCAATTACTTACCGTCAATGTTTGTATAAGGATCACATCATCTGATTTCTCTTTTACTCTTTCG
This sequence comes from Linanthus parryae, assembly GCA_023055425.1. Lineage (NCBI taxonomy): Eukaryota > Viridiplantae > Streptophyta > Magnoliopsida > Ericales > Polemoniaceae > Linanthus > Linanthus parryae. Next base: position 4,463,235 of record JALGPY010000019.1, on the reverse strand, counting down.
GTCTGTACTTGTGCTCAAACCATACAAAATGATGCTTACTGGTGTAAGTCTAAGTAGGAGCATTAATGTTTTTACCATTCGTGTTTTTATAGATGTCGTCTCTAGCAGTGGGTCAGGCCTGATGCCCCACTTTGTATTTTACAGGTTAGGAGCCCGATGTTTTTTTCTTAATAATATGGGGGGATATGCTTAATACCTCACGGGTGGGTTATTTTAAGCAAATGAAAAAGAAATGTTGGCTGTAGTAGTCATTTTCCTCCTATATTTTGTAGAAACCCAAAAGTAAGACCCTATAGTTGCAAGTTCAGATAAATGGTCTGAGCTTAGACCACTTCCCCCCTTCCCTAAAAGGTCTTCCTTCCAAAGAAAGAGTACATATGCTATATACATATAAATAAAACTTCTAGTTACTACCTGATGGAGAACGAAAGAGAAGAAGTAATTGTATAGAGCATAACTTACAAAAGCCATATAGGGTAGAACTACTACTTTCAGAATTTTTACTGGATTTTTATTTTCATCCAATCTTGATTTCATTGCAGCTTGCTGGAGTCTATTCTGACGTTGACAGAGCATAATGATAAGCAGGTAGTCATCTTGTTTTAAGCTGCCTTGGCTTTCATTATTTGAGCTCATAATTGGCTTATAGTAATGCTAGATATGAGAATACATGTTGAAGAAGACCTGTGTTGTGGTGCTTCACCTGTCCTATCTTTTATTATTCTTTTCTTATACCTCTCTCTCTAGTGGAGTAGTGGTCTTTTTTGTCTTATCTCCTAGATATAGTAGGTGGTTTTTGGGATCTTTTGCCTTTATATGGAAAGGAGATGTATAAATATAGTGTTAATTTATTGTTTGTCGATATGCAGTCTTCCGTGAATATGTTTGTCCCGTATGTGTGACTGTTTGGTGCGTGGATACCATAACTCAGTTTTTCCTATGATGAAGCTTTGCTATTTTTATATTTTGGAAGATCGTGAAGTCCATGCTACTCTGTTGGCTTTTTTTTACTTAGTCATACAGGGTTCTGAATTGTGTTGGGGTTTGGAACATCTTGGATAAACAGATTAAACTTTCTGTGGACGAATTTTCTGCTGATTTCATTTCTACATATGTAAAGTGTCTATGATTTAAAATATTCGTAGCAATTGGAAAGGAAGCAATCCAGGCTGTTAGAAAATCATAGATTGAAATTGTTATGAAGTCTGTCCATAATCCGCTGCATTAATCACGATTTCCCACAGAAGATACCTTTTCGAACAAATAGAATATTTATGTTAACTAATGCTGTCTCTTCATTCATTTACATACAAGACAATAGAATCCCGATCCTTTATTATTTTGTATCTTGTGGTTGTTGCAGTGTGCTTTTATTGATTTCCTGAACTGTCTTCAACTTAGGAAACCAGAAAGTTATTTCAGAGTTTCATTTGGGTGACCTGTTTAATTAAACAAAAATGTTGCATACATTTTTTCCTAAATAATCCCATACTTTTCAAATCCTTACTTCCACACTTCCCAAGAACTAGTACCAAAATACGAGAAACAATAATTTTATAAATCTGCCACGTCAAAAGAATCTACAGCATCTGTTGAAGGTAAAACGAGTAGTAACTTGTACTGTCATACACTATGTTGATTCAGCATAGCAAGTTTGCTGAGCTCTCTATTTCCAATGGAGTAATTAATAGTTGAAGTTGTCGTGAGTAGCCTCGTATCAGTAGAAGCGAAAAGATTAAGAAGAGTTCACGAGAGTGATAATAAATTTATAGACGTGATCAGAATTTTGAAGTGTTTACTCAATATTACATTTTCTAGCAAATTAAATTCAAATTTGTTCTGGAGATAGATTACTTTGAGGAAAAACATCAATTTTGTAAAATTTCTCATCGTGGTCACTGATCATGTTGGACGAAGAAATGTGTGACTTCTGTGTTTATGATTTCCTTGTGTTTTAGTAGTTGATACTTATTTATTTCAGAATATTTTGGTTCTTCAACTGAATGCATGAGGTGGGTATTAGGCCCTAAATAAATTGATTGTTGTGCACAAGTGAAAATCTATATTGACATTCAGTTCTGCACTTTTCTGAAAGATTCTGGCTTTTGTGTTGCACAGGTCCGTCAGATTGCTAGGAACTTTCAAGATAAATGGATTGATGCCAAAGGGGGATTAATCTGCAATAAACCCACAACATCCCAGAACTGTCATGATGATGGAGTACAGAGTTTAGAAGCACCAACTTGCATCAACCAGTCAAGTGGTGCAACTAAACCAGCTGCTTCGGGTAGTGACATTAGGCCTCGCAAACGTAGAACACGGTGGGATCCACCAGCAGATGTCAACACAGATGCCATATCCCCCCGGCTAAAGACCTAATCTTGGAAAACATGTTGATCCAAAACATGAAATCAGCAAGAAAGTGGTACCAGACACTAAAAATGAGATGGCGAAAGGAGACTATTCCCCTGGTTGTGTGCAAAATCACAGATGACAAGAGGGATAGATGGGGAACAACAGAGTAACAATGAGGACGTTCCCCCCTGGGTTCTTTCCGGGCTATTCACCTTGCCCCCCCCCCCCCCCCCCCTTGGGTTCATGAATCGCTGGCCTATGTGAAACAATTTTGTAATCTTTAGCTGTTATATGTAGATCTGGATATAGTTATCGAAACTAATATCTCAAAGAGGAATTAATTTTCGTATATGGTTACTACCATTGGTTGTCCCCTCTTGTTTTGTGGTTCAAGAACCTACCACTGAGCTCATGTTAGCAATTTTCTACATCGTCCTACAACACACATTTGCCTTCAGAACGGTCCGAATTGTTAGCTCGTGTAGCAATTTCTTCTTGAGCTAATCCGTCACTCATGAATCAGATTTTACTCCAGACTTTTTCCAAAGAAATGTTGCGGAACTGTGCTTATAAACCGGAACTCTTTCAATTCGGCACAAGACTGAGGCCCCTTTACCCATTTTTTTAACGAAATTTCAGGGTTTCTGTCATTTCCACATGTGTAGTCGGGCAAATGTATAGCTAGAGTTGCTGAAGGAGCCTTAGGTGCTTCCACTCGTTGAGAAATTATAACTGAGTGATCTTGATCTCTTGGTAACAGCTTATCCAGCCTCTAAATTGCAAAAACTAATGGCATTAAACATTTCAACAGTTTTAACACACAATTTCTAAAGCTAAGCTCTTATGTCTCAACTAGCATCATTGCTCGATTTCTAAGCAACTATTGACATAGAATCTGGAATTATATACTTTTTCAACCCAAGTCTAGCAATCGGCATATGAGCCAGGTTATGAATACTTTCTAAGAATACTTCTGAGCTGAATAAAGCACCAAGTTTTAAACAGGGTTTTGTATCTCCCCTATCCGTTGAAGTACCTCCCAATGGTTTCACTGTATTTGACGCTAAACTGGTAGGAATACTGTGTAAGCGTGGTGGAGCCACATGTGGACTGGTGGATGCTGTAGCTCCTACTCAAAATTTTAATTTTGCAGGTTTACCCCTATTCTCATGTTAGTTTCAAGTTTAGCCCCCACATATTTTTGGATTTGCCCCTAAAATTGTTGCTTATTTCACAGCTGGCACTATTATTTAGTCCTTTAATTGAAACTAATCTACAACTCTGTCCACACTGTACCATAATTCTAGATCCGCCCTTGGGCTTGAACAAGCAGCAAAAGTAGAGGAAGGAGGGGACGAAAACGAGACAACATCTCTCTGAATTTTAAAACTTTGAAAGAAAACTCAATAATCAATAAACGATAAAAAACAGCCCACAAGTCGTACTTATATAGTTGAAATCATTATTTAGCCAAAAATGGCAAAACACCCAAAATCATCTCAAGTTATAATTTTAAATGAAATAAAAGACTCAAAAAAAGATTCAACCGAATCGGGTTTAAATTAACGTCTTTACTAACAAAAGAAATAGTATTTAAAGAAAAATTGACACTTAACTACCTTGCAGTTTGACAATACTGATATTTTGGTGCACACAGTTTCAAAATTGACTCTAAAACTTGGGGGCTTAGCTAATGGTATCACTTCATATTGTTGGCATTTACTGTTGGCTTATTTGGAAATTCAAGGTTTCCAGATTCCTCTATACGAACTACAAGCTCGACCCAGTCTCTGTATGATGTGACAATCGACTGTGTGCAGGCATTAGCTCACTGGTATAAATTTCCCGCATCTATGTCAATTTTAAGATATTATCTTTCCCGATCATTTTTTCTGTCTATATAATTGTAGTGCTGGGGATAATGTCTAACTTTGTTAATCTCATCCGAAGGCGTGGCACCAACTATGAAATAATCAAGGCATTAAAGAGACCTGAGGTATTCATGTGCAAGAAAGCATCCGTAAATGCAAAGGCGGAGTTAAAGCTGTCAAAAATTTTTGAATTGCCTACAGTTCCAGTAAAGTACCAGTACCCTTTCAGTTTGCGTTGCAGCAACTTGAACTTTTAGCTGTTGGATTACGTGAAGGGTTATTTGATAACGCCCAATTAGGGGTTATCTTTTAGCCTGATTTCACGAGTATTTGTGTCGGAAATAGTGGTTTTTGCCGGAAAATGCCTTAGAATGCCTCGGGAATCTAGAACGAGACGTTTATTTGTACTTCCTGGATTTCTGCTTATTTATTGCTATATTTGGATATGATCGCGGGTTTTCGTTCGTGTTGCCTTTTCAGGAAAAGGTTCGGGAGGTGCATCGGGAAGCGTGTCGGGACCAAGCCGGGACCGTCTCGGGAAACATGAACAAGACCGGGACAAGACGGGAACACGGAAAAGCAGGACAACACCAAGGGAGGCAAACCGGGAGCGTCAGGCAGAAGAGTGGGACCCAGGGGACCCAAACAGGCCCACCAAAGGACCAAGCAGGGCCCCATCTCCATCCCCCCGCCTGCGTATATACGCAGGCCTGCGGATATACGCAGCCCTGCGTATATACGCAGGCAGGAGGGGGAGAGGGGGAGGTGGTTACAGGCCCTGGTTGCGTATATACGAACCCTGCGTATATACGCAGCCAGTTTGACTTTCTGGTCAAAGACGGTGGACCGATGGCAGATTCCGTAATTTCGGGCGCACGCGTTTTGTGGAAAACAGCACTATTTAAAGACTCGTCCAGACTCGTTTTGAAGACATAGAGACACAACACAATTCTCAGCACAACCGAAGGGCAAGTCAGAGCATTCACGGAGAGCACGAAAGCGCGATTCGAGATTCGAAGACTTAGTTTGATTTCATCTCTCTCTTTATATTCAGAAACTGCGTTTTGTATTATGTCTAGTCGTAGCTAAACTTCTTACCTAGGTTCTCGGTGAACCTAGAGTTTCGTATCCGGATTTTATGACTACTTCGTTTATGGATTCATGATGATTATCTTAATTCAGCAAGTTATATCTGTTATTCTAGTTTTGATTGTTATCATATATGCATGATAGGATTGATTACCCAGAATTGCTATAGACCCGAGCTTGTAGGTGAAAACGTCAAGTTAGGGTTAGGAAGAAAAACCAGGATTTAGTACCTTACCCTGATAGACCGACCAGAGAAAGGGAGATAGGGCTAGCATCGAAAAACGTGAGACCAACTGTTAGAGAATTTTACCCGGGCCATTCGGACAGGTTAGAAACCCTAACAGGATTAGCCCGAGACTACAGATTTAGGCAGCTTAACAAGAATCCAAAAGTCTGCAGGATCGGGATTACATGTGGAATCTGAAAAGTCACTGCACAACTGGTACGTTGCAAAGATATCGAAACTGCTGAGTGTTTTCATAATCGAACGTAAAACTGAAATCTGTAGAAACCCTAGGGGATCCTGGAGCCTAGTCTTCATCTATTATAGTTACAACCAATTCAACTTATTTTTCAGAAAACGGCACAAAAAATATTTACGTTTACGTTTCTAATTTATGTTTTTAGTTTAGTCACTACAATCACAACCTACTCCTCCTTGTTACTACACTTGGTTAACCGAAACTAACTACGTGAGTAAACCCTAAATAGTCCTCGTGGGAACGATCACCCGAGTCTAATTGCACCCGGTATTACAAGATTCGTACACTTGCGACAGCACGTTAGTTGGCACACTCCTCCCATGTTTGCGCCGTCGCCGGGGACTTTTTAGGGTCTATTCAGTAGTCAGAATTAGTTTTCTGAGTTTTTTACTTTCAGTTTTGTTATTTTTCTTTTTATCTCACTGCATTTTTGAATCTGCGTTTTCAGGACTGTTCAGTTGATGCCCAGATTGCCTCGCGATTTGGTGTCACCACTCGACAACCCGGAAAAACTGTATACCGAACAGAACTGCAGAAACCGAGAAAGCAGGATGGCAACCAACCAGAGAGATACGGCCGAGAACACCGAAGCCGGTGGACAGGAACGAGAGACACGTACCCCAGCCCAGATGGCTCGGTACATTGAGGAGCTTGTCACAGCGGGACTTGCTGCCCGAAGCAACCAGAGAACATATAACCGATCTGGGAAGGCGTTGGTGGAAAATTTCGAAGTCCCCACCGGGGGGCATGAGCGAGCCATTGTGGTGCCCGAGATCACCGCCGAGCACTTTGACATCAAACCATCCACCATCCAGACGATACAAACTCTCTGCCCGTTTCATGGCAGGGCCGACGAAGACCCGAACGACTTTATCGGGAAATTCGAAGATTACTGCAACAAGGTCAGATACAAGGGGGTAGAAGCAGAGGCACTCATGTTTTTCTTATTTCCATACTGTCTTTATTGAGTAGCCAAAGACTGGCTCGAATCCCGACCACCCCGATCTATCACCACATGGGAGGAGTGTGTCGCAGATTTTCTGGCGAAGTTCTATCCCGCCTCCCGAGTCATACAGTTACAGAGCGAGATCCTGTCATTCAGGCAGAAGATGGGGGAGACGGTAGTGGACGCATGGGACAGGCTCATGAGATTGGTCAAACGGTGCCCGAACCACGGTTTTGGAGACGCGAAAATCCTGCAGGTTTTCTACCATGCCTTAGACCGGGAGAACGCCGACAGGATTGACAGAGAGGCCGGGGGAAACTTCCTGTATCACGTAGACAAAGAAGGTGCGTATGACCTGATGAAGCAGTTGGCCAAGCAGGACACCCGACTGTTTGACGATCGCAGGATGGCGGCAAGAGCCGAACCCGCAGAGGACGACCGTATAGACAACCTGGCCAAGATCGTTCACGACTTGGTCAAGAAAGTCTACTCGGATGAGAAGACTGTTGCAGCAGTCGAAGAACCTGATCTGGACACAGCCATTGAGGAGCTAAGGACCGAAGACACCAATTACGTACAACAGCAGTGGGACCCGAGCCGGTACCGACCGGGTACGAGAGACCATCCCGGGTTTCGGTACGGAAACCCGAACGCAGCAGTTTATGCACCGGGATTCCAGCACAGGCCACAAGCTCAGCAGGCTGCCCCGGCCCAGCAGGCTCAGTCAGTCCCATCTGCATAGCAGTACGACGCCCAGATGAAAGAGATCAAGTCCATGTTCCAGACCATGGAGTCCCGGTTCAAGCACATGGATACCCTGACGACAGATATGCAGACAACCAAAACGTCACTGCGCGCTTTGGAAGTGCAGGTGGGGCAGTTAGCACAGCAGCTAACAGAGAGACAGCCAGGAAACCTACCCTCGAATACAGTAAACAATCCACGGGCTCAGATCAATGCTATCTCCACTCGGAGTGGATTGGCACTGCAGGATCCACCGTATCCCAGCCACGCACGTGCAGAAAATTCGAAATAAGTAGAACGCAACTTGTCGGGCCAGGATAATAGCACAGTCGACCGCCCCCAGCCGAAGGGCTCGGTTGAGCAGGATGCAGTGCAGAACGAGACAGGTGCAGAAACTGTACCAGTCTCCAAGGAGGTTCCGTACCCCTTGCGAAAACGAAAGAGGGATGACAGCAAGGACTACGCCAGGTTTCTCGAGATGTTCAAGCAGCTGCAGATTAACATACCTTTTGCTGAGGCTTTGGCTAAGATGCCCACTTACGCCAAATTCCTCAAGGACATCTTGTATGGTTGGAGGCGAATGAGCGACTTCGAGACTATAAACCTGACGGCAGAAGTGAGCAATTGTGTGAAGAATGGGCTACCGAGGAAAAGAAAGGATCCGGGCAGTTTCGTTATACCGGTCACCCTAGGTAACGCTTACACAAGAAAGGCTCTGTGTGACCTAGGGGCCAGCATCAACCTGATGCCGTTGACGATTTTCAAAAGTTTGAAAGTCGGTGAACCCCGACCCACCAGAATCATGCTGCAGATGGCAGACAGGTCCGTAAAACAGGCCTATGGGGTTATCGAGGATATTCTAGTCAAGGTCGGCGAGCTGATTTTTCCGGCAGATTTCGTCATCCTGGACATGGAGGCAGGGGAGGTACCGCTCATACATGGCAGGCCGTTTTTGGCCACAGGCGAAGCAATGATAAACTGCAAGAGCTGGGAGCTGACCATGCAGATTAACGAGGAAAAAGTGAAATTCAACGTTTTTAAAAATCTGCAACTGCCAAATTACTACGACCACGAGGACATCTTTGCTATAGATGTGGTGGACGAAGGCTGGGAAAACGAGGAGATGGACCAATTGTGGGAAGAGATCGACAGCATGTACGGGGAAGAAAAGGAGAAGACTCGGTGCGAGCACGCCATGAGAGCCGAGGACTGGACCACCTTGCACCGGGACGAAGACGGCGGGCAAAAGATGATTCTGGTCCCGTCACTCAAGGAGCCACCCGCACTGGAGCTGAAACCGCTCCCGAGCCATCTCAGGTATGCGTATATTGGTGAAAATAGTACTCTGCCCGTAATTGTTTCGTCTCGTTTATCTCAGGAACAGGAGCAGAAACTGCTGGAAGTATTGCGAGAGCATAAGGAAGCAATCGCCTGGACGATTGCAGATATCAAGGGGATCAGCCCCTCCTATTGCATGTACAAGATCCGAATTGAAGAAGGCAAGAAACCGGTGATTCAGCCCAAGCGGAGACTGAATCCGAACATGAAGGACGTTGTGCGAAAAGAGGTTATGAAGTGGCTGGAAGCGGGAATCATATACCCCATATCGGACAGCACGTGGATCAGCCCGATCCAGTGCGTGCCCAAAAAGGGGGGTATTACGGTGGTGCAGAATAACGACCAGGAGCAGATTGCGCAGCGTACCGTTAGAGGCTGGCGGATCTGCATGGACTATCGGAGGTTAAACGACGCAACACTGAAGGACCACTTCCCGCTACCATTCATGGACCAGATGCTGGACCGGCTCGCCCACCACGCCTATTACTGTTTTCTGGACGGGTACTCCGGGTACAACCAGATTTGCATAGCCCCGGAGGATCAGGAAAAGACGACGTTTACCTGCCCATACGGTATGTTCGCGTTTCGGCGCATGCCGTTCGGGTTGTGTAATGCTCCTGCCACGTTCCAGAGATGTATGATGGCAATTTTTTCCGACATGATCGAGAAAAATCTGGAGGTCTTCATGGACGACTTTTCATTATTCGGGGACAGTTTCGATGACTGCCTGTTCCATTGAGGTCAGGTTCTGATCCGATGCAAGAAGGCGAATTTGGTGCTCAATTGGGAAAAGTGTCACTTCATGGTTGATGCGCAAACTAATGTGCTGTCGCAAGTGTACGAATCTTGTAATACCGGTGCAATTAGACTCGGGTGATCGTTCCCACGAGGACTATTTCGGGTTTACTCACGTTGTCAGTTTAGTTTAACCGAGTGTAGTAACAAGGAGGAGTAGATTGTGATTGTAGTGACTAAACTAAAAACAGAAATTAAAAACGTAAACGTAAATATTTTTTTTGTGACGTTTTATGAAATAAGCTGAATCGGTTTTAACGATAATAGATGAAGACTAGGCTCCAGGATCCCCTAGGGTTTCTACAGATTTCAGTTTTACGTTCGATTATGAAAACACTCAGCAGTTTCGATATCTGTGCAACGTACCAGTTGTGCAGTGACTTTTCAGATTCCACACGTAATCCCGATCCTGCAGACTTTCGGATTCTTGTTAAGCTGCCTAAATCTGCAGTCTCGGTCTAATCCTGTTAGGGTTTCTAACCTGTCCGAATGGCCCGGGTCACATTCTCTAACAGTTGGTCTCACGTTTTTCGATGCTAGCCCTATCTCCCTTTCTCTGGTCGGTCTATCAGGGTAAGGTACTAAATCCTGGTTTTTCTTCCTAACCCTAACTTGACGTTTTCACCTACAAGCTCGGGTCTATAGCAATCCTGGGTGATCAATCCTATCATGCATATACGATAATATTCAAAACCAGAATAACAGATATAACTCGCTGAATTAAGATAACAATCATGAATCCATAAACGAAGTAGTCATAAAATCTGGGTACGAAACCCTAGGTTCACCGAGAACCTAGGTGAGAAGTTTAGCTACGACTAGACATAATACAAAACGCAGTTTCTGAATATAAAGAGAGAGAACGAAATCAAACTAAGTCTTCGAATCTCGAATCGCGCTTTCGTGCTCTCCGTGAATGCTCTGACTTGCCCTTCGGTTGTGCTGAGAATTGTGTTGTGTCTCCGTGTCTTCAAAACGAGCCTGGACGAGTCTTTAAATAGTGCAGTTTCCCGAAAACGCTCGTGCCCAAAATTACGGAATCTGCCATCGGTCCACCGCCTTTGACCAAAAAGTCAAAACTGGCTGCGTATATACGAAGGGTTGCGTATATATGCAACCAGAGCCTTCCAACCAACCCCCTATCTCCCTCCCTGCCTGCGTATATATGCAGGCCTGCGTATATACGCAGGCAGGGGGTGGAGATGTGGGCCCCACTTGGTCCTTTGGTGGGCCAGGTTGGTTCCCCTGGGTCCCACTCTTCTGCCTGACGCTCCCGGTTTGCCTCTTCGATGTACTTCTGCTTTTCCGTGTTTCCGTCGTGTCCCGGTCTTGTGCACGTTTCCCGAGACGGTCCCGGTTTGCCTCTCCGATGCACCTTCCGAACCTGTTCCTGAAAAGGCAACATGAACGAAAACCCGCGATTATATCCAAATATAGCAAGAAATAAGCATAAATCCAGCAAGTACACATAAACGTCTTGTTCTAGATTCCCGAGGCATCCTAAGGCATTTTCCGGCAAAAACAGCTATTTCCGACACAAATACTCGTGAAATCAGGCTAAAAGATAACCCCTAATTGGGCGTTATCAATGGTCACCGAGGGGATCGTGCTGGGTCACAGAATTTCCAGCAAGGGACTCGAGGTGGACAGATCTAAGATCGAGGTGATAAAGCAGCTTCCATACCCAACAAATGTAAGGGCGATCAAGAGTTTTCTGGGTCATGCAGGATTTTACTGAAGGTTCATCAAAGACATTTCCAAGATCACAAAGCCACTCTGCGCTTTACTCGGAAAAGACGTACCCTTTGATTTCGATGCAGAATGTCGGCAGGCTTTTGACCATTTGAAAGAGAAGCTGACCACAGCCCCGGTTATAACCACGCCAGATTGGTCACTCCCGTTTGAGCTGATGTGTGACGCCAGCGACTATGCAGTCGGGGCAGTTTTGGGACAGCGAAAGGATAAGGTCTGCCACGTCATTTATTATGCAAGCCGGGTACTCAACGATGCCCAGCTCAATTATGGCACGACAGAAAAGGAACTGCTGGCCGTGGTGTAAGCCCTGGACAAATTCAGGCCCTATTTGGTCGGGTCGAAAGTTATCGTTTTTACCGACCATAGTGCCCTGAAATACCTGCTGGACAAAAAGGACGCGAAACCGAGACTGTTGAGGTGGGTACTTCAGATGCAGGAATTCGATGTGGAAATCCGGGATAGGTGCAAGAGGACAGGAAACACGTCACACGGGGACGAGATGCCGATGACCGTGTGGCAGGAGGTAGAGCCATTTGATGTATGGGGGATTGACTTCATGGGTCCGTTCCCGTCTTCGATGGGAAATCTTTACATTCTGCTGCCAGTAGATTATGTGACAAAGTGGATCGAAGCGATCGCGTGTCAGAAAAACGATGCAGCTACCGTTGAGCGTTTTCTGAAATGTAACGTTTTCACTCGTTTCGGGACTCCCAGGGCAATGATTAGCGACGAGGGCTCTCACTTCATCAATCGAGTTTTTGCGAAAGTTCTGAAACAGTACGGCGTGTCAGTTCATAAAGTCTTGTTACCCTACCATCCGCAGACAAACGGGCAAGCCGAAGTGTCGAATCGAGAGATCAAGAGCATACTCGAGAAAACAGTGAATCTCGGCCGAAAGGATTGGTCCGTTAGACTGGACGATGCGCTTTGGGCCTACAGGACTGCTTTCAAAACACCGCTGGGAATGTCACCATACCAGCTCGTGTTTGGGAAAGCGTGCCACTTACCGGTGGAATTGAAGCACAAGGCGTATTGGGCCATCAAACTGCTCAACTTGGACCAGAATCTAGCAGGAGATAAGAGGAAGATGGCGCTGCTAGAATTAGAGGAATTCCGCAGAACGGCTTTCGAGAGCGCCAAAATTTACAAAGTGAAGACAAAGAAGTGGCTTGATAACCGTATCACGCCAAAGCAGTTTAACGAAGGCGACAAAGTGCTTCTCTACAATACCCGGATGCAGTTCTTTCCGGGAAAGCTGAGGTCTCGTTGGTCGGGACCGTTCATCATCAAGCAGATTTTTGCCTGGGGGGCATTCGAGCTGGAAAATCCAAAAGACAAGTCCAGTTTCAGGGTGAACGTGAACCGGATCAAGCCGTATCTCGAGACCGCCGAAGTCGTCAAAATAGACCCGGTCTATTTTGATGACCCGTAAGAGGTAACAAGGTCGGGCCGTCGACCGTAAATCACAAGGCGCTGTTTGGGAGGAAACCCAAAATTAATCGTTTATTTATTTATTTTTCTTAGTTTCTTACGTTATTATGTTCAGTTCTGAATTTCCGAGAGAGGCGAGATGAGCGGGTTTTTTACTTTGAATTTGAGAATGTGCAGATACAAAAACATTCAAAACAGCCAGAACCGGGAAAACAGAGGAAGAGAGGCCATTTGAAAAAAAAAAATATGCCTCGGGTTGCGTATATACGCAGCCCTGCGTATATACGCAACCAGGGGCTATATTTTTTTTTATTTTGTGTTTTCTTTTTGATTTCTGATTGAGTATATACGCAGTATTGCGCATATACGCAGCCAAAAAGAAAAACAAAATTGTAATATTTTCAAAACCCCAAGGGCATTTTGGTCATTTTTACATTTTTAGGGTTTATAAGGCAAAAGGGGGCCGGCCACCTCCATTGTTGGCACCTTCCTCTCTCTCTCTTCCTCCATTTCCTCCCACTTGAAGAACAAAGATTTTGCATCAGACCTTTGAATCAAAATCCGGACACATTTCTGGAATCCCCTCGTCGCAAGGAGCAAGTTTCATCCATCAAAATCCAGAAACAAGCGAAAATCGAGCGGGCAATTCTCATCAAAAAGTGAGGTGTTCTTGAGGAAAAGTGCAGATTCAAAGGTGTTAGAGCAAGAACTAGCAAAAACCGTACAAGGGAACGTGAACGAGGAGATCGAGGGCTTCGATTTGGTCGGTTCGGATTTCAATTCCGTGCAGTTAAGTTTTCCGGCGACCGCCGGAGACTTTTCCGGCGACTTTACGGGCAGAATCTCCGGTCTTCACCCCTGTTTAGGGAAGGTCGAAAATCTCATCTCTCGCTTTATTTTCCGTTTTGGCACGGCCCGTAGCCGGGCCCGTTATTTTCGGTATTTTTTTATTTTGGAGCGGCACTTGCCGTGTGGACCTCTGGTAGCTCTTAGGTGGACTATCTATTGAGACACACTTGTTTTGTGCATGTTTCACGTTTTTGCTTTATATTCCCGAGTCGGCACGTTTTACGAGGTTGTGACTGTTATGGAGTTTAATGTACCGGTCATAGACCAAGAGCGGGACGAGATCCCTACTGACTATGACGCGGATGAGATCACCTCTAGGAGGTTTGACAGTTTTTGGTTCGTGAACCATCACGCTCAGTTCTAGTTTTTGACCGGAACCAAAATGGGTCATAGCCTTCCCCTAGACTACCAGTTTCAGGTCGACCATATGAACATGCCGCAAGAGATGGCAGAGTATGCGAGTCGACCGGAAATTTTCGGACAATCCCTAGCGGGGTTTCCGGATGTTTCTAGTTCCGACTTGGTGCATGAGTTTTACGCAAACCTCATGCATAAGGGGGAGGGTGAGGCCAACGGGGATGTCCGATGGGTGTATTGTCGGCGTCAGTTTTTGTTGATCACGGCGGATACCATCCGCCAAGCGTACCAGATCCCGTTGCGCCATTTCTCGTGCGCATATGCTGAGTGTGCAGATTACCCGCCTAGAGATTCTGAGCTTTTGCGGGTTGTGACTGCTGCGTACCCGGGTGCCCATTTCGAGAGAGAGGGGACTGGCGAGATAGGCAAGAAATTGCATTCTCGTTTTTTTACCGGGCCGCCACGTTGGTGGTCCGAGTGGGTAGTAAATAGGGTAGTGGGTATTAAGCATTTTACCTACCTTGACTTTGAGTACGTACTCTTAGTCTATTGCCTTGTTCTCAGACGAGAGGTCGACATTCCTCGTCGCATATGGGTGTACATGCAGGAGCGGAACTGCTCCGCGAGCCACAAGGGGTTGGGGTATGCCAACCTCATCGCCAAACTGGCACGGGAGTTTGAGGTTCCGATGTACGATGTCGAGGGTGATCTACTTCCTCCTAGGCCACGGCCTTATAGGATGATCATAGCCCGTCACCCGGGCCCACCACAGCCGGTCGTTGACCTCGATGAGGATGACGATATTATGGAGGAGGACTCGGCTCCTGCACCTGCACCTGCCCCTGCCCCTAGGAGGCGTTCGACTCAGGAGCGACCAGTCAGTCGCCAGGCATCGACCGGACTTTGGCGGTGCCGTACTAGTAGAGAGAGTGAGCGTTCCGAGTCGAGTAGACAGGGGACTGAGAGGAATGCCTCGACCCAGCCTGCCCGACAGCGAGGTGAGCCGGCCCCACGGGCCGACCCGACCCCACGAGCTAGACCAGCCCCGCCACGTAGATTGCCACGAGTTGACGAGAGATTTGAGGGGTGTCAGGGCGGACGCAAGTCCGTAGGAGAGAATGTGCTCGAGAGCGTGGGCAAGTTATGGAGAGCTTTGAAGCATAACCGCCGGACTCAGCGGAAGGTCACGAAGGACACCCAGGCTGCCCTAGCTAGTATTCGAGAGGAGCAGCGGGATGCGGCTCGGCACGCAGGCCGAGAACCGCCACTCCCGCTGTATTTTCCTCCTACCTACTCCAGCAGATTCACCGAGGGTTGGTCGGATAACGGGGACTCTAGCGAGTGTACATCCGCTCCACCTCCCCCGACCCAGCCACCTCCTCCGACTCAGCCGTCACCGCCACCTGCCCGACAGGAGAGACGGCAGCCTGGGACACGATCCCGGTAGCCTACGGGCCGTCAGACTGGGTCCCGTACCCAGCAGCCTTCGAGTGGCAGGACGACATTGCGATCCCAGCCACCTAGCAGTTGGACTGGGTCGGAGTCGCAGTCCTCTGATTACCGGCCCCGTACACGTGCGCGTCAGCCGGTAGTCTTCAGGTCTGATTCAGGTAGCAGCTCGCCAGGTAGCATATCCGGTACGTCCGAGACCGGGTCAGACCCGACATTTTTTTCGGACGAGTGAGTGCCATGAAGGCATGCCACCTCTTAGTGTGGGGGTGGTAGTCGTGTCTGCATTAACCCGGTCTGCACGTTTTTTCGTTTTTATTTGCAGTTTTTATTTTTATTTTTGAGTCAGCATATTTTCTTTATTTGAGTCAACCCACCATAAACATTCTGGCCTTGCATTGTATATAATTAAAAAAAAATGAAAAATTAAAAAAATTTTATGCTGCTTGTTGGATATATACGCAGACCTGCGTATATACGCAAACAGCGAGTATAAATTATTTTTTTCGGAATTAAAAAAAAGTTTTAAATCAGAAAATTTTGAGAAAGGGCAATCGAGATAACGAAAACAGTGAAGAAATTGAGTTTGTTTCCTTTGAAAGAGAAGAAAACTTGCACCGAGGTATAGTAGATAGGTGAGAGCCAGCGATCTTTGGAATCCGCAAGTAATTATCACCTGAGCTAAAAATCCGACTAGTTGCTACACCACCGTCACATAGGTAGTCGACAACCCGCCCACGGGCGCTGTCGCGGTCATCGCATTTTTCGGTGGAGCGACTGGCTATCAAGGGACCTCACGTCCTGTTTCTTACCCCTAGGTCCAATTAGTCAACCCGTTTGAAGCCATTTACCCTCTTTAGTCGTAGCCACTTTAGCCTACGCAGCCTTCTTTGAGACCTCATCAGTCGATAGTTGGCTATTCTACGTGTTATGACGGAGGGAGTGAGTAGGGTGGTTTTTAGATGGGAGAGATTCATGAGTTATCAGTTTTGGACAGTTTTGATACCGACACGTTTTTCGAGGGAAGGACAGGGTTAGTTAGTGGCGACAGTGCATTAATTTGCGGAGGTGGATCACTTTACTACATAGTGACCACATGAGGAGTTAGTCGTGTGCGAGCATCTTTTCGCACAAAACGGGGTTCCGGGGGGTTGCAGGGTCAATTGGTGGTTGTGCCGTTTTTCTACATCTTTGGTGATGAGGAGGTTCGTTGGGACTGCACAGTATCATCTCGACTACACGATCAGCGCTTCAGGATTAGTGTGGGGGTACTTCATATGAGGACATCTTACGTACCCCACGACAGAGATTTATTTTCACTCACTCAGCTTTAGTCTGTTTAGTATTGTCAGTATTCGTGTACGTTTGTATATATAGTTGTGTTATAAAAAAAAGAAAAAAAGGAAAAAAAAAGAAAAAAAAGAAGAATAGAAAAAGAAAAAGAAGAAAAATCATGATCTAGTTTGTTTTATGTTTTTTTTTATTTAAATAAAAAGCTGAGTGAGTGGCACAATTTTCGAGACGTTTGCACCACTTCACATTTGTGGCCGCGAGTACGGCGAAGACACACCGGGGGACAGGAGAATTGAGAAAGCAGGAACTTAGGTGTTTCTGGCAGTTTTTCGGGATCTCGGTGAGGGGTGTGAGTTTGGTAAATTTTGAGAATGTCATAACAAGTAGGATTATGCCGTACCTTGATACATATACTTATCCTACCTGATTAGACATAGATCCTTTCGCAAGTAGGGATTTGCTCAGTTTGATAACCAATGTAATAGTACTTCGGTCCAGTGCTTAATTCCACCATATAAATCTCTTCAGACTTACCAATCGCTTGCAGGGAAGTAAATTCTGAAAAGGATAAGATCACGAGGACACACTGTTTATGTTTTTGAGGTTGCCCAATCTCACCAAAAATATTTTTGTAATTAGTCTGTTTTGAGTCGTTTGAGTCTGTGTATATTCTATCTGAGTCAGTTTTTCTATCGAGTCGTCCGGTTGAAAGGTTCGGGTCGAAAGCGTATGCAACGGTAGGGTATGTACAGAGTCAGTCACGAGGACAGAAATGCAGGCTAGAGTTGGCAGGATTGCTCGGGACGAGCAATGTTTAGTGCGGGGGTATTTTATAACGCGCAATTAGGGGTTATCTTTTAGCCTGATTTCACGAGTATTTGTGTCGGAAATAGCGGTTTTTGCCGGAAAATGCCTTAGAATGCCTCGGGAATCTAGAACGAGACGTTTATTTGTACTTCCTGGATTTCTGCTTATTTATTGCTATATTTGGATATGATCGCGGGTTTTCGTTCGTGTTGCCTTTTCAGGAACAGGTTCGGGAAGTGCATCGGGAAGCGTGCCGGGACCAAGCCGGGACCGTCTCAGGAAACGTGCACAAGACCGGGACAAGACGGGAACACGGAAAAGTAAGAGAACACCAAGGGAGGCAAACTGGGAGCGTCAGGCAGAAGAGTGGGACCCAGGGGAACCAACCAGGCCCACCAAAGGACCAAGCAGGGCCCCATCTCCACCCCCCTGCCTGCGTATATACGCAGGCAGGAGGGGGAGAGGGGGAGGTGGTTACAGGTACGCAACGCTGCGTATATACGCAGCCTGTTTGACTTTCTGGTCAAAGACGGTGGACTGATGGCAGATTCCGTAATTTCGAGCGCACGCGTTTCGGGGAAAACAACACTATTTAAAGACTCGTCCAGACTCGTTTTGAAGACACAGAGACACAACACAATTCTCAGCACAACCGAAGGGCAAGTCAGAGCATTCACGGAGAGCACGAAAGCGCGATTCGAGATTCGAAGACTTAGTTTGATTTCATTCTCTCTCTTTATATTCAGAAAATGCGTTTTGTATTATGTCTATTCGTAGCTAAACTTCTTACCTAGGTTCTCAGTGAACCTAGGGTTTCGTATCCGGATTTTATGACTACTTCGTTTATGGATTCATGATGATTATCTTAATTCAGCAAGTTATATATGTTATTCTGGTTTTGATTGTTATCATATATGCATGATAGGATTGATCCCCCAGAATTGCTATAGACCCGAGCTTGTAGGTGAAAACGTCAAGTTAGGGTTAGGAAGAAAAACCAGGATTTAGTACCTTACCCTTATAGACCGACCAGAGAAAGGGAGATAGGGCTAGCATCGAAAAACGTGAGACCAACTGTTAGAGAATTTGACCAGGGCCATTCGGACAGGTTAGAAACCCTAACAGGATTAGCCCGAGACTGCAGATTTAGGCAGCTTAACAAGAATTCGAAAGTCTGTAGGATCGGCATTACGTGTGGAATCTAAAAAGTCACTGCACAACTGGTACGTTGCACAGATATCGAAACTGCTGAGTGTTTTCATAATCGAACGTAAAACTGAAATCTGTAGAAACCCTAGGGGATCCTGGAGCCTAGTCTTCATCTATTATCGTTACAACCAATTCAACTTATTTCAGAAAACAGCACAAAAAATATTTACGTTTACGTTTCTAATTTATGTTTTTAGTTTATCCACTACAATCACAACCTACTCCTCCTTGTTACTACACTTGGTTAACCGAAACTGACAACGTGAGTAAACCCTAAATAGTCCTCATGGGAACGATCACCCGAGTCTAATTTCACCCGGTATTACAAGATTCGTACACTTGCGACAGCACGTTAGTTTGCGCATCATTATTCCAATCATGTTATGGAAATTGCAATCGAGGAATGCAGCTATACTTGTGCATATAGCAATGGGTAGGATTCATGGGACAACTAACTCAGCCAAATGATTAGCGCACTTTGTCGTTTTCCTGTTTCCTCCATACATTATGTGGGATTTCTTTCTTATATATTGCAATGTGAAGTTAGTCATTTCGTCTGGCAACAACGAATGTCATTTATCTCGCATTGTTAATCTTAACGAAATACGGAGATTGAAATGACCCCCCCCCACCCCCACAAAGAAGGATAGCTACAGGGTGAAGGCATCTCTAACCGCCATTCCGGACATGCAAAAGCCCTGGTTCACTGCTTGCAGCATCTGCAGCAGAGCTGTCTCTCACCCCATCGGGGACACTTTTGCCTTCGATCGCTGCTTTTAAAGATAATTGCGTAGAAGTACCCTGGTAACTACCTACCTCATTGCAACATACAACCACATATAAAAGTGTGTAGTTGTGACAATATGAAACTACATATCTGCAAGGGCCGCCTAGCGTCAAAGCTGTTTGATGAAAGCGGCTTCCTTGAAGTAACCATGATTGGACCATCTGTAGAGAGTGCTCTAAAAAGTAATGCATCCGACTTGTCCAGCATGACAGCTGAGGTATTTTACAAATATTCACATCGTATTAGTCTCGTAACATTTATCTATTACATATTGTTCTATTGTTGTCAGAAATTCTAAGTACTTACAAATTGAAACAGCAACACAAGGAAATGCTGAAGAATCACGGTGAGGAGAGTAAGAATAAGAAATTATTTGTTCACCTTGTTTCTCCAACTACGACAAGCACCCAGTGGGGAAACAATTGGAGTGTTTGTGATGTTGAAGCAGTCTGGGCGCATCCTGCCATGCTGTGATCGATGAATGCAGAACATATTTTCTGGTTATATATATATATATATATGTGTGTGTGTGTGTGTGTATGTGTGTGTGTTTCTGTATATCTACATATATATGTGTGTGTGTGTATGTGCGCGTGTACGTACGCACAGATACGCACCTACTAAAGTGATATATATGTAAAGGGGTATGAAGCGGAGAAAAGACTATGGGTATCCACCAAATACTTCCTGATCTTTGGGGATCCATTCAGTATATAAATGCATATATTAAACTCTTATACGAGTGATGTGTAACTAGAGTTGCTGTTTAAAAGGAAGGAGAGTACTTCGACATCTTTAAGACTCTTTAACTATGTATATAGCATATGTGAAGATGTATGTATGTGTGTGCGTAAAACTAAGTTTGAATGTTGGTTACTATGGTTGAATAATGTGTTCTGCAAGTTGATGTTGTCTTTCTTTTGCTGTAGGCATTACATGAAGTGATTTGCATTTAACTGTCTGTTGTGGGATAGATGCTCTTAGTTTTAACTATGATTTCTATTGTTTACACAAATATTAATTGGCATAGAGCTTAGTAAATTAATATTTTGTATGCAAGACACGCAAACAATCCGCTAAATTTTGGTTGCCTAATCTCAGTGTACATCTTGTCTGTCAACTATTTTTCATTACCTATATTGTGGATCGTTCGAGTTGGTTTGTATTTGATGGCTTCAGAAGAACTGATGATACTTTAAAGATGACTGTGTGTTTATGCTATTTAGTAGAATTTAGCAGTTGTAGCTTTGCAAACTTGACCATATCCCTTGTTTAAATTTCACGTGTCTGTTATAGTGAAAAGGGTGATTTACTGATGAAATATGGTGCATGCAGTGCTGATAGTGATAGCTTGCAATTTGGGAGTGTTGTTGGGGATGCATCAACGCCCGTATGTAACCATCAGCTCATGAACCCTAAATATATGGATCGGAAGAGTGGCTCCATGTTGATTTTTCAAGCAAGCCCCGCTGAACTCTTATTTTCTTTACAAGATGGGCGTAGCCACAGGTAATTATGCGGTTTCGTTGGCAGTATTTTAGAAAATGAACCCATTTCTAAATTTGTCCTGATTATATTGGTCAGTTAAAATTGTGGAGTTAAAGATTGATATCTTCTCTCAGTCAGCTTTTTCGTAATATAAAGTCAGACAGTTGGATTTTGAATGGCCTTCGTGCATCAGTTTGCTATGTTAGCTGTCGTATGAATCCTACCAATTGCTATATGTACAGGTATAGCTGCATTCCTCGATTTTAATTTCCATGACATGATTGACATACCTCTTCACACAATCCAACAGTTAAAAGTTGAAGTTGATGCAAGGCAAACTGAAATGGTGTTGGTACTTTACCGGAATTGTAGGCCAGTAGGAAATTTTTGACAGTTTAAACTTTTCCTTTGCATTGACGGATTGTTTCTTGCACAGCAATATTTCAGGTCTCTTGAATGCCTTGATTCTTTCATAGTTGGTGTCAAGCCGTCGAATGAAGTTAATTCAGTTAGACATTCACACCAGCATAGCAGATATACAGATAGCAAAAATGATCGGGAAAGATAACATCTATTTATTGAACATGATATGGGAAATTTTTCCTTATAATATGTGTACATGTATACCCGCGACCATTTCAATGGAATCTTATGCTTATTTCTCAACATTTTTATATGTGTATCGAGAAGAAAAAGGGGAAAGAAAAGAAAAAAAGAAAAAAAAAATGTTTTCCACTTGTAACATCATAATTTGCTGTTTTATAACATCAATGTTGGTACGATAACAATTACGACTAAATTAAAACTGCTTATGTTTTCTGCTCATTTGAATTCACCCTGAGCATACTTGACAATTCTGCTGAGAAAAAGTGGGTAAAATTTGCTTGTGCTATTGAAAACTAGCGCTTTTGTGAATGAAATGCTACCCATAACTGGAGATAAAAGCAGATTAGAAATTACCGGGCAGTTAAATATCGTGTGAAACAAGTCAATGTAAGTTATGGTGTGAAAATTTCATTCCCACAAATCAGTAGAGATTTATTCTTATGGAAGTATGACGGTAGGTTCTCAAAGGTAAAACAAGAAAAAACTATCACGGTAGATTGATTAAGCAACATAAAAAATTATTATTCTACTACGGATAAAAATACAGACTGATTAGTGAAATGTTTCAAAACCCACTAACTAACACATCAGCACCATACTTGTTTTTCTAGCATATTCCTTTTCGACAAGAGATTAATGTATCATCCCATCAGTGTCTATCAACTGGATCTTCTGTAGACTACACCCACATGCTACACAATGGAGAACACTTTGGATCCTTCTTGCATGGCTATAACTGTGTCTCACTTTCACTTTAAAATTATACAAAAGAAGGCAAGAAGCTTAGTTGAGCAGGTAGCAGGATACCAACAACTAGAGGGAGAACCACAGACAATACAAATCATCGTGTTTAATAAGGTATTCATTTGTCTATTACATTTATCATGCACACTTTTTCAGTTGTATGCATGTCTTATCTTCATCCACATCTGTTTGCCCAGATCTACAGTCCCTTCATGTGTTTGATGGGTTAATAGAAGATTAACACAACATTTGATGCTTAATAAATTGATTGATAATCACAGATCTACAAATTCGGTAGATAATGTACATGCATGTTTAGTTGTATTGCTTAATTTCTCTTCAAAGTATATGTGGGATATTTTCGTGTGTGTGTTTGGTTATCATTGAATAAATTATATTTAGTGCATCTAAGAGTATGATTTGTATCTTCACTTCTCATAAGTGCCATTGTCTTACTCCTTTGTCTGTTATATGACAGTGGGTTACGAATATCATTTTCCTTTGTGAATCGAGCAACCAATATTTCGAAGTTCATGTCAAATTCCTGCAAATTTGCTGTGACTACATAAATAATGGTGGTTGCATGTATAAATACTGAAAACAGATGCTGAGATGTTGTATATATTCTAACTGTAATCTATGCACATCATATTCGTATTTACATGATTAATATTGTTGAATTGCAACTACCTGCATAAGATAATGGCCATGCATCAGGGGAAAATCATTATTGGGACTAGCAGCAAAACTCCAATTGTCATAAGCAGTGATTGAGATGACGAATCATTCAACAAACTGAAGAAGACTCCACCTAAAATTGAAAAAGGTGACTCTAAATTGGGAGCTATTGCCATCAGGGAAGATGTGTTACCCAACATGCCTTCATCCACTTGCAACTCAGATGCATTTACGACTCAGGGGAAAGCTGATGCAAAAAAAGCTGCATGAAGATCTTATGAAGTGGAAAAACTACCTGCGCCATGAGAGCAGACATACGCACACATATTGAAAAAGGCCAAATGAGACTTGCAATCATGGATGAAATGGTTACGTAGAAACAGGAGGAGATTGCTATCTTCGCTGAATTTCTGTGGAGGCTTCATCATGTTGATGACATTGATCGCTAGCATCGCTCTGCGACAGCAGCAACCTCAATTAACAAGGGGCTGGGGACAACAACACTACAACACTTCCGTGTTCCAAACATGCAAAGTTTTAGAGGTGCATATGTTAGTACTTTAGGTTGCATTTTTTTGGCTGTGTAAATAGTATGGGTTTAGGTGCAACCATAGTTGCATGTTTTGCTGTAATAAAACGTCCATATATATGCAACTATTCCAGCGTTTTGCAGTATATTAGTAGTTTTACAAAACATGCCTCTGTCAAGTAATATTTTCTCCACTCCTTCCATGTGTTTTTTCCCCATTTTCCCATATGACTTCGTCACTTTTGTGTTCACTTATTCTGTTCAAATTTCAGTTAATTTCAGTATTGTCAACTTTTCATCCTCCTTGATGTGGTTTGTCGACATTTTCGTTATAACATAGTTGTACGTAACTATCCATTGTTCTTGTGTTTTGTTACTCGATCTTATCTGGTCATGTATGACAGAACAGAAGGGAGAATAAAAGTAAAAGGTGGACGTGGTAAATGGCTAAATCGATTGAGAAGAAGAACAGCGTAGGAAGAACAAATAAATGCATATAATTATAGCTTGAAAAATATATTAGCAAAATGTGAACATTCCAATTATGTAAGCATTTTTCATAACGTATTCATGTTTATAATTTAATTATCTGCTCCTTTCATTAATATAATGGATATTAAGAAGGGAGGAAAAAAACATGAAAAGAGAAGTTCGTAGAAGAAAGAGATTTGGTA
The DNA here is from genome assembly GCA_023055425.1 of Linanthus parryae. Classification (NCBI taxonomy): domain Eukaryota; kingdom Viridiplantae; phylum Streptophyta; class Magnoliopsida; order Ericales; family Polemoniaceae; genus Linanthus; species Linanthus parryae. Next base: position 4,438,959 of record JALGPY010000019.1, on the reverse strand, counting down.
TACCATATCATAAATAACACATTCAATTATACATCTATCCATTCTCATAAATAACGTATTCATGTTGATTTTTTTTTCTTTGAAAAAAAAACTCAATTTATAATTAAATTATTACACCAATGCCAATTCATATTTTTCCATCATCACTACCGTCCATGTAAGGGTTTCCATAGCTTCACCCAAAAGCTTTCTTCCTCCCGTCATTCTGTCCTGCCAACTGCATTACCCTTAGTTCATGTCGCCGCAGTCGTAGCCAACTTCTCAGGGAATCCTCCGAACTCTTCCACACTCTTCCGCGTGATAAATGAATAGGTTTTCTCCCAGCGAAAAGCACCATCGGTTGAATTGGACCGAACCAGGTAATCGCTTTATTTTCTTCAACAATCGTATTGTGCGTTAGATGCATGTATACTTCCATATGTGGTAAAATTTTGTGCAACTAGATCATTTCCCTCGTGCACTGGGTTCATTCATGTAACATGTTAGAAGTTTAGGTACATATTGATTTATATGACAACTACAATCTGTGTGTATATCGTACTCCTATTCTAACTATTGGGAAAGAATAGGTTCATATATTGCTTTATATTGAAATTAGAAACATGTTCTCCTTCTTCTGTTACTGGCAATCAGGACACACTAATTAAGTGATAATCGTAACAGAAAACTAATGTTCTAGATGTTGCGGTTTATTTCTGAGCGTCTATCGTTTTAGCATATCTAAATTATCACCATGAGTTCCTTGTTAGGGTAATACTCCATGTTGTTCTTTCGCCAACTGTATAATTTTGGATGTATGATATATGAAGCATTTTATTGTCAATATCTTAACTTAGCTAGCTGTAAATTGCGGTTGTTGGAAGATGTAGGTCAGTAACTACGAGTGGTTTATGCAATGGTTTCACCGGCACATACTTTCAATCATAATTTCTCATACCAAAAAGCTTTTTCCCCAAAAAATAATACATGCTACTAATTGTTGGGCGATATACTTTGTCTGATTGATATTAATACCGTAGTGTGATGTTACTACCTCGCATCCATCCTCACAGGAGTGCTGAATTGTTGGTCAATGATATGCAAATAATTTTGATGTCGTCGTGTCTATGTACCTATGTGTAAACAATGAATTTCCTGTAGACGAGTTATTCGCATGTTATGTCATATGTGATGGTCATATGAGTAACTTAAATCTGATGCCAGTAATATTAGCACTCGCACACGACATGCTTATTTAATTGTACGTAACTGTAGGATCGTGGGTTGTTAGATCTAACCTTTCATATCATACGTGGTATGGAAGACCTTAGCTCGAAATCGTTAGTTACAGAGAAACAAATCCAACACACAAATACAGAATCAGCTATGGTGCAGCCTGCGAAAAATATGCCTCATGCAGCAGAGAGCAACATTGCAGCTATGACCCTTGCAAAATCTGAACCTGAACTTGCGCAGGCACAACAAAGCATTGCCGTAGAACATACACCTAACGGTGGTGTTGCTACTACATCAGCTGGACCTGATGGATAAACAGCTTCAAACATGGATAACAATGCGGAAGAGGCTATTGAGAGGCTGAAGGAATATATTCAATTGCTGGAGCAGAAAATCGCGCGGAATGAACGGATGGTGGATTTGGAAATCAACTTCATCATTAAACGGATGGTGGATTTGGAAATCAACTTCATCATTAAACTAGAGGAACTTCTATAGAAATACCATGAAGGTGTTAACACCAACCCAGGTAACACTGCTGCATAAAGATGCAGGGATGATGACTCTCCATCACGTCCTGCTTCTAAGATTGCAAAGTAGTATAATGTTGACTTTGCACTATCTACTGTTATATGTATGCAATGTATATAGGTCTGGTATTGTGGCATGAAGTACGAGTATATGAGTGCAGTTTAGCTAGGAATGATTGCAGACAGGGTAAGTTGCAACTTGTCGAGCACAAGTTTGGTTTTTGGTATATATATGTATATATCATATTATAGGTAGCTATAACTGTAGACTATGCTTTTTGGTTAATTATATATATCAAATGTATGTGTTTATCTGTGTTGATATATATATATATATATATATGTATTTGTATGTACCTATGTGTACATATGTGTATACATCTATATGTTTACATTTATATTTTCGCATATACAAAGACTATGACAATTGTACGAGTTAAGTACAAATCTAGAACAAGTTGATAACTGTTCGCACGACAAAGACCATAACTGCTTGCCTGCTTTCAAAACCCAAAAAATATATAACTTATATTATGTCAACTAATCTATCACCCAAGATGTGTGCACAGTATCATGTGCTGCAACCTGTTCACAACCACTTGACTGTGAACATGCCACACCATTCCAATATATCAGCAGGGTATGCTTTCTATATTGCGTCCTCTTCCCATGTGTACTAAGACGTTTCAGTCAATTAGATTGCGTCTCGGCTAGCGATAGATTCAGCAACAGTCAAGAAGGTTAGCCTATTTAAGGATCTGCGTATCTCTTCTTATTTTTACTTGCGCGAAAGATTTCACCAGTGCCTATGCTTTCTATTACCTAAATAAGTCTGGCTCATAGGTAACCCATACAGAACTAATATTTCTTACGATATGTGATATGACATATGTGTAGCCTGGCTTCCGCTTTATCCAAATGCAATGTTTAATGTTGATACAATCTAAAATTGATAACTTTGATCTTTTCTTTACCGGAAAAAATTAATTACGTATACTTCTGAAACAACAACAACCATTTAAACAGTATGCGCATATCATTAATATATCAATATGATATCACTATGCAGTGAACTTCACATGCTTATAACTCCTGCTCTACTTCGCGTACCTATGTTCAAACATACTTACGAAGGGGGTCAGGTTGGTGGAATAAACATGCGGAAGGAAAAAATGTTTCCATAATTACTTCGACGAAACCAATCTACAATATTTAACCCCATACAATGCTATGTCTTTCATCAATTTCTTGAAAGTGTTGCATGTTAATCTTACAAAATCTAGCAATATAATAGGAGCCTCATGACAGCAACCAATATAGCACAACCTTTCCTCAATTACATAACTATTTGTACTATTATCTTCATCAACTGGCGACATTGAATTCCAGCCGCAAGCATAGATATATGTGGCACATTGTTCTCCACATATGTGCGGAATGATAAGAGCAGCGACACGCCTACAAGAATGCATACCAATGAAAGAGAATACTTCATGTTGATATTGTATAGATGAACAAGAATTATATACGACATGCATTCACTACCCAGAGTTATGCAATGAGACAGCTAAGGCAACTGTTAAATTCACTTCTTGTTGGTTCTGGTTGACATGTTATCTCCTTCTTTGAATTTATGCTCTCCTTGTAATTTAGTAATCATATATTATGCAGGTATAACCTCAGACATTGCTGCAACAGCAATTATATGCGCAAGTACTTGCATCAAGAATTCTGGAGCGTATACATGAGGAATAAATGGAGACAGGGACCATTATTGCTGTACAAAGTTTACAGGTAATGTTAATATGGTGTCATCATGCGTCAACGAGTGGACATATTTACCGATGAAAACCATGCACCAAAATAACTATACATTATGAATAAATAATGAATCGACGAGATAATTTACCGCTATACATCTTGCCTCTACAGCACACGGGAATTAATGTCAGCGTAAAGGTATCTATTGTCAACATGCCCACCAACTAGTGAGCATGATATCTATCATGCATGTAATATTTGCCACCATAATGCCTCGCCTTCAGAGTTTGTACAAGTATAATGGCCGCGTTCTTGCGGTTCTTCTGGAATTTTTAATCCTATATTGATATGCTCACTATATATGCATTTTAAAATAACTGGTAATTTCAGGCATGTACTGAATCATCTGCACGACATCTAATTCTTGTGAATATATGTTGATAGAGGTCTGACTCTGTGCCTAGCATTACGATGAGAATGGCATGTTGAACACAATGCTTCTTGGTGATGTTGTAGAAACCATAGTCCGATAAAGTGCGTCAATTCTACGAAGAACGACCATAGCAGTACAAACTAAATACTCCTCCATCCATTAATTTCCAACCTGATCAATATTCAATAATTTTACGAGCAATTAATCATACTTGTGTCCTGTTTTACATTTTATGAACGCCACTAAAAAAAGGAAGTGATAATGAATTCAAACATAAATATGAATGAAGACAAGTTCTATGTTCGGCTTATTTCATGCCCCAGTCCATGCATCTTCAATATGAACAAATAGGTTGTCCGTGAAGTTGAAAACGCATAAAATCAAAACAAGCCTAACAGGAAGACATATAAAACCAAAGACGTGTATCTATCAGTGTCCATACATGCGAATCATAACTGAGGGATCTATGTTACGAAACCACCCAATCGGCCCTGCTCAATTAATAAAGGATACATGACTAAATATTCATTTCAACAAGATAAGAGTTAAAATTGATATTATACATCATTTAGTATTGATATCTATTATTCAAATACTGTTGATCTAAACATATCAAATAACGCTTCCTTTTATGAAATTATTTTGTCATTCATTGCATACATTTGATAATCATTTCTTTTGTGAAGTTATATGGTGATATATATTTGTAGTGCTGTTGTATCATATATGGAGCTCCGTGGTTCTTCCAATAGTCGACGAATAATGACATAGGAAATTGCTCAAAAGATAATAACATCCATCGCAGGACGCATACGAAAATGATAAGGCATTTGCAACCTTCAGCAAATGAACCAACCAAAATATATGCCAAGTTCGACCTTGTGAGAAAATATTGCTCCACAGTTCGGTGCATAGTATTCCAATTCAATTATTTTCTGCACGCATATTTACGTGTTTCGGCGAAGCTTAAACCATTGTTACACAGTTCATGATATAAAATCCTGACATATCAGTATCTTCACCTGGTATAATCCATAATATTGAGAATACAATTAACACAATTATATTTGGAATTATGCACGCATAATTGTGATGCCTGCCTCAATATCTGTATTTGAAAGAGAAATAATAGTTCATACGTACTTTTATCAGAAAAGATGATGATGCTACAATATGACAGGAAATTTGTCTGATATGATCACAAGCTTCATCAGTTTTGTACCCTACAATATAGGCTGATATATGAGCTTCCCCACATGTTAGTAATGTGTTCCGATCGCTAGAGACAGCAACAGTGGTGCAGGCTGAAATAATGATGTCAGGCAGAGGTTAATGATGCATCAGACCAAGCAAGAAATTACAGTAGAAGAAAAACCATACATTGTAGTGTTATGTTAGGTATTTATATTGTAGCTAACCAACCAAACATTCAATCTGTAGACAGCAAAAAATCCAATCCTTTGACTTCAACTATAAGGTCTCTTATCTTCAATTGTTGTGTTCATTTCCCATCAATTTATGTTTCTATGTTGTTCACTGTCTATTTGGGTGCAATAAACTAATATGTGATATGGTTATTCTTGGCATTCTTCACATTCTAGGTTTTCATTACAAGGGATGACATTGGCGCTGACGTACGAGAGCTGTGACTTCTACATGTGCAGCTAAACATGAGCTACTAAGATCAAACCCCAAAAATAATCATGGTTAACTAGATAATTGAGCAAATCAGGTTTTGTATGAGCTTGGGTCATTCTGAGTTTTCACAGTTTGAAATACACGAAATTATTGTGTCTTCCACAAAGTCCCCTTCAAGAAATAACGCAGTAGTGCGTGAAATATTGCAATGGGACGTGAACACAGCGGTGTTAATTTTGTCCAACTGCAACTCCATATCCATTCTGATCTGGAATTGTCAGCCTGATAGTAGAGACGGCTTTGATACAAAACTTACAATTTTGGTCAATGGCTACGACCCTGAGATCTTCATTCTCTTGCAGACGAGAATATCACTTCTCTAATCAGGAAAAACTGAACTTCTACATGCACTGGGTTTCTTGGGCATATGAGATGTAGAAGCAGATGGTGACGAAGGTGGGATTTTGATGGGGTTCAAGCAAACCAAAGTTAACATCATATTGCAACCTCCAATTGGAAAATATATAGAATTTGTTGCTACTAAAAGAGGATACGACGACTGGGTGTATGCATCCATTTACGGTCACTAATTTGCAAGCATTTCTTCCTCGTAATTTGCACTGTTAAATAATTTGGAGCATGTAACATCAACTTTGTGAATCGAGAAATTGTATTTTCTTCTGAACGAACTAAAACATTTGCATCCACATTTCTATATTTAGATAATGTAACGCTGAATATTTTGTTGGTTTAACGATACGCAACGCATATGTTAGTACGCAAATTACATTCAACTCAAAAACTGATGTACTCACGAATCTAGAATGTCAAGTATCAATGTAGTTTTCGAAATCAATTGTGAATAAATTCACAATGATGTCGTACATAATTGCAAATTCAGAAAACTTCTTCCCTATTTATAATTGTTTTGCATAGAGGCTTCAATTTTTTATCTATGCAAACATTTATCATCTTTAAAATAATCTTGTCCCTCTTGTTATCATGAAATTTCTACTCGCTCACTTATATGGTTGAATAAATGTCATGTTTGTTACTGTTATATATGTTGTTGCTAACATTTTACGTCGAAGTTAAATTGAAATGTAACTTTGTATCAAATAGGAAGATACATAATTAAGGCGGCATTATCATGAAACGTTTATGTAAAAAGATTAACGGTAGCGAACCCACCAACATCTTCATACTGTAATTGACATTAAATACCTCGGGTAAATTTAAACCTTGTGCTTCATAACACAGGAAAATGGCTTCATTTAGATTGTGCTAGAACCAAACATGTATAATTCATAAATAAAGGGGTGCAAAATGAATTTCTTTAAGTGTTGGTGGATATAAACATTATTTCAACTAAATCATTTTATACTATTGTTTGACCTTCAATACAATCTAGGCAAAATCTCACAGAATTCATGTCGTTCCGTCTCATCCCTCTGGAATCTCATCCTCCAGCTTAGATTTCAAGAGGTTATTTATATACTCTCTGGTCTTCTGATCTCAAGTGTTCTAACTATTCTTCTTGACCTTGATTTTTCTGATGATTCAATAGAATCTCTTTCCAATCAGGTTATTTGCTTTCGAAATATGGCTGCTCTTGTTTTTACAACAGGTACATTTGGACAACTTGGATATGTTTGCCACTGATTATCCGATCAACGGTATGTGTTCCTCTTAATTTTCATTGCACATTCTGCGCATCAATTGAAAAGTTTGCTTTCACATATTACCCATAATGTGTACTTCTCAGTAATGTGATTGGTTACAAATACATACAGAAGTTATTTTCAGTATGTCAGACAACAACATACGTTATTTGTGCGTCTCCTTTCCTTTTTAGATTTTTTCGCCGACTGTAGATATCCGTTTTCCTACATATTTAATCAAATTGGTTATACGGCCTGTTATGAACACTTAATGTGTGTTGGCATTTTAGCTATGATTCTGCGTTCCCAAATTTCATAATGACTGTGAAACTAACATACCGTCCTTTATAACTTCGCATGTTTCGTAGGTCGTTATGATGTTTTCCCGTTTCCTGTCTGTGTTACTACTTAGACATGCATCATCAATATAATACAATCGAGTAAAATATGTCGGGCAATATTAGTTGTTGTGTTTAAACTAACGTGATAAAACTTCTTTCTGTTTATATATGCATATATGTATACATATATGTAAATATATATATAGAGAGAGAGATATATATAAATACAAATATAGAGAGTACTCACTACTACACCGCCTATATTTGATGGTTACACCGGGTTTAATTTCTCGTGCCACAAATGCCTTTATTCATGTAAATCGTATCTACAATTTTGATTTGTAATCAGCTATCGTATGTAAGTTCGTAACATGGACATATTCTTCACCTGTTAATACAAATTTCCAATGTTTTTCATCCTATTTCATATCAACTACTTCCTGGTATGCCAACTACTATCCGAGGAGGAAAAATAACAAATTAACTGACATCTATTTCGACGCATCATCCTACAATTCGCAGCCCCTTCGTTATCTTTCTTAAACATGGAGAAACTTCAACTATTAAGATCCTCTATTTATTCAATGAATACTTCAAATTAGATTTATTACTCTTGTCCTCAAGATGTTACCTATTCTCCGGTATCAAAATAAAGTTCGATTCATTATCACAGTTAAAAATTGATGTTCTATTTAGAGGTAATATAAGAAGGTCAGAAAAACTTGCAGATAATGCATAAAATTTTTCAAAATATTTTATTTTCTAAAATCAATTATAACACATAAAATGAGGTTACATGCTGAAATATTACCACTAGGTCACGACACTTAAATACAATGTAAATGTCAAATGTAACAGGTGTAAGAATCACTTACACACACACACACACACACATATATATGGACCCATAAGCCACAGAAATTGAGTACAAAATAACTCCTCGATGCATTCCACTATCTACGCAGGAAGATCGTGCTCTTGCCCGGGCTCATGCTTTCAAACCAAGACACCCATCTTTTGCTTTTCGGATCATGCATTCTCATCTTACCAAAAAGGGTGGAGTGGTAAATCCTTATACTATTACTGTCTGTCTCTTTCATACGTGCTGGATCATAAATATTTTGTTGAAATTACACATAATATCCCTGCCTATTTCATGAAGGAGTTCATGACTAAAATCCCAAATGATGTTTGGCTTGAAACAGCTGAGAGCGGTGAAATGCGTTCATTGTTGCTATACTCATAAAGGGAACCGCTTCCAGCGACACCTTGGTTGGTACTCATTTGTGATTCACACTGGAATTACTCTGAATGATGCATGCGTGATTGACTTGACTCATCCAGTAACCCCAACACTCAAAACCACGGTATTCCGGCTCTAAACTTTTCAGCACAACTATCTCTGTAATATCTGACTGTGCTACAGTTCATGTAATATTGTTATCATCAATTGTACTCAAATATTCTAAACATCCCTACGTTACGGTTGGCTTTTCGCGTGTTCAGTCAAGCTGACTTAATGCAGTTGTAAATTTGTGAATTGTATACATCATCGGACTTCAATTCAGCTCAATCTCATCGTTTCTGTTTCCTCTTAGTTTGCATTATTATGGTAAAATTTATACTTGCAACTCTGAATATGCTCTAAGATGGTTTCTCCACAGACTTTGATTACTTCGATAACTTCTAAATAATATGGCTGATGAACTTCACACCAAAGTTATACTGTACTTGATGTTCTTTATCCTGCTTGTTTCCATGCAGCAGCTGTCAATCTGGTATTACTATGGACCTTGAGTCGATAAAATGATGCTTTCAAATCCTATCTTTATATCTTCTTGTTCAATTGCTGATTATGATATTTTCGAACTATGTACCATTATCAAAGACAGTGCTGACACTACTGGTTGTTTCGTTCATCGAATCCAATATGATACTTTCCGTATTACTTCCCTTTATGTAATGACTTCGTAATTTGTTTTCATTATAAATATTACCAATGTTAGCTTCTCCGTCCACATTTGATGAGTGGGTTCCTGCTGAGCTACAATTTTCTGTCATCATCTACAAAGCATTCGACTTTTTACGTTTACTGTTTTACAGATCACTTTAGAAATCGCATGACTTATCATCCTAGCCAATGTAGCATATGCATAGTCATGTACAACATTTCTACCCATTTTAAATAAGAATATATATAATGAAGATCCTGGGGACGTTTTACATCTTCATGAAGGTTTAAAAATCAGCCTACCTGAAGTTTTGGCAGAAGACAATCCCATTTTACCAACCCAACGGTACGTGTCCTTCGGTGTGCCAAACATCTTGTTATGTGCGTTTCTCTTCATATGCCTCCTTGATATCACCTTCACACACCATTTCCATCTCCTCGTCAATACTAACTGGTTATTGAAATTGCTACAATTTTCTGCTACCATTTGCAAAGCATACAATTTCTAACGTTAATAATTGTGCGTATCACTCTGGAAATCACACATCTTATCATCTCATCCGATGTAACATATGCATAGTTTTGTACAACATTGGTAGCTGATGCAGGAGAAAATTGGAGAATTAATCAGTCGCGTGCAGAAAAACAGTTTCGGTCAAAACGCAGAATCAGGGGCAAAATTGAAGGATGTCGGATTCGCGCAAAATCATATATTAATTTGAGTGGAAACGATGTTCTAAACAGAACTCGTGATAAATCACGGGCACCGCCCTGATTTGGTCAAATTCGGTCATTTAAGGGTCCAAATAAGCAATTTTTCATTTTTGGTAATATTTATTTCACTAATTAGGAGGTCAAATAAAACCCGATTTGGGTGAATCTTTTTGCTGAGTCTTTATTTTGTTTAGAACTTTAATTTAGGATTGTTTTTGAGATTTTTTCTTTTTTTGGCAAAATAATATGTTTTATCTATTTATACTCGGCTTGTGGGTAAATTTCAGCAGACTTTGATTATTGAATATTTCAGAACTCTAGAGAGCTTCGTGCCCTAGTTCTTTTGAAGAGGGGGTGACTGATGCAGGAGAAAATTGGAGAATTAATCAGTCGCGTCCAGAAAAACAGTTTCGGTCAAAACGCTGAATCAGGGGCAGAATTGAAGGATGTCGGATTCGCGCAAAATCATACATTATTTTGAGTGGAAACGACGTTCTAAACAGAGGCACCGCCCGTATTTGGTCAAATTCGGTCATTTAAGGGTCCAAATCAGCAATTTTTCATTTTTGGTAATATTTATTTCACTAATTAGGAGGTCAAATAAAACCCGATTTGGGTGAATCTTTTGCTGAGTCTTTATTTTGTTTAGAACTTTAATTTAGGATTGTTTTTGAGATTTTTTCTTTTTATGGCAAAATAATATGTTTTAGCTATTTATACCCGGCTTGTGGGTAAATTTCAGCAGACTTTGATTATTGAATATGTCAGAACTCTAGAGAGCTTCGTGCCCTAGTTCTTTTCCCTTTTTCATTGTTGATTCCGCTGTGAACCCTCGCTCGGTGATTTTATCCGGCGTCAGTTTGGTATTAGAGCAAGTTCGACTTGGGAGGAAGATCATCATCAACAATGGTGCGTGGACGTCCTGGCGGTAGAGGGCAGGTTCCGGCTGAGGAAGCCCCCCAACGGAGACGGAACGTCCAAGACGTTATGATGATAAAAGATCTGCAGAGGCAACAACGGGATCTGCAGTGGCAGATTGATGTGTTTGCCCAGCGCCTAGAATTGCGGGATTTGCAGCGACAAGTTGCGAAGTTAACCCAACGCTTGGCGGCGCAGAATTTCAAGGATCGCGATGTCTTTGATCGTTACTCGCAGCCCGCGTTCGAGACCCACTACAACGGTGATTCCGGTGGTTGGAGCGAGCGTTATGGAGGAGCGAGTTTCAAGAATGGTGTACCAGATTATTCGGGTATGTCGCAGTCCAGTAACTGTTTTGATTATCTTAAAGAAAAAGATGAACAAGTTGTTGAGGATTACGAATATAATTCGTATGATGCAATTTTTGTTGAGGGTAATTCATCTTCATCAAATTATGAGGTGGATTGGTCTAAAGCTCCAATTTATGACGATTATGGAGATGACGAGGAAGAGTTTATTGTGGAGGATGATGAGCATACTTTGGATGTGCCGATTCAAGAGGTATATTCATATTCGTGTCCAGTAATTTCTCAATCAATTATTTCTTATCAAGTTGAGGATGAATTGGTGGTAACTGAATTAGAAGAGCCATGGATTTTTCCAATCAAGCCGCAATCTTTTTATCGTGATCCCTTCTTGGTGGAGCGTTGTGTGCAAGAGTCTATATTGAACTCGAGGGCGAGTTCTTTTGAAGAGGGGGTGACTGATGCAGGAGAAAATTGGAGAATTAATCAGTCGCGTGCAGAAAAACAGTTTCGGTCAAAACGCAGAATCAGGGGCAGAATTGAAAGATGTCGGATTCGCGCAAAATCATACATTATTTTGAGTGGAAACGACGTTCTAAACAGAACCCGTGATAAATCACGGGCACCGCACTGATTTTGTCAAATTCGGTCATTTAAAGGTCCAAATCAGCGTTTTTTAATTTTTGGTAATATTTATTTCACTAATTAGGAGGTCAAATAAAACCCGATTTGGGTGAATTTTTTTGCCGAGTCTTTATTTTGTTTAGGACTTGAATTTAGGATTGTTTTTGAGATTTTTGCTATTTTTGGCAAAATTATGAATTTTCAGCTATTTATACCCGGCTTGTGTGTAAATTACAGCAGACTTTGATTATTGAATATTTCAGAACTCTAGAGAGCTTCGTGCCCTAGTTCTTTTCCCTTTTTCATTGTTGATTCCGCTGTGAACCCTCGCTCGGTGATTTTATCCGGCGTCAGTAGCCATTTTAAACAAGAATATATATTATAAAACTAACAAGTTCCTCTTCACTTTGTTATTGTTTCGTGTCTTTATCTACGTATGTATCATCGCCATCATCTTCAACCCCCCCACATCCTGGTTACAACTTACTTCTTCTTCAAATTTTCTGACCGACCACTTCTTATCCATCCTTTTATTACATAGATAAACTACGACGACTTATCCGTCCTCTGATATTTGGTGAAATAATAGGATATATCACCACACAGATGAGCATTTACACATTTTTTTACTATATCTGTTTAGACACATTTTCTTCGTAATGAATGGAAATTTACACATTCATTGAATACTTTATACGAGAGACATGAATTAAATGAAAACAAATTGTGTGTTGTAGTGGTTACTGTCATTCATGGAAGTGATGATACGCCAATATTTGTAACTAGTTGTGAGGCTTTCTAATGCCTCTTAGCTATCTCATGTGATTCTATTATTTTTATATTTGTGTTAGAGTACTCATCTAAGCAATTGTACAATCAACTTTGTAAATCAGACCTAACGATGGTGTATGCCTTTTCCAGTAAAATCTGCTTATTCGAAGACTAAACAGTATTTGGATGCTGATATTCTCTGCGAAAAACCAACGATAGCTTCACTCTACAATAGCTACAGCCATCGAAACACCAGAATCATATCTTCCTTCAATATTATTTTTTTAACTCATAAAAACATGCTCTTATAATCAATACCTTCAAGCCCTCAATTGACTCCTTCGCTAACTCAAATGCATCGGAATATGGACAGCACAAAAATATTACAGCTATTCGTGAGACATCAATGCGACAATATCGTGCGTTTAATGGTTGGCAAATGATGTATTGATGCAGAAATGAGAAGGGTCGTGATAGATTGACTACTTATTTTGAAATATTGCTGGTACGATAAAAATCGCACTAGGTGATCAGCACCGCCCCTACCAGGTACTTACATTATCATATCGAAATTCCACTTCCGCTTACCAAAATGAACCATGTTATATAATTCCCGAATAACAAAATAGTTTATGCACGATGGTCTCGACGCCTAGAAAGAAACTGTCACCTCCTGCTCTGCCATCTGTCACTGTCATGAAATGCCGTCTTCTATTATCATATGCGTTACCATCGGCATCAGTACTCAACTGTCGGATTATAATAAATTGCCACATCGTCCTTTCCAATATAATAAAGAACAGCTCCGCAACAACCCCACAAAAAACAACAAATTCGCGAAATCATACGTACACCATCAATACGAATTGTACCACCTGTCTAGTAAGCCTAGAGATAGCCGAAGACGTTGAATCCTGGTATGCATCAACGCTAAAATTGATCAAAATCTTAGTTCAACTATTGCAATCTGAAATTTTCCTATATAAACTATCACATAGACAAACCATGATATATCACATTTACAACTCAAAAATACTGTAATTTTACATATCACAGCACACCTTGTAGGTTATTATTGAAACATACTATATACCAAACTCAACCAAGTTGTACCCAGACATAATTTTGCCTGTAATACAAACTAAGCACTGTAAATACAAGCTACTTTCACTCACCAACATCAAAATTTACAACTTCTTACCGTTCTGTTACAAGATCAGTTTTCACAAAGCTTATGCAGATTCAAAATAACAGCAACTGTACAGCAGTCCAGTGAATTTAATTTTCCTGCACCTCTATCCCATAAGTTAAAAAAAATGATGACCATGACTGGACAATCTCAATATCTGCCCCTACATATTTAACAATGACATTTCAAGCTGCTTGAAAGGTGTGCCACTAATGGGAAAAAATCTGTGAGGAAAACAAATTGTCCTGTAAGGAAGATAAGATACACCTGCCATCATGCATACAATCCCACCATGAGGGTTCTCAAATAAAACCTTATGTTTACTTTCGCTAACACCTTCTCCCTTCCCATCACTCATAAACTGAGCAGAAAGAATGGAAAAAAATAACAAATCGATATCAGATGAAGAAGTCATCAGCAATCTCAGACGTACAACCTCTTCATCTTCCTCTCCAAGGCCATCAAATTCCCACAATGAAGCAAATTTTCTGGATGAACCACCACCTCGACTAATTTCCACAAATAGAAGTAAGATTCTTCCAACAACATATTTTGCTTCTTCACTTATGTTTTTAACATAACACGTTTTACATCTCATAGAAACAAATCATTCTGCCACTGTTTCTTAACATAATATTGTTATCTAGGGAGTGAAAAATATAAATGTGCGTGGCTACGTACCTACTACTGGCGGCAGTGCTGGAGTCGAAGGAGTCTTCGGGACGATATGGCAGACTGGTACCATGGTTTCATGGGCAAAATAAATGGAGTTAACAGATTGGAAAGTGAATTGTGGGCAATATATCACGCCATTCATATTGCTTTTGATAACAACTGCGTATATCTTGAACAAATAAGTTTCTGCTATGAGGAAACCGATGTAGTCCATGGGTTCATATTTATGTCCAGCTTCCATGACTATCGAAGTCAGCAACATCCGGGTATTACGTCGGCACATGAAGATTAATCTAAATCATGTTGACCCCCCTCGACAACACAGTTGCAACAAGACTTTCTACCATGGGAGCAGAACAAATGGATGCATTCAAGATAGTATACGATGCTCCTGAAATAATACAAGATTTGATCGTAGAGGATAAGTTGGAAGAGTGTCGCTCCTACGACCATGCTTGCCGTTCAGATTAAAATAAATTTGGATGTAACAGTTTTTTGTCCAAATATTTGGTAATGGACTTCTTGCCTGTTTATTTTCGTTATTATTATGGCATGTCCCAATATTTCCTGTCCTCCATCTGTTTTCACATTTACCCCATTCGTCATCATTTCGTTCCCTACATCCATGTTGTCCAATTTTTTCTTCACTAGCTTTGAAAACATATAAAGATAAATTTACAGCTGCACGTGTCCAACTTCTGGGTGACATAAAGACGCATGTTCACCTCTGCAGATAATTATTTTCTGGTTGCTTTAATAATCTTATTTCAATAACGATTCCAATAACCTATTACACTACTCTCCTAATTTCAATGATCTCAATATGGCAATGTCTGCACAAAGAGTATATATATCATATCTACTCACCACATTTCTTCCCCAATCCAACTCGGGACACAGATGCACCAGTGATATCACAAACACAGTAGCTAAAGATGCCTAGATAACTACCACATCCAACATCTGACAACTTCATTAGGTGCCTTTGAATCCCAAACAACGTAGTATTCGATCCTTGCCAAAAGAATCAAACTTGTACTCCCTCTCTCACTGAAATGCAGCCAACTTTACAGAAGACATACGACACAAGTCACTGGGCTCTCAACGATTCCACAGTGTAAAACTTAGCACTGCATATCACTCTACTATGGAAATTTGATTTCTTGTTAAATGTGCGCTTGCTTTACAGACTAGCCACAACAACATTTACGGGTCTTCATGTACCTCTGCAATGTGAAACCAAACACTGCAAAACCACTACAGACTCCCCACATTTTGTTATAGCCAACTAACACTAACAACATTCATACGAAAGTAAAATAAACAAACTACAAAAAAGAACCAAACTCTTTTGGAAATTGCGGTTCCAAACATATTTGATTTTCTTAATCTGTTTGAATGAATGCCATGACAGTTAGGAAAAATGATTTATTTGTTACATTAAAATGGGGTTATTCAGTTGCGAAGTTCAACTGAGAGCGTAATTATTATGTCATTATCACAATCTTGCTGGCATAAGTTCTCACGCAAGCAAATGAGATGCTACAGTCATCAGCCGGCTTAGTTTCAATATGGAAATTGATACAAAATGTGAGTAGCTTGATTTTCTACCAAAAAACAAATATATTCTAATAAATTCAAACTTTTCTTCAATTCGTATATCTAACTCATTTTCAGTAGTTATAAAATAACACTAAAGTACCACCTGAACCTAAAGCAAGTCAAAGACCTTCACTTTTAGATTCCAATATTAATCGGCCTTAGAAGATTCATCCGTATGTACAGAACGACATGGAATTCCATGAAAGAGCTGGACCATTACATGATTGAAAGTGTGTAATGTAGACTAAATAGAGGACCTAAATACTCTAGAAGGGGGGGGGGGGTTGAATAGAGTATTGAAACTTTTTGCAAAACTCAAAGTTCAGCAGAATGACTTTGTGTGAAACTCAAATCTCAAGGCCTTGAGATTTTAGTAAACTGTCTGAAACTTTCAAAGGCAAAATAGAAAGTTTCAAGGCCTTGAACTGTAATCAAATCTAAACAGATTTTGAACCCTTGTTTGATTTGAGTTGTAAGCAGCAGATAATAATCAAACTGTAAAGTAAAGAACACAAAGAAATTTACAGAGTTCAGTCCGAATGGACCTAATCTCTGCCTGGGGGATCTAATCCCACCAGGATTGGGCAAACACTTCTTATTACTCACACAGAAACAGCCCTAGACCTTCAAGCCTTTGTGATTTCCCTTACACCTATACAACTTGTGGTTCCAAACCTATCTAGTTCCAGCTACTAACTGTTGAGCTAACAAGAACCTCTTGTTGTTCACTTGAACAACCAACCACTAGGTTAAGTGAGGTTTAAGATAATCTAAAGATACATAGATTAAAGTACAAGTGAAGCACACAGTAGAAAAGATAAGCAGTTGAAGCCTGAATGTGTTCTTCTGAAAACTGGATTAATTTGATCTTCTGGGATCTGGATTGAAGATTGAATGTTTGATTGTTTGAATGAATGATCTCCCACGAAGTTGTCACACCTTTCTAAGTATCCTGCAAGCCTCTCTCTTCTTCAAAATTCAAACCAGTCTCTTTTTTCCATAGCTGCAACTGACTGAGAGATTTTAGGATCTCATTTCCTGAAAATCCTCTTTCTGTTTTCAACTGAAATTCAAACACCTCTAAGTGGATTTCTCCTGCAACAGCATTGAAACACAGTAACAACAAAATCCAATATAATAACATTGTTATGACTTTTTGGTCATCCAGTTTCTGATAAAACTGGTTAAAAGATTAGAACATTAACCAGTATAACTTCTAATACATATAAATCATGAAAAACAAGTTTAAGACTCTTGGAAGTCAATGAATAATCACAACAATATAAATCACAACCTGCAAGAAAGAATAAACTTAGTTCTGTAAATATTGTCAGCAGCTCAAGGCACTTCTCAAGGCCTTGGAGCTCTGAACCTGCTTCACAGATATTCAAAGTTAAACCCAGATAACTTTGATTCTTCCTGTTATGATCATCTGCAATTGTGTTAGATATGTAAATAGTGTAATCTATAAGAATATGATGTAAATCCTTGATTTGTATAATCAGATATCCAATCTACAACACAGAACTTTTAGAACATATAGCAGAATAAAACAACTCTCAAGGCTTTGAAGTTCTGACATTATCTCAAGACCTTGAAGTAACTATAATGCTTTTCTGCTTATGTCTTTTTCTTTCATCACTCAAAACAATTACCTACCAAAACACATTCAAGGGTCTTTGAATCAACAATCTCCCCCTTGATGAAAGACAAAGCCTACAGTCTTGTCTAGATTTTCCTGCCACTCAGATTTAAAATTAGATAACCACAAAATGCAGATAAAATAAACAATATTACCAGATAAATAACCAGTATTCAACAAATAATCAGCAAATAATTACAGATAACCATTGAAACATAAACACAACTGATTAAACCACATAACTGAGTATTATTAGTATTCAAACACTGCAAAAACACAAAAACCCAAAAACCACATAATTTCTCCCCCTTTTTGACTTTCATCAAATAAGGATAAAGAAATGTTGGATCATTACTCAGAGTCTTAAAAAAAACTTGAACAAAGTTATTGCTAAAAAGTCAAGGCCTTGCGAACAGAAAAGAAAGAAGAGAAAGAAATAGAAGGTCAAGGCTTTGCCATTCTCTAATCTTCACTTCTTCTTTGATGTATGGCCTTTCTTTGAGCCTTCTCCAACTTCTTCTTCACTTGCAGCATCTTCAGCAGACTGATTACCTTCTTGTTCAGCTTCCACTTCTGCAACAACCTCTTGAATTATCTCACCCACTTTCTTCTTAGCCCGTACTGAATCGACCTTTGTAGCTGCATCAACACCTGTGTCTTCACCAGCATCTTCTTCATCAATTTGTTCATACAAATATTTTGAAGTAAGCACCACTGGAATTGGCTTCTTCTTCTTCTTCTTCAGAAAATCTCCCAGCCTTTCATCTGAATCCACACTGACGTCATGACTAGTAGCAGAAGGTATCTTCTCCAAATTCAAACACTTGATGACAACATCCAACTTTCCATTCATAACATTCATCAAGCCCTTGAACTGGTTGAATTCTGTTGACACGTCAAATAACCTCTGTCTGAGATCTTTAATCTCAACCTGCTGGTCTTCTAGCTTCTCAATCAACAAAGATTAATCCTCATTGTCTTAACCTTTCCCTGATGTAGTCCCCTTAGGCTTCACAAACTCCTTCTCTGCAAGTTCCTCCTTTGACAAATCTGTATAAAACTTCCATTGTCCTTTCCCAGTCTGAACTACCCCAATCCTCTGAACTGCAGTCTCATCAATCAACCCAAAACCTCCAGTAATCTTTTCCTCTCCGTTCACAGGTACATCAAAGTATTCAAAGAAAAGAGGTAACAGGTTGGCATATGGAAGAGGATGGTTTCTATTCCTGGTTGCACAATAAATCATATGCTCCATAACAACTGTTCGCAAATCTATCTCAAACCCTTGAGATATCAGATACATCAAAATCAGAACATTATCAGTCACTAACTCCCTTGAGTTCTCCCTAGGAACTACACTCCTCATCAGAATTGTAAACAAGATTTTGGCTTCACAGTTGAGCACAGAGTGTGTCAACTGCTTTGGACCAGAGGGTACACCTTCAATAAAAAACATCTCCCTTGCCTTATCCAGACACTCCTTCCTATCAGGATAATCTCCAACATTGTATTTCCTAGGAATGCCCTAGACTTTGGCAAAAGTTCTGTGATCTAACCTCAAATCAAATCCAGCCACTTTTGAAGTTAACACAAGTTTATCATCACCTTCAGAAACCAAATTCAGATAAAATAACCTACTTAACCTAGGATAGGCCTTTGAACTAGGATTTAAAACCTTCCAAACATCAGTTTCTCTTAAGTTTCTCATGCAGTCTATATCCAACTTATCCAATAATTCTTCAGAAACCATACTACAGAAAGCTACCTTAGATGAAGCATACCCTTGCATCCATACAGTTCTAACCTCAGAACTAACAAATGAGTCTGTAGGAAGTACATTCTTACCTTGATATCCTTTCTTGGTTGCAGAAGCAACTTGCTTAACCCTATTTTTCTTCTCTGAGGGTTTGGTCTTTTCTTGTCCTCCTTCAGATGATTTCTTCTGGCTTTCTTGAGTTGATTTCCCCTTTTCCTCTTCACCAGTGTTTTTCTTTTCTCCCCCTTTCTTCTTCTCTGACCTAGGTTGATCACCACCCTGTGTCTCCTGTTGTGGATCAATGCTTAAGCGTTCATCTCCCTTCTCTGTTCTGGACTTTTTTGCAGGAGGAGTGTCCTCATGCAAGCTCTGAGTGTTTTCTGAATCTTAATAGAAAATCACTATCTTCTCCTTCTTATTTGCTCTCTTCTTGGATCTGCCTGAGGGCTTTCCCTGTTGCTGAATTCTGGCAGATTTGCGCTCCATTTTGGGTTTTAGGGTTTTGAGAAGAGAATGTGATTGAGAGAAACTGAGAGAGAGAGTAGAGTCGTCGAGAATTGAGAGAGAATGAGAAGAAAAAGCCCCGACTTTCAGCTTTAGTAGGTTGGAAAGGATGAGTCATGAAAGGACTCTGCTATAACAACATGCAAAATTGAATCTTCAAAAATATTTTTTTTTGGGATATTTTAGAAAATTCTCTGAGTAATTCAAATATTACACAGTTATCTAAAAAGATAAGATATAATATTTTGTGATCCATTTTAAGAAAAAAATTACAGATATTATACAGACCTGGAGAACAATATCAAGGCTTGAGATTTTCTGCAGTTTGAGAAACTTCAAAGCTTTGAGCTATACTTTCAAGGCTTCAGAAAGTATAATCTCAAGGCTTTGAGATTTCAGCACATAAACACATATAAGTACTAATAATCCCCCTAAAACAATTCATTCCTGTTTAATATCCCGCAATTCAAGCTTTAGAGATGAAAACCTATCATCTGGCAAAGGTTTAGTGAAAATATCAGCAATCAGCATTGAAGTAGAGATAAAATTTAAAACAACATCACCTTGTTCTGCATGATCTCTAAGAAAGTGATGTCTCACATCTATGTGCTTAGTCCTTGAGTGCTCGGCTGGATTCTTAGAGATTGAATAGAACTTGTGTTGTCACAATGAATAGGCACATTTCTGAAATTGTAGCCAAGATCTCTAAGTTGTTGAGCAATCCATAACACTTGTGAACAGCAAGCACCAGCTGCAATATATTCAGCTTCTGCAGTTGATAATGCAACAGAATTTTGCATTTTGGAATGCCAACTGATCAGTGAGGATCTAAGAAATTGACAGCATGTAGAATTACTTTTCCTGTCTACTTCATATCCTGCAAAATCTGCATCTGAATAGCCACTCAACATAAAATTAGATCTTCTTGGATACCAAAGCCATAAGTCTCTTGTTCCATTCAAATATCTAAAAATTCTTTTGACTGCCGTTAAATGAGTTTCCTTAGGATCTTCTTGAAATCTAGCACACATACAGACACTGAACATAATATCAGGTCTACTAGCAGTTAAATACAACAGTGATCCAATCATACCTCTGTATTCCTTTTGATTCACTCTCTTACCATTTGAATCTTCGTCTAAAGAGAGTGATGAACTCATAGGGGTCTTAATCACCTTGGACTGTGACATATTGTACTTATTCAATAAGTCCTTGGTATACTTTCCTTGATGAACAAAAATTCCTTTCTTCATTTGTAAGATATGAAGTCCAAGAAAGAAATTCAGTTCACCCATTAGGCTCATCTCAAACTCCCTGCACATCAGACTAGAAAACTCTTTTGAAAGAGCATCATTAGTAGCACCAAATAAAATATCATCTACATAAATATGGACTACTAACAAATCACTTTGTTGGTGTTTAATGAATAGAGTTTTGTAACTAGGCCTCTTTGAAATTGTTTTCAAGTAGAAATTTTGAAAGTCTGTCATACCAAGCCCTTGGAGCTTGTTTTAAACCATAAAGAGCTTTGTCCAGTTTATAAACATGATCAGGAAAGTTTTCATCTTCAAAACCTGGTGGTTGTGCTACAAAAACATCTTCTTGTAAATATCCATTCAGAAAAGCACATTTAACATCCATTTGATAAAGCTTTATGTGATTGTGAGATGCATATGCAAGAATTATTCTAATAGCATCTAACCTGGAAACAGGAGCAAAAGTCTCCTCATAATCTATACCTTCTTCCTGATTATATCCTTGAGCTACCAGTCTGGCTTTATTTCTTACCACTTTCCCGTTCTCATAAAGCTTGTTACTGAATACCCATCTGGTTCCAATAACTGATTTCTCTTTAGGTCATGGAACCAGATTCCAGACTTTGTTCCTTTCAAACTCATTCAGCTCACTATGTATTGCAATGATCCATTCTGCATCTTCTAGTGCTTCCTTGGTATTTTTAGGCTCAATCAAAGATATAAATGCACTAAAAGAACACAAGTTCTTCAACTGTCCTCTTGTCTGAGTTCCAGTTGATGGATCTGATATAATGTTATCAGCTGGATGGTCTGCAAGATACTTAAACTTCTTTCTTGGTACCCAGGAGTATTCTCCTTCAAGGCTTTGAGTTCTTGAAACAATAGAGGGAGCATCATAGAAAGTTTCAGCTTCTGTCTCAAGGCTTTGAGATTTTGATTCAGCAGGAGGTTCAAGGCCTTGAGATTCTGCTAATTGATTCTGCACATTAGTTTTGCTTTTGTCTTCTTTCACAGCATCATCATCTGATTCATGCTTGTTCAAATCTAGATCTGCAAAACTTTCACTCAGAGAATCCTTAGTACTTTCATCTAAGATTACATGAATGCTCTCTTCCACAATCTTGTTTTTTCTATTATAAACTCTATAAGCTTTGCTAGTTTGAGAATATCCAAGAAATACACCTTCATCACTTCTAGCATCAAACATACCAAGATTGTCTCTTCCATTATTATGCACAAAACAGATACAACCAAAAGGTTTGAAAAATGAAACAGTAGGCTTTCTACTTTTAAACAGTTCATAGGGGGTCTTTTTCAAAAAAGGTCTAATCAAGCATCTATTCAGAACATAATTGGCAGTGTTAACAGCTTCTGCCCATAAAAACTTAGGCAAATTACTTTCAAGAAGCATGGTTCTGGACATATCCTCAAGTGTCCTATTCTTCCTTTCAACTACTCCATTTTGCTGTGGAGTTCTAGGTGCTGAAAAGTTGCGTGAAATGCCATGCTTTCCACAAAAAAAATCAAAGTCAAGTTGATCAAACTCCCTACCATGATCACTTCTAAGATATGCAACAGGTAAATTTTTCAAAGTTTGAAGCTCTTTGCACAGTCTAGAAAATTCAGATAAAGCTTCAATTTTGTCTCCAATAAACATCACCCAAGTAAATCTAGAATAATCATCAATTATAACAAGCATATACCTCTTACCTTTTGGGGTCTGAACTTTCATAGGACCACACAAGTCCATATGCAGCAGTTCTAAGGGTCTAGAAGTACTTACAAAGTTCTTTGGCTTGAGTGAGTTCCGGTTTGCTTACCTTGTACACATGCCTTACAAACCACATCATCTGAAAATTTCGGTGATGGTAAACCTCTTACCAAGTCTTTTGAGTTGAGTTTATTCAAGGTATGTATACTAATATGCCCAAGCTTTCTGTGCCAAAGCTTTGAATCTTCCTTCAAGGCCTTGAGGAATTTAAGCTTGTCACCTGCAACACTGTTAGTATTCATAGCATATAGATTATATGATCTAGGAGCAGTGAGTATGCAATCACCAGATTTCTCATCTTGGACCACACATTTCTCCTTGTCAAATATAGCCTTATAACCTTTATCACATAATTGAGAGATACTAAGCAGATTATACTTAAGTCCATCTACTTGATAAACATCAGATATAGGATTAGTAGAACGATTACCAATTCTACCTATACCAATGATATTGCATTTTGCTTTGTCACCAAGTGTGATTGTTCCTCCAGATTTTTCTGTAAGTTCAGTGAAGAGAGACTTCTTTCCACTCATATCTCTGGAACATCCACTGTCTAATATCCATTTCTGATCTTTCAAGGCCTTGGTGACATCCTGCAAAAACAAATCATTGCCTCAACAGGTTGTTAGACCAAGTGCAAAACTTTGAGTCATACTCAGAATCAGCCATGTTTGGTAGCCTAATTCCTTTTGGAACCCAAATCTGCCTAACATGTCCCTTAAGCTGATAAGGATAAGTATTCCTCATAATGTGAGGTTACGATCTTCTAAAGGGACAAGTTAATATGACATGACCAATTTTTCCACAGTAATGATATTTTGGAGAATGTGTGCTACCAGATTTGACAAAAGTAGTTTGGCCTTTCTTTGGAAAATTTGGATTATAGCCAATCCCACTTTTATGCATTGATTTCAGACTTCCTCCAAGAATGAGATTCAGATTATGTTCTGAGCCTGTAAACCTAGCTAGGACCTTCTTGGACTCTTGAAGTTTCTCAGTCAAAGAACAGATCTGTTGTTCTAAATTCTCATAATGAGTCTTTAGATCAGCATATCTTTCAGTCAAAAGAGTGATTTGATCAACAACCTCTTTTATCTGTGCCTTCAAGGCTTTGAACCTGCTGTCCAAAGCCTTGAAGTCCTTTTCAAGATTTGTCTTAGAAACTTCAACAGTTTTGTTTGAAAAAACTAGGTCCAGGTTTTCTTTTACCTTCTCATGAATCTTAATCTTTAAAGAAGAAATCTCATTTCTATAACTTTCCTCATTCAAAAACATACTTTTGAGAATTTCAGGAAGTACATCAGAAGGACTTGCAAGTCGATTTTTTACCATATCTTCAATATGATGTCTGATGAATTTTCCTCAACATGTTTCGCCATGAAGCATAAGTTTGCTTGTTCTTCTTCTGTGTGTGAGTCACTTCATGAATCAGGATCACTCCAAGAAGCCATCATGACTTTCTTCCTTCTGTTGTCACTGTCTTTCTTCTGAAAGTTCCTGTTCTTCTTCTTTTGTGGATATTCCCTTACTAAATGATCTACATCACCACACTCAAAACAATTCATTACTTTAGTTTTATGTGACTGTGATGAAGGTTTACCTTTGTAGTCCTTGCTGTCTGAGGGTCTTGATCTCTCTCTGTTGTAATCCCTGTTACCAGAGTTTCTTTTCTTTTTGAGAATCCTGGCCAAGGCCTTGGAGATTAATACTAAAGCGTCTTCATCATCAGGCTCATCCTCAGTCTCAAGGCTTTGAGACTTTTCACTGTCTTTTGCCTTAAGTGCTAGGTTCCTGATGTTTTAACTCAAATCACCTTCCACATCCTTCATAGACATTTCATGAGTGAGCAGCTTTCCTTGTAGATCATCTAGCTAAAGAAGACTCAAGTCCTGAGCTTCCTCAATGGATGTTGTCTTTGGCTCCCACTTGGCTTTTGGCAAGCTTCTCAGAATCTTTCTGACCTTTTCTTCATTTGAGAACTTCTTTCCCAATGACTCCATATTGTTCACCACATCATTGAATCTGTTGAACGTCTCCTTGATGGTCTCATCTGAGTTCATCTTGAACAACTCATATTGCCTCTGAAGTATGTTGATCTTGGTCTGCTTAACCTGGCTAATTCCTTCATATGTCACCAACAGTTAAAACCATACTTCTTTGGCACTCTTGCAATTTGACACTCTGTTGAACTCATCTGCATTAAGAGCATAGTATAACAGATTCATAGCCTTGTAATTTTTTGATACCTTTTCCAGTTCAGTAACTGAAAGATTTTCCTCAGACTTGATACATCTGACTCCATCAATTGTATTATAGTACTCATGAGGACCATTCTGAACTATTGACCACAGTTCCATGTCTTGATCTATGATGAAAATCTTCATCAATGCCTTCCAGTGCATGAAGTTATCACCACAGAACAGTGGAGGTCTGTTGACTGCCCATCCTTGTGAGAATCCACCATCTCCAACATTACTCATAGTCACCAGATTGTTAGATCTAAAACAGTGACACAAGCTCTGATACCAATTGAAAGTGTGTAATGTAGACTAAATACAGGACATAAATACTCTAGAAGGGGGGGGGGTTGAATAGAATATTGAAACTTTTTGCACAACTCAAAGTTTAACAGAATGACTTTGTGTGAAACTCAAATCTCAAGCCTTGAGATTTTAGTAAACTGTCTGAAACTTTCAAAGGCAAAATAGAAAGTTTCAAGGCCTTGAACTGTAATCAATTCTAAACAGCTTTTGAACCCTAGTTTGATTTGAGTTGTAAGTAGCAGATAATAATCAAACTGTAAAGTAAAGAACACAAAGCAATTTACAGAGTTCAGTCTCAATGGATCTAATCTCTACCTGAGGGATCTAATCCCACCATGATTGGGAAAACACTTATTATTACTCACACAGAAACAGCCCTAGATCTTCAAGCCTAAGTGATTTCTCTTACACCTATACAGCTTGTGGTTCCAAACCTATCGAGTTCCTGCTACTAACTGTTGAGCTAACAAGAACCTCTTTTCGTTCACTTGAAAAACCAACCACTAGGTTAAGTGAGGTTTAAGATAATCTAAAGATACACAGATTAAAGTACAAGTGAAGAACACAGTAGAAAAGATAAGTTGTTGACGCCTGGATGTGTTCTTCTGAAAACTTGATTGATTTGATATTCTGGAATCTGGATTGAAGCTTGAATGTTTGTGTTTTTGAATGAATGATCTCCCACGAATTTTTAAAACCTTTCTGAGTATCCTGCAATCCTCTCTCTTCTTCAAAATTCAAACCAGTCTCTTTTATCCATAGCTGCAACTGACTGAGAGATTTTAGGATCTAAGTTCCTACAAATCCTCTTTCTGTTTTCAACTAAAATTCAAACAACTCTAAGTGGATATCCGTTGGAGTTTGTTGAGATTGCTCCTTCACGTTTAACAGCCTTGCAATAGCATTGAAACACAGCAACAACAAAATCCAAAAGAATAACAGTGCTATGACTGTTTGGCTATCCAGTTTCTAATAAAACTGGTTAAAAGATTAAAACATTAACATGTATAACTGCTAATACATATAAATCATGAAAAACGAGTTTAAGACTCTTAGAAGTCAATGAATAATCACAACAATAAGAATCAAAACCTGCAAGAAAGAATAACTTAGTTCTGTAAATACTGTCAGCAGCTCAAGGCACATCTCAAGGCCTTGGAGCTCTGAACCTGCTTCACAGATATTCAAAGTTAAACCCAGATAACTTTTATTCTTCCTGTTCTTATCATCAGCAATTGTGTTAGATATGTAAATAGTGTAATCTATAAGAATATGCAGTAAATCCTTGAAGTAACTGTAATGCTTTGCTGCTTATGTCGTTGTCTTTCATCACTCAAAACAATTACAAACCAAAACACATTCAAGGGTCTTTGAATCAACAATGATGACCAATTGCAAACATTGAATAAAATAATATCTAATATTAGCAAACTAAAACTTAAGGATACCATCTCATTCCCAATACATTACCATGAATTGAAACAAAAAAAGGGAACGGAATATAAAGTAATTAGAACTTTGGTTTCTTGCTGCTTCTATTCTTCTCAGTCTCGTCATTCATTCTCTTTCTGGAGATTACATTTGCATAAGGGGACGAAGGCTGAGATATTGTCTCATTCTCATCACTTATTGCATCAGGAGATGAGGGCGGACATACTGTGTCTGACAGTGAATAAGAACTAGCTGTGTCAAATACCCATTTGTCATCTTCCTTCTCTTCATCTGAAAATATTGTTGTCTCAGATCCCTTTCCAACGACATACCCACTTCCACGTACAGTTTCTTCATCAAATTTGTATACCTTCTCACTTTCATCTGTGTTTTCTGATTCATGCTCTCCATATTCCTCGTCACTATGTCTCCCTATTTGTTGATTGCATGCTGTAAGAAGAGCAACTTCAGGATACCTTTGTACATATCAAACCGTTACCAAAATTGAAAAGACACCGGAATTTCGATAGACCCATTTGTAGAACTTCATTGAATACATTTTGTGCATGATGTATCTAAGTTCACATTCAAGGTGGATGAGAAATACAACATCAGATACATGAACCACATAAATCCGCAATACTTCGATCGAAATTAAAATGAATTCTTAACCATCACCACTGGACACCTTGGTGCACGGCCGCGCCATTGCTATATGCTGATGTGCGATTGTACATATTTCAAATCTTCTACTATAATATATCTTCACCAATATTTTCTCTGCAGATACGTGCGATCATTATGCCAAGTAATTGGTGGCATTGCATGATTCAGTTCTAGGAAAGAACTTCAACAAACCCAAAACTCATCGATATTCAATTCCGGGAAACCTTAAGGCACCAGCAATTATATAAACCATCTCTAATTAGTATTCACACCTATTCAAACGACCACAATAACCGAAACTTCTATAGCCAATATCATTAATATGAGTACAATAATCAACAATGAACATAAGAAAAATGTCGCGTACAAAGAAGCAAATTTTGAAAACAAAACAGTCAGGAAAAACCAACAAGAGCATTGATTATATAATGGCCTGTAAGCCATCCATCACTGATGTTATGCTACATAGGTTCATTCAGGTTACTGATAACAAATTTTCATACAAAATGTTTTCCATTCTTTTGTGGTGCTAATTGCTTACGGGTATAATACTTTCGTCTCAACAATTTTCCCTCGAATGATGTCAAATGATCCACAAATTTCAAATTCGTACGCCATTTACAAGAAAACGAACGAGCACAACAACTGATATAAACACATCCACCACCACTACCACCTACTTACATTATCACTCAACTAATGGCAGTTCCTTTGTTATCACCTCCACCCTAAATAACTTCACTGGAATTCAATCAACGAAGGCAGCAAAAACCTTCTCTTCATTGCAGGTAACATCTTCTGACAGAATAAACTATATTAGAAACTGCAACACTTCATAGCACACCACCGCTAAACTGTCACATAGTAAAATTGAAAAGGAGCAATATGAGTACTGCATTGCATCCTATGCTGTAATCCAACAGAATCATGTAATTTTCAAATACAGTGTCAGATGCCACTTAATGCAGCAAAATTCCATCTTATCCTTACATATGGAGCTTCCAATACTATTACATCCGTTGGCAATATCACCCAATTTAGTTCTCCAATTAATTGAATTGTATGCCCATTACCAGAAATCAAATAGTACAATAAATTTACCCACTGATCAGACAGCAATGAAAATTGCTTCTCCCAAGAATTCCAATCTCTACATTCAAACCAAACACTTGTCCAATGCTCTATACCAATGTCATTAATCTTACCCTGGAAATCAATGCTACATGCAACAGTTACACCTATTCTGCTTAACCTAACAATTTTCAATCACATAAGGTACGTCGAGGAGATATAAAAAAACCACAATTATATTATGCAAACAATCACACAATTTAGGCACTCAGCTATCATGGAACCAAATACAGATAATTTGGATTGTACTTCCTGGAATTTCTCTTCACTTGAGTCCACACCTCCAACGCAAATGATCTATCAGCAATACATGCCACTAAATATTTCATACCACTTTCCATCTGAATATGCTCAAAGTTCATCTGCAATGCAAAATCAAGCATATCCTTATCCTGTTTCACAAACCCCTAACATTTATACAGTTTGAACTGCTGCTGGCAGCATTTCATACACTGCAAACGATCCCCGCACCAGCCTTAACAATGTCTTCTCGGTCACTCTGCACATTGAAGAGCATCGATATCCAACCATGCAACTAACTCAACCCACAACTTATCCATATCAAAATACTCACAGAGATGCCTACCAACCACCCATAAGGCAATTTATGTATTCCAGGATTCTGTCGGTCGACACCCTCGAAATGCATGGCTTCATTTCGTGGAAGCCACCGGAAGAAAAGATAGTGAAGCTGAACTTCGATGGTGCAACATATCGCAGGCCTCAAGATGCAACAGACCACGGCGTTACCGGTGGAGGACTGTTCCGAGATCATAGCAGAAAATGTTTGTTAGCATACATCAACACTAAACCAAACAAACGTGTTGACTTTGCAGAGGCGGAAGCTCGGAATTATGGATTACAACATGCTCTACAAAATGTCTGGCTACATCTATGGATTGAAGGTGATGCAAAGTATCTTATAGAAACGATTGAAACGAGTGTGGAGCACAATTGGCTTGAATATGTATCCAACGAATCATCCAAATTCGTCAGCTATTAACTCAGCTCTGATCATATGACATAACTTTTACATTTCGTGAAGCCAACAAAGCAGCAGATGCGCTATGTCGTTCTTTCCGAGATCATCGAGCCACATATATCCTCAACAAGGATATGCTTCCTCGAACTGTTCGTTCAATTTTGAATGGCTAAAGACAAGGAAATAGTTACCATAGAAATTTCTTTCAAAAGGCGTACCACTGCAACTCCGTAGAAATTGTTACACGTCATGGCACCCCTTCTTATTTTATGGCATTTTAAATCTCATGGTTTACCCGCATTTCTTTCATGCTTCGCTTTTACCTCTACCCATTAATCGATACATCTTCCTCTATCCCCACAATCCTCTCTGCGATAAATAATGCCGACACAATAAGGCTTGCCAATTGCATTACAACATCTCCAAGAAACATCGTGCAATCACAGAGTCTCGCGATAAAGCAACTTTACCATCATAAATTATAAATGTAATGTCGCATGTAGCAGAAACAACTTCAAGATGTGTATGTCACTCCTACAAATACCAACAATATTATACATATTTATTCCTACAAAATCACTGCAACCTACACAGGCTGATTAAATTGTAATATATATACGTAATACTGTCGACAAAACCTATTGTCAAGGCAAGTCAAATTTCCCGGCCAATGACACCTCGCAATGTGGATTGAGATGTTGAGATGGACCAATAGCTCTGGCACATTTAAGATGGAGATGTTCAGATTGACCAACAGCTCTTCGAGATTTAAGATGGGGCGTTTGTTACCGCTGCGATGTATTTGGCCCTGTATGGACTCTTGGTATTTTTTTAATGACATAAATTTAATCTCAACTTCTTAGGCATCGTGTTTTGTTGACAAACTTATATAATGGCATAAAATGGATCGCGTCTGAAGCCATTAAATATATTGACTGCCTCATGAGAAGAACTCGCCATATTAATTCTTTTCCAAATGTTATCGAAAGCAAGATCGATTCCGCGACAAATTGCCGGCATATATCCAAATTCATTTTTATATATACATATATATATATATACACACACAAAAACAAAAAGTAAATAGTTTTTAGAATAAGGTACTCTAACATGCTGCATGTTATGCTATTAGTTGCTTCATATGACAATGTAACAACTCTATCATCCGCTTTCTTAACAACCCCTGATTGTATATATAACTTTGTCAAACATTAATTATTATAACATAGAGACTTCCTCCCAAATTTGTCGATCGCCATAGTGGATGTATCAAACACACTATTCGTCTTAGACTTCCAGCTGGGCTCCCTTGGAACATACATTTGGCTGAACCAAATCATAATTTGTACTTTGGTACCGGGTAGGAGTTACTTGCTACGAATAATTATATATTCGCCCCTGCTATAGTTTTGAATTGAAATTTTTTCCCCCTATTATGATTTGTGGAGTAAAAAATGGTAATCGGATTACCTGTATTCTTAAACAAATATATTGTCTACAATTTATCCCCTTGCGAATACTATGAATTTTTAATCAGAATGAGTAGTTATAATATTTTGGGTATGTATAGTGGTTGAACAATGGATGTACATAGACATAAGAAGTAGGAAATTATCATAATCGTACAAATTTAAGGTACATTTTCATCCAAATTTGATTGTTTAGTGGTTTGTGTACTCATTAAAGCAAGCACGTCCGAAAATTTTAGGAAAAAATTTGTATCGCCGTTATGAGGGCCGATATCTGTTACATTGTTTTTTCGTAAAAGTCGATATTGCCGTCCAAAATGGGCGTTCTATCGACCTTCTCACCTATTTTCTCTTGCTCCTTACTATGGAAACAATGGTATATCTCTTTCATATTTTTGTAGTTTCTGTATTTTTTCCAGCTGAAATAGTAATGGCCAGCACATGCGGTCCATATCTCATATCGCAGATTTTTCCAGTGTCTTTGTTTCCTTTCTTTTTCCAGTGATATTGTAGCTGCAAATGTTAACGTGGCAGCATAAATAATGAAGCAGCAGATTGTGCTTAATATTGTCACATGTTCCATATTGTGTGTTTATCGGCAGTGATACCACAGGTTACATACGAAACCCCTATTGAATAAAGCAATTAAATTCATCTACGAAACTTGTATTTCTATTCTAATTTACTAAATAATAAGGAACGGTAAAATAATGCGAGGAACAAACATAATAAAAATACACCAATACGTTTTCCATCTTAAACATATAATAATACGCAAATAAATGAAACCTATTACTGCGAATTCAAATAGTACTAATTCACAAGATTCTTCAGACTCAGTCACTCCACAGTCTTAACAATCCAATAACGCTAGATTTCACGGGCCTGCGTCATAAAAAACATAAAGATAACACTGACTTAAACAACAAAGTAGCACACACATTTGACAACCACAACATGAACTTGTAATGTAGGAAGAGGACCAAAGTAACCTCAATTGAAACATATATTTCCTGTTAGGAAATAGAAACAATATGGAAGTTAACTTCGTTGTTATCCCACAAAAGCCACAATTATACAACCATAAATATTAGGATCAGCAACAAAACACCTATCAAGTCCAAGAGATGCCCATGTAGTTCGAGCCTCTTCGCCAGATAATATTGTTTCAGTAACAGCGATCACATTTGGCGCATTTACAGCAATCAAATCTTTGAATATATTTTCCTAAAAATTGAGGTACCAGCATTTCGACTGTTCCATAGAAGGTCATTTGATTAGGTAGTTACGGTAGCATGTCTCCGCAACAACCGTTGTTTTGCTTGCATTTAGATCATTTTCAATGTCTCAATTTCCTTCGTTTTGAGAATGCGATTCCAGTTTCCTCCTTTTGCCAACAAGCCTTTCTTTTGCAAGATAGTATTTAAATTTTCTCCTGAGGCAGATTGAATATTTCCTGCATACTCAATCAACCATGTGGCCATTTCTCCCTCCATGTAAATTACCTTTGCACCTTCGATGGTTTATGGGAACTGACCAACATACATTAGGTCTTGTACCAATCGTGGGACTACCGAAACAACCTCATATTTCAACGCGAAATTGGTCCATTTTAGCATCCTCACGGTGAATGACCGCAGTAATTTCACCGTGGATCAAATTGTGCCGCTGTGTATCAGAATTCAATCTCCAATGCTCGAGACAACTTCCCTTCAAGCTTGTCAAATGGATTACTGTCACCCCGAGATGCGAAAGTGGGGGAGGAATAAGAGGTATAGCGGTACACCACAATTTCGAAGTAACTGACTGTTCAATTCTTTTGACGAATGGCCATCCTGGGGGGCTTATCCTTAGAATGATCTCTTGGTTGTGGAAGTCAATGGATGAAAGATTTTGGAGAGCCATCTGTCATAGGAATTGAATTTGAAAGTGGAATAGAATGAGATCTATCTTTGGGCATCTGGAATATTGGAAAACCATTGTGGAATTTATACTTACCAACCTGAGTAATTTATGTTTTACGAATAGGTGGGGGTTAGTGAGCAGTTATATGCATCATATTTTGAAGGAATTGGGAAACCAGAGTTTGAGAAATAGAGATAATGGGCAGTTTTTACTTGTTGCAGTTTTGAAACTGTCGGTAAGAACAGAATAATGGACGTAGTTGACTTATTGGAAGTTGAACAATGACGGTCTGGTTATGATTTGTCATCATTTTTAATCTCAGATAAAACATTCGAACTTCTGGACTAAACACTTTACGATAATTCCTACACTGTCAACATTCAACATTTACTATTTGTATCATCTTACAGTGTTTTACAATTAGTTCAACGGCCACATGATTTTATCATTCTGCTATCTTACGATCCTCAAGCAATGACAGTGTCAAACTGCTAACCTTAACTTTGTTTTCCTACTTCTTTATCTAAAACATCGGTTTTACATTCTAGGTAGCAACATAATTTAGAAGGATGGAGTTTTCAACTTTATAATGCAATAAATGTTTCCTTATTTCCGAGTAATACACTTCATAATAGATAAAAGTGGGCAAAGGACAGTATCATCGAAGCAATTATCCGACAAACAGTAGTAAACAACCAAGTAGAAGCAACAACCCAATGCCACACTGTTTCAAGCACACCTTAGAGCTCAGGTCCTAGTGGAAGTGAAAATGATACACAATACAAGTAATTTCAATGATATTGGGGCATATTATGAGGTCGCATACAGGAAGCTATAATTTATCAGCCTGCGATGTTGTGGAGATTTCACGCGAAATAAAAAAATATATTGTTGTACGTATACAGAGTGATAGATAAATGAATATGCATAGATATAGAAATAAATAGCGTGGATATAGTATGGGAATACTTGAAATGTAAAGCTTATGATGTAGGACTGAGTGTTTGAGGAAAGGCGAAGATGAAGAACAGATAGCAGCTGCCTCATTTATAGCACTCAGATATCCATGAAGATCTTAATCTGAGAATTGGTAGCAAATACAGCTATACGAAGGTTGGAAAAAGCAGTTGGAGAATTTGATAGAATATTTGATAGACAATACAACGAACATCGTGATGACTAAGGTGGGAAATCGAAGCCTGTATTATCATCCTAACCTGAAAATAATTACCGAATGCTTTTGTTGCACTAAGATGATGCAACACAATTACTTGACATATGACAACAATCATTAGCTGATGATTCTTTAACATTTACATGACGATTTTTACGTGTACATTAGTAGTTACGCATATCTTCAAATAGTTTTTATCAAAATCCAAGTCTAAATTTTGCTATTCGAAATATGACATTTCAACATTGAACAGAGATCAAAGAAAGGCACGAACTTTATAACGTAGGCATAATTATTGATATGCTCTCAACAATTGATATAATGGCTTGTAATTGTTGTAAAAGCAATATACCAGTGAACATTGTATACAATTTCTGACTAACAATTATCATTAATTAATATATTTCCTAGATTTACGTAATTGATATTTGTGTTACATTATTGAAGTAATCATCACATGCGATTCCTAGGATAGGTAATTAAGTTCCAATGGTGGTGGAGGAACAGACATCGTATCGTGTTTTAATTTACAAATTCTTTACAAGTAGTATTGTAAAGAATTTAATTACACAGTTCCAAATGATTCATTTAATGTTGTCAACTAACATATCGAACTCACACAAAAATTACATAGAAATATAATCGCATTGTCCACAAGATTGTGCATTACACAATTGCGTGCAATAGTTCAGTGTACTATCAGATATCAGCTTCTGAGGGGACGTTAAACATTACCACCAACATGATACTCAATATATTATCCCCAACAAATAAAAAAGTACTAAGCTCCTATATTTCCCTAACAATGTTTTCCGACTCTGTATCTCCCAAGAATTAACTGCCTTTTACATCTACATATGCATAATCATTATTTCATCAGTATAAACTCTCTCAATATTACGATTATCGAACTGCACAAAATTGTCGTAACTGTAACAAATAAAACAAAGGAACAAAAAAAAAAGAAAAAAAAAAGTGTACAATAAGTTTCGCCGCACCGATCTGCCTGACATTAACGAAGCCTAAAAGATGACGATGAAATTCAAAGCTACAACGCGCGCTGGTGTGGAAACTAGTAACGTAAAAAAGTGGTTGTAAGTAATGTAGTTACTATATTTTAGCTTTGAACTCCTCGGTTGCAACTACATGCTTGATTATTAAATTGGCTTTGGCCGTATGGTTTCAACTACATACATATTATATGGTTGTAATCTTCTCTGGGTTTTCTTCTAGTACTACTCTTCTGGCCATAGAACCCCAAGGAGGTGTCTGCACTTAAGGTCTATGTATTAGTGATGCTGATTTGGCTTGGTACAATGCTGTGTTATAACCAAATAAAAGATAAATTACTTTTTACATCAACTTGCTATTTATTAAATATGTTCTTATATGGCCAACCCTAATTACCTTGTTCTTGCTTCGAAATAATTTCTCAAGAAATTTTCATTGAATATGGAAACTTCAGAATTGGATAAGTAATTTAAAAGTAGTGCTCTTGATAATGAATTCCTGTGTGAATGATTTTATCGTCATCTTGATAAGCTATCTATTTATAATTAATTTATGCTATCGTCTCTTTTTACATGACTTAGTGTGTTAATTTACCTAGCGTATTGCTGACGTTCTTACAAATATGGTGTCTGGATTGACTATTTTAAAACCAGCGCATGTTAATTAGGAATGGATAGGAAACAGACAAGCTGGTGCTCAAAAATCTGTGACGATAATTAGTAGTTAGACATTGGCCTTCGGGTGAGAGAACATTTAGAATATTTGTTGTATAAATTGTTAGTATTGTAATTGTAGTTTCAATTTATCTGTTTAATAAATTTTAGTTTTGAAAGTTGCAATTTTATGGTGATCAAATCCTTTTACTCATGAGAGCGATCTTTGTTTCAGGTTCATATCGACCCAATTTCCGTCAAAAGAGTTAGAAGATGTTACAAATGGTATCAAAGCACACTGGTCATGTAAGGACTTCATGGCTTATTCACCAACAGCTGGGGAAACGTAACTAGAATAATAAGTAAAGTTTATGTCTAAAATAAGTTGGTAAATAGTAACTACGGTGAATTGGAATTCTGTTATGGCAAGACTTAAATTTCAAAGTAAAATGGATTAAGGCGCGAATTGGAATTGATTGGTCATTTTCGTAGGTTCTTACATGTATCATTTTTCTTCCTATTCACTCTAGAAGTGTCTTCCTACCCTACTGTAGATATTATAAGTTCGATTATTCCTAATTAGACTTTTTTTTTGTTTGAGGGCCCGAGTGTCTAATGTAACTTCTTTGGTGTACAATAGATGTATTGATTGCAAAATGAGGTTTTAGATTGGGTTTACCAAAAGAGAACTTGAAAGAGGTTATGTAGCATGCCTCTTTAGCAGACCACACCCAATGATGTGACAACCTGTCTTATTTTCAGTCATTTCTTTAAATGCATTATTCATTGCATGCATGTATTTGCAATTACTTTCTACATCTACATCTATGTGAATTTAGTATTTTATATGCATCATTCATTGCATGCATTTTCGTGCATGAAACTTTGTTAACATGATCCTGATTTCGAGATTAAATAATAATTTGTATATGTCGTAGGATCGCATTAGTATTTTATATCCATGTAGGGTGGAAGTATAGTTTTAGAATCCTATTACCCGTCCTCTCTTATAATCCTAAAAAAAACTCATTTTTTAAATGGACTCCCTTCTTTTACTTTTTGTGTTAACCATTAAGTTTCCTCCACATGATATCATTCAAACTCCTTAATTCCCTCCTTAAATTGATCATAATTTTTTTGTTAATAAATAATAATTAAGACTCAAGTTGTAATCCCCAATATAACTCCAAATCAATTACCCACCCATTATAATATAACTCTTAAAATTAACTTATAACTTATTATATTAATTGTAATTAATGCTAAATATCATAACTCCCTAACTCCATCTCCTAATTACCTACACTTACGCTCACATCACATCCCTCTATATCTCTCACTCTCTCGTCTCAATTTTATCTCATCTACAACCCACACCACCACCACGGTCACCACCGCCGCCATCTCCATCTAATCTTCCCCTTTCTCTATCTCTCTCTTTCTCGTTCTCTTGGTCCTGACTAAAGCCACGACAAAGGCACCTCCAACACCACAACACCGCAACCTTAAATCCATCGATCATCGCCGATCTCTCTCTATCTCTATCTCTCTTTTTCTTGGACCGCAACACTCTCTCACTCACTTACCCCTCCGCGCCCTAAGCGACACTACCGCTATTATTTTCCGCTGGCCGAAGAACAGTCGAGTCTCCAACCGTGATCCATATTCGTCGTTACTTCTCATTTTCTTCATCTTATCATCTATCCAAGGATCGATTCAGTAAGTACTATTTCTATTTTCTTCATATTCTTATGAATTTTTTGTCATTCACAATTTCAAGTTTCGATATCTCATGTATTCGTCATTTTCATAATTTTTGACATGAAATTCATAAGTAACTATTCACGTATTTGATGAATTAGGCATGTTATACTTGCTCTATCTGAATTTTTATGGACCCATAATTGAAGTTATGTCATGAGGATCGAATCAAATCGACATAGTTTGAGCTTACATGCGTTGGTGAAGTTTGCCGTAGATTTTGTTAGAAAACATGACATTTTGTTTTTTTTAACTAGTAAATTTGAATTTTTTCCCCATTTTTTAAGATTTTTTTTATGCTCAATGTTTTGATTTATTAAATTTTGTTGGAGTTATATAAAAATTAAATTAGTATTTTTTACAAATTTTAACAAATTTAGGGCTAGTTTGTTGTTCTAATAAATTTATTTGTTGTTAAGCCCAAATTTAAAATATATCATTGCTATAACTGTCGATTAATATCCTTTTTTAAATGGTAATATTTATAATTTAGGGTTTAGTTTAAATAATAACAATAATAATATATTACGTAAATTTTATAAATTTGGTTTTAGATGTGTTATTTAGCAAGTTAGTTATAACATATTTTTCAAAATATTGTCTGTTATTTTCGCCACTTGAAAAATGGTCTTTAATTACTTGAAAATTTAATAGTTAAAGCTCCATTTATAAATAGTTACTTAGGATAACTTAAGGGGACGGTATGAAACAATTTCAATATGGGAGGCCTCTGCCCGAGGTGATGAATCCCATCGGAAACGGATAGGACTTTCAGCTCATAGATAATGTCACTTTTATCAACTCAAAAAAGTAACAATTTATTCCAAAACATAAGAGTTTGAAAAAACCTCAGAGTACACTATTTATCGTAAAAAAGAACCTAGGTGATGAGCCTTCCTATCCAGCAAAGCTTCTGAGCGCGACATGCAGGTTTTTCGAATAGCACAAACCGACCACAGAAAGACGTAATCAGTATAACGATGAGTAAGTACATACTACAATGAGTAAACATGAGTTTTGGCTAAGTACAACATGATTTAAGTAACCGTTAAAATAACTCAAGTATAAAAGAGTTATCATATTATCGACAATTTTTTGAATTAATCAAGACATAAAAAGAAGACTACCACATTCACTTATTAGTTTGGATGAGGCATGAAAGACCAGTGGATAACAAATGTCTACAGAGAGGTCACGATGCAATATATAAAAAGGTACCTCTTGGGACATAGCACATCCCAATTCACCAAAAGCGTTTGAAGTTAGCCCATCACTCACTCTGCTCGAACCGTACGATAGGACCTTAAGTGCCGACAGCCCCATACCACAATGACCTACATCACATAGGTAGTAATCTATAGTTCCATGCCTTGTAAAACCCCACAACCGCATCATCTCGGTGTGTATCAATCAACCACGTGGGTCGGTATGTAATCCTATGAATTATCACCCGAGGGATCGCCTATAAGTGCCGTTCGCCGTAACCCACACGCACATTCTCTATACATCGCCCCATATCCATTATCGTTCATTAATCATCATTTCAATTGTTTCTCAAGATAAACGGCATTTATAAAAATTGTTTTGACAAAGTTTAACACATGCTATGTCGAAATTCATGATAAGTCACGCAAAGTAAATTTTGATAGTTTAAAGCATTGTTAAAATCCACTTGCCGAAACTAAGACTAGGGCGGCACACAATAATCAAAATCTCCTAATAACCGTAGTACGGGTCTCTCACACATTTCTATTCTATGAGCTTGATATCTACTCCTTTTATATATCCTAATAAACATTCATACGAGACATTTAAGCCATATAATACCCCTAAATGCTATGACATTCATGTCCTACCGATTTGCTAAGCCTTTTAGGACCCCCTAAGTATTTTATTTAATAACACTAATACTAAGATAATGTATTTGTAATTGGAGAAAACATAACCATATACCAGTAAAATTTATTAAGAATTAATGGACAATTATTTATAATGGAGAAACCACAATATGGACAAACATGGATTCTTTTATTATATCTTATGAACAGTACAAATTTAAAATTAGAGAGGATACCATATTTAATATTAAATGAATATTAATTTTATCATAAATGGGAAAATTAGTTTTAAATTCTATAACGCTAGCAATATAGTTTTGTTAGGAGAAAATGTACTATAGTAATTTATCAAGAAAAGCGTTACTAAGATTCTTAAATGAGGAAAAACCTTGTTTTTAATCATTTTAGAGCTAATAGATTTATTTAAAAAAAATAATATTTAATATAAGGAAACAAGCTTAATGATTCATCATAAGAACTTTACTTTTAACAAAACGCTTTATTTATAATATGCTAAAATTAATTTGATTTTCAGAAAATATAACATGATAATATTAATTTTTGTATTAAAACAAGTTGGGTGGGACTACACGTAGTACCCTCTAGTGGGTTTTGTCAAATCATAGAACTAGCATGGAATTTTAACAAATAACAAATAACTCCCCACACCTTTAACACATTATAGGTAAAGAAAAGTAACTCACCCACATTATAGATACCCCAATGAGCACCCACACATAATTACAACTAACACCTCAACAGTTTCATATAGAGTCATAATACTCCAAAAGTTTACAAACTATGACAAAACTCCATCTTCTCCAAAAATCAAATTCTATAACCTAGCATGCAAGCTTGCCCATTCAATCTAACATTGATTTTTATAATTTAAAAAGTATAAATATGTAAACGTCAACACCAAAAACAGAAACAAGAGAGGTTGGGTTGTTACCGGATGGCAGCGGTGGTGGTCCTCGGTGGCTAAAGGAAGACTGGAGAAAGAAAGCCGGGAAGATAGGGACGAAGAGAGAGAGTGAGCCGGCGCGTCAGGCTTGGCAGGGTTCGCTGCAGTCTTGGTGGCTGCCCGGTTAGGCTCGGAAACCAGAGAGAGAGATCAGAAAGAGTGAGTGAGTGAGAGAGAGGATGAGTTGTGGCATGAAGAACAAATGAGGTTAGGGGGGGTTATAGGTTCTGGTGAAGGTGATAAAAGGAAATGAGTGAATTATGTTTCTAAAAATGTGGTAGGAGATTGATCAATGATTAAGTGGGAATTATGGATTGAGTTCGTTTTGGTTATGGAATGTTGAAGACATTGAAGCTTGAATGTGATCTTCCAAGGAGGAAATGATGAACCCCTGCGTGAGTTCTGACGCGCGATTACTACGCGTTGCTAGGCAAGTATACAGTCAAGTAATAAAGTGGAGTATTTTGGACTCCGAGTTATCGAACCTAAGGGAAGGTGTTTACTATATGCTCAGGATTAGCAATTAAGTTCAATTTACCTAAGTAACCGGTAAAAATGGCTGTAGTTGAAGTGTTGTCACCCTCAAACAAGTGACTAGCAATGGTAGTGAAATAACGCGAATAAAATGATTTGATGTAAATCAGAGGAGAGAAAGCTAGGCAATCTATAGATCACCTAGGGTAGTTTTGAGAATTTCGGATTCCATGTTCTAACACAATGACTCTTAGCAACCTATGCCGGGTAATGGTGTTGACAATTACCTATCGGTCTCATGTCGTTCTACACAAAGGTAACG
This sequence comes from Linanthus parryae, assembly GCA_023055425.1. NCBI lineage: Eukaryota > Viridiplantae > Streptophyta > Magnoliopsida > Ericales > Polemoniaceae > Linanthus > Linanthus parryae. The sequence goes on along the minus strand of JALGPY010000019.1, from coordinate 4,397,375 downwards.
ATTTGTCCCTCTCAGGCCAAGTATACTACCTATGTGTTATAGTAGGCTAACAATGTTGCAAGGGATAATGTCTTCTCAGACCACCATTCACGAGCAACTCATTACGTCCTACTAAATTTACCGTCATCTAGCCATTCCTATCCAACCAACCTCTCAGTCTAGTCAATTAAGAATGATCTTGTTTACTCATCCCAACTAGGGTAGAGTTGTTTTCACACACTCACTAGTTACGTAGTAATATCGGGTGATGACTCCTACGTTACTAAGAATTAAGCACAATAAACAAGATAATTAGGCTACCAATATCATCCTTAAGCCTAGTTCATGATTGAATGAAGAAATAGATAATCCACATAACACATCTTAACCCTAACTTGTGAATGAAAGAACTCAACATGATGAAAACAAAAACAATCTTCATTGAACCATAATCCTAGCATGAAAGATCATCCAAAATCCGGAAAATGTCATAAACCCTTGGCTCTCCATAGATGCCTAGGTATGAGTTTAGCTACTCATAAAACAAGTTAACATGGTTCTTGAATAGTTCATACAAGAAAGTAGAGAGAAAAATAGATGAAACGCTAGAAATCGTGAAGATTGGCGCGATTCGGGCTCTTCTCCTTGCTTGAGGTCGTTCCCAATGAACTCTCCTGGCTCTCCTCCTTCTTCGTGGCTCTCTGGATGCGTGAATGATGAATAATTTCGTCCCTAGGTCGTTCTTCAATCATAACCCGCATAAGTCTTCAGCAATTGCACAAAAGCCCCCTGGAATCTGCTCCTGACTTCAAAATGTGATATCTTCTTCGTCCGAACTCCGATTTAGCTCCGAGACCTATCGATGGAAAGCTCTCTGAGTTTACTTTAGTATGGAACTGGTATCAACCCAAAAATGAGTTGTATAACTCTGGATATGATCAAAATAGTGCAAGCTGGTCATCCAAGCTCCTCCAGTTCGGCTTCTCTCGACTCCACTTGAGCTCCCGTTGTTTCCGAAGTTCGCTCCATGCCTCCTATCAACCGATTAGCATCCGTCCCTTCCAAAACAACATGAAAAAATATACCGAGAGATTATATTTGACAAATAACAATAAAATATGCACGGAAAACGCCCAGACTAGCAATATAGCACATGGTAGCATCAAGTGATAAAACGACATATAATCTCTAACATTGAGCTCAAAACACTCTCCAAGTACATATTATCATGTGGTAAACGCTAAAGAATTATATCTCCTAAAAGGCACTATCAAGTTCTTCAACATTGCTTTTTATTTTTCTATTTTTTTTTTTTTTGTTTTAATTGAAGAGAGGGAGGAGTGGTAGTTTTTGGGTGATGTATTAAAAATAAGTCTAGGTGGGTTAAAAGGTGGCTAGATGTTTTGGTTGTCCCCTTTTTAAGTGGTGACAAGAATGAATTATGTATAGGATCGTTTGTATAGGAACAGTTATTAGGATATGTAAATAAATAAAATAAAAAGACTAGAATAAAAACTCCAATAAATATTTTAATAAATAAGGGAGTGAAGAATAGAATTATAATACACACAATTCCATCACCTTATAAATTACAAAATCGCCCTTGGCTTTATAAGCTTACATAAATGTAGATGGCCACAAATAAAAGTGGTAAAATTTAGCTTCGTATAAAATAAAAGATGTAGTAAATAAATAAACATATATTCCTATAATGCCCTTGAAAACATTAAATGTCTAAAATACCATTGCACATGTTTTTAATCACCAAAATACCCTGTAAAATATAAGGTATTACATCACCTCCTCCTTAAATACAAACTTCGTCCCCATATTATTAATGATGTAATAATGTGACATTAACAATGCATGTTTTCTTGTGGAAATCATGCACATGTGTTCAGAAATTACGACTGTAACTAGTAGATAAACATCGACTTACGGGCAATAACACATTTACAATTTTTTGTTGTATACATTGTTTCTATTGTAATAATCGTTTCACTTCATCAGATTATTAAAGCCAATTTTGAAAGTTATAATTTAATGGTTATCATATCTCTTTGGAGCCAAGAGGGGAGGGGTGGCATGGACCCAAGTTCGGTCCTGGGAACCGGGGTGTTAAATGACATACACTTACATAAATCTAAACCTATGAGGAAGGTTGGAGAACTAGTAATTCTGGCGTTACTGTCCTTTATATAGTTTTTGGAACTGAATCCAAGTAATCTTAAACTACCTGCAAGAAAGGGTTAGCATTCCAGAAGTATCTAAGAAGTAAGAACCCCGAACCATATATTCAACCTATACAATAGACTGCCCTAAATTTGGGACATTTTAGCTAGATTGACAACATATAAAAATACTTATGTTTTATAAATGAGATATTTTGTTTCAAGTTTTCCCAAAAATAAGGACCTAAACTAGTAAATTGCACAAAAAGACTAAAATATTAAGAATTGAGTCTAATCACCATGAATATTTATAGCTCTTGCAAAGTAGATAACATGATTGAATATTTCATTTTATTGAACGAAAACAAAATGAATTAACTGGAATGATAAAGAAAACAAGAAATAATCGAGGGTAAAACATCACAGATTTTTGAGTCGTCATCTTCTATGTTCAATATTCCAAAAATTGCAGGAGGGATTAATTTTCCCCACCTTCATGGACGCAGTCTCGAAAATATTTGAGTGGATATGTGAAAATCATATCCTTCATTCGAAGACACACTTTTCAGTTTTTGGTTCACACGCATTCAACTTCTTGAACACGAAAGACTACATGAGATTGATGCTAGCTTCAAGAACACCCAATGCATTACCTAGCCAACTATCCTCCAAGGACATGGGATGATGAAACCTCCATGATATTCCATTTCATGAGGTAGCTAATTCCGAATGAAAGTGCATTTAGATACCGATAGACAAATCTACGCGAAAGGAGCGTTGAGACTTCACACGCGAGTACCAGCGTCTCTACCACTCTAAGGAGTTTAAGCACAAATGATAGAAATAAAAACTTGGGGAGAATGGAACAATCTCTCTGTTAAGTAGACCAGAGGTTAGCAAAGTAAGCATAACTAATCTAATACAACACACATATATATATATATATATATATATATATATATTGCATAAAGGTAAATAATTATTATAACACTCCCCTCCATTATAAGACGAATAAGACATATCCCTAGACCCAAGGGGTGTTCTCTGAGAGAAAAAAAAAAATACCCCAAGAAGGAGTTAAAACAAAGATAAACGTGAATCTGTACGTTCTTAATACATATCTATTATAAACGTGAATATGTACGTTCTTAAGATATAAGCTAAGCTCCCATTTTTTAACACTCACCTGCGGGGTTTTAGAATTTAAAAAATTGCGAAAAGAAAATTCGAACACAAGTCTGAGTGAAAGCAACAATCTTAACACGTAAGAAATTATTTTATGAAACAAACTTTTATAGAAGAAATATGCATTACATAAATGTTAAAAGTTTAAAATAATGTATTTTTGAGAAACATTCAGTTGATATGAAACCTTAAACCAATTCTCCTTACTAGATGATATGACAACAATTCAACATTATAAAGCGAATTCCAAATCCCACAATATCGTAGCATTGTCAAGACCATATTCACCATCAAAAAAGATAACCAATAACCTGACGACTAATCCATAGTTGTCTACGCCCTCTAAAAAGGTACGAACCCCTAAAGAGACGTGCAACTAGCGCATAATCGCTGATACAACAATCGTACTAGCTGGCCTCGAGAGACTTGCACCACCTCAACCCACTTATCACCACCACAAGTGGAAACAGGGAGACCTACATATCTCTACCTCATATGTTGTTCAGGCCTATACCCTGAATGCGGTCACCAAGTCCAAATCCAGTATCCTTACAAGCAAGTGCAGTCTCAAGGGTAGCTACTTTTAGCTTAATTTCTGAGCAATCCATGAGAAATTTGAGGATGATAGAGCAAACAATATTTTAAGTTCATATTACAGAAAGCAGATAGGATAAAACATCACTCAATTTTAACGAGTAACGAAGAGGTTATGACTCTTGAAAGTTAGCCACTTTCACTATCCAAACCTTAGATCTTTTTTTTTAAGTGTGGACAGACTCCAAGAAATCTAGGGCTCAACTAAAGAAAAAAAATATAGAATTTTAGAAAAGATTTGAACTCATGCATGCAATTTCGATATTTAGGAATACACAGGAGAATGAAGATTGAGTTTTTATCTAACACAGACACATATGAGGCATGGAAGTTGGCCTCAAGCGTCATGGAAAAAGTATTGACTGTCTCAACTGCAATTTCAAGCAACTCTGAATCAATATGCCGAACAAATTAGATTGAATTAAGCCAAACTAAGAATACAGGCTTGTAGCCTGATAGGCAGTTAAGCTTCAAGAAAGTTGGGCACACAAGGAATCAAACCCTATGATTCTATGTTTTGGTAAATTTGCAGGTATGTAAACGATATTTTAGATTAAGGGAATGTGCAGAAGCATTTATTTGAATTTGGAAAAGGAATGAGGGATTTACAAAATCGTATTCAACCTCTTAGTTTTCCAGTGGCAGGAAAACCCATCCAATTTGAGGATTTCAAATACCAATGGAGTTAGGTTACTAACTTGGTCTTCTAGGTTGCGCTAGGACTGCATAAACACAATTTAGGAACTCAATTAGGCTGAACAATAATCCATAATGGGAATTAATCCAATTTAGCCAAGAACAATCTCTTGGAGGTTCTTACAAAACTCAGGCTTCAATACTCTATGGAATCCAAAGTGATTGCAGATAGCATTATAGGAAATTTTAGAAATTCTAAGTAGCAACAACTCTGGCAGAGAAAGAACTGAGAGAGGGGAATTATGAAGGTTTGAAGAATACTTGAGTTTTCGCCAATTTTGATCCATCCCTTCTACTTAGTTAGCCCATAAGTGTTTATAAACCTAATTGAGGTATCGAGAAGATAGATTACTTGGAATCAAACTTTGAACTTTTGAATTAAGGTTAAGTTCATTTAGGTCTTCTATTCCCTAAAGTTAGTGTTATTTTGAGGGTTTAGGCATTAGGTTAGGTTTTTGAAATTCGAAACCTGCCCCACACTTACAAAGTTTTTTAATTCATCCTAACAACAACTAATAATTACCACATCCAATACACTGCTTGACATTTCAAAAAAAAAATAATTGCATATTTCCCCTAGAGTCTCTAAACTACAAAGAAGTCATGCTTTGAAAAATCTAGCTGCCTGCAACTAATGTTGGACAATTTGTTTGAGGAGGAACGTCTCGAATAGGTTACAATGATGTTTGGATAAAATCTGATCGAAGAAATTAACTTAAATGCAAAGCTTTTATAAATTATTTGCTCCAATTGAGGAAAACCAACATGTTCTTGAACTCAGTGGAACCTAGCACACTAAATTAGTGTGTTGGCTTAGTTACATGTGCATGGACTGGTGCATTGGTCGAAGTAAAAAGTTTGAAAGTAGTGGAGAAACCTTTAGCACATGACACAACGATCGATGGAGATAGAAGATACCTATTTGAAGGTCGGTGAAATGATTAGACTCTCCAATGATAAATATTCTAAAATACAATGATTTTATGAAAGTCATGATCAACTTCACCCAATTACTACAAAATCCCATATGCTCTCCGTGACTTTAAGGATTAGTCTCCTCTAACTCCGTCACAAGGTTACAACATATATAATTTTAAAGCTATTCATTCTTAAATTCTTTTAATGAAGGCACATTAGTTTTCTGAAGTGATACCTCTCATTATTTGGTTGAGTCCGTTAGAAAGTACTTCTAAGATGATTTTTTTTAACAATATTATGCAGAGATTAATAGACATATGGTGCTTCAAATGAAGTGGATAATTCATTTTAGGATCAAGACTATATGAGTGAAATTAATGCACTCGAGAATCTTAGCAATTAAAAAAGAAGTTTATGCTTGTTCTAAAAAAAGAAAAATATATATGTGAACGGTTGTAAATATCAACCATTACTATGCGACAATATGATGACAAGAATCTGAAACGAAACCACAATAACAAGTAACTTTATCAGGGTTCAAATGAAAGCAATTTTCTCATTTCCACATATTTCTAACTCGGTCATCATTGTAAAACATGTTTTACAAGAAAGTTCAATTATATTTTTGAACTCTAATCCAAAGCTCTTTTGTTATTTACTTTTTCAAGTGCATATTCTGCGTTCTCATTTATCGTGAACAATCAATATCACAACGGTTGATAATTTGATCGCCGAAATAGCCAAGTTTCGTATGCATGCAGAAGTCTGATCACGGGGAGGGATATTTTCACGTCCTGTTAGATGTGGTAAATGAAATGGGTAGAAGGGTTCATTTGTTCCGGGACTGCTGGATCTCGAGGTCCGACACCTACAAAAGTTACTACGCGAGCTCTAGGTGGTCTAGAAAGATAAACAGTCGATAAACTTATCGATACCAACTCAAGGGATTGTCATTTGAATACCATTCGACATTTACTGTTTCCCATTAATGAAGAATGAATGCGCACAATGCATGTGAGACCCCGCAATTCAAAATATTTATAAAAATGGTTTACTCTACGAAACGTGGTAGTAGAATACAACTTAAGTGTTAACATCGCCATATTTAGTTGGTATTTTGAGTTTCATTCATTTATTTATGTTCATATATATCTTGAGGAAGAAAACCCAACATTTTTACTTGTGCATGGATGCATCATGCATGTTAGCACTTTCTCAATAGCACCACTACATGTACTGAGGACGCATGTGGTTCACTTTGAGTGTAGTAAAGTGTTAATAATTGTTGTTATGCTAACTTAGGGGGTCTCTCATGCAATTTTCAGTAACTTCTTTTCATAATTATCCTTTTGTTCACTCAAATTCAATCTTGATGAGTAATCTGTTGTGTTTCTTGGTTGGAGGGCCTATTGAGTGACGAAGCAACACTAGTTATCTTCATGCAAAAGAAACTTATAGCAGGTGGATTTAAAAGGAAGGGAAAGGTGAGTTGATCCGTCCATGAAGAAGTGAGTTGAAGAAAAACAAATTTTTTTGGTTTTTCTTATATATTCACTTGGATATTTTAAACAAAGCAGTTTGTTAGTATTTGGTTTTGAGCTTTCTAAAATGAAATGGAGGGTATAGACGAGCAGATAAATTGAGTAAAATGAAGGTTGGTTTCCATTGTTCCATGTGGGTTCGGTGACTTTCAGAGAGGACTGTTAAAGCTATATTGTTTCTTCTTGACAATTTCAGGCATGGATTGTTTCAAGGTAGGGGAAATCTAACTTCTAAATTTCTGCAGTTACAGTCTATACATGTTTATATTGCTGGTGTGAATATTATAGCTTTATAGCTATCTGTTGTCTGTCTGGTGATTGATAAATCACGTTGTTTGTGAATTTGGTGCCGCATGCTGATGTGTAATAACTGGCTGTTGTGTTAAGTAGATTTTAGATTTCTACGCCAGTGGTTAGGCGGTACCTGCTGGGCTATTTTGGCTCACCCCTCTGTTTTACAGGTTGAACAGGAATGAACCAGATTGCGGTGTTAATTGCTAAAAAGTGGACTGTTTAGCTAGAATTGTTATTTTTAGCTATTTTTAGAGAAAGTTGTAAATTTTAGTTGAATCGCGATATTTTATAAAAGATGTCATTTTTGACTAGCTGGTGTAACTTTTTAGTAATTTCAGTCACGTACCAGATTTTCAGAAATATTATTAAAAATGTTGTTCAGAGGACTGTGTGTCCTGGTGGTTGAATTTTTGACGTCTGAAAGTGTCAGACGGGTTGACAGTAAAACTGCGATTTTTATCGTATAAATCGATAAGTTTTATTAATAAATGTGTGACGGGTCGTCACAGATAAATAATTAAAAAAAAAGGAATTATAAAAATTATAATTGTTGGTGAATACGTTGGTTCTCTAAATTTTTATATATGTGTGAGATGATGAAGCTGCTTCTTTGGATGTATGAAGTAATTGTGCACAATATTATTGTTTGGAGTTAACATTTTTGTCACTTATTTTTGTGAACTTCAGTGGGCGAACATTAGTAGCTTGATACTACAAATTTAGCATACTATTTTTATAATTGTTTCATTACATGATGATAGTGAAGAAATGTTTAGACCACGTGGACACCTTGCATGCCATTAGCTAGCATGACTTGCCAATTAAGGAAATGAAATGTGAAAAGTAGAAATGGTTGTTATTACATTACATGCATGCATGCAGGTAGGATACATCTGTATTGTCCTCACAGAATTCCAAGTGGGGAAATATTACCATAGTCGAGGTTAAAGATTTTATTTTCCAATTTTTATGAGAGAGAAGAGACATGGTGGTCTATGAGGGCTTCTCCAGCAGGTAAGAAGGGAAGAGGCAGAGATGGTCGGAAAAGCGAAGAGATCTTGTTTCTCCGTTAGGCAAATAAATTGTGATCAAAGAATAAAATTTGAGAAGAAGGAAACTGGTTTAGGGTTGTTTCTTATGGGTTGGTGGGATAAGTTGGTTGATACATTTTTTTGGCATAGAGATGATATACCTGAAAGTTGGGATGTTCCAGTGACGTGTTTGACATCGGTTTCGACTAATATGAGGTAGGGGAAATCTAACTTTTAAGTTTCTGCAGTTACAGTCTATACATGTTTATACTGCTGGTGTGAATATTATAGCTTTATAGCTATCTGTTGTCTGTCTGGTGATTGATAAATCACGTTGTTTGTGAATTTGGTGCCGCATGCTGATGTGTAATAACTGGCTGTTGTGTTAAGTAGATTTTAGATTTCTACGCCAGTGGTTAGGCGGTACCTGCTGGGCTATTTTGGCTCACCCCTCTATTTTACAGGTTGAACAGGAATGAACCAGATTGCGGTGTTAATTGCTAAAAAGTGGACTGTTTAGCTAGAATTGTTATTTTTAGCTATTTTTAGAGAAAGTTGTAAATTTTAGTTGAATCGCGATATTTTATAAAAGATGTCATTTTTGACTAGCTGGTGTAACTTTTTAGTAATTTCAGTCACGTACCAGATTTTCTGAAATATTATTAAAAATGTTGTTCAGAGGACTGTGTGTCCTGGTGGTTGAATTTTTGACGCCTGAAAGTGTCAGACGGGTTGACAGTAAAACTGCGATTTTTATCGTATAAATCGATAAGTTTTATTAATAAATGTGTGACGGGTCGTCACAATGCAAATCTTTAATGATTATGAGGAGGATTCATGTTATTGAGTACATTGTGAAGACAGTGTTTCTAGGTTTTGAGCGATTATGAAGCTGAGTTGAAAAGATCAATCCCAAATGCCTCAGCTTCGGCGGGATATGTCAATTGGAACTGGCTTGAAAATCTTTGGGGCTAAAAAATCCCGAAGAAGATGTTGTGCACAAACTGGAGAATTTGTCAACGATGTTTGCCGGTTTCACTGAGACTTAAATCTAGGTGAGTTGTGATTGATCCAGCTTGTCAGTGGTGCCATTCAGATTTAGAAATTGAAGACCATCTATTCGCCGATTGCAAGAAGGAAAAGGTGGTGTGGGATTTTATGCTTAAAGCAGAATTTCTGAGAACTCATTCCATCCCCGTTTGTGGGTGCTCTGTTATTAAAATATGGTCAATCTAACAGAGTAGGAATAAACTGCACTTTGAGAAGCAAGAACAATATACGAAAGACGTGCCACAAATTGAGTTAAATTATCTCTTGTGGTATAAAGAAGCTTTGATCTAAGGTCATTTTGGGGATGAGCACCGAGTAGCTCAATTCGGAGAGAAGAGATAGTAATGTTCACCGATTGGCTACTTAAAAGTTAAGTGCGCCGTAGCTTGGAAGGGAACAACCCTGGCCTCGGGAATGGGTACACTACCAAAAAAATGGCCTTTGGCCACGCTACACTTACCCACGGTTAATAAACGTGGCAAAAAATAACATTAACCACGGTAGATAACTGTGGATAATTTATTTTACGAAAGCGACGGTAAAAAGAAAACACCCGTGGCAAAAAAAGCTTTTAACCACGGGAGATTTAATTCACGTGGTAAACCGATGGAAAAAAAATTGTTGCAACGGGTATTGGCCGTGGCCATTTGTTTTACTCTCCAAAAATACTCTTTCGGGAAGAAAAAAATTCAACCTGGGAAGTCAAAAGTAAAGTGGCGTGATAATATTTTCAATAAAAAATTCAACCCACTTAGCAAGTCAATTAAGGAGATTACACACGATCTGATCTCGTTCCAATCCATTCTAATACCTAGTCAAACCCACTCGTTTGTTACTATCCCTCATCCTCAAGCGAGATCATAGGTACGGGCCGGTGAAGGAGATTACGCCGGGCGTCGTTCCTAAAGAAGGATCGTCGTTACACACGATCGATACATGTTCCTACAGAAGTGAAGGGGATTCAATCGGGCGTCGTTCTTCTCTTCCAGTTCTTCCATCAATCTTCCATTGAAGGTGATTCAATCGGGCCGGTGAAGTGGACTGGTGAGTTTTGTAGATCCCTTTGTGTGTTTCAAATCTTCCGGTTGTAGTCAATCGTCTGTTGAAGTGAAGGAGCTTCGGGTTTCATTAGGGATTTCCGTTCCCTTTTGATTTCCCATCAATCATACATATATATGCAAGAGATTAAGAATTACTCAAATGTTGTATATGTGTTGGTATGTGTGTGTGTTAATATTCACTTGCAAGTGTCTGAAGGAACAACACAAATAAGAGAATTAAAGGTAATTTTATTGAAATCAGCATCTTAAGTTCCCCAAATTGAACAGTGAAATCATGTTAGTAATCCATATATATTGCCGACATGCTTTTACATATATGGATTCACATAGCATGGTGCGTAGTTTCCTCAAATTAAACAGCTAGTGAAGGCATGTCGAACCTTGTCTGGCACCAGAATCAAGAGTTCTTGCAAGCTCTAAAGGGGCAAATCGAACCCTAATCTTAGTGAAACTTGAAGTAGGAAAACCACTAGGTCAATTGTTCTATCTGATAAAAACAGATGTTGGTTGATGTCCAACAATAAACTTGATTCTGTTTTTACAATGATAGTCTAAGTCTTTGAACTCCATAATTCCTTCAATAAACAGTGTGTCCACGCCCAATTGGAGAAAAAGAGAGCTAAAAATACTAAGATAATGGACATAACTTTTTGAAGCCTCCATATGAGAAACAAATTAGCTTCTTTTTGTCATGTTTGTGGATGTACTAGTACTAGTTCAGTGTTCACTGGTGCAATTCACTATTGTTAGAACTCGAAAAAATGCTTTCCTTGACTGCTAGTAATTGATTCGAATCAAAATAACTACAAGATCAGTATTACAGTATGCTTTACTTTCCTTGACCTTGCAATCCCAATTCTGATATAACAGTATGCTAGTTAGGAACAAAGGAGCATATTGTTTTCAAAAATTACCGTATGAACGTAACTGTGATCAAAATTCAAAATTCTTACCTGAACTTACAACAAAACTTCTCGATAACCAATATTTATTGTAGATACCATATTGTCAGCACGGAGCATAAAATCAACAATACCTTGCTGGAGGAATTAGTACCCAAAATCAGTAATACCCAAATATTTGATTGGCATCAATCTACTTTTGAACAGAGATTTAGCATATGGTGCAGGTTGTTCTGATGAATCTGGATCATTCGTTGGTTCTGCAAGTTTCTTTAGTATGCTCGCTAAGGCTGTAGTTGATTAGTTTGTTTGCTGATGTGACGAACTAGTGTCAATTCCAAATCTTATTTTTTCGAATGTGTTCCAGTAGCTTTTGTTCCGGTTTAGGTAGTCCCTAAACTTTAGTTTAGAGTATGATATCTAATGTTAATGTATTTTTGGCTTCACATGTGAACTTGTTGGTTTTCTTGAGTTATTTGCTACTTACAATTTCAGTTCCATTTTATCTTTTTAGTATCTGTAACCTGTCCAGGTTAACTACATTAATCAGATTACTAGTATTCCCATGGCTTCTGTCTTGATTTGTGTTAATATGATACTGTAATTGACTCTGTTACTCACAAATGTTTGAATTTCTGTCTGAAATCTTTTAACATATTTTGTTTTAAAGCGATATCTATAAGTTTGGTATCTGAAAATTGATCTGTGTGTTTTCCCTTCGACGAATTTTTCTATTTGCTTGGCTTTGAATCATATAATCTGTGATTCTGTTTTAAAACTGTATAAAGAAGAAAAGTTCGATCAAAAAATTTGTTGATTGATGATGTACTCTGGAGAGGAATAGATAAGTAGTGATACAACAAGTTTTTGTTAGTTTGAGCAACTAGAGGTGTAGAGATGATGTCGTTGGAGACCACAGTTTGATAGGTGTTACATAAAGGAACTATCTGCGGGAGATAAAACAGACATGAATGGTTCTGAATGTGAATACTCATCAACCTTGATGTTCTCTTCTACCTTTCTTCCGATTTTAACTCTGGGGATGTAAATGATGAGATCGTAGGGACCTTGTTTCTATCTTGAGCATGCTTTATTAGAGTAAATTTTGAAAGAGTCTAGATAAGAGTGTTTTGGAGAAAATTATCAATTTATGGTAAACATTTTAGGAACTGCATTGAATATTCAGGAGAGGCTTTGGCAAATAAGTGAAGTGTGTTTTTGAGGTGCCCTTTTGTTCCGGGTCGTAGTAAGTAATAAGCAATGAGATTCCGGGTCAAGATTGGTTTTCACAATATCCAGTAATACAAGAGCGGGTAAGCTGCTTACAGAGAAAGAAAGCAACTCAATTTTAGTAGAAAGTCTGGTCTAACATCACCAAAAACAAAAAGAAGGGCAGTTGTTTTTCTCCTGAATACACAAATCCTGTTACATAGTTGAGAGTGCAGAGATAAGAACATGTACATACGCCCCGACTCAACTTTGTTATAATATTTTGTTGCACGCAAGCATCATGAACATGGTAGTTGGCCTGGTTTTTCTGAATACATATATTCTAATATCTGGCATGATACAATAGGAACCTCAATGGTCTAATTTATTTAATTCTTGTTCAGGGAGGACAATTGGATTCTCCTGGAAATTGAATTATTTGTCTTTCAGGTAAATTGTCGGGTCACGTGTCATTTCTCTGAATGTAGACTTCTATGTGATTTTTTTTGCATTCTATGGTCTAACATATCACCTCATCTATTGCAGTACTTTCCTACCATTGATATTTTGAGTATCGGATGCATATTTGCTGAAGTGTTGACAGGGAAACCGCTGTTTCCTGGTAAAAGTGTTGTTCATCAGTTAGATTTGATAACTGATCTTCTGGGGACCCCATCAGCTGAAAGCATTGCTAGGAAGTGCTGTTTTTTGGGCAGGAATGTTTAGAGAATTTTTTTTCAGTTATGGATGTTTTGTGTATTATGGTGCAACTTTGACAATTCGAAGCCAATTTAATACATTGTACGGATTATTTTTCATGGTTATATATATTTACAGGTTTAGCGAATTACATGTGTGTATGAAATTTACAGTTGTTGAATCTGCTGAATTCATACAGGAATTAATCCTTATATGTAGCTGTAGCTTTAGTAACTTTGAGTTTAAATCCATAATCCACGTGGACTAGTGTGGAAGAATTAATTAAATTGACGGGTAAAGAGCTCAGTTGCCACACTCACCAACCGTGGCCATAAACTATTTCGCCACAAGCAACTGCCGTGGCCAAAAAGAAAATAGCCACGGTAATATACCCTGGCCAATAACAGTACTAGCCACACAGAAAAACCGTGGCAAATAATATTTTTGGCCACGACTTTTAATACACCCGTGGTGAAGTGGGGAAGAAGTGCCACGCTCGAACAGCCACAGCCATTACCGTTGCAAAATCTCCCCCACGGCTGTTAACCGTGGCTAAACACAAAAGCCACGCATTTTTTGGCCACGGTCGTCTACCGGGGCATGTCCCGTGGCTAAAGCTATTTGCCACGGTAATTGAAGATTTCGCCACATTAGATACCCGTGGCTAAAGCCCGTTTTTCTAGTAGTGGTATTTGATCGGAGACTCCACATGGAATTTTATAGCAGGTTGCCATTGAAGAACTCGAAGTGCAAGAACACCTTGTATGGTTGAACTCGCTACGATTGAAGTCAGGCTTGAGTCGGCCAATGAGCTCAGGGTTAACAAAGTTCATCTGGAATCAGACTCATTGGTGGGAATAAATCTACTGATGTATGGAAATTTCGAGGAAGGTCGGGGTCTCCAATCGCTGGTTGTCAACTATCCATTCTCACAACTATCGAGTCAAAAGTCAATCCCGGATGCCTCATCTTTGGCGGGATATGTCAATTGGAACTGGCTTGAAAATTGTTGGGGCATAAAAATCCTAAAGAAGATGTTGTACACAAAGTGGAGAACTCGACAACGATGTTTGCCGGTTTCGCTGAGACATCAATCTCGGTGATTTGCGGTTGATCCAGCTTGTCAGTGGTGCCATTCAGATTTAGAAACTGAAGACAATCTATTCGTCGGTTGCAAGAAGGCGAAGGTGGTGTGTGATTTTATGCTTGAACCAGAATTTCTGAGAAAAGGGAAATGTCGGGATTAGAGAAATTTAGTGATGACTTTTGACTCGATAGTTCTCAACTACGTCGGTCGAGATGGAAACAGATTGGCTCATCATGTATTTTCCGGTAGGGGTTTGATAGAAGATGATATATGTTTTTAGGCTTTAACGCTCGTTTGGGCTCTTGATGTATTTAGTTCCGATCTCTTAGGTTTGACTATCCATTCTTAATATAATCGAAGTTTCCCCAAAATAAAACGGTTGAATGAAAGATATCATATTTTCTTTCTCTCTTCTTTTTAAATTAATATGATATCATGCCAATATGGATAGTGATCCATTATTAAACCCGTTTGGGATGTATAATTTTGAATTTTGCTTAGGAGTTTTGGAAGAAACCAAAGGAAGTTTTCAAAAGTATCTAATTAGGGGGACCCCTCATTCTCGCCGTCAATGATATTAGGAGACATGTTCTCCCCCAAGTTGCAAAAGGGGATCACCAAAGTTGTTAAATCCGGCTTTTTGGGATGGCAATTATTTGACTCCTACGAGAAAGATCCTCATACTTTCCGCGAATGAGATTGAGAGACATGTTTACCCTATCACCTGTGAAACGGATCGGCATACTTGTCGATAATCGTTGGTTATGAAGGGAAAGAAAGAGTTGTCATGAAGGACAAACACGAGTTTTCGAAGTGTTTGCTGACATAATCATAGGCAGAAGAAGTAATGTAGAAGCTTCATTGCTTTAATGCTTGTAGTTATAAGAAAATGTCACTTTATTGACCAAAATAGTTTCTATACAGTAACGTATAAGTCTCTTTCGAATATTACAACGGTTAAAACAAGCGTGAAACCAAATAATGCATTAGACATTTTATAGCAATCTCGTATTTGTAAACTACAAATTTCCATGAAGAACAAATCTCCAACTATCAATTCAAACGACTTCCAAACACTCGTACGCTCGAACATCACCATAGATTGGCTACGAAAGTCCTTTTTCTTCCACCATAAGGAGCAACAATGGGGTCAAGATAATAATGCGCTTATCACGACATTGCAATATGTTCTCCACAAGAAATCATAGCAAATCTGCAAGACCGCGTGAGACATGACGCCACACTTATGCGGTAGATTACTACTTCCTCTGTTCTCTCTGAATATTCACCCTTTTTATTTTACCACTATTCACTCAATCACTTTAATTTGGTGATTTAATTATTAAAACGATGTAAGTATTTGATAATCTTTGCACGATGTTGTAGAGTAAACTTCAATCTACATCACCATCAAAAAATTATCAAAAAATTGCATCGTTTGACAATCCAAATCACCGGGTCAATGTGATCCGATTACAGAAGAAAAAGTCAAAATGTAAAGATTCAGAGAGAACGGAGGTAGTACGTTACTGTAGATAATAACCGTATTTAGATGGTAGTTGGCCGCCCTTTTAACGGAAGAGAATTACTACCAGGCGGTAGTTGGCCGCCCTTTCAACGGAAGAGAACTACTACCAAGCGGTAGTTGGCTGCCCTATGACATAAGAGAACTTCTCTTGGGCAGTAGTGCCTGCCTCCTTTTGACGGTATAAAAAAACTACACTTAGGCGGTAGACACGTGTAAAAAATAACAAATTGAGGAAATGAGAGAGAACTAGCCATTTTTTTTTAAAAGGGGGGAGAGGGAGGCACAACTTGGTACTTAAAATGTGGTTTTTCTTATAGTAGGGCATTAAAACAGAGTACTCCATGCTCCCGCGTTCAATCCATGTATCCATGTTGCGAGAAATCGAGCAAAAGAGGGATTGCGTCATAGGGTTTTCCTCTTCTAGTTGTTACCTTGTATGGAATAACCGATTGAAACCTCGAATGGGCTGGGTTTGTTTCATTTGGGGGAGATTGAGCTCAGTTTTGGGGCCGAAAATTAGCCGTTACAGAATTGGAAATTTCGAAGCAGCAACCCTATATCGCTTCCCCCGCACATTTGAGAGCAGTTTGAAGAACCCTGCGATCCCAGAGGCGGCCGGCGGGTTGAAAGACACTGGCTTTTGGTTGGAAACGTCTGTTCATACAACTTTATCACGGAGCTGATCATTTGGGTCAGGGATGTGCCGAAAGCATAAAAAAAAAGAAAAAAAGATGCTTGCTGATGTCGTACGAAGTAGGGAAAACTAGAAAGGACGAACTTTTATATCCATTTTAGATCATAACTACTGCTATGTAGGTTAACTAAGAAAAATCTCACTCAGAAATTCAAAACAGTCCATTGATGTAAAAGTTACTGCAGACAATTTCAACATTTTTGGCTGCCTAGTTAAGAAATTTAGCTACCTCTTCCTAGAGTTAGTCCTCCTGAATTGTTCTTAACTTTTTATGCTTTTCAAATTAAGACCTGTATCAAAAGATTGTTTTTTGTGGTGTGTGTGTGTTATGTAAAGGTATCCTGGAGATAAAAATGTCAACCTTATCCTTACTTGTCTTTCTATTTTCCTTATTCTACTTGGTTATCAAATTAGGAACCCTACGGTATCTAGTGTTGATTTTTATCACTTAGTCGACTTGTCACATACTTTTAAAGTCTTCATTCTTTTGTATCTTACATATCTCAACCATTTTACAGAAATCAGCACCGCTGCTTCTGGTTTTGAGATTGAGGTGACTGTTTTATTAGAAACACTCTAATGAAAATGTCGCCCATAGGAGAAAGTGCTTGCAGTAATAAAGAAGAACCATCGGATTCTGAAAGGTATTTTGATGACTTTTTTAGAGATGTAACACCATGTGATGATCTTATTATAGCAGATCTCGATGGTAGCAGCTTGGGTCCACTGTATATTGTCCCTACCGAATGCCTTTTTTGTGCTCTTAATGCAAGCAGCATTGAGCCTTCTTCTCAGAGAGATAGAGAAATAACAGACTGTGTAGAACTTGATCATGTGCCCGAGATAAAACTTGCGAGGAGATCTGGCACATCTGAAGTTGCAGCTGAAACTTCACCTGATTCTGAATTCGTGGGAATTATTAATCCAGAAGCTCTAGTCAATGTAGAAGTTCAAGAAGACTACATCATACCCTCCTCGTCTGGTCTTGAAGATATTTTAAGTTTGGATGTGTTACAGACAAGTACTCTGGAAGGACATCAGGATCCTCCTCCACCGAGTACATGGGTGGAGTGTGATGATTGCTTCAAATGGAGGCGTATTGAAGCTTCTCATGCAGCTTCCATTCGAGACTCCAGATGGTTACTTATTTGGCTTTTGCTTGTAGTTTTCATTTCCTTCAATGTTTTTATGGAATTGTTATGAGTGGAGAGTAATGCATTTTGTTTGTATGGGGCTATTTGCATATTTTAATCTTTGTGTTTAGAGTAACAGCTCATCATACTGGTTTATTTTGAAGGACCTGCAAGGACAACATGGATCAAGGCTTTGCTGATTGCTTGGTACCACAAGAAAAGTCAGATGACGCAATTGATGCCGAACTGAAACTATCAGGTATATGATATTAGTCACTGCCATGGAATTGAAGTAGAATTTCATTATGACTAGTTTGTTGTTTTACGAATCTGTTCATGTTAAAACTGGGCCCACAAAAGGCACATATTACAACGGCCAAGATTTTGCATCTTATATCAAGATCATGATTTTGCACCTTTTTCTACCCCATAATCCTCTAAGAACTCACTTTGCAACTAATTCATTGTCCTATCCGCCAACACCTGCAGCAGGAATAAGAATAGGGACTAAGTGGGTAAGGAAGACACATAATTTATCAGTTAAGTGATCTTCCCACCTATTGATAAATGTCGTCTTTTCCATGTGCCCAGTTGTCTCTCTGTCTGTTCTATTCTCTAGATGCTGATGGGAACTATTTCAAAACTTCCCCCAATGGAAATACTTAAATACTCGTGCACATTGCAGATTCAGGACATTCCCAATATGCATCAGCTAACCCTTAGACATATTCATTCACCCTTAGGCTTTAACAGAGTCCCAAGAGGAAGCGAAAATTGACACTGTGAACCCATCTGAAACTGTCTCTCCATCCCATCACACGATAGCAGAGCTTTCTTTATTTCTTCCTTTTAAAATGTTACATCTTGGCCCTTTTTTATCAAACTGTTGAATCTCATCGAAAATTACATTGTCTGGCCATAGCCTGTGCTCTTATGGTTACTTGAACACGTCTAGTAGACAGACAACATTGTATCAGTAAAGTTGCGATGTGCATTACCATGTTTAAAAAAAATCTTGCATTAATTACACCTTCAAGCCATGAAGATTGTGGTTTCTTGTGCCAACTAGTTTCTTTCTTCCATCAGAATTGTGTTCCCAAAACCAGATTTTTTGCTTTCCGTATTTGCTGTCAAAATATGTACTCTCATTGTCGACGGAGTAAATTATTAGTTCCTCAACTGATCAATCTAAACAAAATGTAACTGTGAAGTGTGAACAATACGTGATTCGTGCCAATTTATATGGAGTGTTTGCCATATCAGACCTGGTGAAGATCATAGTTGTGAAACTGAGAGTCAGATCATGATCCGAAATTCAGCTTCACTTAATGGCCAATTGAGTCTAATGGAATTGTGAATCGTAACGATTTGGTCTAAATACTTATCTAAATATATAGAAAAGCAGATTTTCTTGAAACTGAGGCATGCATTAACAGTATATTTATAATAATAATTTAACTATAGTTCAGAAAATTGCAACGTACAATGGGTGATTACGAGGTTTGCACATCTGCAAGATAACAATGGCAAAGATACAGGAAGTAAGTATGTCAAAGAAGCAGAAGATATCAAGATAACCGAAATTGTATTAGTTATTGTGAAACATACACAAGGAATTAGAAGCTCCAGCAGTATTGATGGTGAATTGAATCTCTTTGAATCGTAGGATTCAACCTCTTGAATCGGGTTTCCGATTATATATATGTATATTATTATTATTTTTATTATTTTTTCATAAGATACAGTGATACACAAAGGGATTCATATAGTTTCATGGGTGAACTGGATTAGATTGGTCAATCGAGTTGCGAGTCTAATCAATCTACGAAGCCAGCTAAAATAAGAATATTGTCTATGAAAAATTAGAAGTTCAAAACTTTCCACACAACCAAGTGGTGCATGGTGTTTAGTTATTTCACTTAAATTCTGGACATCACAATCAATTTAAGAGAAGCTATTGTATTAAAGAAGATCGATGTTACAAAATGATCACAATTTCGGTAATTGAAACGTCATCAATCCTATTGTCTAATACTTGCAATAGACAAGCATTACACTGGGAAATTCACAATTCATAATTTGTCACTTGATTGCAGTTAAGGCGAAGCTCAGTTATTTGCTAGATGCTGATGGGGGAATAAGCAAAACAAAGGTATGACTATTTTATGATCACATAAGTTCAAAAACTCTAGAGGTTATTGTACTGTGGTTCCATTCTCGTTTTGTGCAAGATAAGTTTTGGGGTTGCTTCAGTGCCAGTTTAAATAATAGTTTAGTTTCTGATACTGTTTGGGTTGCCTGCATTTAGATTAAATCAAACTTTTGAGATGCTATATCTCAACTTCTATTTATTTATAGTAAATTTTTCTTCTCCCTTCTGCATGTGTTCAGCTTTTAGCACCTTTCATCTTTCTTGCATTTGGTTGCACACTCGCTTCAGCTAGTTGAACTACAGGCTCTTTGTTATTTGGAAATGCTGGTTCATTAGTCAGACTCGACTTAACAGTAACCGCTTTTGAACACCTATCCAGCGTGTAATAGATGCCTACTGGGTTCATATTTCCTGACAGATATACATAACACTGTATATTGTTATATTGACTGAACATTAAATCTTTTCCTCCCATCCACCAGAATGCTACCATAGGCTACTTGAAACTTCTTCGAACTGCAGATTCAGGAGAAATTTGAAGGTAGTTTTTTCATCCACTTCACTCTGCAATTTCCTTCATCAAGTTGATCCACTTGGGATTGCATGTTGTAATGTTAATTGTACTAGTTTATTTTCTAACATTGGTTATTATTTTGCAGCAAGCGGGTCCTTTCCACGATTCTTGATGCACTTCTGAAAACAGAACCACAGATTGTTTTGGTTGACGTTTGCAATAAAAATGGTATTTTATCCTAGCATATTTGTAAATTGTATGGAGTTTCGTGGGTTGTCTTTCTATTTAAAATTAATTCTTGGCTTTTCAGGTTTGCAGATGCTTCAAAACATAATGAAACGGTGTAAAAGGGACTTAACGAAGATTTCAATTCTTCAGAAGCTTCTCAACGTATGCGCATATGCTATCTTATTAATATTCAACACCTTTCTCTTCCTTGGACCCTATACCACTGTGTTTCGTTAGAAGTTTGGTGGATCAAGCTTCACATTTGCCAGGTTTCTTTGTTTCTAGTTAGGTTAGGACTTTGGTCATGATGCAATGGAGAATTCATGACTAGTTGCAAGTGTTGTGAAGGTGGAAATGATGAGCCAAAAACGAGTGACTACGGGTGGCATATTAGCAGGAGAAACCCACACACTACTTATAATTTTTTGTAGAGTTTACCTGCCAAGTTACAATTTAGAAGATTCTTCAGTCTTCAGTGGATTTTGGTTAAAGGAGCCTAATTTTGAAACCCTGTTTTCCCACTGGATCTCATGAAGGAAGATATGAGTTTGGATCTTGAAATAGATTTCTGGTTTTGTATGCAGGTCTTCGAGTATCTTGCTATGAGGGAAATACTTACCCTTGAACACATAACTGGAGGACCCCTTCGTCCAGGGGTGGAGAGGTCAGACATCTTGTAAAACTAAATTTATTACACTTTTAATCTTCTTAGATCAGATATATGGTTTCTCAGACTAGTTGCTGATGTGTTTGTGGCATTCATGATTAAATTTTGAAGTTTTATCTGAGATGTTAATGGTCATGTTCACCCCTCCCTGTTTGTGGACGCGTGGTCTTTTCTTTTAATTACTCTGTTTGTTTTGTCGGGTAAGGTCCACCTCCCTTGACATTAATCAAAATATAACTTCAATTCCTTTGAGAAATAGACAAAATTTCCCTCATTTTTCATCTTTTGTAACATGTCCCTCCTTGGTATTTTAACTTCGTTAACACAGTTAGCTGTCTTATTAAATCAATATTTCAGTACCCAAATATAACTTGATTTTAGCTTTTAAATCGACTTATGTTCTCAAGACATATAGAAGGTGGCTTAATGAAGTCCACGAGATGCCAAATTATCCCGGTCCAGATTGAAATGAGAGATACGATATAACTTAAATTATGGTACCTAATTTGTAAATTTCAATCCATGGTAAATTGATTATTAAGTTCATTTAGATTAGGCTTCTAGTAGTTATCAATGTTCTATTTTTTTCCTGATCTATATGTTTTCAGAATCTCCTACAAACTACCATATTCAAAGCCAAATTATAAAACAGTAGATGTATTTTAAAGATTCAAAATATGATCTATCTACAACAAAGAGCCATAAACAATCAAAGCACGATTAACAA
This sequence comes from Linanthus parryae, assembly GCA_023055425.1. Taxonomy (NCBI): domain Eukaryota; kingdom Viridiplantae; phylum Streptophyta; class Magnoliopsida; order Ericales; family Polemoniaceae; genus Linanthus; species Linanthus parryae. The sequence continues at coordinate 4,375,315 of JALGPY010000019.1, read as the reverse complement.
TAAGTGTTTTATCTATTGCCAAAAACTTGTCAAGTAAAACATAATCCAAAATTTTAAGTTTAAAATTAGATCAATTGATTTGTCTAAATTAGTGGGGTGGTTAATTTGTCGTTTTGGGTGGTTAGTAAAGTATATTTTGATCTTTCTGGAGGGACCATAGGGGTCAGTATATTATATTTTGATTTCCACGAGAGGGCAACAGGGTGATTTTAATGTCCCATACTAAAATAGTTTACTAATGGAAGAAGGGGATTTCGAAATTTCTCATAGGTGAGGGTTGAAGTTGTATTTTGACCAACAACAAGTGCAGTCAATTTAATTTACATTTTTTCATTATAATTGGGGTATGTTGTATCTCCATTTCGTTGAGCAATCTACATTTCATGAATTAGTTGACTGTGTTAGGAGAATTTGCGTACATTAAATCTAGAACAAAGTTACCTGGAAGAGGAGGTTACTTATTATGAACTTGCTCCATTGTTTGTATCTCCATCTTCAAAAAGCGCTCCACTGTATCACTTGATTTTCTTGTGTACTACCTCGATTATCTCAATTTAAAATACTACTAATGCCAAAGAGGTATCATCTACATCACGTGAGGCCCCCAGCTGCAGTCCAACTTTGGCAATATATCCAACATGGAGATGGAATGAGAAGATGCGGATCTGTTTTATCTAAGATATTGTGCATCTAAGCTGAAATAGGTCACGTATGGCTGAAGTCCCTTCATGTTTGTACCACGGTTTTGCAAGAAGAGCAGTTTCTCATTAACAATTCCGTCAGCTTCTTCAAAAGGAAGATGAGCAATGTGGGGACAGTTTGGAAGTTCATTAGAACTTTTATCTAAATGTATCCAAATAAGTGTAGGATAAAGTAGGTCACGTACGGCTGAAGTTGCCTCCACGGAACCAGCTTTGCATAGTGTATGTAGGCAGGATAGTTTAGACCTTTTGTACTTCTTGCTTCCTTTTACTATTAGTGTTTATATAGGTGTCGTCTCTAGCAGTGGGTCAGGCCTGATGTCCCCCCACTTTGTATTTTACGGGTTGGGAGCCCGATTTTTTTATGCTTAATAATATGCGGGGCTATGCTTAATACCCCACGGGTAGGTTCTTCCAAAAAAAATGAAAAAGTTTCCTCCTCTATTTTGTAGAAACCCAAAAGTAAGACCTTAAAGTGGCAAGTTCAGATATATGTTCTGAACTTAGACCACTTCCACCCTTCCCTAAAAGGTCTTCCTTCCAAAGAAAGTACATCTACTATATACATAAAAAAATCTAGTTACTACCTGATGGAGCATGAAAGAGCAGAAGTAACTGTATAGAGCATAATTTACAGAAGTCATATAGGGTAGAACTACTTCATTCATAATGTTTACTGGATTTCTATTTTCATCCAATCTTGATTTCATTGCAGCTTGCTGGAGTCTATTCTGACGTTTACAGAGCATAATGATAAGCAGGTAGTTATCTTGTTTTAAGCTGCCTTTCGCTCTCATTATTTGAGCTCATAATTGATTTATAGCAAATGCTAGATATTAGAATACATGTTCAAGAAGACCTGTGTTGTGGTGCTTCACCTGTCCTTTCTTTTATTATTCTTTTCTTATACCTCTCTCTATAGTCGAGTAGTGGTCTTTGTTGTCTTATCTCCAAGGTATAGTAGGTGGTTTTTGGAATCTTTTGCCTTTATATGGTAAGGAGATGTACAAATATAGTGTTAATTTATTGTTTGTCGATATGCAGTCTTCCGTGAATATGTTTGTCCTGTATGTGTGGTTGTTTGCTGCGTGGATACCATGACTCTGTTTTCCCTATGATGAAGCTTTGCTATTTTCATATTTTGGATGTGGACGAAGTTTCTGCGTATTTCATTTCTACATATGTAGAGTGTCTATGGTATAAAATAATCGTAGCAATTGGAAAGGAAACAATCCTGCTGTTACAAAATCAATGATAGAAATTGTTATGAAGTCTGTCCATAATTTGCTGCATTAATCACGACTTCCCACAGGAGATACCTTTTCGAACAAAGATAATATTTATGTTCACTAATGTTGTCTCTTCATTCATTTATATACAAGACAACAGAATCCCGATCATTTATCATTTTGTATCTTGGGGTTGTTGCAGTGTGCTTTTATTGATTTCCTGAACTGTCTTCAACTTAGGAAGCCAGGAAGTTGTTTATGAGTTTCATTTGGTTGACCTACTAAATTAACTTTTTTTTTTCAGCTTATTCTTTGTCATCATTTAAAGGTAGAAGTACTCCCCGGCGGTCCCATTTTAAGCGTCTTCCTTTCCTTTTATGCCAGATGTCATTCAACCAAAAATGTTGCATACATTTTCTCCTAAATTCTCCCATACTTTTCAAATCCTTCCACACTTCCCAAGAACAAAGTGCCAAAATACGACAAGGAATAATTTTATAAATCTACCACGTCAAAAGAATCTACTGCATCTGTTGAAGGTAAAACGAGAAGTAACTTCTACAGTCATACACTCTTGTTATGACAAACCACCTCACGAACAATGAAGGAATATAGTAGAACACAGAATTTTACGTGGTTCGATAGCAAAATATTTGCTAACTACCTCCACGGAGAAAAGCACCCTTTATTCACTTAAGAAGAACATGACTACAAGAATGTTTTTCATACCTAATAATGTGACTACTAGGTTCTTTATATAGTGCTAGGAAATCCCTAAACTTTCCAAATCCGATTTGGAAACAAACTTGCTTCCTAACTAATCCTTCGCCGCCTTTGACTTCCAATGTTTCCTAATCAAAGTTGGAAACAAAGAGTTTGGCCGCCTTGACCAATTCAAGGCACCAACTCAACAAATCTCCACTTTGACTTAAATTGTCTCGTCAACAGCAGTTGCTCCTCTTCTCGTAAATAAAGCTACGTCTTTTCCGCACCCGATTGTCACTCGTCACAGAGACTCATTGGACCCCCACCGGGTCCGACATGCCCCGAAGGGCTCACTGGCTCATAATGTTGAGCAATTCCAGAAAATGCTGGAACTTGCTCTCCGGAATCGGCTTGGTGAACATATCCGCGGGGTTGTCAGCAGTCCCCACCTTCATTACCTTGATCCTGCTTTCACTTCTCAGAAAATGATACCTCACGTCAATATGCTTGGTCCTTTCATGATGAACCTGGTCCTTAGTCAAGCAAATCTCACTCAAGCTGTCACAGTAGACTATCAAATGATCTTGATGTAACCCTAGATCATTGACCATTCCCTTAAACCAAACTGCCTCCTTCGCTGCTTCTGTTAGAGCCATGTACTCCGCCTCCGTGGTGGACAAAGTCACCGTCGGCTGTAGCGTCGCCTTCCAACTCACAACAGATGCTCCCAGAGCAAATACATAGCCTGTCATTGATCTTCTATTATCAATATCCCCTGCATAGTCCGCATCCGAGAAACCAGCTACCAATACGTTTTCACTAGCCCCATAACATAGGCCAATGTCTGACGTACGCTTAAGGTACCTGAATATGCGCTTCACCGCCTGCCAATGGTCCCTACCCGGATGAGCCATAAAACGACTGACCACACTAACAGCGAATGCTATGTCCGGTCGAGTGCAGACCATAGCATACATGAGACTTCCAACTGCGCTAGCATATGGAACCTTGGACATGTACTCCTTTTCCTCCTCGGTCTGAACGGTGTACATTCCTAGCTTGCTGTTAGTTGCCATAGGAGTATCTATAACTTTAGCTGATAACATACCGAATCTTGCCAAGACCTTCTTGATGTATCCCTGCTGTTACAAGAAATGCTTCTTCTTCTTCCTGTCTCTATAGATCTCAACTCCTAATATCTTCCGAGCAGCTCCCAGATCCTTCATCTCGAATTCCGCGCTAAGGGACCTCTTCAATTCTATAATGTCCTTGATATTTCGAGTTGCAATCAGAATATCATCCACATATAGAACTAGGTAAATACGTGATCCACCATGAAACTCTTTGTGATACACGCAACTGTTGGAATAGATGCCCTAGAGGCAATCTAGTTTAGTATGAATTTGTATATGGCTAGAAAAATTCATTTATTATTTATTGGATATTTAATATAATGAAGTCCTTAGATTTACAATTGTGTTGTTTATCTTAAATATCCCTAGTCAAGTATAATGATTAATGGGACAATCATCTATAGACTAGTATGGGGTTGGATTGATATGGAGATATCACGATCCAACACATAGGTGTGCATTACGGAATGTTGCACTGGATTGACCCATCTCCGAGAAGGCTACATACATGTTATGTTGAGTCACAAGTGCTTCTCGCGGTGCAATGGTATTGTCATCCTTAGACTTGAAGTCACTAGATATTCTAGTTGTGGATCATTGTGATCTTGGTAGCGTTAAACGCTACACCGTGACTGGGTATTTATAAAGGCGTGTACTGCATACAATGAGAAGCAAGCTTAGAGATCGTAGTGGACGTAGAGAGGATTTTCCCCTCCCACATAACGGCAGGAAATATCCTAGGCCACTCGAGAGATAGTGCTTATAGAATGTCTGGCCAGACTCAAATAAATCAATATAGGATATTGATGTTATTTGCACGAATAAGGCTATTCCCATAGATCGAGAAACTATGGATTGGATATACGAGTGTGACTTGTATGTCTCGTGTCCAATCCGGATATGGAGGCAAAGGGATGAGACAATTACTTGTACAAAGGTTGTCAAGATGACTATTCTATTAGTTGGCTAGAATGGATGTTTTGCTAGAAACCGCTCCATATTAGCAAATAGTTGCTACCAACTAGATAGAACCTATGGGGTCACACGCTACATAGAGTTGAACTAGATTTGGGAATTAAGTAATTGGATTAGTTAATTAGAAGGATCACTTTGCAAAACCTTGCAAACTTAGTAGGGACTAATTTGCAAGGAAGGGACTAAATTGAATTCTAGTTGGACTAGAATAAGTCCTTTAGGTAGTTAACAAGGAGTTGTTGGACTATATAAAGGACCCTCCTTCCTTCCATCCTCATAACTTATGCTCATTAGTGAACATAACAAGAGTGGGAGAGAACAAAAGGAGAGAGAGCAAGCAACAAGGAGGCCGACCCGACCCCCTTGCCGCCGCCCTCACCCGGTCGGCCAAAAACCCGAAGCCCCTCTTTTGTCTCGTTTTGTGTGATTCCTTCATCCTCTTCCTAATCCGGGCTAGCACCAAGGAGTTTGGGAGATCTAGGATCAACTCTAGGCGTGGATCAACTATAGAGAACGTGACATTATTCGCGTTTGAATTCATCAAGGAGAACCCAAAGGTGTGTTTATGATTTCTTACCTTCACTATCGTTATGCATCTAGACTTGTGATCCTTGGAGGGTTTTGCACGGTTATTTGTTTGATTATGCTTCCGTTGCGCGATCCATGAATCAAAACCCTACAGTGGTATCAGAGCCACAGGTCATAGAGCATAAACGTAGTTTATGTGTTACATTCTTGTTGTTTTACACCTTAATTTGATTGTTTATCGCGTAAAACAAGACAAATCAAGCATGGGATGCAATTTGTCAATAACTACTCATAACAAGATCCAATTTTTGCATTGGATGCATGAATTGGTGAGTTTGAGAAATTTTAGGATCTTAGATCTAGGGTTTGGGCATCCTTGGGGAAGAAGGAGTTCTCCCAAAACAAGGAAACAACCAAACTTGGGCTCCAAGCAAGGGAGTTGTTTTGGAAACAACCCCAAGAGGAGGTTCGGCCCCCCAAGGGACCGCCCCCTTGCTTGCCGTCCAAGCTTGGCCGCCCTAAGGGGCCGGGCGGCCCTAACCCGCGGGCCTAGCTTGCGGGTTTTGGGTCGGGCCGGCCCTAGGGCCTTGTGGTTCACTTTAATGGGCCCAGGCAATTGGATTGTTGGGCCCATGGACCGTTTTAACCCTACAAATCCTAAAATCAATTAAAATTGACCAAGCGCGTTAAAATTGGATTTTAACTGTTTATGTGCAAATCGCATGGTGATTGGATATGGCCTTAGGATGTGGTTTGATGTGGATGTTTAATTTTGTTGTTTGGTTTTACGGCCTACGAGCTGATCAATTAATTGTAATAATTAATTAGGGTTTTATGGCCTGCGTGCCATTTTTTTCTTAACTTGTGAGATTTATTTTATTTAGTATAGATATTAGTTAGTACTAGATAAAGTAGATTGTTAGCCAAGATTGGAGAAAAAGAAGCCCAAAGCCAAAGAAGCCACAAAAGATGGAGCATGGAGCATGGAGCAATCCACAAGACTATGAAGGATGGACCAAAAGATCAAGACGCATGGAGATGTGTTTGCTTAGGGTTCATAGATAATTCCATTGGCTTGGAATTATCTTAGTCTAGAAAAGGCCATATCCACATCATGTTTAATTTCTGTTTTGTGGTTGTTTATTTATTGTCTTATTATTTGTGTGGTTGGTGTATGGATTATGCATGCAATTAGGATAATAAGATAATTAGACAACCCGGATCTATTATTTGGAGTTGTGCCCAAACTCAAATAGATAGATTAGTTGATATTGATCAACGAAACAATTAAAAATTGAATTTAAAATCCCTCAAATTTTAAATATTGTGTTCTTGCCTTCTCGTTATTTAAACACTCATTATCATCATTATTTATCAAGTTCGTGCGTGCCAAAGCATGGCGACTTGGTTCATAATGATGGAATGCGATGGGACGTAACAATGTGCAATTGTTTAGATAAGAGGTTGAACACAACTAGGCTATTAATTTGATTAAGAAACCTAGAGGCAATCAATTGGGATTATCCATATGGATGGATAAATAAGGAGTTATTTGCCCGATTGAACCAAGAGTTGCATATGGGATGCAATTGGAATTGTTCCTACCTAAAGTAGTCAAATTATGGGTGACTTGCCAAAGCAAGCTCATAAGGAGATGAAAGATGGATCTTGGCCCACTAGAAAATATAAGGATATTTTGCGCATTAATATCTTGAGGGTTATTAATCGGTAGAAAAATAGTGGGAGCTATATTTAATAAACTAGCCATTATTAAATATAGTCAAAAATTCACAAATACTAAAACTTGCGTATTTTCCTTTTTGTAGAATTCCAAATGGCAAACAACTCATCGAGTTCACAACATTCCCTACGATCTGCCCTTGAGAAGGACAAGCTCTCTGGAACCAACTTTCTTGATTGGTACAGAAACCTGAGAATTGTTCTCAAGCAAGAGAAGAAACTGTACGCAATAGAGGAGCATGTTCCAGAAGGTCCAGAGAACCAGACACCTGCTGCCTTAAAGGCGTATCAAAAGCGTGTTGATGACGCTAATGATGCGGCCTGCCTTATGCTTTGCACCATGACTTCTGAGCTTCAGAAGCAACACGAAAACATGAATGCTGTCGATATGATCGAACATCTAAAGCAGCTCTTGCAAGAGCAGGCGAGGGTAGAGAGGTATGAGGTCTCAAAGGCACTGTTCAAATGTCATCTAGCAGAAGGGAACCCGGTGGGACCCCATGTACTCCGAATGATCGGGTACTTGGAGAATCTCGCCCGGCTTGGGTTCCCGGTCGGCCAAGAGTTGGCAACCGATCTCGTGTTGCAATCGTTGCCCGAGAGTTATGGACAGTTCATTATGAACTATAACATGAACGAGATCGTTAAACCACTGCCAGATTTGCTCAACATGTTGAGGACGGCTGAACAGAGCATCAACAAGGGTAAGGGCAAGGCCATTATGATGGTGCAGAAAGGAAAGGGCAAAAGGTTTTCCTCTTCCTCCAAGGGAAAAGGCAAGTCAGTTGCCAAGTCCAAGGAACCAGCCCTTAAGCCTGCTGGTGGCATTGCCAAGGTCGTGACTAAGGGTGAATGTCACTACTGTAGTCAGCCTGGACACTGGAGGAGGAACTGCCCAAAATATCTAGAGGACAAGAGGCTTGGAATAGTGATTCCACCACCACCAGGTATTTTTGTTGTAGATGTCAATTTAACTGTCTCTACATCATGGGTATTAGATACTGGATGTGTATCTCATATTTGTCGAAATATGCAGGATCTAAAGAGAAGTAAAAGATTGGCTAAAGGGGAGGTAGATCTGCGCCTTGGGAATGGAGCAAAGGTTGCTGCGTTGGCCATAGGCGTGTGCGAGCTATCTCTGCCTTCTGAATTAGTTTTAGAATTAAATAATTGCTATTTTGTGCCTGCTATGAGCAGAAACATTATTTCTATTTCTTGTTTGGACAAGGAAGGTTTTATTATTTCAATAAAGAACAATTGTTGTTCCTTTTATTTGAATAATATTCACTATTTTAGTGCGCAATTATTTAATGGACTTTATGTCCTTGATCTAAGCAATCCTGTCTACAACATTAATACCAAGTGGATTAAAATAAATGATTTAAATCCTGCTTATTTATGGCATTGTCGTTTAGGCCACATAAATGAGAAACGTGTATCTAGACTCCATAAGGATGGATTACTAGATGTGCACAAGAGATTCCGGCGGGGAGACCTCCGTGTACACCGTATGTAGAGGATCAGAGATCGCACAGGAAGAGTGGGGTTGTGTGTAGGGAGAGAGTAAGGCAGTAGTAATGTCTGAGAGAGAGACAGAGGTTTGGCAGAGCTTCCGCGTATGGCAAGTGTGTCCTCCTTTGTATGGAAAGGTTAACGTCCTATATATAGCAGAGAACGTGACCGTTGTAGTGTGGTTAATGCGCCCATTGATGGCGGCTTAATTAGCTTAACCATAACGGCACGTTCGTCCGAGTATATAGGGACCGTTACAGCACGTTGTGCGCGAATACCAGAACCGTTACGAGGTTGATCGGGTTTGACCGGATTGACCGGGTTTATGGAGCTCGTGCCATAAATCTCTCAAAGCAGTTACTAAAGGTCGCGTGCGGGCTTGGCTCGCACGCGAAAGGGCTTACTCTAGCCTCCAAACCACTAAGTCCCTACAAGTCCCGTGCAGTGGTATGCGAGGGCTCTGTCTCGCAGCCCCCACATGGATCAGCTCGGCTGGTGATCCACAGTGTGGAGCACAATATGGTGTGCTGGATGGTTTCCACGTGGCAAAGATCTGTCAGCTCAGAAAGCACTATCTACATTATCCCCCTTTCTGCGCGTGAAGACTCATAGCTGTATAGACTTCCATGCGCGGAAACCAACATACGCGTTGCCGCCACGCACCAATTCAAATAAGGGTAAGTTCAACCCCCGTGCGTGCCATTATGACCTAAAACCCCTAGAGTCGTGCCGTCTGGCTTTTAGGGTTTTAGGCGTGACGTCAGCTTGTCCTGTGATTGCGTGATTCGACGGTGACGGTTGCGATTAGACTACTGAAAGGACGCAACCCTTCATTGTTTTTGGATAAATACTTTGTATCCACTGTTGCAAAGCATCACTTCTTTCTCTTAAAGTGAATGGTACCCGGAGATCTTCGAGAGCAGATTCAGATAATCAATCATCAGTTCAAAACTGCAAATCGTCTTCTTCAACTGTGCATATCCAAGCAAGCTTTGCGGAAACAAGGTTAGCCTTGTTCAATTTCGATATAAAATACCAGTGTATGCCTTGAACTGCGTTGAATCTGTAAACCCATATAATCTGTTGAAACTTGTGAAGAAGCTTCAAGCTTTGGACCCAATTGCGGCTTGATCTCTCAATAATAAGGACCTTGGATAGGGTTTTGAAATCCCCTGATAATGCAACCTTCTAATTTCTGAAATTGATAACAGAAACTGTTCATCTTTCTTTCTGTAGATTTTGATTCAAACTGAAGTAGCATATTTCTCCCCCCTTTTTCTTGCTCTTCCGCAGGAATGGCCAAGACAAAAGGAACCAAACCCAACAAGGAGGACGAAGAGATCCCCGATCTTCCGCAGGCTTTGTGGCGAAAAGCCCCCTATTTAGGTGGCCAAGATTTCTACCATGCGAGGGTTAAGCCGAAGAGAATGCCAGCTCCTGTCCCAATTGAGGGATTGCTAACACTGACTCGCCCGGTTAACTCAGCCTTGCTCGAGTTAATTTGCTCCGAGGATGTGGTTCGATTGGGAATCAAAAATGGGTACTTCCCCTACACTGCGATTTCTACCCAAGCTTTTGTCCAGAAACTGGACTACATGGATGAGTGGATCGACCACGTGTTGACCAATCATGCCGCGACTCTTGATGAAGCCGGCGTATACTTCGCTGTTCGTGCTATGAAGGGTGCTGCCGTGAAGCTGGACCAGTCCATGCTTCTAGACCTTCTTTCCCGCTATTCGCCTGCGACTCACACATTCCACTTTGCTGAGTTCGAGGCTGCCCCTACACTCGAGGACGTGCAGATGTTGTACGATCTTTCTCCCATGGGCGAGGTGGACCCTTTGAGTCCTTTGAGGACGGCTGCGGAGATTGCCTTGTACACGCAGATGGAGGAATGCCTGGCAGAGGTAAAGAAAATCTCCACCCGGTGGACTACTACGAAAGCCCTTCCAAACTGGCAATTGGTTGATACGTCTGCGAAGAACACCTGGAACAAATGGTTGCAGTACTTCTTTCGAGACTATGCGAACAGAAGCATTACTAAGAAGCTTCTGAGTGAGAACCCAGAGGTCGAGAATTATGTGGAGGGTAAAGGCTATCACTTGACCCTTTGTGCTTTCCTCTGTGCTTGGTTGTCGAGGTACTTGATTGACGGTCACCCACATGATGGGGTCTTCTACCATGTTTTGCCACTTGCTGTGAGGCTCGCCCTTGGCCAGAGAGTCGCACTCGGACCCTTGGTCTTGGGCACGCTGTACTATAGGCTTGATCAGTTGGTTCTAGCCATGAAAGAGTCGCGTGGCCGCCTCGATGTACTGACTTTTGTCAATATTTCCTTTCTGACGATGTGGGTTTTCGAGCGATGGCCATCCTATGCCCCAACTGCTCTCAAACCCTACAAGTGGTGTCCCCCAGGCGAGATGAAGGAGCGTAACAGCGGCAGGGCTGCGAGGTGGTTCGGAGCGAACAACACCAAGTGCTTTTGGAGCTTGATATGCGACAAACGGAAAGAGTTTACTGCTAGGCCCTATGCCACGCGTGTTGAGAACGTGCGATGGTTTCCAAAGCTGTACCCCTCTAAGGGTGTTGTCTTCTCAGAAGAGCTCCTCTTCGAAGAGGGATCGCATTTCCATGAGCGCTATCGCGAGTTCTTTTGCTGGTGTCTACGAGGTTCCCTTCCTGCCCTCGCAGAGCATATTCGTGAGCTCGCGCCAAGGTATGAGAGGATTACCGTGGATGTTGACCCCACTCGAGTTTCTCCCCAGTTCGGCTTTGATGCAGTGGCACCATCAATCTGGCCCCAGTCCATTATCAGAGGTTGTTATAAGCGCTTGCTAACAAAGGAGTGCAAGACAGTATTCATGAACAATCTTCCCTTTGAGCAGCCTGCAGGGACCCGCGAGGGTGGTTGTTCTCAGAACTGGCTCGCATACTGGGTTGCCCAGCAAACGAGGATTGAGACGTAGTCGACCGCGCAGCCGAGTAGAGCTCCCTTGATCAAGAGAAACTCTTTCCCGTTTCGCCCTAATTGCAGTCTGAGCGAGTCTGAGTATGGTTGCTACTCGTTGCTGGATCATGAGAACCATTTGCGCCCTGACGTCATTTTGAAGGAAAAGATCGCCGTAGTTAAGAAGGGCGACACGCATGTCTTCAGATATAGCCAGGCATTTGCTAAGGTAAGCACTTTTTCCCGCGTGCGTTAAGCTTCTTGATTTCCTTATGCTGATGCCTTTATTCTGTACTGTTTGCTGTAGTGTCATGTGCGGAGATTCGCATCTGGTGATCGCTCCAAGTCATTGGTTAACACCATTTTTGCCACCAGAAGACAAAAGCAGCCGTTTCTGCTAGCATGGAGGATGGACCCTGAGGTCGAAACCAAGATTCGCGCAGTGATGAATGCTTTTGCTGACTCGCTGATAGACAATGCTCCGGCCTCGTCGCCTCCCGGAGATGATCCGTCCCCTCCAGCGACTGCGGCGCCGAGAGTGAAGAGACCCAGGCAAAAGGGAATTAAAATTTCTTCCCCTAGAGGTGCTCCAACTTCTCCTCCGGCGAGGTCCCTTTCTGTCAAGGATAATGGCAAAGGTCGCATGCCCAGCAAAGTGCGGAAAGAGCTCGCAGTTGAGACTTTCGTTCCATTCAACCAGGAGGAAGAAGGAGAGAGACAGGAGCCCAGAGAAAGTGATGAAGAAGAAGAAAGAACAGTAGTGATGCATGAGGAAGAATCAGGAGGTACCTCCGTCGCATTTCCTTTCCCATTATCGTAATTCTTTTGCAATTCTTTCTTAAACCAATCATATCTTCGCAGATGATGATGATGATGATGAGATCATCGGTGGCCTTTTGGCCAAGAGACAAAATAGAGATACCCATTATGGCATTCCAGACGATCCCATAAGCGAGGACGTTCTTGCTAAGTCCCGGAAGACAGCCGCGGAAGCTGCTGAAAGAAGAAGGCAGCGGGAAGAGGAGGAGCTCGAGCGTGTGAGACAGTGGAGCCTCGAAGAGCAGCATGTTGACGACTTAGTGCGTCCAGTTGACGAGGAAGATGTACTCCCCGAAGTAGTGACTCCTCATGCGGAGGAGAAAGATGAGGTTCCCAAAGAGGATGAAGCAGCCCTGGAGCAAGCCCAAGCAGACTTCGAAGAAATCGCAGGCGGCGATAAAGGTGAGATCTTCAATCTCGCAGTAACTTATAGAGATGTTATTGTGGGTGCGTTAAAGCATGGTGTGTCAAAGGCTGACATTCGCCGTTGGCTAGTAGACAAGTGCGGAGAACCTTCAGGTAATCATTTGAGCGATACGCATGTACTAGGCCTTAGCAACTTGAGACAGAATCATGACTGGTTTATTCGCATCCCAGGTCATGCTCGTTTTAAGGACCTGCTTAATGAGGACACACTAATAGGGCATGGTTCCACGTCTTTAGTGTATGAAGAAGAGACTTCAATCCCACCTTCGCGTGGAGGTGCTTGCTCTTAGCTTAAGTAAAGATAGCAAAATATCATTCAATGCGAGTTACCTCATACCATCGCATTTTGTATCGCAGGAAATGTTGAGGAACATGCGCCGGAGCAAAGAAGTCAGCCTTCTGCGTCCTATGTTCCGATTCCGAGCCCCCATACTGAGAAGCCCGTCGCAGCTACTGATCACGCAGGTGAGCCTCTCGAGGAAATCATCGAACTCTCCGACGATGCTGAAGCTGGTGCTGTGCTAATGGATGAAGATGCCCATGCTGGTGCTGAGGAAGTAAGGACAAGTACTGCCGATGCTTCCGCGTCTGAGAATGTCCCTCGCCAAGCAACCTCGGCTGTTACTTCGCCTCCGGCGATGACTGAGTCGGCGGCACCTATTCCTGCGTGGAGCTTTTGGGGCTCGCAGGTTGGGCATGCAGTCGCAGCTGGTGCGGCCTACACTCTTCCTTCTAACTATGAGGAGTTAGAGCTCGCAGCTGACAGGAGAGCCATGGAGCAAGGGCAGTCTTAAACCACTCCAGCAATGCGCATTCCTTCTCTTCGTGAGATTCTTGAAGGAACTGGTAAGTAGTGATTCACTGTTTGCATCTCGCATGGTTCATTTGCGAGTTTGATAGCATAAATTAGCTTTAACATTGCTTCAGGTTTGAAGCAAACTGATGTGGACTGGCTAGTTCGGATGCGCCTCACCTACCCCCGATCGTTTGCAAGATCTCTGGAGATAGGGCCCTTTGACAGGAGGCTGTTTCTTACCGAAGCCATTTGGATTTTGGAGCAGCTGTCTGCGGCCACGCTTGAGACCATTTCTGTCCAGAGTGCCGAATTGCTTTGTGGCATGTGCCAAAATCTTCTTACCAAAGTTCAAGGCAGACTTGGTTTCAGATTTCTTATGAAAAGAGTCACTCTGATTCGCGCAGCCGTAACTTTGAAGCTCGGCCACCAGAACCTCGCAGCTGAAAAGCAGAAGGTGGAGCAGCAGAAGCAAAAGGCTGAAGAAGCTACGAAGCTCTATCATGAGATGAATGCCAAGTGCGAGCAATTGAAGCAAGAAGTGGAGCAGGTAGAGAAGCTGAGCCATCAGTTCGCACCCCATGACTCCTTGATCAAGAATTTGCTTTTGACTTTTTGAATTTGGAAAATAGCAAGGAAATGGCTGGAACATTAATGTAATGTTTGAAACATTAATGTAATGTTGCTAGGGTTTCTCCCCCTTTTTTTTAACAACAAGAATCAACTTGCCCGTTTTGCCCTTTTCGGGATTTGATAGGATATCTCTGTGCATATCCAATTATGACATCAGCAATTGATACTCTGCTTGATTTTCGCGCTAATTTCTCGGCAGATAAGCACGCTTTCGTTGGGAAGTCCATCCGAATCATGACTATCCGTCATTTATTAGGATACGCAACTGAATCGTCGTAGCCTTTAGTAGGGTAATTGATCGTTACCGCTTTTCAAGGCGTAAGTGATTGGCCTTACCCTCTTTTCAAATTCTGCTGACTCATCTTTGGCAACTGAAGAGTCTCCCCAAGGTCTATATAAATCCTGTCTTTGCCATTTGGGTTCTTCATCCCAAAAATGTGCTCTGCCGTGAGTCCTTACGACTGCTGGCTTCAACGCTTGTTTTTCGTTGATTCATGGCAACTTCAAGTTGTGAATCCTGAGTTTGCGCTTTGTGCTGTAGAAATAGTTTCCAAGATCCACTTTATGAGGCTTATTGCTCTTTATAACCATCATAAAGAAGATGGAGATGATATCTCATATGTATTCGAAGAATTTTCTTCGTGTATTATGTTTGCAGGTCATGTTTCCGGCCGCCTCCCGGTGAGGTGCAACGCCGAAGTGACCGTGCTACCGTCTCATAATGAACGGCGGAATTCTCCTCCAGCATCCCTGGAGGAGGATTTCTTGCCTCTTCGTTCTTGAACTCAGGGGGCTTGTCAATGCGCTTGTCAATCATGACAAGGAACCCATCACCAGAGGAATGACTGCTTCGCCTGTTTTGCAGGACAGCATATGCCGGAACAGGAGGTTCCTCCGGTGCCTATCTTGATCAGACAGAGGCCTTTGTCACCCCTTGGGGTTTTGGACGTACCGTCACCCAGATCTTGCTGCTAGGGACGTAGCGAATGACGAGTTGATCTCTTCGCAGCAGCATCCCTTTTGCTATAGATCTTTGGCCGCAGATCTGCGTATTGCATAGCCGGTGTAAGGACCGTTAGGTTCATCCTTTTCAGTCAGGATTCCCGTAGTGTGTCTCTGCTGGCTTGTAAGCTACTTTTCGATTGTATTTTAAGCCATGTTGGCTTTGTAATTAGATTCGAGCTTTTTCGCTTGTAAGCTGCTATCTAAACAGATAAACTGTAAGTCTTTTCGACTCAATGATAAATAGCTTTTGTATTATTTGCTGTGCTGTTGCAAAATACAACTTCGCATACGTATCGGCATATCTCGCCTTGCACAATGCTATATACACGTTTCGCATTTGCTATCTGCCATATGAATTCGCAGATGTTTTATTGGATCGTTCGAGATCGTACTTGCGCAGTTGTGCCATCTGGGCAGATGGGCTTGTGATTTGCTTTCAGATACAAGTGCTGGTGTTATCTCATCAGGTATGCTTTTGTGGATCACTTAAGATCATTTTCACAATATTGCCATCGCATTCATAGAATGCCTCCATCACCGCATATAGGCTTGGAATATCAATTAAGATTACTTTGCGCATAAGTTGCTATCGTAGCAGATAGGCTTTAGCAGATCAATTAGATCGTTCTTCGCATGAGTTGCTATTGTAGCAGATAGGCTTTAGAAGATCAATTAAGATCGTTTTTCGAATGAGTTGCTATCGTAACAGATAGGCTTGAGAAGATCAATTAAGATCGTTTTTCGCATGAGTTGCTATCGTAACAGATAGGCTTTAGAAGATCAATTAAGATCGCATTTGTATAGGCTTCTATCGTAACAGATAGGCTTAGATGATCAATTAAGATCGCATTCGCATAGGCTGCTATCGTAACAGATAGGCTTAGATGATCAATTGAGATCGCGTTTGCATAGACTGCTATCGTGACAGATAGGCTTGAATGATCAATTAAGATCGCATTTGCATAGGCTGCTATCGTAACAGATAGGCTTGAATGATCAATTAAGATCGCATTTGCATAGGCTGCTATCGTAACAGATAGGCTTGAATGATCAATTAAGATCGCATTTGCATAGGCTGCTATCGTAACAGATAGGCTTGAATGATCAATTGAGATCGCGTTTGCATAGACTGCTATCGTGACAGATAGGCTTGAATGATCAATTAAGATCGCATTTGCATAGGCTGCTATCGTGACAGATAGGCTTGAATGATCAATTAAGATCGCATTTGCATAGGCTGCTATCGTAACAGATAGGCTTGAATGATCAATTAAGACCGCATTTGCATAGGCTGCTATCGTGGCGGATATCCATTGTTAACAGTTATAACAAACTAAACTGAAGCACAATTGACAATCCAGAAATATAAAGTTCTCATTTGGGAGAATTCTCTGATTATAACGCTCTCATATGGGAGAGATGAGATTACAATCCTCTCATATGGGAGAGGAGATTTTGTAAATCGTAACCATACAAGAGATTAAGCGACGTTATAATAAAACGCATGAAATGAGAGAAGTCAGGGATAGTACTTCTTAATCCAGCGCATGTTGACTGAACTCGGGGTTGAGGTTGTGCCGTGCAACCTTCGTATGCTGCAGTAGCCACTGTCGAAGACTTCTGTGACTTCGAAGGGTCCTTCCCAATTGGCTGCGAACTTTGGGTGAGCCGCTTCTCGCATGCAGTGGTCAGATGCGTGCGGGACCAAATCTCCAACTGCGAAATCTCTTCGCTGGACCGTCTTATTGTAAGCGCGAGCAATCCTTTCTTGATATCGCTTGTTGGTCCTTTTGGCTTGTTCTCGCTTTTCCTCCAGCAAGACTAAGTCATGATCACGTTGATTTTCGTAGAATGCGTGGAAGGCTAGCCTTGCCGAATTGACTCTCACCTCCGCAGGTACTACGGCCTCGGCCCCATAGCATAGTAGGAATGGTGAGGCCCCCGTGGGTGTCCTTGGAGAAGTTCGGTAGGCCCACAGAGCTATGCTTAGAGATTCGGCCCACTTCTTGTGGTCATCTGCGACCATCTTGCTAAAAATTCTCAACAGCGTTTTGTTGGTCGCTTCGGCTTGTCCATTTCCCTTAGGGTAATAATGGGTAGAACATATCTGCCTGATATTGTACTCCGCTAATTTCGCAGCTACCTGGCGATTAACAAAGGGAGTACCGTTATCTGAAAGAATGGTGTTTGGGATTCCGAACCTGCATATGATGTTTTCCTGGATGAAGTTGACCACACCTAGCGCATTTGCCGTTTTCAGTGGTAAGGCTTCCACCCATTTGGTGAATAGCTCAGTTGCGGTGAGAATAAAATGATTCCCATGTGACGTTGGTCGGATGGGACCGATGAAGTCTAGAGCCCATGTGTGAAATGGCCATGGCGTCCCTAATGCATGTAGATCCACGGCGGGAGCGTGCACCAGGTTTGCTTTGAATTGGCACTCCTGGCAGCGTCGTACTTTGGTGCGGCAATCGGCCTCCATTGTGGGCCAGAAATATCCAATTGAGAGGAGCTGCCTGCATAATTTCGCACCTCCTTGGTGTTCCACCTGATGAGAAAGGTCCATGACTTCTTGTGCTTCTCTGCCGTCTAGACATCGCAGCAAGTTGCCCTCATGACCTCTTCGCCAAAGGAGGTTTTCTTGTACTACGTATCGAGATGCTTTCCTCTTCAATTTTTCGGCTTCTTTTCTCGATTCGGGCACGGTGCCCTGAGTGAGAAAGTGAAAGAGCGGCTTCCTCCAATCTGTGTCGTCATCGGTTAGGGCGATGAGTAGAGAATCTTTGATTAGTGCGCAACTTTCGCACTTCCCTTGTATCAGGGCCGCAACTGTTGACATGTCTGGCCAATGAATGCCATATCTCTGGGCCTTTCGATAGATTGACACCTCGCTTTCTCCGCAAGCATGTTGGTGAATCTTCTCCAGCAGCAATTGTCCCTCTTGCTCGGAAACACATCGGATGAGTATTCCACCAGAGCCTTTGTAGTAAAGGGTGTTGTCATGTATGCAGTACCCCTTTGTGAATGCCCAAACTTCACTGCTTGTGCCTTCCGCAATAGCTTGTAGGATTGCTTTTCTCCAGTCCGTGTCATCAATGTGTTCGTCGTCGCATGCGTCTTCTGTCAATGCCGACGATGTTCGCACTTCGATGGAGATCTTTGCGGGACATTTGTCTGTGCTGACTTTAGAACCCAAGGTTGCCAAAGCGTCTGCATGCCTGTTGTCCGCTCGGGGCTTGTGCTCGTACCTCACATCGCAGAATTGCTGTACCAGCTTTTGTACTAGCGTCCGGTAAGACAGAAGGTTAATCTCCTTCAAATCGTATTCGCCCGAGGCTTGCTTGACGATCAACTTGGAGTCTCCCATGACCGTCAGATTGCCTACTTCCAAAGCTTTTGCTGCGCGCAGTCCCGCTATGAGGGCTTCATATTCTGCCTCGTTGTTGGTGACTGCAAAGTCGAGCTTTGCGGACATCTGTATGACTTCCCCATCCGGCTTAGTCAAGACTATGCCAATGCCTCCGCCTTTTCTTGTCGACGACCCGTCGAAATGGAGCGTCCAATAAGAAACGTCTATTGCATAGATTTCAGGTCCTTCAAGCTCTTCTTCGATCACGGGCTCGTGGCTGTTGTCGGGGAATTGTGCCAACAGATCCGCTACCGCCTGCGACTTGATCGCTCGCGGTCCCACGCATGTGATATCATATTGAGAGATGGTCATGTACCATTTCGCCAATCTCCCACCGGGAGTAGTGTGAGTTAGCAGATATCGTATGGGATCGCTTTTGGTGACCACTACTACTTTATGCGATGCGAAGTAGTGTTTCAATTTCTCTATTACGAAGAACAAAGCAAGGCAATGACGTTAAATGTCTGTGTACCTTGATTCAGCAGGTTGCACGATGCGAGAGATGTAGTAGATGGGCCTTTCCTGGCCTTCGTACTCCTGAGCCAAGAGTGCTCCTATGGATATCCTTGTTGACGTCAGATATAGCAGAAGCGGTGATCCCAGTTGGGGTGCGATCATTATTTTTTAGGACCTCAGCAGATCCTTCAGCTTTCCGAATGCAGCTTCGTGCTCCGGAGCCCAGTCGTACACAGCGTCCTTCTTGAGAAGAGCACTAAAACAGCTTGTGACTTCGGCAATCGCTGGGATGAATCTCCGCAGATAGGATAGTTTTCCTAAAAATGTCTTCAAGGCACTCTGGTTATGGGGCGGCGTCATGCCGGTTATGGCTGATACTTTCGCAGGGTCAGGCTCGATTCCTAGGCGATGAACTACGCATCCCAAGAACTTTCCTGATGTTACCCCAAATGCACATTTCATAGGATTCATCTTTAATTGAAAGCGTCTACATCTATTGAACACCTTCCGTAGATCTGCGAGGTGATCTGCTTCCTACTTGGATTTAACCACCAGGTCATCCACATAGAATTCCACTTCCTTGTGCATCATGTCATGGAATAGGGCCATCATAGCCCGCTGATAGGTTGCACCCGCGTTTTTGAGACCGAACGGCATCACCGTGTAGTTGAACACCCCCACCGGAGTGATGAATGCAGTCTTCCGAGCGTCCTCAGGGTCCATCTTGATCTGGTTGTACCCGCTGAAGCCGTCCATGAAACTGAACATGCGATGGCCTGCTGTTGAATCGATAAGCAAATCGATGTTGGGTAGTGGAAAATCATCCTTGGGGCAGAAACGATTGATATCTCAGAAGTCCACGCAGATGCGAAGCTGTCCGTTCTTCTTCACCACTGGCACGATGTTTGCCAGCCATGTGGGATGATGATTCGGCTCTATGAATTTGGCATCTAGGAGTTTGACAATCTCCTGTTTGATTTTCACGTTAAGCTCCGGCCTGAAGCTTCTTGTGCTCTGTTTTACCGGCTTAGACCCTGGAATGATGTCTAAGCGGTGCATAGTGATGCTTGTATCCAGTCCCGGCATCTCATCATACTCCCATGCGAACACATCCTTGTATTCAGTAAGGAGTTGTAGCAGTCCTTGCTCCTCTTCTCTTGTGAGGTCCGCACTTAGAAAGACTGGCCTTTTCTTTTCCTCGTTCGGGCTGAGGGACACTTCCTTTATCTCTTGCTTTTGTGGTCTGGGCCTATCTTCCATGCATTCAGGTGCTTCTTTGAGCTTCTCATCTAGAGTGCTCTGCATTGGCTCTTCTGTTAGCGCAATTTGCTCGATTTGATTGATTTGCCCAGGGATATCCCCATGCCCGTGTGAGGACATCCCCGCGCACCTTCATATGCGATAGCATTTCTTCCCATTGGAGTACAAGCTCTCTATCTCCTTGCCTTCGGGGTCATGCTTTGCGATTCTCTTCAGAGTATACACATTCTTTCGATGGTATGCAATACGCGACGCCTCTTCGCGTGTAGGCGGCTTTTCCTTGGCATCTTCTCTTGTTACCATTACTCCCGCAGGTGACTGGTCCTTGATGTCCTCCCAGAGAGGAAAAGGAGTAGGGTTGAAAGGTCGAGGTGTTTGTTCGTCCGCCATCTCGGTAAACCAAACTGCCTCGCTAAGATGTGCTTCATCCAAGTTGAATGGATTCGTTGAAGCCGGTATCTCGACTACTCTGTCGTTCCAGATAGCTTTCATAACCTGGTGAGCCGTTGAAGGAACTGCGTCGAAGCGATGAATCCAGGCTCGACCTATGATCATGTGATACGTGGTGTTTGCGTCTATGACATAGAACTTCGCTGAGCACTTGATTTTGCCAATCTGAACGCCCAGGCGGATCCATCCGATCGTCAACCTAGAGTCGCTTCCAAATCCCATCAGTGGAGATGGACGCTTGACGATCTTGTGCTCGGGGATCCCTGCTAGCTTCAGTGTGTGGAGCGAAACGCGTTGACCGCTGCTCCTCCATCGACGAACGCTCTTTTGAACTCGACGCCGTTGATAATGGCTGTCACGTACAGGGGCCTTTGGTGGCTCGCATCGGTCTTCTTGTCGCTGGCAGAAAAGGTCATAATCTTTTCTGTAGAGCGAGACGCCCTGATAACTTTCCCGTTGGAGACTACAAGATTCTCCTCATAGTCCTCTGCTATTCTCAAGATTGCTTTCGTCATATCTGTCCGGCACTTCTCAGAGAAGTTCATCTCGTCAAAGAACCTGCTAAAGCCGTGCGACCCCTTCATCCGATCGGCACGTTCGTCTTCTCTGTCCATACTATAGTCCTCGTCATCGTGAACCTCTGCGATGATGGGTAGACCATCCTCTGCGACTTCTTCCAAGTCGACAATCGAGATCATAGCAACCTCCTTGCCTTTTGAATCTTGCTCCGCATGGGCAGGAAGCGGATTGTTGCGCACGTCCTTCCTGCGATCGCTGACGATCAGCTCGCCGTTCTTCATCTTTTGGTCGAATGTAAACCTGAGCTTTTTACATTCCGCTGTGGGGTGCATGACTTTGCCGTGGTACTCGCACCATTTAGGGTCTCTCACCATCTCCTTGGAAGGTATCTTCTCGAGTTGTGGCAGGACACCGTCCTTGCACCACTGTCTGTAGAGATTGCTTGCCTCCTCTACCGAGCAGGGCAGGGGTGGTACATCGAAGTTCACCACCTTCGCTTGATTCTGGGGTGAAACTGTATTGACCTCAGCTTCGCGTCCCCTCTTGTAACTGAATCTCCCGATCTTGTAGGTGGTGGCGCTCGAAGGTCGCTCAGGAGCGTTCTTCTTTTTCTGTCTCTCGACTATAGGCTCGATGTTCTTCGTGCATTCAATTAGCTTTGAAAACGTAGGTGTTTGTAAATTGATGAGCATACCTTTGTATTCGTCTCGCATGCACTGCAGGCATATCTCTACGAGCCGGCTTTCGAGCATTGGATCTTTGCACTCCAAGGACTTCGCCCTGAATTTCTTGATGAAAGTGATCCCATCCTCCTCGCGCTTCTGATACATCCGCGAGAGATGGATCATTGTCACCTATTCTTCCATCTGGAAGAACTTGGTGTAGAACTTCTGGACCATGTCGTCCCAAGTCTTCACGGATCCGGCTTCCAGTGTTCGGTACCACTTGTATGCTACGTTCCCTAAGGATTTTGGGAACTCTCGCATCAGCAGTTCCGTATGGCCCCATGACATCAATGAAACGCATGACATGCTCATGAGCGTTTCCGTTGACATCCTCGAACTTGTCCCATTTAGGAGCTTTGTACCCCGCCGGGTTAGGCATGAGATAGATCTCTCGTGGAATGGGTGGATCGTTGTCCAGCTTCGGGATAATGGTATCCGCGAATGACTGATGAGCCAGAATAGTGTCCATGCGCTTCTGCAGAGACGTCATGCATTCTGGAATGCTTCCCTCGGTAGTCGAAGGAGGATTTGTCGCAGGCGGAGGCGACACATACGCCGCCGAAGGATTGGGGACATATTGACTACTTGCATTGCCCCAGATCGCCGTCAGAGGAGGCAAGGGGTACTGCAAGGTCGGGTTAGATGCCAAAGCCGAAGGCTGAGAAGCGTGAGCAGTGAGAGGCAACATCTGAGCTGTTGACCCCTGAATCGAAGGCAACTGCGTATTCGTCAGTGGAGTTTGCAGGTTAGGGTTGGGAGGTGTGGTTGACACTCCCAGTCCCGGAGCAGTAGGGGCTCCTCCTCCTTGAGAGACGGCAGTGGCTGTTGAAGGGTTCGGCGCAAGGGTGCCCAGAATGGCCAAGATCCGTTCTAGTTGCGCAGACTGCGCTTTGAGAGCTTTCGCCTGACTTTGGACAGTGGCGTCCAAGGACTCTAGCGTCGGTGTCTCGCCGGGGGTGGTAGGAGTACGGCGGGTCTCCTCTCCCGAGGCGGTTTCAGTGGAAGGCGATCTGTTGCTGATATCATCCTCCTGAGACATGGTTGCTTTGGTTGGTAAGTTCACGTCGGGTTCACCAAAATGTGCACAAGAGATTCCGGCGGGGAGACCTCCGTGTACACCGTATGTAGAGGATCAGAGATCGCACAGGAAGAGTGGGGTGGTGTGTAGGGAGAGAGTAAGGCAGTAGTAATGTCTGAGAGAGAGACAGAGGTTTGGCAGAGCTTCCGCGTATGGCAAGTGTGTCCTCCTTTGTATGGAAAGGTTAACGTCCTATATATAGCAGAGAACGTGACCGTTGTAGTGTGGTTAATGCGCCCATTGATGGCGGCTTAATTAGCTTAACCATAACGGCACGTTCGTCCGAGTATATAGGGACCGTTACAGCACGTTGTGCGCGAATACCGGAACCGTTACGAGGTTGATCGGGTTTGACCGGATTGACCGGGTTTATGGAGCTCGTGCCATAAATCTCTCAAAGCAGTTACTAAAGGTCGCGTGCGGGCTTGGCTCGCACGCGACAGGGCTTACTCTAGCCTCCAAACCACTAAGTCCCTACAAGTCCCGTGCAGTGGTATGCGAGGGCTCTTTCTCGCAGCCCCCACATGGATCAGCTCGGCTGGTGATCCAGTGTGTGTGGAGCACAATATGGTGTGCTGGATGGTTTCCACGTGGCCAAGATCTGTCAGCTCAGAAAGCACTATCTACACTAGACTCATTTGATTTTGAATCATATGAGACATGTGAGGCTTGTTTATTGGGAAAAATGACAAAGTCCCCTTTCAATAAGAAAGGTGAGAGGACTAGTGAGCAATTGGCGCTCATACATACCGATGTGTGTGGACCATTTGCCACGCCTGCCAGGGGTGGTTATGTCTACTTCATTACATTTACTGATGATTTCAGTAGATATGGATTTGTGTACCTTATGAGGGAAAAATCCGAATCCTTTGAAGTGTTCAAAGAAGTCAAGAGTGAAGTAGAGAAGCAAATTGACAAAAGTATCAAGGCTCTACGATCGGATCGTGGAGGAGAATACTTGAGCCAAGAGTTTGACGACTATCTTAGAGAGTGTGGGATCGTGTCCCAACTCACTCCACCCGGAACGCCACAATGGAATGACGTGTCCGAGAGGAGGAATCGAACCCTATTGGATATGGTTCGGTCTATGATGTGTCAAACCGATCTTCCATTATCATTTTGGGGCTACGCTCTATTAAGTGCAGCTTTCACCATTAACCGTGTTCCATCTAAATCAGTCATGAAGACACCATATGAGATGTGGAGTGGGAGGCGTCCCACACTGTCGTTCATGAGGATTTGGGGCTGCGATGTCTATGTAAAACGTGTACAATCAGACAAGCTAGGGCCTAAATTGGATAAGTGTAAGTTTGTGGGGTACCCTAAGGAAACTAAGGGATACTACTTCTACAATCCAACCGAGAACAAAGTGTTTGTTGCTCGGACCGGCGTGTTTCTAGAAAGAGAATTTGTCTCTAAAGAAGCAAGTGGGAGGAATGTAGAACTTGAAGAGGTTCATGAACCACAAAACACTGAACCGATTATGGAACAAGAACAGGAATCACAAGCAGTTGTGGAACCACCTGTTCAGGTAACACAAGAGCTTCGTAGATCTAGTAGAGTGCGCCAGGAACCCGAGAGGTATGGACTTCTCGTAACCGATTTCGGTGACACGATGCTCATAGATGATGAGCCTACTACCTATGAGGAGTCCATGAATGGCCCAGACTCTCAGAAGTGGCTGGAAGCCATGAGATCCGAGATGGAATCCATGTATACCAACAAAGTATGGACTTTGGTGGAACCACCTGATGGGGCGCGGCCCATAGGGTGCAAGTGGGTCTTCAAGAAGAAGATCGACATGGATGGTAATGTGATTACCTATAAGGGCCGATTGGTGGCTAAAGGATTCAGACAGATTCATGGTATTGACTATGATGAAACCTTTTCACCAGTCGCAATGACCAAATCCATCCGAATCTTACTTGCAATTGCAGCATACTACGACTATGAGATTTGGCAGATGGATGTCAAAACAGCATTCCTCTATGGGAATCTCCTCGAGGACGTGTATATGATACAGCCGGAGGGTTTTGAGGATCCAAAGCAAGCCAACAAAGTCTGTAAGCTGCAACGATCCATTTATGGATTGAAGCAAGCTTCTAGGAGTTGGAATCGACGTTTTGATGAAGTGGTCAAAGAGTTTGGCTTCATAAGAAACGAAGATGAATCTTGTGTCTACAAGAAGGTTAGTGGGAGCTCTGTAGCTTTTCTGGTCTTGTATGTGGATGACATACTACTCATTGGAAACGACATTCCCATGCTGCAATCTGTGAAAGATTGGCTAGGAAAGTGTTTCTCAATGAAGGACTTAGGGGAAGCAGCCTATATACTTGGTATAAAGATCTATAGAGATAGATCTAAAAGGTTGCTAGGCCTAAGTCAAAGTACATATATTGACAAGGTGTTGAAGAGGTTCAACATGCAAGATTCCAAGAAGGGATTCTTTCCCATGTCACATGGAATCACTCTTTCGAAGAGTGGTTGTCCTTCCAATGAGATTGAGAAGGAACGCATGAGTAGGATTCCCTATGCCTCGGCCATAGGATCTATCATGTACGCCATGTTATGTACTAGGCCATAGGATCTATCATGACAAGCAGATACCAATCCAATCCGGGTGAGAGTCACTGGATTGCTGTCAAGAACATCCTAAAGTACTTGAGAAGAACTAAGGATGCTTTCTTGATATTTTGCGGTGAGGAAGAGTTGCGTGTAAGGGGTTACACTGATGCAAGCTTCCAAACCGACAGAGATGACTTTAGATCACAGTCGGGATATGTGTTTTGCCTGAATGGAGCAGCGGTGAGCTGGAAGAGTTCCAAGCAAGAGACGGTAGCTGATTCTACAACATAGGCTGAGTACATTGCTGCAAATGGCGCAGCAAAGGAGGCTGTTTGGATCAGAAAATTTGTTTCTGAACTTGGTGTGGTCCCTAGCATTGCGGATCCAGTGGAGTTGTTCTGTGACAACACTGGGGCGATCGCGCAATCAAAGGAACCCAGATCGCACCAGAAGTCCAAGAATGTGCTCAGGAAGTTTCATCTGACTCGAGATATTATCGATAGAGGAGACGTTCGGATATGCAAGATTCCTACAGATGATAATCTGTCAGACCCGCTTACGAAGCCTCTCACGCAGTGGAAGCATGAAGGGCACACTAGGAGTATGGGCATACGAGATGCGCCAGATTGGCTCTAGTGCAAGTGGGAGACTGTTGGAATAGATGCCCTAGAGGCAATCTAGTTTCGTATGAATTTGTATATGGCTAGAAAAATTCATTTATTATTTATTGGATATTTAATATAATGAAGTCCTTAGATTTACAATTGTGTTGTTTATCTTAAATATCCCTAGTCAAGTATAATGATTAATGGGACAATCATCTATAGACTAGTATGGGCTACATACATGTTATGTTGAGTCACAAGTGCTTCTCGCGGTGCAATGGTATTGTCATCCTTAGACTTGAAGTCACTAGATATTCTTGTTGTGGATCATTGTGATCTTGGTAGCGTTAAACGCTACACTGTGACTGGGTAGTTATAAAGGCGTGTACTGGATACAATGAGAAGCAAGCTTAGAGATCGTAGTGGACGTAGAGAGGATTTGCCCCTCCCACATAACGGGAGCAAATATCCTAGGCCACTCGAGGGATAGTGCTTATAGAATGTCTGGCCAGACTCAAATAAATCAATATAGGATATTGATGTTATTTGCACGAATAAGGCTATTCCCATAGATCGAGAAACTATGGATTGGATATACGAGTGTGACTTGTATGTCTCGTGTCCAATCCGGATATGGAGGCAAAGGGATGAGACAATTACTTGTACAAAGGTTGTCAAGATGACTATTCTATTAGTTGGCTAGAATGGATGTTTTGCTAGAAACCGCTCCATATTAGCAAATAGTTGCTACCCACTAGATAGAACCTATGGGGTCACACGCTACATAGAGTTGAACTAGATTTGGGAATTAATTAATTGGATTAACTAATTAGAAGGATCACTTTGCAAAACCTTGCAAACTTAGTAGGGACTAATTTGCAAGGAAGGGACTAAATTGAATTCTAGTTGGACTAGAATAAGTCCTTTAGGTAGTTAACAAGGAGTTGTTGGACTATATAAAGGACCCTCCTTCCTTCCTTCCTCATAACTTATGCTCATTAGTGAACATAACAAGAGTGGGAGAGAACAAAAGGAGAGAGAGCAAGCAACAAGGAGGCCGACCCGACCCCCTTGCCACCGCCCTCACCCCGTCGGCCAAAAAGAGGGCCGAAGCCCCTCTTTTGTCTCGTTTTGCGTGATTCCTTCATCCTCTTCCTAATCCGGGCTAGCACCAAGGAGTTTGGGAGATCTATGATCAACTCTATGCGTGGATCAACTATTGAGAACGTGACATTATTCGCGTTTGAAGTCATCAAGGAGAACCCAATGGTGTGTTTATGATTTCTTACCTTCACTATCGTTATGCATCTAGACTTGTGATCCTTGGAGGGTTTTGCATGGTTATTTGTTTGATTATGCTTCCGTTGCGCGATCCATGATTCAAAACCCTACAGCAACAATCATACTCGCACTTGTGGTAACCAATCTTCAACATGAAGCTGTCAAACCTCTTGTACCATTTCCTCGGCGACTACTTAAGTCCGTAGAGAGATCTCTTCAGCTTGCACACGTGGTTCTCTCTTCCGGGAACTTGGAACCCTTCCGGTTGGCTCATGTATATCTCCTCTTCCAACTCTCCATGTAGAAAAGTTGTTTTGACATCCAATTGCTCAAGCTCTAGGTCGTGGTGTGCCACCACTGCTAGTAGCACCCGGATACAAGTATGTCTGACCACCGGTGAGAAGATCTCGTTGTAGTCAACTCCTTCTTTCTGACTGAACCGTCTTGCAACTAGCCTTGCCTTATACTTGATGCCCTCTCCAGATGCAGTTCCTTCCTTTCTTCTGAAAACCCACTTGCAACTGACTATCTTCCTTCCCGCAGACAATTTAACAAGCTCCCAAGTCGAGTTCTTGCTAAGAGACTCCATCTCCTCCCCCATTGCGGCAATCCGTTGTGTTGACTCAGAACTAGATATAGAGGCCTTGTAGGAGGATGGATCGTCCTCTACCTCTTCCGCTACCTGTAATGCATATCCCACCATACCATCATCTCTGTATCTCGCCGCTGCAAGGAGAATTTTGTGCTCAATTGATCAAGATGGTCTTTGAGAGCCGTACCTTCGAGCATTCGCAAAGTGAAGAGCCTTTGCTTGAGCATCAACTTGCTAGTGAGACTCTTCATCATGTAGAGACTCCAACTTGAGCCAGAGTTTCGCTGCTTCCTTCTGATCTGTGACCTCGATGATCACGTCATCCGATAAGCACAACATAATGTTTGAATGTGCCTTCTCCTCCATTGCCTTGAACTTCGCTGATGCAACATTCATACCTCCCTTGTCCGCGGTCAAAGGTGCCCACAAGCCTTGCGATTTGAGCAAAGCCTCCATCTTTATCTTTCACAGACTGAAGCTGTTCCCTCCTGTGAACCTGTCGATCTTCAACATTGATCCGGACATCGTTCTTGGTGGATCTTGAACCCTAGTCACGTTCTCCACCTATATCACAAAACCCTAGCTTTGATTTCACCAAGTTGTGAAACCCTACCTTTGCTCCGCCTTGATCTTGATCTTGAAACACCGTCAACCTTGGCTCTGATACCATTTGTTATGACAAACCACCTCACGAACAATGAAGGAATATAGAAGAACATATAATTTTACGTGGTTCGCTAGCAAAATATTTGCTAACTACCTCCACGGCGAAAAGCACCCTTTATTCACTTAAGAAGAACAAGACTACAAGAATGTTTTTGCATACCTAATAATGTGACTACTAGGTTCTTTATATAGTGCTAGGAAATCCCTTAAGTTTCCAAATCCGATTTGGAAACAAACTTGTTTCCTAACTAATCCTCCACCCCCTTTGACTTCCAATGTTACCTAATCAAAGTTGGAAACAAAGAGTTTGGCCGCCTTTGACCAATTCAAGGCACCAACTCAACAACTCTGTTGATTCAGCATAGCAACTTTGCCGAACTCTCTATTTCCAATGGAGTAATTAATAGTTGAAGTTGCCGTGTGTAGCCTCGTATCAGTAGAAGCGAAAACATTAAGCAGAGTTCATGAGAGTGACAATAAATTTATAGACATGATACAGAATTTTGAAGTGTTTACTCAATGTTACATTTTCTTGCAAATTAAATTCAAATTTGTTCTTGAGATAGATTAGTTTGAGGAAAAACATCAATTTTCTAAAAGTTGTCATGGTGGTCACTGATCATGTTGGATGAAGAAATGTGTGACTTCTGTGTTTATGATTTCCTTGTGTTTTAGTAGTTGATAGTTATTTATTTCAGAAGATTTTGGGTCTTCAACTGAATGCATGAGGTGAGTATTAGCCCTAAATAAATTGATTGTTGTGCACAAGTGAAAATCTATATAGACATTCAGTTCTGCACTTTTCTAAAAGATTTTGGTTTTTGTGTTGCACAGGTCCGTCAGATTGCTAGGAAGTTTCAAGATAAATGGATTGATGCCAAAGGCGGTTTAATCTGCAATAAACCCACAACATCCCAGAACTGTCATGATGATGGAGTACAGAGTTTAGAAGCACCAACTTGCATCAACCAGTCAAGTGGTGCAACTAAACCAGCTGCTTCGGGTAGTGACATTAGGCTTCGCAAACGTAAAAGCCGGTGGGATCCAACAGCAGATGTCAACACAGATGCCATATCCCTCGGCTAAAGAGCTAATCTTGGAAAAATCACATGTTGATCCAAAACCTGAAATCAGCATGAAAGTGGTACCAGACTGATACGGATGCTAATCCACAGGCTAGGGAAGATGATATCTCGGACAAGCCGTCTAGCACTACCGTGGAGAGGGTCAGGAGAGTCGTGGTGCCGCCCACATATTTAAAAGATTATGTGCGGCCTAAGAAGAAGTCTTAAAGTGATTTTTGTTTAGTTTATTTAAATTATTACGTCTAGACTTTTATTAATAATTTCGGATTCAGTATTGGGTTAGGAGTCATAGTAATTTTAGCTTTACCCGGGATTTTCTAATGGTTCTTTTGCTCGGGTTAGGATTAGGTCAGAACCATATAAAAGGAGGGATTGTAAATTTTCTGGAGTAATGAGAAAATTTTTCCCCTAAACTCTCTTCTCCTTTTCTCTCTCCCTCTCCTGCGTTTTTTTCCTCGCTGGTTCATTGTTCCAGTTACCTACTCGGTAACATTGGTGCTTTCATTGAGAGCCGGTGGGCTACGCGTCGGAATCGAACACCTTACTCCCGCCATCATGGTGGCGACACCTTCATCACCCCAAAACCCCGCCATTCCTCTTTCGTTGGAAGATACTGTTCGTGCCTTCCACAATCTGCAAATTGAACTGACAGAACGCGAGCAACGTCGCGATGCCGAGGCCGCTGAGAAAGAGCGCCGGCATGAGGAGGATACCGCTGCTCGTGAACGTCGCCGCGACGCAGAGATAGCCGAGATTCGGGACTCCTTGCGGCAACTCCTGGCCCTGGGTTTACCGACGGGAACAGGACCGGCTTTGGCGCCTATCCCGCCGCCTGGTCGCGCGATCACCACCGCCGGCACACAACCCGGTTGGCAACCGCCTCCTTCCCGAAACCCTACGGCGACCACCAACGCCAATCCCAC
Source organism: Linanthus parryae (assembly GCA_023055425.1). NCBI lineage: Eukaryota > Viridiplantae > Streptophyta > Magnoliopsida > Ericales > Polemoniaceae > Linanthus > Linanthus parryae. Next base: position 4,344,555 of record JALGPY010000019.1, on the reverse strand, counting down.
TGCTGCTGTAGTCGATTCCACGCCGCGAATGCGGCTTGAGTCACCTCGTTTCAACGGGGAAGACCCGGTCGGGTGGATTTTCAAAATCCAAAATTTTTTCGACCATTACAAAACAGCGGATCCCGATCGCTTACAGACGGTTGCAATGCTAATTGATCACCCTGCATCTGAGTGGTTTCGGTATTACGTCACCAATAATCCGCAAGCGACTTGGATGATGTTCTTGACCGCCGTCAAACAACGATTTGATCCCAATCATTACGAAGATTATCTGGGGTTGTTATCAAAGCTCCACCAAAAGACGACGGTTATGGCGTATCAGACAGAGTTTGAGACGATGTTGAATAAAGTCACAGGTGTTGACGAAGCTGTGCTCATGTCGATTTTTCGTGCTGGACTCAAACAACCCCTACGTCGTGAGCTTACCCTTCGCAAACCAGCTACCTTAGACGAATCTTTTGCCTTAGCCAGGGAGTTATCTGCTGGCCAGGAGGAGCTCCTACAGAGCTATGTACCTAAACGACCGTGGCAGCCCGCGTTTGGACGTACCCCAGCAGCCCCATCCCAGCCGTCCACCGCCACTGCCTCGTCGGGCACTGGTCCGACAGCTAATATTCCGCCGAAACGTTTAACTCCGGAGGAACGGGAAGAACGTAATCGCCAAGGCCTCTGCTTCAATTGTGACGAAAAGTTTACGCGTGGGCATCGTTGTAAGTACAAATTTTATTTGTTGGGAGTTGATAGCGACGAGGGGACGCCGCCAGTTCCTGCTCTTGACGAGGACGATGCGGACATGATCCTGGACAATTTGTCCCACCTCCATTCTCTTGGAGGTAACCCCCACCCTCGTTCTCTTAAGCTTGTCGGGTCTATTGCCGATGTTTCGGTTCAGTTATTGGTTGACAGTGGGAGTACCCACAACTTTATCCATCCTGTTATGGCCGAGCATTTGTCATTGCTGTTACATCCAGTTGCACCTTTCCGTGTCTATGTGGGAAACGGTGAATCGCTACGTTGTGCGTATTATTGTCCGAAGACATCGTTATCCATCCAGGGCATTCTGTTTGAGGTCGATTTATATGTTCTTGCTATTCATGGTCTTGATTTGGTACTTGGCGTTCAGTGGCTCCAGACTCTCGGGGAAGTTTATCAGGATTATAGTAAAATGACAATGAAGTTCACTTGGGACGAAAAACAGATTGTGTTGACTGGGACGGATCATGGACCGCGTCCAATCTCTTATCATGCGTTGACTGCATTGGGTTTACCACGCCACGATATGGAGTGTTTTGAGCTGTTCTCGGTACAGCAGGAGCCTGAGCACTCGGTCTCCGCACCGGACTTCCCAGCCGACATACCGCCAGGGATTACATCTGTTTTGCAACAACATCAGTCTCTCTTTTCCATGCCTGCTGCATTACCACCGCCCAGGATGTGGGACCATCAGATTCATTTGACGCCGGGAACCAAGGCGGTGAATGTGCGGCCCTACCGTTATCCCTATTTCCAAAAGACAGAAATCGAGCGCCAGGTACGTGAGATGCTGGATCAGGGTATTATCCAGCCTAGTAGCAGTGCTTTTTCGTCTCCCGTACTGTTGGTCCGAAAGAAGGATGGGTCTTATCGGTTTTGTGTTGATTACCGCGCTCTGAATGCGGTGACAGTACCGGATCACTTCCCCATTCCTACGACAGATGAGCTATTTGACGAGTTAGGGGCAGCCCGTTTCTTCACTAAGTTAGATTTGCGTTCCGGCTACCACTAGATTCGTATGCACACGGATGCTATTCACAAGACAGCCTTCCGGACACACGACGGCCACTTTGAGTTCCTCGTCATGCCCTTCGGACTCACTAATGCTCCGTCAACATTCCAGGCAGCCATGAACTGGCTCTTTCGGCCTTTGCTCCGTTCTTGTGTTATTGTGTTCTTCGATGACATTCTGGTTTATAGTACTACGCTGGAGCTTCACGTCCAACATTTGAATCAGGTACTTGCGTTGTTATCTGACCATAAATTTTTTGTCAAGTTGTCCAAATGTACCTTTGGCAGGACCAGTGTAGAGTATTTGGGGCATATTATCTCTGACGGACAAGTTCGGGCGGATCAGGATAAAATCCGTGCTATGCTGGATTGGCCGACCCCTACGTCCATCAAACAGTTACGAGGCTTCTTGGGCTTAACGGGGTATTATCGCAGATTTATTCAGCATTATGCAGCAATTGCCGCTCCGCTTACTGACCTTCTGCGGAAAGATGCATTTGCGTGGTCTGACACAGCGCAATCCAGTTTTACTGCCTTGAAAGAGGCCATGTCCTCCGCCCCTGTTCTACGTCTACCCGATTTTTCTGACACGTTTATTGTCGAGACGGACGCATCGGCGTCAGGTGTGGGGGCGGTTCTGCTCCAACAGGTTCATCCTCTGGCCTTCTTCAGCAAGAAACTGGGTCCTCGCCTTCGTGCTGCTTCGACATACCATAAAGAGCTTTACGCTGTTGTTGAAGCTGTGCAGAAGTGGCGGCAATATTTGTTGGGACGAGAGTTTGTCATTCGTAGCGATCAACGCAGTTTGAAAGAACTACTGTCGCAAGTGATCCAGACACCGGATCAACAATTTTATGTCCGAAAGTTGATGGGGTTTCAATTCCGTATTGAGTATAAACCTGGTACTGCGAACCGTGTAGCTGACGCGCTATCTCGACGGGATGTTCCAGATACGGACGAAGCGGATTTGGCTGCATTGCTGGCTACAGCCATTCGGCCGTTACCGTCTGTTTTGGAGGCCATTCGTCAGGAGACTTCCACGTTAGCCGATTTGCAAGCACTCGTGACCGCGATACAGTCTGCAACACCGCCTCCCAACTTCACTTTGGTGGATGGTATTCTTTATTACAAAACCCGGATTTGCGTCAGTCGGGCATCCACCGTCAAGGAGCTCTTGCTCCAAGAATTTCACAGTTCCCCATCCGCCGGCCACCCGGGTATTGATCGCACGTACAGGCGTTTGGCAGCAGTCTTCTACTGGCCTGACATGCGTGCGGATGTCCGCCACTTTGTCCAGGCGTGTTTAATCTGCCAGACTACGAAGTACTCCACACAGAAGCCCGCTGGCTTGTTACAGCCGTTACCCATTCCGGATCGTGTCTGGGCCGCCGCCTCTATGGATTTTATTACTGGATTGCCTACGTCTAAGGGGGCCACGGTGATTATGGTGGTTGTGGATCGTCTATCCAAGTATGTTCATTTCGGGGCGCTGCCAACCGATTTTGATGCTCCACGTGTGGCCCAGTTATTTGTTGATACTGTTGTTAAACATCATGGCTTTCCCGAATCCTTGGTGTCTGATCGTGACTCTGTGTTTATGAGCGCTTTCTGGCAGGAATTATTAAAGTTGAGTGGAACGACGCTCAAATTCAGTACTGCGTATCACCCACAGACAGATGGCCAGACGGAAGTTATGAATCGAGGGGTGGAGCAGTATTTGCGTGCTTTTACTTCGGAGCGTCCGAATCGCTGGGTTTCCTTTCTACCTTGGGCCGAGTTGGCGATGAATTGTCGGTTTCATGAGGGAATTAACATGTCCCCGTTTCGCGCATTGTACGGCCGGGATCCTCCATCGCTGTTTCCTTCTTTGCCAATTGCGGGTAAGGAGCCTGCGGTGGATGCCTTAGTATCAGAACGAATCGAGCTATTACATGATTTGACCGAGCATCTTTCCAAAATGCAACAGCGTATGAGCGCCCAGGCAAATAAACATAGACGAGATGTTGTTTTTAAGGTCGGTGACCTCGTCCTATTAAGGCTGCAACCGTATCGTCAGCGGTCTTTGGCTCGGCCCCTCTCAGCAAAGCTCGCACGGCGGTTCTACGGGCCATTTGCCATCACGGAACGTATCGGTGAGGTTGCTTATCGCTTACAGTTACCCGATGGCTGTCGTTTACATAATGTCTTTCATGTCTCGTTGTTACGGCCGTTCGTTCAGTCCAGGATTGGCGTCAGTCTTTCAGCTTTGCCGGATCAGTTCGTCAAGGGTCGCCCCCTCTCGATTCCTATTGCGGCTACTCGTTCGCGTACTGTTTTTGTATCGGGCTTACCCCAGCACCAGTGGTTAGTGTCTTGGTCTGATGGTGCTTCGCCTACCTGGGAACCTGCTGACGGAATTCAATCGGCATTCCCTGAACTACAGCTTGAGGACAAGCTGGTTTCCGAGGATCGGGGAGTTGATACGGATGCTAATCCACAGGCTAGGGAAGATGATATCTCGGACAAGCCGTCTAGCACTACCGTGGAGAGGGTCAGGAGAGTCGTGGTGCCGCCCACATATTTAAAAGATTATGTGCGGCCTAAGAAGAAGTCTTAAAGTGATTTTTGTTTAGTTTATTTAAATTATTACGTCTAGACTTTTATTAATAATTTCGGATTCAGTATTGGGTTAGGAGTCATAGTAATTTTAGCTTTACCCGGGATTTTCTAATGGTTCTTTTGCTCGGGTTAGGATTAGGTCAGAACCATATAAAAGGAGGGATTGTAAATTTTCTGGAGTAATGAGAAAATTTTTGCCCTAAACTCTCTTCTCCTTTTCTCTCTCCCTCTCCTGCGTTTTTTTTCCTCGCTGGTTCATTGTTCCAGTTACCTACTCGGTAACACAGACACAAAAAATTAGATGGCGAATGGAGACTATTCCCCTGGTTGTGTGCAAAATATCCCCTCACAGATGACAAGAGGGATAGATGGGGAACAACAGAGTAACAATGAGGACGTTCCCCTCTTTCCGGTTAATTCACCTCTGCCCCCCCCCCCCCCCCCCCCCCCAGGATTCATGAATCGCTGGCCTGTGTGCAAAATATTTGTAATCTTTTACAGCTGTAATATGTAGATCTGGATATAGTTATCGAAACTAATATCTCAAAGAGGAATTAATTTTCGTTTATGGTTACTACCATTGGATGTCCCCTCTTGTTTTGTGGTTCTGGAACCTACCACCGAGCTCATGTTAGCAATTTTCTACATCGTCCTACAACACACATTTGCCTTCAGTACGGTCCGAATTGTCAGCTCGTGTTAGCAATTTCTCCTTGAGCTAATCCGTCACTCATGAATCAGAGTTTTCTCCAGAATTTCTCCAAAGAAATGTCGCAGAACTGTGCTTATAAACCTTAACTCTTTCAATTCGGCACAAGACTTACGCCCCTCTACCATTCTTTTCCGAAATTTCAGGGTCTCTGTCATTTCGACATGTGTAGTGGAGCAAATGTATAGCTGAGTTGCTGAAGGAACCTTAGGTGCTTGCACTCGTTGAGAAATCATAACTGAGTGATCGTGATCTCTTGGTAACAGCTCATCCAGCCTCTAAATTGCAAAAACTAATGGCATTAAACATTTCAACAGTTTTAACACAATTTCTCAAGCTAAGCTCTTACGTCTCAATTAGCATCATTGCTCGATTTTTAAAGCAACTATTGACATAGAATCTGGTTTTTATATACTTTTTCAACCCAAATCTAGCAATCGGCATTTGAGCCAGGTCATCAATACTTTCTAAGAATACTTCTGAGCTGAATAAAGCACCAGGTTTAGACAGGGTCTTGTATCTCCTCTATCCACTGAAGTACCTCCCAATGGTTTCACTGTATTTGACGCTAAACTGGTAGGATTACAGTTTTAAAAACCGGACCGGTCATCGAACCGGTGAGACACCGGTTTGCGGTTCAACCGGTCGAACCGTGGTTCGACTGGTTTAACCGCATTTTTTTATTTAATATTTTAATTATTTTTTATATGAATATTTCTAAACTTCATTATATTTTTTTGCTTTGAAAACCTCATTATGACCAACATTTGATCAAATCTATATATATAATAGCAGAACGAACGTTTGCAAAAATTTCCATATTTCACTCGCCTATCATTTTCTCACTTTCTAAAAGTGAATCCATCAATTCAAAAAATGACGGCTCGGTTTCAAAAGAGAAGGTCATAATTCTTTTTTTGGAGACGAAATTGTTAGGATTTAGTTTAACTAATTGATAGGATTAAACCATATTTGACACCTTTATCATCTCGAATCAATATATTTAAGCAAAAAATATGTTACGTTTAATTGTTAATCTGACTTGAGTTTTGAATTGAAGAAAAAGCAAGATCACATTTTGATGTTATTAGTTTATCAATGAGTTAAGATTATTTTCAAATAATAGGTTATCCATGAAGGTAGTCATCTATATATACTTAGCATCATCAATACTTTTTATCACAAATTTCTTTTCACATCTCTGTCTCTCAACACCAAGATGTTCTACTGTTTTGGACCGACCTCTCTTGCTTTAATATGCTCATTTTTTTATTTTTTATTTTTTTTTAATTCGAGTATAAATGTTCTAGACATTTCTTTCTTTATTTACTTTATGATGTTTGTTTCTTTTTGTTTGATCAGGGATATTGCAAACACAGTTTCGGGTGGGGGACAGTTGATTCGGGTGGTCGCCGCTATGCACCGCAATTGAAGTCACATCAAAAGAAAAAAGGAATTGCTACTCAACTAAACAACCACTCACATCTTAAAAGGAACGAGACGAGATAAGTGAGAAATGTACTTGCAATCTTTTCTCACGAAATGCAGAAGTAGGCGACTATGGTGATGCTTGAGATAGATTATTTCCCACAGGTTGAATATTAGGCTAGGAAATTGATCTCAGTGTTTAATAGTTTTGAAGATGTGGAGTTTTCCTTTAATACATCTCCAAGCTTTTCTTAGATATGAAATCTTTGTATATTGATTCCGGTCCTCATCATTGTCGAATTATGTTAATAGCTCAATAACGGAAATTACAATTACATATGAATACTTCATTTGTATGGAATATACATTTTATCAGTATTCATAATATTCATGTTTATCACAAATACAATCATTACTCTCAATTCAATATTGTAGTATTTAAGTATGTTTGTTTCAGTTTTAGATAAGACCGTAGTGATTCGACTTTATCACCACAATCATATTATTTAGATTTTAATATGTTTTTAAAACTAATAGAATCCCATCATCAAAAATTTATAATTTCAACCTCAGCTACTTTTAAAATGAAATGTCAGGCTTTATTTGTTTTTTCTAAATGCCTGTAATTTTTTTTTGAGTGAATCTATAATTTATTTTCGTGTGTATTAAAATAGTAGAACAAACATTTGAAAAATCATTCATTTTAGATCCCCCTTATTATTTTCAATTGAAAAAAAAATGTAGCTGATAATTGTTGAGTCATTGTGCAACCGAGAAATCATTCAAAAATTGGTTAGAGCTGGGAAACTAATTTTCCTTTCAAGATAACTTTGTTGCTTTTTTTTCCTTTCAAAAAGATAATGTACAGGGTAATATCTTTCGAAAAAATATCAATTATAAGTATTTAATCAATTTGTAATGGATAAAGTATGTGGAATATGCATGGATTTAAGACTATTCTTTTTTATTTATTTATTTATTTATTTTTCTCAAAGGTTGGATACTCATGATGATTTTAAAATGAAGCGTAGCTCTTGAATTTATCAAAATTCTGTAGCAACAATATCAAATAAGGCAAATGAATCTGTCCAAAATTGTTAGATGAAATTTAACTTTTAGAAAAGTGTGTACATTACATTAAATAAAAAATAATTTTTATAATCTATATATAAAAAGTACATTTGTTTCACCTGAAACTTCTTAGTTGATTTTTCGCATTATTCACCGGGTCACTTCGACCAAGTGATTCTGATAGCAAAACCATGCAATTTTTTTGATAATGTTTGGTAATAAATTTTTTAAATAAATTTCCAAAAAATAGCCGCTAAATAAATACACCGGAAAGTTAATTATGAATCGCTTTTGTCTATTATGGATCTTAATTTTTATAAACAATAAAAGTTAGCTAGAAAAAGTCTTCGTAAATTATAATGGTATTCAATTGGGGCATTTAAATATTTTGTTCTAAAATACCTTTTTATTTGAGGGAATATTCTAAAATACTTAGCTATAGGTTCTACATGATATGTCTTTTTTATAGTTAAAATTACTTACAAAAATCTGTTTTCCTCGTAAAAAAAAATATCCGTTTTGTTCAAAGACTAAAATTATGACAGATTAATAATAAAAATTAAAAATGAAACAATTATGGTGTTCAGGTCAATTTGCGTGCACCTCGACTTCATACACATGGTCTCTAAATTTATTAATCGTTGTTGGATTTCAACTTGAGACTCAAGTGAAACAAAACCTCAAGTCATAAGACTCACCCACTAAACTAACCCATTCTAAGATTTTTGGTGTAAACCTACTTTTTTTAGAATTACCTCATGTAGCCGGGTTTGAAGCCGGAATCTCATGTAGGGGCTTCAAACGTTCTAACACATAGCTAGCATCCATTTACATTAGTAAACCTACCTCAAGTAAAGAGTAGAGTAATGCATTTCTCCACCAACATTATTATTTAACTCTAAAAAAATTGGTAGGTCTTCTGAGATTGGTTTTGTAACACATTTTTTTATCATTTAGGGGTTAACTTCAAAAAAATATAGAGTAAATATTTGTAACGGCTGAAAAATAAAAATAAATCTAATCATGCAATGTGAATTCCAGCGATCTACAGAGTGTCTTATATTTTCTTCCTGAAAATTATGAAATCATTCCTTTACTTTCTCAAAGCTTACCATTTTACCATAAGTTTATTTTAAAGAGATATTGATAAAAATGCTTCTTGAAATTTATATTATACATGTTCAATACTCTGTGCATAGCATTTACCATATCAAAAATAAACTATAAGGTAGTGTCATATATTTTCGATACGTCTACGCTGACACTTACAAAACTTTGTACTAAAGAAAAAAATAAGTTTCACGACGTTTTAAGCTTGCAAGTGCTATATGCCATTATTTCTCCTTCATTGTACAGAGAGCTACTCATGTACCATATATCAAGAGAAAATTTGTTATAAAATTATTGTTGGTACTTATTTATGATTTTTCTCAAAAATTAGGAACTCGACGTGGCGGTGACATTAAAATGTGAAACTAATCGTGTGACATATATAATGCCTCTTTCAAGTCCTCCAAACATTTCTCAAGATAATTTTTTTTAAGGACAATATGTATATCACATATTATGATGAAATTTACATCAATAATGATTGAGTTATCAAGTTATATGTTTACATTTAACTTTTCAGCATAATGATTTACAATGTTATTTTAAATTAATATTATATATACGAGGAGAATTAAATATATTAAATAAAACTAATTCAATATTTGTACAATTTGATTTCATTGAACTGATGGTTGTTAATTTACTTCTATTGCCATTCATTTCCGTGCAATAAACGGACGGTTTGCTAGTAATACAACAATAACATCTTATAAACTCATAAACACAATACTACCATCAATACTGTTTTATAAAAATACCAATAACATTATTTAAAAATTCACAAATCTTCTTAAACAAAGAGATTTTTTTTGTCTTTCCCTAAATAATTTAAAAAAAAGACAAATGAATTATTTCCTCAAAGTCCACAAGTGTATAAAACAAACTTGTACTAAAACAAACTGTACTAAAAAAATGAAAAAACAATACAAATAAAAACTTGGGTTGTAGAAATAGGGCATTGGATGGGATGAAATTTGCAAACATCAGATATCCTCTTAATTCTTATCCATAATTTTGTCAGGGGGAGACTTTTTTTTCTTTTGTTCTTATCTCTTTCTTTTCATTTGTCTCTCTCTCTCTCTTCAACTTCTGGTTTTTCATATGCACACGAAGTCACGAACCACACTACGACGACACTACCTCTCCTCTCTCTCCACCATATTCTTCTTACTTCTGATTATAAGGTGCAACTTCGACTGTAAATTGCTTCTAATTCTAAGGTTCGAATTCGACTGTAAATTGATTTCTTTCCACTTTGTTTCCTTCATTTTCTCTCTGTTCAATGGTAGATGAAGAGAATCAACGAAGCAAATGAGTTAGAGAGACAAAGAGCTTCTGATTTTAGTGAATTTGTTACAGATCTGGGGTTGTTGAGAAAATATGCAGAAACCGGCGGAACAGGTCAAAACCGGCCGTTAAACGGTTGAATGGGAAACCGGCGGTTTTGACCGGTTTGGTTACATAAGCGATCCAATAGCAGGACCGGAACGGTAAGGCACCGGTTCACCGGTTCGACCGGTCGAACCGGCCGGTCCGGTCCGGTTTTTAAAACTATGGGTAGGATTATTGTGGCCGTGATCAGTGGCTGAGTCACATGTGGACTGGTGGAGCTGTAGCTCCTACTCAAAATTTTAATTTTGCAAGTTTACCCCTATTTTCATGTTAGTTTCCAGTTTAGCCCCCACATATTTTTGGATTTTCCCCTAAAGTTGTTGCTCATTTCACAGCCGATACTATTATTCAGTCTTTCAATTGACATTAATCTACAACTCAGTCCACACTGTACCATAAATCTAAATCCGTCCCTGCCCTTTGTTGGGTTTTGACGTAGGTAACGCAGCGGAATAACAAAAATTAATCCTACTTCAAAGCCCACCACGGATCGTCAGGAGGAGACATCATAACATGATAAGAGACATAGTACTGTGTACATTTTGATTTGTGAGATCACACGAAGAATGATGTCCTCGTCTCTACGGTTGATCCACGTCTAGAGGTGAGATCTAGATTCTTCCTTCTTACAAGTGCTAGCTTGAACCGGAGGAAGAGGGAAGAAGAATCAACGCAACAAGGACCAGAGGAGGTTCGGTCTCCATTTTGTGCCGACGGGAAGGGGCGGACGGCCTAGGGGCGTGCGCCTCTAGGTCTTCTTGCTCTCTCCCACTCTCTTTGTTATGTATAATAAAATTAAGTGGGAAGGAAGCTAGAGCCTCCTTTATATACTCCAATAACTCGTTGTTGTTTCCATAAAGGTGTTTCCTAATTCTACATGAACTAGAATTAGTCCCTTCCTTGCAAATTAGTCCTACTAAGTTTGTAAGGTGTTGCACAATGATCCTTCTATTAATTAATCAATATTAATTAATCCCAAATCTAGCTCTACTCTATTTGACGTGTGACCCCATAAAGTTCTATCTAGTTGGTAGTAATTCTTACTAACATGGAGCGGTGTCTAGCAACACATCCATGCTACCCAACTAATAGAAATAGTCAGTGATCCCGACAAACCTCTTGTACCCAATATCTTATATTGCACTTTCCCTTTGTCTCCATATCCGGATTGGACACGAGACATAAATAGTCACACTCGTATATCCAATCCATAGTTCCTCGATCCTGGGAATAAGCTTATGCGAGTAGATGACATCACTATTCCCATACTGATTTATCTGATTCTGGCCCGACATTCAATAAGCCTCATCCCTCGAGTGGCCGTGGATATTTACTCCCATTATGTAGGAGGGACAAATCCTATCTACATCACTACGATCTCTAAGCTTGCTTCCTATCATGCCTGATAGCTATCTCCATGATTACCCAGTTACGGTGTAACGTTTGATAACATCAAAGCACAATATTCCACAACTAGATTATCTAGTGACTTCAAGTATAAGTATTGCAATTATTTTAGCACTACGTGAAGCGATTGTGACTTGACATAATCTAATGTATCCTGGTCAATCCAGTATGACATTACCCTTAATGCATACCCATGTGTTATACTTGATATCTCCATATCAATCTACCCACATACTAGTCTATATTTGATCGTCCTATTAATCAATATAGTGGACTAGGAATATTTAAGATAAACAGCACATTGTATCTGAGGACTTCATTATATTACATATCACAATATATAATAAATGAATATTCTAGCCAAAACAGTGTTCATACTAAATATACGATTGCCTCTAGGGCATCTATTTCAACAGTCTCCCACTTGCACTAGAGCCAATCTGGCGCATCTCGTATGCCTACAGATCTGGCGTGCCCTTCATGCTTTCGCTGCGCAAGTGGTTTTGCGAGAGGATCTGAAACATTGTCATCCGTTGGAATCTTGCACATCTTCACATCTCCTCGATCGATCATATCACAAATAAGATGGAATCTCCTAAGTACATGCTTTGATTTCTGGTGTGATCTTGGTTCCTTGGCTTGTGCGATCGCCCCGGAGTTGTCACAGTACAACTCTATGTGATCCACGCCAGGGACCACACCGAGCTCAGTGATAAACTTCTTTATCCAAACTGCATCTTTTGCTGCGTCCGCAGCAGCTATGTACTCAGCTTCTAGTGTAGAATTAGCAACTGTCCCTTCCTTGGAACTCTTCCACCTCACAGCTCCTCCATTCAGGCAAACCACGTATCTAGACTGCGATCTGTAGTCATCTTTGTCGGTTTGAAATCTTGAATCAGTGTAACCCTTTACACTTAGCTCTTCCTTACCTCCAAATATCAAGAACACATCCTTAGTCTTTCTTAAGTACTTTAGGATGTTCTTGACAGCAATCCAGTGACTCTCACCCGGATTGGACTGGTATCTGCTCACCATACTCAATGCGTATGATACATCTGGTCTAGTATATTACATGGCGTACATGATGGATCCTATGGCCGAAGCATAGGGTATCCTACTCATGCAGTCCTTCTCAATCTCATTGGAGGGACAGTCATTCTTGGAAAGAGTGACTCCATGCGACATGGGCAAGAATCCCTTCTTGGAATCTTGCATGTTGAACCTCTTCAACACATTGTCTATCTATGTACTTTGACTTAGGCCGAGCAACCTTCTAGATCTATCTCTATAGATCTTTATACCAATTATATAGGCTGCGTCTCCTAAGTCCTTCATTGCAAATCCCTTTCCTAGCCAATCTTTAACAGATTACAAAGTAGGAATGTCGTTGCCAATGATTAGTATGTCATCCACATACAAGACCAGAAATACTACAGAGCTCCCACTAACCTTCTTGTAAACACAAGGCTCATCTTCGTTCTTGATGAAGCCAAACTCTTTGACCGCGTCATGAAAACGTCGATTCCAACTCCTAGAAGCTTGCTTTAATCCATAAATGGATCTTTGCAGCTTAGAGACTTTATTGGCATTCTCTGGATCCTCAAAACCCTCTGGTTGTGTCATGTACACATCCTCGAGGAGGTTCCCAAAAACGAACGCTGTTTTGACATCCATCTGCCAAATCTCATAATCGTAGTATGCTGCAATATCAAGTAGGATTCTAATGGATTTATTCACGGCTACTGGTGAAAAGGTCTCATCGTAGTCAATACCATGAATCTGTCTATACCCTTTGGCTACCAACCACCCCTTATAGGCAAATACCTTGCCATCCATGTTGGTCTTCTTGAAGACCCACTTGCACCCTATGGGCCGAGCCCCTTCAGGTGGTTCCACCAAAGTCCATACTTTGTTGGTGTACATGGAATCCATTTCGGATCTCATGGCCTCTAGCCACTTCTTAGAGTCTGTTCCTTTCATGGCCTCCCCGTAGTTTGCAGGCTCATCATTTATGAGTGGTAAGTCATCGGGCTTAGTCACGAGAAGTCCATACCGCTCCGGATCATGACGCACTATTCCTGATCTACGGAGTTCCTGTGTTACCTGAACAGGTTCTTCCACAACAGTTTGCGGTTCCTGTTCATGTTCCATCATCGGTTCAAAGATTTGTGGTTCTTGAATCTCTTCAAGTTCCACAGCCCTCCCACTTGCTTCTATAGAGACAAACTCTCTTTCTAGAAACACGCCGGTCCGAGCAGCAAACACTTTGTTCTCACTGGGATTGTAGAAATAATATACTTTAGTTTCCTTAGGATATCCAACAAATTTACACTTATCCGCTTTGGTCCCGAGATTGTCTGTTTGTAAACGCTTTACATAGACATCGCAGCCCCAAATGCTCACAAACGACACTATGGGACGCTTCCGAGTCCATATCTCATATGGTGTCTTCATGACTGATTTCGATGGAACGCGGTTAATGTTAAAAGCTACCGTCATTAGAGCATGTCCTCAAAATGATATTGGAAGATCTGTTTGAGACATCATAGACCGCACCATATCTAATAGCGTCTGATTCCTCCTCTCGGACACGCCATTCCACTGTGGCGTTCCGGGTGGAGTGAGATGGGATACTATCCCACACTCTCTAAGATACTCATCAAACTCTTGGCTCAAGTATTCTCCTCCACGATCCGATCGTAGAGCCTTAATACTTTTACCAGAGTTGCTTCTCTACTTAATTCTTGAATTTTTTGAACAATTCAAAGGATTCAAATTTGGCCTTCATAAGGTATACAAATCCATATCTACTGAAATCATCAGTGAATGTGATGAAGTAGGTCTAACCACCTCTTGCAGGCGTGAGGAATGGTCCACATACATCAGTATGTATGAGTGCCAATAACTCACTTGTCCTTTCACCTTTCTTATTGAAAGGGGAATTTGTCATTTTTCCCAATAAACAAGATTCACATGTCTCATATGATTCCAAATCAAATGAGTCTAGAAGTCCATCCTTATGGAGTCTAGATATGCGTTTCTCATTTATATGGCCTAAACGACAGTGCCATATGTAGGATTCAAATCATTAGTTTTAATCCTTTTAGTATTTATGTTATAGATTGGACTATTCAGATCAAGGATATACAATCCATTAGAAAAATGCGCACTACAATAGTGCATACTATCAAAATAAACGGAGCAACACTTGTCCTTTATTGAAATAGAAAAACCCTTCTCGTCCAAACAAGAAATGGAAATAATGTTTCTGCTCATAGCAGGCACATAAAAGCAATTGTCTAATTCTAAAATAAGTCCAGAAGGCAAAGATAGCTCATAAACGCCTACAGCTAATGCAGCAACTCTTGCTCCATTCCCGACGTGCAGATCTATCTCCCCTTTATTCAATCTTCTACTTCTTTTCAAAACCTACACATTACGACAAATGTGAGAACCAAATCCGGTATCCAATACCCAAGATGAAGAAATAGAAAGATTGACGTCTATAACATAAATACCTGGTGGTGGTGGAATCACTATTCCAAGCTTCTTATCCTCCATATATTTAGGGCAATTCCTCCTCCAGTGACCTGGCTGGCTGCAGTAGTGACACTCACCCTTAGCCACGCCTCCACTAGGCTTTAAGGCTTCCTTGGATTTCGCAACTTTCTTGCGCTTTCCTTTGGAAGTAGAAGCAACTAATTTTCCCTTCTTCCTATGCACCATCATTATGGCCTTGCCCTTGCCTCTGTTAATGCTCTGTTCCGCTCTCTTTAGCATTTTCAATAAGTCAGGCAGAGTCTTACTGATCTCGTTCATATTGTAGTTCATGATGAACTGATTATAACTGTCAGGCAACGATTGCAGGACAAGATCAGTAGCCAAATCTTGGCCAAGTGGGAATCCCAGTCTCTCAAGGTTCTCAATGTACCCGATCATTCGGAGTACGTGAGGTCCTACTGCATTCCCCTCTGCAAGACTACTCTTGAATAATGATTTAGAAACCTCATAGCGCTCATTCCTAGCCAGTTCCTGAAACAATTGTTTCAAGTGTATGATCATATCACAGGCTTTCATATTCTCATGCTGCTTCTGAAGCTCAGGAGTCATGGTACAAAGCATGAGGCAAGTCACGTCATTAGAATCATCAATATGTTTCTGACGTGCCCTCACTTCCGCTAGAAGAGACTCATCTTGTGGTGGTTCCGGAAATGGAGTGTCAAAGACGTACAACTTCTTTTCATGCTTAAGGACAATCCTTAAGTTTCAGTACGAGTCAAGGAAATTCGTTCCAGACAGTTTATCCTTATCAAGGACAGATTGTAGGGATGAAGTCGATGCGTTGTTGTTTGCCATTTGGAATTCCACAAAACGAGAAATGTGCAATTTTAGTATTTCGAACAATCTAACTATATTCAACAATGGCTAGATCATCAAATATAGCTCCCACTATTTTTCTCGGATTCATAGCCCTCACCATTAATGCGGAAAATATCATTATATTTTCTAGTAGGTCCAAGATCCCTTTTTCACTTCTTCTTGAGCTTGCTTTGGTAAGTCACCCAATAATATGTTATTTAGGTAGGAACCATTCCAATTGCATCCCATGCAACTCTTGGTCCAAGTAGGTGAATAACTCTTTATTCTTTATCCCATGGATAACACCTAATTGTCATGCCTCTAGGCTCATCAATCCAATTGAATCTTGCCCAGTTGCATCCAACCTCGTGTTTCAACATACACACATTACTAGCTTGTATCGTCCTAAACACACCATGATAAATTAAAATTGCCTTGCTTTTGCTAGCCCGAATTTTAATGAAACCTGATCATGAAGGGTGTTTTGGCAAGAGAAGGAAAAACACAATATTTAATTGAGGGATTTTTCTTTCTTAATTTGTTTGGTTGATCTCATCATCATGGTTTACTTATTTGGATTGGGCAATCCACAATAAAAGACCGAACTTGTTTATTATTATCTTGTTATTGTTTTCGCTAGTAAGCAATACACACAAAAATTAAATAACAAGACACGAATAATAAACATCCACAAAATAAAACGTTGCATGGATATGGCCCCTAGACTAATGATATTATCAAGCCAATGATAATATCCAATTTCCCTAAAGTGACGAGCTCATCTTCATGTGGTCCACCATAGCCGCGCGCCTAGGGGACGTCATCTTTGTCTTTTGGCTCCTTTGGTTCTCCGGCCTTTCTCTCCATGCTCTTGGCTATCAGCTAAATATTTATAATTCTAGCCTAAAATCTAGAATAAATAATAAAATCCTCACATGTCGAGGAAAAAAGAGGACTCGCAGGCCGTAAAACCTAGTTAATTATTACATTAATTTGATCAGCTCGCATGCCGTAAACCAAACCACAAAGCAATAAATAACCACAATCCTAGGCCATATCCATGCACCATGCAACAAAGCAAATAATACAGTTAAAACCAATTTTTAACACGCTTGTTTAGTTTTAATTGAATTGGGTAATTAGTGTTACAACAGTCCAAGGATTTCAAGCCAACAAGGGGCCCGAACCCCTAGGACCGCCCCCCGCCACTAGGCCCGGCCCAAGGCCGGCCGCCCCATTGTGGCCCGCGGCCTTTGCTTGGCCCGCAAGGAGGGGGCGGACGACTAGGGTTTCGGCCCTAGCCTCCTTCCCTCTTCCTTGTTGCCCAAGCAAGGTTGTTTCCTTTCTGGAATTGTTTCCGTAATTGAAAACCCCTTTTCAATTATGTGCCCATGAACCCTAATTTTTTCAAGAACCCAATTGTTCACATCTTTATGTGATTAAGCTCACCAATTCTAACATCCAATGTTAAATTGGATCTTGTTTATATTTAATCAAATTCAATTTGCATCTATTAGGCCAATTATTTTCAATTTTCGTGTAATTAACAATAATACAGTGTATAAACAAAAATCGTAACACATAAAAACATGTTATGCTCTACGACCTGTGGCTCTGATACCACTGTTGGCTTTTGACGTAGGTAACGCAGCGTAATAAAAAAAATTAATCCTACTTCAAAGCCCACCACGGATCGTTAGGAGGAGACATCATAACATGATAAGAGACATAGTATTGTGTACATTTTGATTTGTGAGATCACACGAAGAATGATTTTTCTCATCTCTACGGTTGATCCACGTCTAGAGGTGAGATCTAGATTTTTCCTTCTTGCATGTGCTAGCTTGAACTGGAGGAAGAGGGAAGAAGAATCAACGCAACAAGGACAAGAGGAGGTTCGGCCTCCTCTTTGTGCCGACGAGAAGGGGTGGACGGCCTAGGGGCGTGCGCCTCTAGGTCTTCTTGCTCTCTCTCTCTTTTGCTTTCTACCCATCTCTTTGTTATGTCTAATAACATTAAGTGGGAAGGAAGCTTGACCCTCCTTTATATACTCCAAAAACTCCTTGTTGTTTCCATAAAGGTGTTTCCTAATTCTACATGAACTAGAATTAGTCCCTTCCTTGCAAATTAGTCCTACTAAGTTTGCAAGGTGTAGCACAATGATCCTTCTATTAATTAATCAATATTTATTAATCCCAAATCTAGCTCTACTCTATTTGACGTGTGACCCCATAGGTTTCTATCTAGTTGGTAGTAACTTTTACTAACATGGAGCGGTGTCTAGCAACACATCCATGCTACCCAACTAATAGAAATAGTCAGTGATCCCGACAAACCTCTTGTGCCCGATATCTTATATTGCACTTTCCCTTTGTCTCCATATCCGGATTTGACACGAGACATAAATAGTCACACTTGTATATCCAATCCATAGTTCCTTGATCCTGGCAATATGCTTATGCGAGCAGATAACATCAATATTCCCATACTGATTTATCTGAGTCTGGCCAGACATTCAATAAGCCTCATCCCTCGAGTGGTCGTGGATATTTACTCCCATTATGTGGGAGGGACAAATCCTAACTACATCACTACGATCTCTAAGCTTGCTTCCTATCAGCACAAACTAGAGTATCTAGTGACTTCAAGTATAAGGATTGCAATTATATTAGCACTACGAGAAGCGATTGTGACTTTAAATAATCTAATGTAATCTTCTCGTTGTGGGTCAATCCAGTATGCCATTACCCCTAATGCATACCCATGTGTTAGACTTGATATCTCCATATCAATCTACCCACATACTAGTCTATATTTGATCGTCCTATTAATCAATATAGTGGACTAGAGATATTTAGGATAAACAACACATTGTATCTAAGGACTTCATTATATTAAATATCACAACATATAATTAATGAATACTCTAGCCAAAACAATGTTCATACTAAATATATGATTGCCTCTAGGGAATCTATTCCAACAGGCTTGATCAAGCAGCAAAAGTAGAGGAAGGAGGGGACGAACGAGACAACATCTCTCTAAATTTTGAAAGAAAACTCAATAATCAATAAAAAATAAAAAACAGCCCACAAACCGTACTTAAATAGTTGAAAATCATTATTTAGCCAAAAATGGCAAAACTCCCAAAATCATCCCAAGTTATAATTTCAAATGAAATAACAGACTCAAGAAAGATTGAACCAAATCGGGTTTAAATTAACGTCGTAATTAACTGAAATATTATTTAAAGAACAATTGACACTTAACTACCTTGCAGTTTCACAATACTGATATTTTGGTGCACACATATTCAAAATTGACACTTAACTATTATATTTTGGTTAAACATTACTGACACTTTGGAATAAGCAGTTTCAAAGTTGACACATGACTGCATGCAATATGAAAATTACTGACATCCCACCCCAATTTCGATGACGATTGTCACTTTTAAAATCAAATGACATAATGAAACTGTCATCGAAATTGGTGCGGGTTGTCGATAATTTGCATAATGCATGCACTTAAGTGTCAATTTTGAAATCGGCTGCACGAAAGTGTCAGTAATGTCTAACTGCGTGATAATTAAGTGTCGATTTTATATATGCGTGCACCAAAATGTCAGTAATGTCAAACTCCATTGTAGTTAAGTGTTATTCACTCGGGTTTAAAATAGCAAAATTGACAATTTGGAGCCTTAAAGACCATATTTTGGCCAAATTAGGGCAATGAACGTCGTGGTTTCTGGTAAGATTCATGGATGGTTTGATCCTGATCCTCAAGCCCTTCAGTTCTGCCCTGATTCGGCGTTAGGACCAAAACAGCTTTTCTGAATTCCATGAAATCCATCCTGCATCAGTATTCTAGTCCTCTGTGATATTCGATTTGCTACTTATATACTCGCCTTGCAGATAAAGGAGGTATATTCTTTTATTTTTGTACAAAGGAGAGAACAACTCTAAAACAAAGAAAAAATGCTGCCTAAGCCAGCCATGTCTAAACTAAACAGAGATTCGCAAAAATCTGACAAGAAAAAAGGAACATCTTCTGCTCATCCATACGAAGACCCTGTTTTGCCGATAGATCAGCCACACCATTACACTCCCTGGGAATATGAGTGAGAGATCTAGAAGTACTCTCCATCAAGGCTTTAATAGCAAAGATTAGAAACATAAAAGGGGAGGTTCTGCTGTTATGGAGAACCAATTCCACTGCATCCATGGAGTCTGACTCCACAATGGCATTTAACAAATCCATTCCTTTAAGAGCAAGTAAACCTTCATACCCAAAGCTCACCATGTGACACAAAAGTAGGAACAATCTTCCTCTGCAAACTCCATAACGAAAGGCCATTCATGTTTCTGCAAACTCCATAACCAAAGACCAATCTCACTTTGAGCAAAGTCAACATTAAGCTTGATTTTCCAAGAAGGTGGACAGGCATATTTTACAATATTAGGAGGATGAAAGACTCTAGCTGGAGAGAGAGTTAAACCTGACATAACTCTCCTAGCTTGAGAACACAGAAAACCAACAATATTAGGTGGCTTCACCACTTATTCAATATGTAATTCCAGCTTATGCCATAACCAGAATTGAGAAGAAGGAACCAAAAATAGAATTGGCCATTCATTGTCTGTAAAAGTACTCTAATTTTTAACCAAGTTCAGATCAACCCATTGGGTCAAAGCAACACTGAAAAATTCACTCCAATGATTTTTATGCACAATTAGCTTCCAAATCCAAGAAACTGATGCACAATCTCTCAAAGCATGAAGTGAGGTCTAAACATCATGTCCACATAAAAGACAAAGATGATTTCTACTAATACCTCTTTTGAACTTCGAATCTTGAGTGAGAAGCCTATCATGCCTAGCCATCCGCAAGAAAGTTTTCCGTCTTTGAAAGCCTTTCACCTTCCAAATTTTTCTCCAACGCTTATCACAAGGAGGCTTAATAATAAAGCTAGTACTTTCCAAATAAGCTGAAGCAACAAAAAACTTACCTTTATTTTGAAACCAAACAATCTGATCATTATCCTCTGCTGAATCACTTAAGGATACAACAGAGAGTAATTCCACAACTGCAGAAGGCAATCTAGCACCCATTAACAACATCTTCCAACCAATATCACTGTCCTAATAATCATTAACCTTGAGTAACAATTCATCATCAGAAAGAGAACCTAAAACCACATCCATAAGTCTGAATTTCCCCAACCATTGATTCACCCAAAAGAGTGTATTCTTCCCAGAACCAACATTCCAACCAATACCAGAAGAAACATCAGCAAGGCTCTTGTAGATATGCCTCCAAACTCTAGACTGGTAAGGCTTCACTTGCCTCGTGTTTGGATCAAAAGTAGGTGTACCATACTTCACAAAAAGATATTTAGCCCAATAAGAAGTGTTATTAATAAGAAGCTTCCACCCAGCCTTAGCCAAGAGAGATGAGTTGAAATCACTGATCCTCTTGAGACCATGGCCACCATCTCTTTAGGTAATACAACACTGTCCCAACTTAACAAAGGGAGTCTAGCTTGAATGATATAACCCCCACAGAAATCTTCTACAGATCAAATCAATCTTATTCAATATAGAACTTGAAATAATAACTGTTTGCATAACATATGCAGGGATGGCTTGCAAGATAGAAAGAATAAGGGTGACTCTCCCATCCAGAGACAACTGAGAGGCCTTCAAAGATGATAATCTAGCAAAGATTTTATCCACCAAAAATCTATATTTTCAAGAATCGAATTTCTTGTGATTGAGGGGCATTCCTAGATGGGAACCCAGATCATCAGTAAGTTGGATATTCAACATGGAACTCAGATCTCTAGCAATGGCCATAGCAACACAAGGAGCAAAAAACATCTTTGACTTCTCAAAACTTATAGATTTACCAGCTTCCTCACAAAACTCATTAAGAAATTATTTCATCACCCTTACTTTCCTATTAGTAGCAACCCCAAACAAAATTAGATTATCTGCGAAGAACAAATGAGTAAGGTGAATGCTACTTCTAGACTGTTTGATGCCTTTCCATTTACCAGACATCACAGCCGAATGAATTTTCTGAGCTAATAGCTCCATTACTAAAAGAAACATGTAAGGAGATATTGGATCTCCTTGCCTCGTATTTGAGAAGAAAACTCTTAAAGCTGTTCACCATTCCAGAAGACACTAAAGGAAGCAATGGTAATAGAATCCATAATCAGACTATGGAGATTAGAAGGCATACAAATAGAAGCTAGTACATAGTCCAAGCAAGCCCACTTCACTTTATCATAAGCCTTTGCCAGATCAATTTTACTTGCAAGACCCCATCCCCTTCCCTTCTTGGAATTAAGACAATGGAAAGCCTCTTGAGCAATAAGAATGTCCTCACTAGAAAGCCTCCCATGTAAGAAACTAAACTGTAAGGGGTGGACAATTCTCTGAAGAATAGATCTCAATATATGAGTAATAATCTTGGTAATGATCTTAAGAGAGACATTACACAAGCTTATAGGTCTAAGCTGAGTAAAAGAAGTGGGGTTATCCAATTTAGGAATAAAAAAAAGTAAAGTTTTGTTGATATTCCTTGGCAATTTACCAGATTGAAAGGCATCCTTCACCATTTGAACTACTATACTACTCACAACAGTCCAATAGTGCTGGTAGAACCCAGAAATAATCCCATCAGGACCAGGGCTCTTAAAAGCCCCCATATCAATGACCACACCCTTAACCTCCTTAGAAGTGACCTCAGCAGTTAGAATAGCCTTATCAGCAGCAGAAAGAGTACTACCACACCAATTTAGATTCACATTAGAAGTATCACCAATATCAGAGTAAATCTCTTTAAAATGAGTAGTCTCTTCACTTTAAGAATTGGAATGTCATCACACGATTCACCATTACTGAGCTTGAGGACTTCAATTTTATTCCTCCTTCTTCTAGTTACTGAAGAAAGGTGAAAGAACTTAGTGTTCTCGTCACCTAACAGAAATTTACTAGCCTTAGCCTTTTGAAACCAATACATCTCTTCTCGGAGAAAAATAACACTGAGCAGGTGTTGCAACTCAATCTCCAGATTACAGAGATAAGGGTTCTCCTTAATAGAGAGAGCTGTTTGAATCCCATCAAGCCTTTACTTAAGTCTTCTCTTCCTAGAAAAGATGTTACCAAACACCTGAGTGTTCCAAAACTTCACATCAGAAGCTTAATCACAAACAATACTATCTATAGTCTTGTTTTGAATCCAATGCTTATCAACCAAAGTACCAAAACTGTCCTCCTTAAACCAGCTAGCCTCCAATCTAAAAGGTTTAAGCGCAGGGAGAGGAAAAGGGATACCATCATAATTGATCAAAAGAGGGCGATGATCATAAAACACCCTAGTCACATGCTTAACAGAAGCCTTAGGAAACATAAGCCTCCAGCTAGCATTGCACATGGCTCTCTCTAATCTTTGTCTAATCACACCCCCACCATGGTGAGAATTAGTCCATGTATAAAGAGGCCCAGAGAAACCCAAGTCTTGGAGTTGACATTCATTGAAACAGTCCCACATTTGACTATAATGTCTCTTTTTCAGAAGTCTCCCTCCCATCTTCTCAGAACTGGCACCAACTTGGTTAAAGTCACCAGTTAGTAACCAAGGAAAAGAATGAAGCTGACTGAGACTAGCTAAATAAGCCCATATATCTTCTCTAGACAAAGGAACAGGGCTAGCATAGATCCCTGAAAACAACCAATCAGGTTGGTCCTTTCTCTTGACAATGCCAGTTATAGCTTGGCTAGTAAAAGAGATACCATCAACCTCAACAGTAGAACTATCCCAAAGGAGCCAAATACCTCCACTAAATCCCTGAGTTTCAACACAGAAAGACTTATCTAATCTAGAATAACGACTAATATTACTAAAATAAGAACTAGCCACACAAAGCTCCACACGAACCATCATATTAGCAGCAGAATAATGAAATAAATCAAGAATTGGCCTAACAGTATCAAAACTACCAATACCTCTGTAGTTCCACGAGACAATCTTCATTGGACTAGCTTGAGTG
Source organism: Linanthus parryae (assembly GCA_023055425.1). NCBI lineage: Eukaryota > Viridiplantae > Streptophyta > Magnoliopsida > Ericales > Polemoniaceae > Linanthus > Linanthus parryae. The sequence goes on along the minus strand of JALGPY010000019.1, from coordinate 4,320,658 downwards.
TTGAGCCGATCCATTGGCTCAGTAGCTCCTGGGACATGAAGCCCTTTCCCTTCCCTACTCCTGAACCTCTTGGAGAAGTACCCTCATTCGCAATGGAATTCTCAATTCCAATACTGTGATTTGCGCTGGCTCTACCTCTGCGATCATACCTTGTAGAACTTTGAAAAGGATTTGGTCGATACATGGATCTCCTGTGAAGAGAGTAGGTGGAATCCACTCGAGTCCAACCAGCACTGACACCTCCTCTAACTTCAGAGGAATTCGTTGGAGGTTTACCATTACTACCAAGACCAGTCGCCAGAGCCTCTTTGTTAGCCTGGAAATTAAAAAACGTCGGAAAATTGTTGAAGTCCAGTGTCTAAATGAGTGACGAAAATTAGGGTTTCCAGCCCCTTTCTTCCGATTAGACGAAATTCCTTCCTTCCTTCCACGTGGTGCTTGGCCATTGGCCAAGGGTTTAGTCGATGAATCAGCCTTGTCCATCGTGGCACCCTTAGCCGAGGATGATATCCTATGTTGCGGACCACCCGAAGGCGAATCCCCGTCCAATGAGAGGACGCCAAATCTGGATCCCAGTCTCGCCCCATATTTATGGGTCTCACTGTCCAAAAACCTGAACAAATTTCCCGGGATCTGGTCCGGTTTAGGAAGATCAATCTGTTGTCCACCAGGGCCTGTAGCAGCGCCACCGTTGCGCCTCCTATGCTAAGGTTTCTTCTTCCAACAAGAAGCATTCATCCATGCTCCAAAATGTGTGGTTTCGGTTTACCGCTTACCTCTGGGATAACTGCTTCTCCTATCGCTGCATCTTCCCCATCCAGTCCTCCCACCGGAGTTGCAGAAGGCATCGGATCGGAAACCACCAGTGGACAAGCGTCCTTGCGGTGACCATATGTACTACACTCAAAGAAGATATGGTTAAGACCTTACTATTACACCAGAATACGGAGCCCGTTGATCCAAATAGACGGGATTAAGCTCTTACCTAGATCAATCTCAACACAAACTCTAGCGAATTGGCCTCTCGCCGCTGCTAGAGTGGTTGGATCAAACCCTGATAGCTTTCCCAAAAAGATTACCAATGCCCATAAGCGTGTCTTAATTATAATAATCCACAGAAACACCTCCCAAATGAATCCAAAACGGAGTAGATCTCACCGCCGGTCCAGTCAGATCGAACGTCTGAGTTTGAACGGTAAGGTAGTTACCCTCTATCATCCATGGACCTTTTAGAAGCACATGTTCATCTAGGGTTTTGACCATGGATGCGCAGCACAAATATAATAAATTCATCCAATCAAGACCCTCCAAGGATCACAGGAAGAGAAATCATGACGATGGTAAGAGAATAGTTTTATGTACCTTTGAGGTCTCCTTGATGACTTCTAATGAGAAAATTATCACGTCTCTATGGTTGATCCACGCCTAGAGGTGAGATCTAGATCTACCAAACGCCTTGCGCTAGAAAGGATGAGTGGAAGAGGATGAAGAAATCACGCAATGGAGCACCAAAGAGAGGGGCGGCCTCGCTTGTGGTCGACGGGGCGGGCGGACGACAAGGGAGCTTCGGCCTCCATGTTTGTCCTGCTCTCTCCTTCCTTTTCTCCTACTCAAAGTATGTTATGAGCATAAGTTGTAGGGAAGGAAGCTAGGAGCATCATTTATATAGTCCAACAACTCCTTGTTCATTACATAAAGGCCCTCTCCTAATCCTACTCAAGTTCGGATTAGTCCAACTTGCATATTAGTCCTACTAAGTTAGCAAGTTGTTGCGATTTGGTCCTTCCAATTAATTAATCATATTAATTAATTATTTTCCAAGTCTAGTTCACCTCTATATGGCGTGTGACCCCATAGGCTCTATTTAGTTTGTAGTAAATATTAACTAATATGTTGCGACCTGTAGCAAGACATCCATTCTAGACAACAAATAGAATAGTCATCAGGACAAACCTTGTGCAAGTGTTGTCTAATCCCTTTGTCTCAATATCCGGATTGGACACGAGACATACAACTCACACTCGTATATCCAATCCACATTTCCTCGATTCTGGGAATAGCCTTATTCGTGCAAATAACAAAAAATATCCTATATTGATTTATTTGAGTCTGGCCAGACATTCTATAAGCACTATCCCTCGAGTGGCCTAAGATATCTTCTCCCATTATGTGGGAGGGACAAATTCTATCTACGTCTACAACGGTTTCTAAGCTTTCTTCTTATTATATCCAGTACACGCCTTTATGGCTACCCAGTCACGGTGTAGCGTTTGACGCTACAAAAATCACAATAATCCACAACTAGACAATCTAGTGATTTCAAGTCTGAGGATGACAATATCGTTGTCACCGCGAGAAGCACTTGTTAATTTACATAACATGTATGTAGCCTTCTCGGAGTTGGGTCAATCCAGTATGCTATTACTCCTAATGCACACCCATGTATTGGATCATGATATCTTCATATCAATCCAACCCCATACTAGTCCATAGATGATTGTCCCATTAATCATTATAATGGACTAGGGATATTTAAGATAAACAGCACAATTGTAAATCTAAGGACTTCATTATATTTGATATACAATAAATAATACAATGAATATTCTAGCCAATTTATTGTTCATACTAAACTAGATTTCCTCTAGGGCACCTATTCCAACAGTCTCCCACTTGCACTAGAGCCAATCCGATGCATCTCGCATGCCAATGCTCCTAGTGTGCCCTTCATTCTCGCGCTGAACAAGCGGCTTTGTAAGAGGATCTGACAGATTCTCATCTGTAGGAATCTTGCATATCCGAACGTCTCCTCTTTCGACAATATCTCGAATAAGATGGAACTTCTTGAGTACGTGCTTAAATTTTTGGTACGACTTGAGTTCCTTCAATTGCGCGATCGCTCCATTGTTTTCACAATACAACTCTATTGGATCCGCAATGCTAGGAACCACACCAAGCTCAGTAATGAACTTTATAATCCAAACAACCTCTTTTGCTGCGCCATTTGCAGCAATATACTCAACCTCTGTTGTAGAATCAGCTACCGTCTCTTGCTTGGAACTCTTCCATCTCACCGCTGCTCCATTCAGGCAAAATACAAACCCTGATTGTGTCTAATTGTAAACATTTTACATAGACATCGCAGTCTCGAATCTTCATGAACGACACTGTGGGACGCCTCCTGTAGGGTTTTGATCATGGATACGCAGGGGAAAAACATAATTTATCCATTCAATACCCTCCAAGGATCACAGGAATGTAAGCATAACGATGGTAAATGAAGAATCATGTTAAACACAATAGAGTTTCTCCTCTGATGACTTGTAACGTGAATTGTGTCACGTCTATACGGTTGATCCACGCCTAGATTTGAGATCTAGATCTTCCTTCTCGTTTTTGCTAGCTTGGACCGGAGGAAGAGGAAGAAGAAATCACACAACACAAGGCAACAAGGAGGTTTCGGCCTCCTTTGTTGGCCTACGGGGACGGGGCGTCGCAAGGGGGTCGGTTCGTCCCTCTTGTTGCTTGCTCTCTCTCCTTTTTTCTCTCCCAATCAACTTATAAATAATAGATTCATAAGTGTGGGAAGGAAGTAAGGAGCATACTTGATATAGTCCAACAAATCCTTGTTAACTACCTACAGGACCTTTTCTAGTCCTACTAGAATTCGGTTTAGTCCCTTCCTTGCAAATTAGTCCTACTAAGTTTGCAAGGTGTTGCAAAGTGATCCTTCTAATTAATTAATAATATTAATTAATTCCAAAATCTAGTTCAACTCTATCTAGCGTGTGACCCCGTTGGTTCTATCTAGTTGGTAGCAACAATTTGCTAATATGCAGAGGTCTCTAGCAAGACATCCATTCTAGCCAACTAATAGAATAGTCATCTGACAAACCATGTGCAAGTAATTGTCACATCCCTTTGTCTCCAAATTGGGATTGGATACGAGACATATAAGTCACACTCGTATATCCAATCCATAGTTCTCAATCCTAGGAATAGCCTTATTCGTGCAAATAACATCAATATCCCATATTGATTTATTTAAGTCTGGCTAGACATTCTATAAGCACTATCCCTCGAGTGGCCTCGGATATTTGCTCTCATTATGTGGGAGAGACAAATTCCATCTATGTCTACTACGATTTCTAAGCTTGCTTCTTATTGTATCCGGTACACGCCTTTCTAGATACCTAGTCACGGTGTAGCATTTGACGCTACCAAAATCACAACAATCCACAACTAGACTGAAAGTGTGTAATTTAGACTAACTACAGGACCTAAATACTCTAGAAGGGGGGGGGGTTGAATAGAGTATGGATACTTTTTTCAAAACTTAAAGTTTAACAGAAAGACTTTGTGTGAAACTCAAATCTGAAGGCCTTGAGATTTTAGTAAACTGTCTGAAACTTACAAAGGCAAAATAGTAAGCTTCAAGGCCTTGAACTGTGAACAATTCTAAACAGCTTTTGAACCCTAGTTTGACTTGAGTTGTATGCAGTAGATGATAATCAAACTGAAAAGTAAAGAACACAAAGCAATTTATAGAGTTCAGTCCCAATGGACCTAATCTCTGCTTGAGGGATCTAATCCCACCACGATTGGGCAAACACTTCTTATTACTCACACAGAAGCAGCCCTAGATCTTCAAACCTAAGTAATTTCCCTTGCACCTATACAGCTTGTGGTTCTAAACTATCTAGTTCCAGCTACTAACTGTTGAGCTAGCAAGAACCTCTTGTTGTTCACTTGAACAACCAACCACTAGGTTAGGTAAGGTTTAAGATAATATAGAGATACAAATATAGAAGTACAAGTAAAGAACACAGTATGAAGATAAGCTGTTGAAGCCTGGATACGTTCTTCTGGAAATACACCTTCATCACTTCTAGCATCAAACTTACCAAGATTATCTCTACCATTATTATGCACAAAACAGATACAACCAAAGGGTTTAAAATAAGAAACAGTAGGCTTTCTCCCTTTAAACAGTTCATAGGGGGTCTTTTTCGAAATAGGTCTGATCAAGCATCTATTCAACACATAATTGACAGTGTTAACAGCTTCTGCCCATAAAAAATTTGGCAAATTACTTTCAAGAAGCATGCTTCTGGACATATCCTCAAGTGTCCTATTTTTCCTTTCAAGTATCCTCAAATGCCATGCTTTGCACAAAACAAATCAAAGTCAAGTTGATCAAACTCCCTACCATGATCACTTCTAATGGACGCAACAGGTAAATTTTTCAAAGTTTGAAGCTCTTTGCATAGTCTAGAAAACTCCGATAAAGCTTCAGTTTTGTCTCTAATAAACATCACCCAAGTAAATCTAGAATAATCATCAATTATAACAAGCATATACCTCTTACCTTTTGGATTCTGAACTCTCATAGGACCACATAAGTCCATATGAAGCAATTCTAAGGGTGTAGAAGTACTTACCAAGTTATTTGGCTTAAATGAGCTTCTGGTCTGTTTACCTTGTACACATGCCTTGCAAACCTCATCATCTGAAAATTTCTGTGATGGTAAACCTCTTACCAAGTCTTTTGTGATGAGCTTATTCAAAGTATGTATACTAATATGCTCAAGCTTTCTGTGCCCAAGCTTTGAATCTTCCTTCAAGGCCTTCACGCATTTTAGCTTGTCACCTGCAACACTGTTAGTATTCATAGCATATAGATTATATGATCTAGGAGCAGTGAGTATGCAATCACCAGATTTCTCATCTTGCACCACATATTTATCCTTTTCAAATATAGCTATATAACCTTTATCACATAACTGAGAGATACTAAGCAAATTATACTTAGGTCCATCTACCAGATAAACATCAGATATAGAATTTGTTGAACCATTACCAATACTACCTATACCAAGGATATTGCATTTTTCTTTGTCACCAAGTGTGATTGTTCCTCCAGATTTTTCAGTATGTTCAGTAAAGAGAGACTTCTTTCCACTCACATGTCTGGAACATCCACTGTCTAAAATCAATTTCTGATCTTTCAAGGCCTTGGTGACATCCTGCAAAAAACAAATCATTGCCTCAACAGGCTGTTAGAAAAAGTGTAGAACTTTGAGTCATACTCAGAATCAGCCATATTTGGTGGCCTAAATCCTTTTGGAACCCAAATCTGCCTAACCTGTCCCTTAAGCTGATAAGGATAAGTATTCCTCATAATATGAGGTTCTGATCTTCTTAAGGGACAAGTTAATCTGACATGACCAATTTTTTCACAGTAATAACATTTTGGAGAATGTTTTCTACCAGATTTGACAAAAGTAGTTTGGCCTTTCTTTGGAAAATTAGGATTATAGCCAATCCCACTTTTATGCATTGATTTCAGAATTCTTCCAAGAATGAGATTCTGATTATGTTCTGAATCTGTAAACCTAGCTAGGACCTTCTTGGACTCTTCAATTTTCTCAGTCAAAATGCAGATCTGTTGTTCTAAATTCTCTGAATGAGTCTTTAGGTTAGCATATCTTTCAGTTAAAAGAGTATTTTGATCAACAACCTCTTTTATCTGTGCCTTCAAGACTTTGAACCTGCTGTCCAAGGCCTTGAAGTCTTTTTCCAGCTTTGTCTTAGAAAATTCAACAGTTTTGTTTGAAAACACTAGGTCCAGGTTTTCTTTTACCTGCTCATGAATCTTAATCGTTAAAGCAGAAATCTCATTTCTATAACTTTCCTCATTTAGAAACATACTTTTGAGAATTTCAGGAAGTACATCGGAAGGACTAGCAAGTAAATTCTTTACCATGTCTTCAATGTGTCTGTCTGATGAACTTTCCTCATCATGCTTTGCCATGAAGCATAGGTTTGCTTGCTCTTCTTCTGTGTCTGAGTCACTTGATGAATCAGATTCACTCCAAGAAGCCATCATGGCTTTCTTCCTTTTGTTGTCACTATCTTTCTTCTGAAAGTTCCTGTTCTTCTTCTTTTGTGGACAATCTCTTACTAAATGATCTGCATCGCCACACTCAAAACAATTCATTACTTTAGTTTTATGTGACTGTGATGAAGATTTACCTCTGTAATCCTTGCTGCCTGAGGGTCTTGATCTCTCTCTGTTGTAATCCCTGTTACCAGAGTTTCTTTTCTTTTTGAGAATCCTGGCCAAGACCTTGGAGATCAATGCTAAAGCCTCTTCATCAACAGGCTCATCCTTAGTCTCAAGGCTTTGAGACTTTTCACTGTCTTTTGCCTTAAGTGCTAGGTTCCTGATATTTTCACTCAAATCACCTTCCACATCCTTCATAGACATTTCATGAGTGAGCAGCTTTCCTTGTAGATCATCTAGATGAAGAAGACTCAAGTCCTGAGCTTCCTCAATGGCTGTTGTCTTTGGCTTCCACTAGGCTTTTGGCAAGCTTCTCAGAATTTTTCTGACCTTCTCTTCATTTGATAACTTATTTCCCAATGACTCCAGATTGCTCACCACATCAGTGAATCTTTTGAACATCTCCTTGATGGTCTCATCTGAATTCATTTTGAACAACTCATATTGCCTCAGAAGTATGTTGATTTTTGTCTGCTTAACCTGGCTGGTTCCTTCATATGTCACCACCAGTTTATCCCATACTTCTTTGGCAATCTTGCAGTTTGACACTCTGTTAAACTCATCTGCATTTAAAGCAGAGTATAACAGATTCATAGCCTTGTAATTTTTTGATACCTTTTCCAGTTCAGTGACTGAACGATTTTCCTCAGACTTGATACTTCTGACTCCATCAATTGTAGTGTAGTACTCATGAGGACCATTCTGAAATATTGACCATAGTTCCAAGTCTTGATCTATGATGAACATCTTCATCAATGCCTTCCAGTGCATGAAGTTGTCATCACAGAACAATGGAGGTCTGTTGGCTGCCCTTCCTTGTGAGAATCCACCATCTCCTACATTACTCATAGTCACCAGATTATTAGATCTAAAAACAGTGACACATGCTCTGATACCAATTGAAAGTGTGTAATGTAGACTAAATACATGACCTAAATACTCTAGAAGGGGGGGGGGTTGAATAGAGTATGTAAACTTTTTTCAAAACTTAAAGTTTAACAAAAAGACTTTGTGTGAAACTCAAATCTCAAGGCCTTGAGATTTTAGTAAACGGTCTGAAACTTACAAAGGCAAAATACTAAGCTTCAAGGCCTTGAACTGTGAACAATTCTAAACAGATTTTGAACCCTAGTTTTACTTGAGTTGTATGCAGCAGATAATAATCAAACTGAAAAGTAAAGGAAACAAAGTAATTTACAGAGTTCAGTCCTAATGGATCTAATCTCTGCCTGAGGGATCTAGTCCCACAAGGATTGGGCAAACACTTCTTATTACTCATACAGAAACAGCCCTAGATCTTCAAGCCTAAGTGATTTCCCTTACACCTATACACCTTGTGGTTCCAAACCTATCTAGTTCCAGCTACTTACTGTTGAGCTAACAAGAACCTCTTGTTGTTCACTTTAACAACCAACCACTAGGTTAGGTGAGGTTTAAGATAATCTAGAGATACACAAATAGAAGTACAAGTGAAGAACACAGTATGAAGATAAGCTGTTGAAGCCTGGATGTGTTCCTCTAGAAAACTGGATTGATTCGATCTTCAGGAATCTGGAATGAAGCTTGAATGATTGTGTGTTTGAATGCATTATCTCCCACGATTTTTCACACCTCTCTGAGTATTCTTCAAGCCTCTCTCTCCTTTAAAATTCAAACCAGTCTCTTTTTATCCACAACTGCAACTGATTGAGAGATTTTAGGATCTCAGTTCCTACAAATCCTTCTTCTGTTTTCAAATGAAATTCAAACAGCTTCAAGTGGATATCCGTTGGAGTTTGTTGAGATTGATCCTGCACGTTTAACAACCGTGCAACAACATTGAAACACAGCAACAACAAAATCCAGAAAGATAACAGTGCTATGACTGTTTGGTTATACAGTTTCTGATAAAACTGTTTAACAGACTTAGAACAATAACCTGTATATCTTCTAAAACATATGAATCATGAAAAACAAGTTTAAGACACTTAGAAGTGAGTAAATAATCACAATACTAAGAATCAAAACCTGCAAGAAAGAATCAACTAAGTGACAGCTTAAAAATGGATTAGTCTGGGACATCTTTTTACTATTGGTTTTGACCCTGTGAGAGTTGAAGTTGTTCATTTTCAGCTTATTTTCCACCTGATACGAGGCAGAGATTTATAGATCATGATTGCAAAAATTTGAGTAATTCTATGCATACTTTTGTTTGTTGGATATGATCGCGGGTGCGTGTTATGATGTGCAGGTAACAGGTGCCGAAAAATGCATGAGATTAACTTTGATTGGAGGCAGCGTGTCAGGAAAGCTGAGCAGAAAAAAGAGAAAAAGGCTATGTGGTGCGTTCAGACGCAGGCGAGCTGCGTTCAGACGCACAAGATGGGAGCAGCAGGAAAATGGCAGAAAGACGGCTAAGTCATGCGTTCAGACGCAGGAGGTCTGCGTTCAAACGCAGGGTTCGAAGTCAGAAGTGCAGAAAAACTAAGGCCTGCGTTCAGACGCAGGCGGTGTGCGTTCAAACGCAGGACTCAACTCTCAGAAGAAGAAAAAGGCCAAGGGGTGCGTTCAAACGCAGGCGAGCTGCGTTCAAACGCACGTGTCCAGAAGTCAGGAGCCAGAGGAAGAAAAAAGGGCTAAGGCCTGCGTTCAAACGCAGGATGTGTGCGTTCAGACGCACTGCGTTTGAACGCAGGAGCGTTGCATTCGAACGCACGATGGGTTTCCAGAAGCTTCCAGGACGGGTCTTTTCGAGGGTAAAATAGGAATTTCGTGCATCAGTTTTGGAGACTGTGGCAGTATAAAAGGAGGTGTCCCAGCACTGAATTAGGGTTACGCATACACACTCACACATCTATCATCATCATCACAGCAGCCAGTTTCAGAGCCGCCAGGGTTGGAGCAGAGCAGGATTGGAGCAGTTTTCAGTATTTCAGCAAATAACTAGTTTGATCTTTTCTCTTTTTTATGAAACGTTGTTTTTCAATAATGCAAGCTAGCTAGATCTTTTGCCTAGGTTCTCGGTGAACCTAGGGTTTATGAATTCAGCAGACTTGGTTGTTTGATTTTCAGATGCATGGCTAGCTAAGCCTTAATTCAGGATGGATTGTTTATTATTCTGTCTTTTATTTTATTTACATACATGAATGGCTTGATCACCCAGGAGTGTTACAGACAGGATCTGGTGCACGAGAGTGACCAGTGAAAGTTAGGAAGAAAAGACAGGATATAGTACTCTGCCTTGATGGACCGAGAGGTGAAAAGAATCAGGGGACTAGCCCAGAAGCATTAGACCAACTGCTAGACGTTTAGGGGGAGACCGAGAGGAGAACCTGTAACCCTGGCAGAATTAGAACAAACCTGCAGATTTAGGTGGACCGAGAGGACCCAAAAATCTGCAGTCGAGTGATAGGTGCATGAGACCGAGAGGAGATTGTACTATTGGTATGCAGGCATAAACAAAACCACTGTGTGTGTCTGAAATTGAATATACCGTGAAAGCTGGAGAGTAACCCTAGGGGATCCTGGAACCTAGATTCTTAGAATTACCGACTTTTACAACTATAACAATTTCTGCAAAATATTCAACAGAAAAATAAAATAAGCTTTTATAAATACTGTTTTATTTACTGCAATTTAGTAGAGTCAAATCCCAAACCTTCCTCCTTTTTACAAACTTTGTGTCTAATTCTAATTCTAATTAGCAACAACTTAAACTGTTCTCGAGGGTTCGACAACCAGAGTCACAATTACATACTCTATATTACTTGATCGTACACTTGCGAAAAAGCACATAGGTTTACGCTGTCACTAAGTTCTGTAAAAACTGTCAGCAGCTCAAGGCACATCTCAAGGCCTTGGAGCTCTAAACCTGCTTCACAAAATTTCAAAGTTAAACCCAAATAACTTTGATTCTTCCTGTTCTGATCATCTGCAATTGTGTTAGATATATAAATAGTATAATGCAAAAGTATATGCAGTAAACCACTGATTTATATAATCAGACATCGAATCTGCAACACAGAATTATTAGAACATATAGCATAATGGAATAACCCAAGGATTTGAAGTTCATTCAAAATCTCAAGCCCTTGAGATAACTGAGATGCTTTGCTGCTTATGTCTTAGTCTTCTGTCTTTGTCTTTTGTCTTTCATCACTCAAAACAATTACCAACAAAAATACATTCAGGGATCTTGACTCAACATAGAAAATCTAGTGACTTCAAGTCTAAGGATGACAATACCGTTTTCACCACAAGAAGCGCTTGTGACTCAACATAACATGTATGTAGCCTTCTCGGAGATGGGTCAATCCAGTTCGCCATTACCCTTAATGCACACCCATGTGTTGGATCTTGATATCTTCATATCAATCCAACCCCATACCAGTCTATCGATTATTGTCCTATTAATAATTATACTGGACTAGGGATATTAAAGATAAACAACACATAATTCTAAGGACTTAATTATATTAAATATCCAATAAATAATACAATGAATGTTCTAGCCAAAAAAATTCATACTAAACTATATTGCCTCTAGGGAATCTATTCCAATAGTCTCCCACTTGCACTAGAGCCAATCTGATGCATCTCGTATGCCAATGCTCCTAGTGTTCCCTTCATGCTTCCACTGAACAAGCGGCTTTGTAATTGAATCTGATAGATTCTCATCTGTAGGAATCTTGCATATCCGAACGTATCCTCTATCAATAAAATCTCGAATAAGATGATACTTCCTGAGCACGTGCTTGGATTTATGGTCTGACCGGGGCTCCTTTGAGTGCGCGATCGCCACAGTGTTGTCATAGTACAACTCGACTGGATCCGCAATGCTAGGAACCACCCCAAGTTCAGAAACAAATTTTCTGATCCAAACAGCTTCTTTTGCTGCGCCATTCACATCAATGTACTCAGCCTCTGTTGTAGAATCAGCCACCGTCTCTTGCTTGGAACTCTTTCAGCTCACCGCTGCTCCATTCAGGCAAAACACATATCCCGACTGTGATCTAAAGTCATGTATGTCGGTTTGGAATCTTTCATCCGTGTAACCCCTTACACGTAACTCTTCTTCACCGCGAAATATCAAGAAAGCATCCTTAGTTCTTCTCAAGTACTTTAGGATGTTCCTTACTGCAATCCAGTGACTCTCACTCGGATTGGATTGGTATCGGCTTGTCATACTCAAAGAATATGACACATCTGGTCTAGGACACAACATGGCGTACATGATAGATCCTATGGCTGAGGCATATGGAATTCTACGCATGCGTTTCTTCTCAATCTCATAGGGAGGACAACCACTCTTCGAAAGAGTGATTCAATGTGACATGGGCAAGAATCCCTTCTTGGAATCTTGCATGTTGAATCGCTTCAGCACCTTTTCAATATATGTACTCTGACTTAGGCCTAGCAGTCTTTTAGATCAATCTCTATAGATCTTTATACGAAGTATATAGGCTGCTTCCCCTAAGTCTTTCATTGAGAAACACTTTCCTAGCCAATCATTAACAGATTGCAGCATGGGAACGTCGTTTCCAATGAGTGGTATGTCATCTACATACAAGACCAGAAAAGCTATAGAGCTCCCACTAACCTTATTGTAGACACAAGACTCATCTTTGTTTCTTATGAAGCCAAAATCTTCGACTACTTCATCAAGACGTTGATTCCAACTCCTTGAAGCTTGCTTCAATCCATAAATGGATCGCTGCAGCTTACAGACTTTATTGGCTTGCTTTGGATCTTCAAAACCCTCCGGATGTGTCATTTACACGTCCTCGAGGAGATTCCCATAGAGGAATGCTGTTTGACATCCATCTGCCAAATCTCATAGTCATAGTATGCTCCAATTGCAAGTAGGATTCGGTGGATTTGGTCATAGAGACTAGTGAAAAGGTTTCATCATAGTCAGTACCATGAATCTGTCTGAATCCATTAGCCACCAATCGGCCATCATAGGTATTCACATTACCACCCATGTCGATCTTCTTCTTTAAGACCCACTTGCAACCTATGGGCCGCCCCCTTCGCGTGGTTCCACCAAAGTCCATACTTTGTTCGTATACCTGGATTCCATCTCGGAACTCATGGGTTCAAGCCACTCCTGAGAGTCTGGTCTTTTCATGGCCTCTTCATAGGTAGTGGGCTCATCATCTATGAGCATCATGTCACCGGAATCAGTCACGAGAAGTCCATACCTCTCAGGTTCCTGGCGCACTCTACTAGATCTACGAAGCTCTTGTGTCACCTGAACAGGCCGTTCCACAACTTCTTGTGGATCATGTTCATGTTCCATAGTTGGTTCAGTGATTTGTGGTTCTTGAATTTCTTCAATTTCTACAATCCTCATTACTTCTTTAGAGACAAACTCTCTCTCTAGAAACACGCCGGACCGAGCAACAAACACTTTGTTCTCAGTTGGATTGTAGAAGTAGTAACCCTTAGTTTCCTTCGGGTACACCACAAACTTACACCTATCCGACTTTGGCCCGAGCTTGTCTGATTGTGAACGCTTTACATAAACATCGCAGCCCCAAATCTTCATGAACGACAGTGTGGGACGCCTCCCACTCCACATCTCATGTGGTGTCTTCATGAGTGATTTAGATGGAATACGGTTAATGGTGAAAGCTGCACTTAATAGAGCATAGCCATAAAATGATAATGGAGATTGGTTTGACACATCATAGATCGAACCATATCTAATAGAGTTCGATTCCACCCCTCAAACACACCATTATGGCATTCCGGGTGGAGTGAGTTGGGACACGATCCCACACTCTCTAAGATAGTCGTCAAACTCTTGGCTCAAGTATTCTCCTCCACGATCCATATCTTTTGAAATCATCAGTAAATGTGATGAAGTAGACGTATTTACCCCTGGAAGGCGTGGCAAATGGCCCACACACATCGTTGTGTATGAGCGCCAATCGCTCACTAGTCCTCTCAACTTTATTATTGAAAGGGGACTTTGTCATTTTTCCCAACAAACAAGCCTCACATGTCTCATATGATTCAAAATCAATTGAGTATAGAAATCCATCCTTATGGAGTCTAGATACACATTTCTCGTTTATGTGACCTAAACGACAGTGCCATAAGTAAGCATGATTTAAATCATTTATTTTAATCCTCTTGGTATTAACGTTGTAGACAGGATTACTTAGATCAAGGACATATAGTCCATTAAATAATTGCGCACTACAATAGTGACATTATTAAAATAAAAGGAACAACAATTGTTCTTTATTGAAATAATAAAACCTTCCTTTTCCAAACAAGAAATAGAAATAATGTTTCTGCTCAAAGCAGGCACAAAATAGCAATGATTTAATTCTACAACTAATCCTGAAGGCAGAGACAGCTCACACACGCCCACGGCGAATGTAACAACCTTTGCTCCATTCCCAACGCGCAGGTCTATCTCCCCTTTAGCCAATCTTGTACTTCTCTTTAGATCATGCAAATTTCGATCAATGTGAGATCCACATCCAGTATCCAATACCCATGATGTAGAGATAGTTCAATTGACATCTACAACAAAAATACTTGGTGGTGGTGGAATCACTATTCCAAGCCTCTTGTCCTCCAGATATTTTGGGCAGTTCCTCCTCCAGTGTCCAGGCTGACTGCAGTAGTGACACTCACCTTTAGTCACACCTTTGGCAATGCCACCAAGAGGCTTAATGGCAGGTTCCTTGGACTTGGCAACTGACTTGCCTTTGCCCTTGGACGATGAGGCAAACCTTTTGCCCTTTCCTTTTTGCACCATCATAATGGCCTTGCCCTTACCCTTGTTGATGCTTTGTTCAGCTTTCCTCAACATATTGAGTAAATCTGGAAGTGGTTTCATGATCTCGTTCATGTTATAGTTCATAATGAACTGTCCATAACTCTCAGGCAACGATTAAAGCACGAGATCGGTGGCCAACTCTTGGCCGACCGGAAACCCTAGTCGGACGAGATTCTCCAAGTATTCGATCATGTGGAGTACATGAGGTCCCATAGGGTTTCCATCATCTAGATGACACTTGAAAAATGCCTTAGAAACCTCATACGTCTTAAACCTTGCCTGCTCTTGGAAGAGCTGCTTCAAATGCTCAATCATATCGACATCATTCATGTTCTCGTGTTGCTTCTAAAGCTGAGAAGTCATGGGGCATATCATAAGGCAGGCCACATCATTAGCGTCATCAACACGCTTTTGATACGCCTTTAGGGATGCATGGGTATTGTTCTCTGGACCTGCAGGAACTTGCTCCTCTATTGCGTACATTTTCTTCTCTTGCTTGAGAACGATTCTCAAGTTTCTGTACCAATCATGGAAGTTGGTTACAGAGAGCTTTTCCTTCTCAAGGACAGATCGTAGGAAATGTTGTGAACTCGATGAGTTGTTTGCCATTTGGAATTCTACAAAAGGAAAATATGCAAGTTTTAAAATTTGTGAATTTTTGACTATATTCAATAATGGATAGTTTATCAAATATAGCTCCCTCTATTTTTCTACGGATTAATAACCACCAAGATATTAATGCCGAAAATATCCGTATATTTTCTAGTGGACCAAGATCCATGTTTCATCTCCTTTTGAGCTTGCTTGGGCAAGTCACCCAAAATCTGACTACTTTAGGTAGGAACAATTCCAATTGCATCCCTATGCAACTCTTGGTTCAATTGGGCAAATAACTCCTTATTTATCCATCGTTATGGATAATCCCAATTGATTGCCTCTTGGTTTTAATCATATTAATAGCCTAGTTATGTCCAACCTCTTATTTAAAGAATTGCACATTACTTGTTTGTGCCATCGCATTCCATCATTATGAACCAAGTCGCCTTGCTTTGGCATGCAAGAAATTGATAAATCATGATGATAATGAGTGTTTAAATATCGAGAAGGCAAAAACACAATATTTGGATTTTGAGGGATTTTAAAATTTAATTTAATTATTTTGTTGATCTATATCAACTTGATCTATCTATTTGAGTTTGGGCACAACTCCAAATAATAGATTCGGGTTGTCTAATTATCTTATTATCCTAATTGTATGCATCATCCGTACACCAACCACTAAATATTAAGACAATAAAATAAAAAACCACAAAATAAATTATAAACTTGATGTGGATATGGACTTTTCTAGACTAAGATAATTCCATGCCAATGGAATTATCTATGAACCCTAAAAGCAAACACATCTCCATGCGTCTCCATCTTTTGGTCCATCCTTCACAGTCATGTGGAATGCTCCATGCTCCATATTTTGTGGCTCCTTTTGACTTTGGGCTTCTTTTCTTCAATCTCGGCTAATCATCTATTCTATCTAGCACTAGCTAATCAACTATACTAAATAAAATAAATCTCACAAGTTGAGAGAAAAAAATGGCTCGCAGCCCATAAACCCTAATTAATTATTACAGAATTTGATCAGCTCGCAGGTCGTAAACCAAACAACAAAATTTAACAATCACACCAAAACACATCCTAAGTCCATATCCAACCACCATGCGATTTTCACATAAACAGTTTAAATCCAATTTTAACACGCTTGGTCAATTTTTAATTGATTTTAGGATTTCTAGGGTTAAAAGGGTCCAAGGGGCCCACCATCTAATGGCTGAACACTATTGTAGCCGTCCCGGGCCAAGCCTAGGCCGGTTGGTCCAATCCTAGGGGTCGGTCGGCCGCCTAGGCCTTCGGCCGAGGTGGCTTGGGCGGCAAGGAAGGAGGAGGGGAGGTCCCTAGGGGCCGAACCTCCAAGTTGTTTCCAAAAAAACTCGTTCATTGTTCCCCAAGTCCAAAAAGTTTCCAAATTTGAAACTACTTTCCAAATTGGTGCCCAAACCCTAGATCTAAGATCCTAAAGTTTCTCAAACTCACTAATTCATGCATCCAATGCAAAAACTAGGTCTTGTTTTGTTTGATTATTGACAAATTGTGTCATATGCTTGATTTGTCTTGTTTTACGCGATAAACAATAAATTTAAAGTGTAAAGCTATCAAAACGTAACACATAAACCACGTCTATGTTCTACGACATGTGGATCTGATACCACTGTAGATTTTTTATCATGGATACACAGCGAAAAAGATAATTTATCCATTTAATACCCTCCAAGGATCACAGGAAGAGAAGCATAACGATGGTAAAGGAAGAATCATGTTACACACCTTAGAGTTTCTACTGTGATGTCTTGTAATTTGAATTGTGTCACGTCTCTACGGTTGATCCACACCTAGAGTTGAGATCTAGATCTTCCTTCTCCTTTGTGCTAGCTTGGACCGGAGGAAGAGGAAGAAGAAATCACACAACACGAGGAAACAAGGAGGTTTCGGCCTCCTTTGTTGGCCAACGGGGACGGGGCGGCGCAAGGGGGTCGGTTCGGCCCTCTTGTTGCTTGCTCTCTCTCCTTTTTTCTCTCCCACTCAAGTTATGAATAATAGATTCATAATTGTGGGAAGGAAGGAGCATCCTTTATATAGTCCAACAAATCCTTGTTAACTACCTAAAGGCCCTATTCTAGTCCATTACTAAAATTTGGTTTAGTCCCTTCCTTAAAAATTAGTCCTACTAAGTTTGCAAGGTGTTGCAAATTGATCCTTCTAATTAGTTAATCATATTAATTAATTCCCAAATCTAGTTCAACTATATCTAGCGTGTGACCCAATAGGATCTATCTACTTGGTAGCAACAATTCGCTAATATGGAGCGGTCTCTAGCAAGACATCCATTCTAGCCAACTAATAGAATAGTCATCCGACAAACCTTGTGAAAGTAATTGTCACATCCCTTTGTCTCCATATCCGGATTGGACTCGAGACATACAAGTCACACTCATATGTCCAATCCATAGTTTCTCGATCCTGGGAATAGCCTTATTCTTGCAAATAATATCAATATCCCATATTGATTTATTTGAGTCTGGCCAGACATTCTATAAGCACTATCCCTCGAGTGGCCTCGGATATTTGCTCCCGTTATGTGGGAGGGAAAAATTCTATCTACGTCTACTACGATTTCTAAGCTTGCTTCTTATTGTAACCGGTACACGCCTTTATAGCTATCCAGTTACGGTGTAGCGTTTGACGCTACAAAAATCACAATAAACCACAAATAGACAATCTAGTGACTTCAAGTCTAACGATGACAATACCGTTGTCACCACGAGAAGCGCTTGTGACTCAACATAACATGTATGTAGCCTACTCGGAGATGGGTCAATCCAGTGCGCCATTACCCTTAATGCACACCCATGTGTTGGATCATGAAATCTCCATATCAATCTTGCCCCATACTAGTCTATAGATGATTGTCCTATGAATCATTATATTGGACTAGGTATATTTATGATAAAAAACACAATTGTAAATCTAAGGACTTCATTATATTAAATATCCAATAAATAATACAATGAATGTTCTAGCCAAAATAAGTTCATACTAAACTAGATTGCCTCTAGGGCATCTATTCCAACACCCCCCACTCCACATCTCATGCGGTGTCTTCATGACTGACTTAGATGGAACACGGTTAATGGTGAAAGCTGCACTCAATACGGCATAGCCCCAAAATGATAATGGAAGATAAGTCTGAAACATCATACATCGAACAATATTTAATAGAGTTCGATTTCTCCTCTCGGACAGGCCATTCGATTGTCGCGTTCCTGGTGGAGTGAGTTGGGATATTATCCCACACTCTCTAAGATAGTCGTCAAACTCTTGGCTCAAGTTTTCTCCTCCAGGCTCTGATCGTAGAGCCTTAATACTTTTGCCAAGCTGCTTTTCTACTTGATTTTTTAATTCTTTGAACATTTCAAAGGATTCAGATTTGGGCTTCATAAGGTATACAAATCCATATCTACTGAAATAATCAGTAAATGTTGTGAATTAGACATAACCACCCCTGGAAGGCGTGGCAAATGGCCAACATACATCAATATGTACTAGCGCCAATTGCTCACTAGTCCTCTCACCTTTCTCATCGAAAGGGGAATTTTTCATTTTTCCCAATAAACAAGACTCACATGTCTCATACGATTCAAAATCAAATGAGTATAGAAATCCATCCTTATGGAGTCTAGATACACATTTCTCGTTTATATGGCCTAAACGACAGTGCCATAGATAAGCAAGATTTAAATTATTTATTTTAACCATCTTAGTATTAATGTTATAGACAGGATTGCTTAGATCAAGGATCTATAATCCATTAAATAATTCCCATTACAATAGTGAATACTATCAAAATAAATGGAACAACAATTGTTCTTTATTGAAATAGTAAAATCATCCTTGTCAAAACAAGAAATAGAATTAATGTTTCTGATCATTTCAGTCACAACATAGCAATTATTTAATTCTAAAACTAATCCGAAAGGCAGAGACAACTCGTAGACGCCTACGGCCAATGCGGCAACTCTTGCTCCATTCCCAACGCGCAGGTCTATATCCCCTTTCGCCAATGTTCTACTTTCTATTTAGATCTTGCACATTTGGACAAATGTTAGATCCACATCCAGTATCCAATACCCAGGATGAAGAGACAGTTAGTTTGACATCTATAACAAAAATACCTGGTGGTGGTGGAATCACTATTCCAATCCTCTTGTCCTCCAGATATTTTTGGGCAGTTCCTCCTCCAGTGTCAAGGCTAACTGCAGTATTGACAGTCACCTTTAGTCACACCTTTGGAAATGCCACCAACAAGCTTAAGGGCAGGTTCCTTGGGATTGGCAAATGACTTGCCTTTGCCGTTGGAAGATGAGGCAAACCTTTTTCCCTTTCCTTTCTGCACCATCATTATGGATGTTCCATTACCCTAGTTGATGCTTTGTTCAACTTTCCTCAACATGTTGAGTAAATCTGGCAGAGGTTTCACGATCTCATTCATGTTATAGTTCATGATGAACTGCCCATAACTTTCAGGCAACGATTGCAAGATGAGATCGGTGCACAACTCTTGGCCTACCGGAAACCCTAGGCGGCCTAGGCTCTCAAGATAGCCTATCATGCATAACACGTGCGGCCCCATGGGGTTTTTTTCTCAAAGATGAAATTCGAACAATTACTTGAAAACTTCATACCTCTGAAACATAGCCTGCTGTTGGAAGAGCTTCTTCAAGTGTGCGATCATAACGACTGCATTCATGTTATCGTGTTACTTCTGAAGCTCAGAGGTCATGGTGCAAAGCATTAGGCAGGCCACATCATTAGATTCATCAACACGCTTCTAATACGCCTTTAGGTTGCAGGAGTGTTGTTTTCCGGACCATCAGGAACTGGCTCCTCTAGAGCGTACAGTTTCTTTTCTTTCTTGAGAACAATTCTCAAGTTTCTGTACCAGTCTAGAAAATTGGTCCCTGATAGCTTGTCCTTCTCAAGGACAGAGCGTAGCGAGTGAGATGAGTTTGATGAGTTGTTTGCCAATGGAATTCTAAAAAAAGGAAAATACGCAAGTTTTATTATTTTGTGAACAATTAACTATATTCAATAATGGCTAGATTATTAAACACAACTCCCACTATTATTCTACGGATTAATAACCCTCAAGATATTAACCCGGAATATATCATTATATTTTCTAGTGGGACAAGACCCATATTTCACTTCCTTTTGAGCTTGCTTTGAAAGTCACCCAAAAGTTAGTTATTTGGGTAGGAAAAATTCCAATTGCATCACAGGCAACTCTTGCTTCTATTGGGAAAATAACTCCTTATTTATCTATCCCATAGATAATCCCAATTGATTGCCTCTAGGTTTTTAATCCTTATTAAAATACCCCATCACGTCCAACCTCTTACTCCAACAATTGCACACTATGTGTGCCATCGCACCACATGATGATGAATCAAATCACCCTGCTTTGGCACGCACGAATTGATTAATCAATCTTGTGATGAGTGTTTAAGTAACGAGAGAGCAAAACGTAATATTTTATTTTGAGGGATTTTACTTTCAATTTTAAATTTTTTTGTTGATCTATATCAACTGATTTACTTATTTGAGTTTGGGCACAACTCGAAATAAAAGATCCGGGTTGTTAATTATCTTATTATCAAATTGCATGCATCATCCATACATCAACAACAATAATAAGACAATAAAATAAACATCTACAAAACAGTAAATAACGTGATATGGACATGTCCTCCTAAACTAAGATATTCTCAAGCCAGAGAATATCTATGAACCCTAGAATAAAAACGCATCTTCATGTGTCTCCATCTTTTTGGTCCATCCTTCATAGTCTTGTGGAATGCTCCATGTCGTGGCTCCTTCAATTCTTAGGGCTTCTTTTTCTTCAATATTGGCTATCATATATTTTATCTAGCACTAGCTAACATCTATACTAAAAAAATAAATCTCACAAGTTGAGAGAAAAATACCGGGTCGCAGGCCGTAAACCTTAATTAATTATTACATCAAATTGATCAGCTCACAGGCCGTAAACAAACCACAAAATTAAACATCCACAACAAACCACATCTAAGGCCATATCCAATCACCATACAAATTTCACATAAACTGTTAAAACCAATTTTTAACGCGCTTAGTCAATTTTAGTTGATTTTTGGATAACTAGGATCAAAACGGTCCAAGGTTCCCAGACATACACTTGGCTGAACCCCTATGAGATCGCCTAAGACCTTGGGCCACCCGGCCCCTAGCCCACACGGCAAGGCCGTGCGCTAGGGTTGCCCCGACCCCTAGGCCGAACCTTGCTTGGGCGGCAAAGAAGGAGGGGCGGTCCCCTAGAAGGGGTGAACCTCCTTAGGAGTTGTTTCCAAAACAAATCCTTGCCTTTGTTGCCCAAGTTTGGTTGTTTCCTTATTTGAAAAAATTCCTTTTTCCAATACGACGCCCAAAACCCTAGATCTGAGATCCAACAATTTCTCAAACTCACTAATTCATATATCCAATGAAAGAATTTGATCTTGTTTGGTTGAATCATGTTCAGCATGCATCCAATATGCTTAATTTGTTGTAACACAATAATCAACAATTAAAGGTGATAAACAGCAAAAACGTAACAAATAAACAGCGTTATGCTCTATGACATGTGGCTCTGATACCCCTGTAGGGTTTTGATCATGGATGCGTAGCGAAAAGATAATAAATTCATCCAATCAAGTCCCTCCAAAGATCACAGGGAGAGAAATCATGACGATGGTAAGAGAATAGTGTTATGTACGTTTGAGTCTCCTTGATGAATTCTAACGAGAAAATTATTACGTCTCTATGGTTGATCCACGCCTAGATGTGAGACCTAGATCTTCCAAACGCCTTGTGCTAACAAGGAGGAGTTGAAGAGGATGAAGAAATCACGCAACGAAGCATCAAAGAGAGGGGAGACCTCTCTTGTGGCCGACGGGGTGGGCAGACGACAAGGGGGCTTCGACCTCCTTGTTTATCTTGCTCTCTCCTTCCTTCTCTCCTACTCAAAGTATGTTATGAGCATAAGTTGTAGGGAAGGAAGCTAGGATCATCCTTTATATAGTCCAAGAACTCCGTGTTTACTACATAAAGGCCCTCTCCTAATCCTACGCAAGTTCAGATTAGTCCAACTTGCATATTAGTACTACTAAGTTAGCAAGTTGTTGCAATGTGATCCTTCCAATTAATTAATCATATTAACTAATTATTTCCCAATTCTAGTTCACCTCTATATGGCGTTTGACCTCATAAGTTATTTTTAGTTGGTAGTAACTATTAACTAATATGGAGCGGCCTCTAGCAAGACATCCATTCTAGCCAACAAATAGAACAGTCACCATGACAATCCTTGTGCAAGAATTGTCTCATCCCTTTGTCCAAATCTCCGGATTGGACACGCGACATACAAGTCACACTCGTATATCCAATCCACATTTCCTCAATCCTGAGAATAGCCTTATTCGTGCAAATAACATCAATATCATATATTGATTTATTTGAGTCTAGCCAGACATTCTATAAGCACTTTCCCTTGAGTGGCCTAGGATATTTACTCCCGAGATGTGGGAGGGTAAAATTCTATCTACGTCTACTACGATTTCTAAGCTTGCTTCTTATTGTACCCGATGCATGCCTTTATGGCTACCCAGTCACGGTGTAGCGTTTGACGCTACTAGAATCACAATAATCCACACTTAGATAATCTAGTGACTTCAAGTTTAAGGATGACAATACCGTTGTTACTGCGAGAAGCACTTGGGACTTTACGTAACATGTATGCAGCCTTTTCGGTCAATCCAGTATGCTATTACTCCTAAGGCACACCCATGTGTTGGATCATGATATCTCCATACCAATCAAACCCCATACTAGTCTATAGATGATTGTCCCATTAATCATTATAATGGACTAGGGATATTTAAAATAAACAACACAATTGTAAATCTAAGAACTTCATTATTATTAGATATCCAATAAATAATACAATGAACATTCTAGCCAATTTATTGTTCATACTGTTGACTGAAAGACTTCTAAGTGTGTTTTGAGAAGTAACTATTTAGAGTGATGAAAGAAAAACACTAAGTATTTCTAAGGATCTAAGGCCTTGAGATACAGATCAGAGCTTCAAAGATTTGAGAGTAGTTTTCTTTACAGTATGATCTAATAATCTTGTGATGCAGGTGTTCTATCTAATGTGTTAAGATTAGAGATTTTCTCCAAATATCCTTGTTATACACAATTGCAGATGTCCTAATCAGAGTTAATCAAAGGTTTCTGATCTTAATATTGAAAGACTGTGAAGCATGTTCAGAGCTTCAAGGCCTTGAGATGTGTCTTAAGTTGCTGTTAGTTTTACAAAATAATTTTATTCTCTCTTGCAGGACTTGATTTTATTATTATGATTGTTTAATGACTTTTACAAGTCTTAAACTGGGTTATCATGAGTAATATGTTTCAGAAGTTAATCAAGTTATTGCTTTATTCATTTGATCATGTTTTTATTCAGAAATTGGAAATCCAAACAGACTTGGTGCTGTTATATTTCTGGATTTTGTTGTTGCTGTGTTTTAATGTTGTTGCAGGTTTTAAACGTGCAAATGCAATCTCAACAAAATCCAACGAATATCTACTCAAAGTTGTTCTGAATTGCAGTTATAAAGGATGAGGATTTGCAGGAACTCAGATCCTAAAATCTCTCATTCAGTTGCAGAGAGTGGATAAAAGACTTGTTTGAAATTTGAAATATAGAGAAGCTTACAGAGAACTGAGAGAGGTGTGATACATTCATGCAAGATCATACATTCAATCCCTCACAAATTCATGCTTCAATTACAACTTTCTGAAGATCAATCATTCCAGTTTCATGAAGTGTTTGCCCAATCCTGGTAAGTAATAAGAAGTGTTTGCCCAATCCTGGTGGGATTAGATCCCTCAGGCAGAGATTAGGTGCATTGGGACTGAACACTGTAAATTGCCTTGTGTTCTTTACTTTACAGTTTTGCTATTTCCTTCTGTAAGCAACTCAAATCAAACTAGGGTTTATAAACTGTTTAGAACTGGTGATAGTTCATGGCCTTGAAGCTTTCTGTTTGCCTTAGAAAGTTGCTGACTAGTTTTTCAAAATGTCAAGGCATTGAGAGTTGAGTTACTTACTTGTTCACTTAGTTAAAATTTGTGTTTTAGCAAAAAGTTTCCATACTCTATTCAACCCCCCCCCCCCTCTAGAGTATTTTATTCCTGTATTTAGTCTACATTACAAAATTTCAATTGGTATCAGAGCTTGGGTCACTACTATAGATCAAACAATTTTGTGACTATGAGTGATGTAGGAGATGGTGGCTTCTCACAAGGAAGGACATCAAACAGACCTCCATTGTTCTGTGGTGATAACTTAATGCACTGGAAGACATTGATGAAGATGTTCATCATAGATCAAGACATGAAATTGTGGTCAATATATCAGAATGGTCCTCATGAGTATTACACTACCATAGATGGAGTTAGATGCATCAAGTCTGAGGATAATCTCTCAGTTACTGAACTGGAAAATGTATGAAAAAATTACAAGGCTATGAATTTGTTATATTGTGCTCTTAATGAAGATAAGTTCAACAGAGTATCAAATTGAAAAAGTGCCAAAGAAGTATGGGACAAACTGGTTGTGACATATGAAGGAACAAGTCAAGTTAAACAGACCAAGATTAACATACTTCTGAGGCAATATGAACTGTTCAAGATGAAATCAGATGAGACCATCAAGGAGATGTTCAAAAGATTCACTGATGTGGTGAATAATCTGGAGTCATTGGAAAAAAAGCTTTCAAATGAGGAAAAGGTTAGGAAAATTCTGAGGAGTTTGCCAAAATCCAAGTGGGAGCCAAAGACAACAGCTATTGAGGAAGCTCAGGATTTAAGTCTTCTTCAGCTAGATGATCTACAAGGAAAGCTGCTCACTCATGAAATGTCTATGAAGGATGTAGAAGGTGATGTGAGTGAAAACATCAAGAACTTAGCACTCAAGGCTAAAGACAATGAAATATCTCAAAGCCTTGAGAATGAAGATGAGCATGATGACGAAGAGTCGTTAGCATTGATCTCCAAGGCCTTGACCAGGATTCTCAAGAAGAAGAGAAACTTTGGTAACAGAGACTAAAACAGAGAGATATCAAGACCTTCAAGCAGCATGGACTACAAAGGTAAGTCTTCATCACAGTCACATAAAACTAAAGTAATGAATTCTTTTGAATGTGGTGATACAGATCATTTAGTAAGGGATTGTCCACAAAAGAAGAAGAACAGGAACTTTCAATAGAAAGACAGTGACAACAAAAGGAAGAAAGCCATGATGGCCTCTTGGAGTGATTCTGATTCATCAAGTGATTCAGACACTGAAGAAGATCAAGAAAATTTATGCTTCATGGCTAAACATGATGAAGAAAAGTCTTCAGACTGACATATTGAGGAAATGGTAAAAAATCTTCTTGCTAGTCCTTGTGATGTACTTCCTCAAATTATCAAAAGCATGTTTTTAAATGACGAAAGTTATGGAAATGAGATTTCATCTTTAAATATTAAGATTCATGAGCAGGTAAAAGGAAACCTGGACCTAGTTTTTGCCAACAAAACTGTTGAAGTTTCTAAGACAAAAATTGAAAAGGCATGTTGATCTAAAGACTCATTCAGAGGATATAGAACAACAAATCTGTTCTTTGACTGAGAAACTTCAAGAGTCTAAAAAGGTCCTAGCTTATTTTACAGGCTCAGAACATAATCTGAATCTCATTATTCAATGCATAAAAGTGGGATTGGCTACAATCCAAATTTTCCAAAGAAAAGACAAACTACTTTTGTCAAATCTGGTAGCAGACATTTTTCAAAATGTCATTACTGTGGAAAAATTGGTCATATTAGATTAACTTGTCCCTTCAGAAAATCAGAACCTCACATTATGAGGAACACTTATCCTTATCAGCTTAAGGTACATGTTAGGAAGATTTGGGTTCCAAAAGGAATTAAACCACCAAACATGGCTGATTCTGAGTAGGACTCAAAGTTCTGAACACGGTCTAACAGCCTGTTAAGGCAATGATTTACTTTTGCAGGATGTCACCAAGGCCTTGAAAGATCAGAAATTGATATTAGACAGTGGCTGTTCAAGACATATGAGTGGAAAGAAGTCTCTTTTCACTGAGCTCACATAAAAATCTGGAGGAACAATTACACATGGTGACAAAGCAAAATGCAATATTATTTGTATAGGTAGTATTGGTAATGGTTCTACCAATTCTATCTCTGATGTTTATCTTGTGGATGGACTTAAATATAATCTTCTTAGTATTTATCAATTATGTGATAAAGGTTATAAAGATATATTTAACAAGGAGAAATGTGTGGTGCAAGATGAGAAATCTGGACATTGCATACTCACTGCTCCTAGATCATATAATCTATATGCTATGAGTACTAACAGTGTTGCAGATGACAAGTTGAAATGCCTCAAGGCCTTGAAGGAAG
Organism: Linanthus parryae; assembly: GCA_023055425.1. Classification (NCBI taxonomy): domain Eukaryota; kingdom Viridiplantae; phylum Streptophyta; class Magnoliopsida; order Ericales; family Polemoniaceae; genus Linanthus; species Linanthus parryae. The sequence continues at coordinate 4,293,653 of JALGPY010000019.1, read as the reverse complement.
ATTCAAAGCTTTTTCATAGAAGCTTGGGCATATTAGCATACACACCTTGAATAAACTCATCTCAAAGGATTTGGTAAGAGGATTACCATAACAAAAAATTTCAGATTATGAGGTCTGCAAGGCATGTGTACAAGGTAAACAAACAAGAAGCTCATTCAAGCCAAAGAAATTTGTAAGTACTTCCAGACCCTTAGAACTGTTGCATATGGACTTGTGTGGTCCCATGAGATTTCATACTCCAAAAGGTAAGAGGTATATGCGTGTGATAGTAGATGATTATTCTAGATTTATATGGGTGATGTTTATTAGAGACAAAATTGAAGCATTATCTGAATTTTCTAGACTATGCAAAGAGCTTCAAACTATGAAAATTTTCCTGTTGTATTTATTAGAAGTGATCATGGTAGGGAGTTTGATCAACTCGACTTTGATTTATTTCGTGCAAAGCATGGCATATCACACAACTTTTCTGCACCTAGTACTCCAAAGCAAAATGGAGTAGTTAAGAGGAAAAATAGGACACTTGAGGATATGTCTAGAACCATGCTCCTTGAAAGTAATTTGCCAAAGTTCTTGAGGGCAGAAGCTGTTAATACTGCCAATTATGTGTCGAATAGAAGTTTGATTAGGCCTATTTTGAAAAAGAATCCTTATGAACTTTTTAAAGGTATGAAGCCTAGTGTCTCTTATTTCAAACCTTTTGGTTGTATTTCTTTTGTGCATAATAATGGTAGAGACAGTCTTGGTAAGTTTGATGCTAGAAGTGATGAAGGCGTATTTCTTGGATATTCTCAAACTAGCAAAGCTTATAGAATTTACAATAGAAAAACCAAGATTGTGGAAGAGAGTGTTCATGTGATTTTTGATGAAAGTACTAAGTGTAATACCCGAGATTTTCCTAATTATATTTTAGTAATTTGTGAATTTTAATTAGTTAGTGTGTGATGATTTTTTAAGTTTTATAAATATTAACTTATAAACATTTATTTATATAACATATATATATATACACCTATTTTTAGTATAAATATTAAAATGTTTATTTTACATAAATAATAATTTTATTATTTGTCGTGTATCCCTCGTTATCACGTTTATAAATTTTCGTCGCGTTTAAAACGTTCGCCGAGAGTTAATTTCCGTCGTGCACCACTTCTCACGTGTCGAACCACCGCGTGACTTAGCGAATCCGCCACACCGAATAACATTCTCTCACCCATCACTTCACCTTTTCTTTTTTGTTCCTTTTTTTTTTCTTCTTCCCTCTGCTTCGTCCGTGACCTGCTGTGGCCGCCTGAGACCCGTACCTCCCCTGGAACGACCACCCACGCCCGCCTCCTTCACCAGCTAGCTACCTAGCCTAGCTTCCCCTTTCAAATAAAATCACCAGTTCATCACCCCCTCTCTCCTTAATCTCCTCCTTCTTCATCGTCTTCACCTCCATTTCCACCCTCTGTTCTTGCCGAGACCAAACCCAGCAAAACCAGAGAAATCAGCCACCACCACCTTCGGCCACCACCTCCGATCTCCTCCAACACCACCACCGTTCCACCATCAATCCACCACCATCGTTGTCTCACAAAACCCAGCTCCTCCCTGCTCTGTTTTGCCGAGCCTAATATCAGCCAAAACAGAGCCTCACAAACCCCAATCACAACCTCCAATTACCGTCACCACTCACCACCATCACAACCTCTCTCCCTCCTTGCTCTCTGCCTCGGTGACAACCCAGAACAGCAGCAGCAGCGCCGGAAGTAGCCCCGACTCCGCCCCTGCCACCGGACCCGAAAATTCGACCGACCCTTCACCACCGCGCCTACCTACTTCTCTCCGCCTCTATGTCGCGACCGGACGAAGCCCATCCTCCGGAGCTAACCGGCGACCGATACCCAGAACCATCACCGCCTCCATTACCGTCGAAGCTCCGACGAAAATCTTCGATCCGTTCTCCTCCTCTTTTTCCGGTAAATTGAACTCTCTCTCGTCGATTTCTAAGCTCTAATTGCCTTGTAATCATGTTTAACTGTGTATGTATGTGCGTGTGTGTGTGGGTGTTTGAATCGGGAAGAAAAACCATTGGGGAAGATGGCATGTTTGAAAATAATCTAGCTCAGGGGGGGGGGGTTTGTTGTTCAATTGGAAAGTTTGAGGCTATACTTTATCACATGTTAAAAGTTGTTAGTGGTTGTGGGGGGTGCTTGCTGTATTTGTACCAAAACTGCATTTTTGTATAAATATACTTGTATTTACTTTGTATTTAGTTAGTATAAATATTTATTTAATTTCTGTTAATTTATATACTAAATATTATTACAAAATAAATTAGTTTTGTAACATAAAATAAAAATAGAAACTTAGGAGAATTGTAAATTAGTTATGTTTATTTATATTTAGTTGTTGAAAAATAAGTTATTAAAAATATACTTTGTGTATGTTTAAATATTTATTCGATGAAGATTATATAGTTGAAAAGATGAAATAATTCTAAATTTCGTTTTCGTTATATTACTAGTAATATTTCAATAAAGTGTAATACTTGATATTATTTTACCAACAAGTAAATTCGTTTAATTAGAATATTAACTAGTTTTCACTCCTTAAAATTTTTGGTTAATTTTCTAAAATAAATTTGGAGTTTATAAACACATTAGGGGTATTCGATTAGGCTTTTGCTTCCACATCATATAGGACATGTGCATTGTCTATTTGCGATAAGAACTTGTTTGTGATTAGGAATTTATGTGTATGATTGTAGAGCGTGCCTTCGACGACCTAGTTGAACCGGACGTTGTTTACGAGTAGCGGCTTAGATAGCACTTTTGGCTCTCACGGTGAGTATTCATGCTTAGCGTTGCATACTTATCTTCTTTCGTGTCAAATGTGATTTTATTTCACGTCTCAAAATATACTTGTGATACATGCTTAGTTTTGTGTGCCAATTCCTTTGATGTGATAATCGTTTATCTGAAAATAATTGTCGTGCTTTATTCCGAAGTTTCTAAACTTGCCGTACTCATCGTCACTGTATCACTCGTTTTCAAATCGGAAAACTAATTGTTCAAATGTCACTAAGTCAGAATTCATTAATAACGTAAAGTGAAAGAATCGCAAGTACTGGAACCAGTTGGGTCTACGACAGTGCTATACGCCTACGTCGTGTTACTCTACGTTACGTTACTATCGGGTGATGATTCCCTGGGCCAGGTCCCTAAAGAGATACTGGGATAATCCGCTAGGCTCCAGTCCCTAAACTTGTTTCGGGTGATGATTCCCTGGGCTTTGTCCCTAAAGATATGGGACTACGTGGGCCCCGATTCCTTTTGCCGTAGGCTGGAATCCAGCATTCTAGTACTACCCTTCTGACTTACAATCTAGCGGGATCGGAAACACTGATCCACAACGCTTGGCAGAGAGGTCGGGTTATCAGGACCCCCTATAAGCCAGTATCATCTGTTATTATTCACCCTGGTCTCTCCTGTTTACTGCGAGTTAATAATGCGACATCTTTGTCCCTAAATATCGATACTGTGATTTGTAAGTCGTGTTTTGAATAGACATGCCACATTAGAAGAGATCCTTGAAATGGAAATATTGAACGTTTGATAATCTTACGAAACATTGCAAACTCTGATCTTTATACTTATACTCTGTTACTGTTTAAACTACTTCAAATGTAAACCCCATAACCTTTCTTAGCCGTTCTGTTTTACATGATAAGGTGTATATTCACTCAGTTTTTACTGATACTCGGAAAACTGCGGTCTTGTGTCTTTTAATTCTCCCGCAGGTATATGACTGGTTTGCATGGGGTAACGCGCTGGACTCACGATTCGTTCTCACCTGCAAACAGTATCAATTAGTAATTAACTGTAGAGCAAACTTTTGGTGTAATATCTCTTTTGCTAGGCTTGTTGTCCTGTTTGGACTCAGCCAGAAACAATGTTATCGTGTGAGCTTTTAATCAGTAGTTTGGATGTTTCCTTTCACTTTCTTGTTACTAATACTCCTTATGCGAAAGGGTAATTCCCTGTATGGAGGACACTACCCCGATCTCCTGTCCCTCTGGAAAATTGGGGGTGTTACAGTTGGTATCAGAGTAGTGATATCCAATTAGGACTGTAGGGAGAAAACGTTTAAAAACTAAGATTTTTGGAATTTACTACAACAAGTTTGAACTTGATTAGGGCAACATAAAAGCTATGTAAAATAAAGACAAGCCGCGGTGTATGGGTGTTCTCTTTTACTTATTGTAACATGCTAAATTGTTATATGCTTTATGCTTCTATCATGTTTATATGCGCTTTAGTTTATTTACAGACTCCTACGGTGACTTACATTAAGAGAACTTTTAGGTGGATGTAATATTAGACTAATAGATTGTTTTTCTTACATTGTATATGGCCGTAAGAATCCGAACCCCAACTCGCGCAGAATTTAGAGACAACTATCCAGCTGGTACCCAGCGAAGGCCTGAGGAGACCATCACCCAATTCTGCAACAGGGTAGTAGCGCGATGTGAACTTTGGGCCCTTAAGTACCACCGTACCGATAATTTCTACCATAACCTGGTGAAGGTGCACTGCATCCTAGCTTCTCTGCCCAGTGTTGAGCCTTTCATGGCCCTTAAGCACGAGTATCGTGGCATAGTGAACCACTCTTTGAGGCCCCAGCCTGCTGGCTACCGTCATGATGCTGGATGGACTGTAACCCCTGAGTCCCTTTGTGCCCGTTTGGTGCAGGCCGAGATGCATTGGGGCGACCCAAACAACCCTAGGTCGGAGATTGAGATCACCGACTACGAGACTTTCGACGACTAGCTAGTAGGGAGCCCAACCCTCCCACTTCTTTGTAAAGGACTCTTTTGTCAGTCCCGGCACTCCTGCCATTAGGAATTTTCCTTTATGCTTGTAAGCTATGTAGGTTGTGTACTTTATTTTGGGGGAGGATAGTATTCCCAAGTTCTGAACTTATTCGTATGTGTATGGATTTAGGGGTTGTATACCCTCTCTTTTGGTAACGTATGACAAGCAGACACGCTTTAGCTCTTATGCACCTTTACTTGGGAGAAATTTATTTCTTGAAATGCGCGTATCTCGATAACATAACTTAAGCGTTTAGCTGTTATTGCATGCTTGTTTGTATGATGTTATATGTGATTAGGACTGTTTTGTATGCGTTGGTTAAATTATATCATCATGCATATCCCGCACCAAAATAATCCATAAGCAATAGTGTAGGGCGCATGAACGATAGGCAACACCGCTACGCCACTAGAAGCAACGCGTCAGCCAAAATGGAGGGAGTTGAAGAATTGCACCCACAGGTGACTAAGCTGATCGCTCAGATGGGTCAGTTTGTTCAGGCTGTGAACGAGAATCAGGGCACTCCAAACAACAATGTTGCCAATGAACGGGAACCAGACTATTCTAAGAAAATAGGTCAGAGGAACCCGAGCAACTTTTATGGGAAAGAGGATCAGAGACTTCGATAAAACCTTCCATGCTATGGAATGTCCCGAAGCCCGCAAGTTCAATGAGGCGGCTTTCTATTACAAAGACAAGGCCGATAAGTGGTGGACAGCTAATCGAGCAAGGCTCTTAGCTCAAGAAGGCTTTAACTGGGAAGCAATGATGGGAGCTATGAGGACAAACTTCTATCCAGATCACGTCAAGGAACGGAAGTATAATGAGTTCATCGCGTTGAAGCAGGGCAACGACTCCGTAACAAACTATTATGACAAGTTCGTGGAGTTAGCTCGGTTTGCTGAAGACACAGTGCCAACATAAGGGCGCATGGTTACCCGCTTTATAGCAGGACGGACGCTTGAAGTACAGAGGACTATGCTCACTAGAGGCTATGACACCTTGTCAGAAGCCTATGGAGTAGCAGCGAACATATGGAGAATCGATGAGACGCTAGTTCAACAATCAGGAAAGAGGAAGCTGGAAGGCCAAGGAACTGGAGGCTATGGCCATGGAGGAAACAATAACCAAAGTTCAGACAAGCGTTTCAGAACCGGTAATGGTGGAGGCAATTTCCACCAGAACCGTGGGAATGGTGGAAACCGGAACCAGTACAACTGCAACAGGTGTGGTCGCAACCATCGAGGATTCACTTGTGATGGTGCAACTTTATCTTGCAGATTCTGTGGCATCAGAGGACACATATCCATCGACTGTAAGAAGAGGATGGCAGCTGAGAAACGTCAAGGTTTCAATAAGCAAAATAATCGAGGAAACGGACAGAATTTCCAAGGCAACGGGCAGAACTACGAGGGGAACCGGCAGAATCAAAATGGGAATGGATTCCGGCAGAACAATCGGAATGGGGGAAATCAGGTCTGCAACAACAACTTCAGGAATGGTGCCGCTGGTCAACAGGGAAACTACAACAATGGGAATGGCAACGGGAACGGTTGGCAAAACAGGAATGGGACTGCTAATGGTAAAAACGGTAACTACAGAGATGGCAACAATGGGAATGGAAATGGAGGCAATTCAGCTCGGGGAAACAACAGATGCTGGGTGGACAAATATTTGTGATGAACTGAACAGAAGCGGAAGCAGCGAACAACGTGGTGACTGGTACTTTTCTTGTCCACAATCATCCTGTTGTCACATTATTTGATTCGGGAGCATCTCTGTCATTCATATCATCTGCATTTGCTAAGAAGATAGGACTAGTACCTTCGGCTAGAACCGCAATAGTATTTGCGACACCTAACGGTCAAGTAGTGAGTTGCGACACTATTTGTGAAGGAGTAGAGGTAAACATCTTAGGTTGCACCTTACCATCGAATCTTATCGAGTTTAACCTTGGAGAGATTGACGTTATATTGGGAATGGATTGGTTGACGGAATACAAGGCCAATATCATCTGCGTTGATCAGAAGGTGAGGCTAAGAGGACCTAACGGGGAGCGTATTTCCTATAGCAGCGTTCCTAGGGAACCTTCAGTCAAGATTGTCTCGGCCTTAACCATCGTTAACCAGGTTAAGAAAGGCCATGAGGCTTACTTGTGTTACATTCAAGACCTTAACGCGTCAGAGAACGTGTTGGCAGATATACCCGTAGCACGGGAATTCCCGGACGTGTTCCAGGATGAAATCCCGGGTATGCCACCGACAAGGGAAGTGGAGTTTACAATCGAAGTTGTGCCAGGAACGGCACCAGTTTCAAAGGCACAGTACCGCATGGCGCCCGCAGAGCTGAAAGAGTTGAAGGATCAGTTGAAGGAGCTACTAGAGAAGGGATACATTAGGCCGAGTGTATCGCCTTGGGGAGCACCAGTCCTTTTCGTGAAGAAGAAGGATGGAAGCCTCAGGCTATGTATTGACTACCGGGAGCTCAACAGCGTCACGATCAAGAACAAGTATACATTGCCGAGGATAGACGACCTGTTTGATCAATCGCAAGGAACAAGTGTCTTTTCGAAGATTGATTTGAGAACAGGCTACCACCAGCTGAGAGTGGCAAAGAAGGACATACCGAAGAATGCCTTCAGGACAAGATATGGACATTACGAGTTCACAGTGATGTCTTTCGGTTTACCAATGCACCAGAAGTATTTATGGATGTGATGAACTGAACGTTGAGACCGTTCATAGACCGTTTTGTGGCAGTGTTCATCGACGACATACTGGTGTATTCGAAGAGCAAGGAAGAGCATGTGGATCACCTTTGGCAAGTTTTGGGAACCCTCAGGGAAGATAAGTTCTATGCAAAATTGTCTAAGTGCGAGTTTTGGCAGGACAGAGTTCCATTCTCGGGACATATCATCTCTAGTGAAGGAGTGTCAGTTGATCCATCTAAGACGACGGCAATGAAGGATTGGCCTAGAATGCATCAGAAATTAGAAGTTTTATGGGATTGGCAGGCTATTACCGGAGATTCGTGAAGGAATTTTCAAAGATCGCAAGGCCCTTGACGAATTTGACTAAGAACACGGTGAAGTATGTTTGGAATGAAAGCTGCGAGGAAGCATTCCAAATCTTAAAGGAGAAGCTGACTACAGCACCCATGTTAACTTTACCTAATTAGTCAGGGGAGTTTGAGGTGTATAGCGATGCATCGAAGAATGGCTTGGGATGCGTGCTTATGCAAGACAGGAAGGTTATTGCCTACGCATCCAGGCAGTTGAAACCGCACGAAGAGAACTATGCGACACATGACTTGGAGCATGCAGCAATTGTGTTTGCTCTCAAGATTTGGAGACATCATCTCTATGGAGCGACTTGTCGGATGTTCACCGACCACAATAGCTTGAAGTACATCTTCACCCAGAAGAGCTGAACGACAGGTAAAGGAGATGGTTAGAGCTGATCAAGGACTACAACTTAGAGATTCAGTACCATGAAGGGAAAGGAAACAAAGTTGCAGACGCCTTGAGCAGGAAATCAAGTCATAAAGTGAATTCCACATGGGTTTTACCACACCGATTGTGCAAAGACTTTGAGAAGATGCAGATCGAGGTAATGGAACAAGGAACTGTGAGGAACATGTTGGGAAGTATGACGACTATTCCTGAAATCTTGGAAGAGATAAAGAAAGGCCAGCCAGGAGACGTGAAGCTGGAAAGGATAAGAAAGAAAATCGAGGAAGGTTCAACAAAGGAATTTCAGATTCACGGAACACGGGAGTATTCGATATAAGGGAAGGTTGTGTACCCCAGAAGTGTGCAGACATCAAGGAGAGTTGATGCAGGAGGCGCATTGCACACCTTACTCAGTGAATCCCGGAGGGGACAAGTTATACAAGGATCTGAAGATGCAATTTTGGCGGCCCAAGATGAACAATGAAGTAGCACAGTTCGTGGCTCGATGTCTCACTTGCCAGAAAGTAAAGTTTGAGCACAAGAGAATGGGCGGACTAGTGCAACCACTGGAAGTTCCTAAGTGGAAATGGGATGCGATCTCAATGGATTTTGTCACGACTTTACCAGTATCGAGGGATGGGCTGAATTCGATCTGGGTAATAGTCGACAGATTGACCAAGACGGCAAGATTCATTCCGTTGAAGGACACATAGAACATGGAACAAAGGGCAGACGCATATGTGAAGAACATAGTGCGGTATCATAGAGTACCAGAATCGATAGTTTCGGGCAAAGAACCAAACTTTCTCTCTCATTTATGGCAAGCACTCCAGGAAGCGTTGGGGAAAAATTAATGTTTCAGTACAGCCTTTCACCCAACCACAGATGGCCGAACAGAGAGGACAATCCAGACTTTGGAAGATATGTTGCGTGCTTGTGTCATGGATTTTCAGGGTTCATGGGTTGATAGACTACCGCTGATAGAGTTTTACATCAACAGTTACCATGCCAGCATTGGGATGGCACCTCATGAAGCATTGTACGGGAGAAATTGTAGGACTCCAATTTGCTGGAGCGACATCAGCGAGACAGTTGTACTTGGACCACAAATCATTGAGGATATGACTGACCAGGTTTGACTTATTCAGCAGAAGATGAAAGCAGCGCAAGACAGGCAGAAATCATACGCTGATCAGAAAACAAGGCCACTCGAGTTCCAAGTGGGCGAAAAAGTATTTCTGAAAGTTTCACCGACCAAGGGAGTAAAGAGGTTCAACCAGAAAGGGAAGTTAAGCCCCAAGTTCATTGGACCATATGATGTCGTGGAAAGGATTGGAGAGTTGTCATATAGACTGGATTTACCATCGAATCTCGGACGTGTTCACAACGTATTCCATGTATCGCAGCTGAAGAGATACATCGCCGACAAATCTCACGTCTTAGATCCTGAACCCATAGAATTGGATCCTGCGCTAACTTAAGAGGAACATCCAGTCAAGATCTTAGACCACAAGACGAGGGAAACACGGAACAAGAGCACCAACTTGGTCAAAGTTCTATGGACGAATCATCTGACCGAGGAAGCTACTTGGGAAACTGAGGACGAGATGAGGAATAAGTACCCGCACCTCTTCGTCGATGAGGTATTAACCGAGTTCCGGGGACGTCACTCCTCTAAGGGGGAGAGGATGTAAAACCCCATTAATTCCTGCTATTACTTACCCTAGCATCTCATCTCATATAATCATGCTATCCTCATACCGTCGCATTGCAGTAGTCACTTGCATTTCATGTGTTTCTTGTATACTTGTTACTGCATTAGTATATTGGCATTTAGAGACCCATATATTCTATTACCGCGTTCAAGCTTCGAGGACGAAGCTTAGTCCAAGGAGGGTAGGATGTAATACCCGAGATTTTCCTAATTATATTTTAGTAATTTGTGAATTTTAATTAGTTAGTGTGTGATGATTTTTTAAGTTTATAAATATTAACTTATAAACATTTATTTATATAACATATATATATACCTTTTTTTAGTATAAAAATTAAAATGTTTATTTTATATAAACAATAATTTTATTATTTGTCGTGTATCGCTCGTTATCACGTTTATAAATTCCCGTCGCGTTTAAAACGTCCGCCGCGAGTTAATTTCCGTCGTGCACCACTTTTCACGTGTGGAACCACCGCGTGACTTAGCGAATCCGCCACACCGAATAGCATTCTGTCACCCATCACTTCACCTTTTCTTTTTTTTCCTTTTTTTTTTCTTCTTCCCTCTGCTTCGTCCGTGACCTGCTGTGGCCGCCTGAGACCCGTACCTCCCCTGCAACGACCACCCACGCCCGCCTCCTTCACCAGCTAGCTACCTAGCCTAGCTTCCCCTCTCAAATCAAATCACCAGTTCATCACCTCCTTCTCTTCTTAATCTCCTCCTTCTTCATCGTCTTCACCTCCATCTCCACCCTTTGTTCTTGCCGAGACCAAACCCAGCAAAACCAGAGAAATCAGCCACCACCACCTTCGGCCACCACCTCCAATATCCTCACCACCAGTGTTCCACCATCAATCCACCACCATCGTTGTGTCACAAAACCCAGCTCCTCCCTGCTCTGTTTTGCCGAGCCTAAACCCAGCACAAACAGAGCCTCACAAACCCCAATCACAACCTCCAATGACCATCACCACTCACCACCATCACCACCATCTCTCTCCCTCCTCGCCCTCTGCCTCGGTGACAACCCAGAACAGCAGCAGCAGCGCCAGAAGTAGCCCCGACGCCGCCCCTGCCACCGGACCGAAAAATTCGACTGGCCCTGCACCACCGCGCCTACCTCCTTCTCTCCGCCTCTCTGTCGCGACCAGACGAAGCCCATCCACCTGAGCTAACCGGCGACCGATACCCTGAACCATCAACGCCTCCATTACCGTCGAAGCTCCGACGAAAATCTTCGATCCGTTCTCCTCCTCTTTTTTCCAGTGAATTGAACTCCCTCTCATCGATTTCTATGCTCTAATTTCCTTGTAATCATGTTTAACTGTGTGTATGTATGTGGGTGTGTGTGTGGGTGTTTGAATCGAGAAGAAAAACCATTGGGGAAGGTGGCACGTTTGAAAAGAATCTAGCTTAGGGGGGGTTTTGTTCTTCAATTGGAAAGTTTGAGGCTATACTTTATCACATGTTTAAAAGTTGTTAGTGGTTGTGGGGGGTGCTTGCTTTATTTATACCAAAACTGCATTTTTGTATATATATACTTGTATTTAATTTGTATTAAGTTAGTATAAACATTTATTTAATTTCTGTTAATTTATATACTAAATATAATTACAAAATAAATTAGTTTTGTAACATAAAATAAAAATAGAACTTTATGAGAGTTGTAAATTAGTTATGTTTATATATATTTAGTTGTTGAAAAATAAGTTATTAAAAATATACTTTGTGTATGTTTAAATATTGGGTAAATGACATTTTCCACCCTCCTAATATGGAGAAAAGACACTTTGCCCCCTGATATATGGAAAAAGACATTTTGCACCCTTGTCAGTGGATGGAGAGTAGATGGATCTAACGGAATCAGCAAATGACATATTTACCCTCACATTGAAGAAAAATTACACTACAAAAGTTTATTAACAGTTATGTGGGAAAGGAGCATCACCATCGTCATCATTATCATCAATTCCCTCTGTCCCCTCCTCTCCCACTGTGCCTCAATTGTCTCTTTCCCTAATTAGCTCTCATTACCACAACAGCAAGAAGCAACAGGCAAAGGAGCATCACCATCGTCATCGTTATCATCAATTCAACAACAAAAAAACAAATTTGACGAAAAGATATCATATTTACCACGATAACCCAAACACCACGACCAACATTAACACACATCTAAACACAAGAAGAACATGATGTTCATATCTAAAACACAAGAACGACATAAGAACCTGTTCTCTCTAAAATTAACAAATCTGTGGGAAAAATTACAGGAGGAAGAAGAAGAAGAAGAAGAAGAGAAGAGGAACAGGAGGGAAAGAAGAAGCATAAGCAGATCGAAAAATAGAATAACAGAGGAAGACATCGGTGCATCACCACCTCCTTGACGGTCGCCGCCGAACCCACGACCATCAGAGACATGCACCGTCTCCCACGAAGCCATCATCGTCCCTCGATCTCCCCGCCACCGCGAATGGATCTTCCCGATCTGAAGATAGAGAAGTAGATAGGGAACAGAGAGATGGGATTCGGATCTGGAATTGAGAGAAATCACCAACACCGCTACCGCCACCGGAACTGCCACCGCCACCGCCACCGCCAACGCGGTTTCTGTCTTTCTCTCTCTACCCTCACTTTTCCAGATCTAGAATTGAGGGAAAGAGAGAGAGATAGAAAGAGGAGAACGAGAGAGATGATGGTAGGAGGATGGTTTTGAGTTGAGTCTCAAGGGTGGGTGGCTGACAATGGTGGAGACTGCTCGTGTTGAGGACGGGTGGATGTGGAATTATGGATTGTGGTGGTTCGTGAGGAAGATACTGGAGATGTTGGGTGAGAGAAAATGGGTGAAAGAAAAGAGAGATGGTGGTGTACATATTGGGTAGGGTTTTTTTTGGTTGTTTGGGCTGGGTTAGGGATTGAGTTGGGTTAGGTTGGTATTTAGGGTTCGTTTAGTTTATATTGTCGATCATAGACAAGTTGGAAGATGTTCTTTTGTAGTTTGTTCTCAGCAATTTAGAATATGTTGGTGGTGGTGGTGGTGGTGGTGGTGATTTGGTGGTAGTTGAGATGATGCTCAAGAACATCAAGAACACTAATAAAAAAAATGTGATATTTGTCCACAATCAACAAAGGGTAAAATGGTCACAAAAAGTCAGTTTGCACCCCTCCACTAACGGATTGTAACAGAAGGGTGGTATCTGTCCACCCTCCATCCGTTAACAAGGGTGCAAAATGTCTTTTTCCATAAATGAAGCGGCAAAATGTCTTTTCTCCATAATTAAAGGGTGGAAAATGTCTTTTACCCTTAAATATTTATTCGATAAAGATTATATTGTTGAAAAGATGAAATAACTCTAAATTTAGTTTTCATTATATTACTAGTAATATTTCAATAAAGTGTACAACTTGATATTATTTTACCAACAAGTAAATTCGTTTAATTAGAATATTAACAAGTTTTCACTCCTTAAAATTTTTTGTTAATTTTCTAAAATAAATTTGGAGTTTATAAACACGTTGGGGGTATTCGATTAGGCTTTCGCTTCCATATCATATAGGACATATGCATTGTCTATTTGCGATAGAAACTTGTTTGTGATTAGGAATTTATGTGTATGATTGTAGAGCGTGCCTTCGACGACCTAATTAAACCGGTCGTTGTTTACGAGTAGCGGCTTAGATAGCACTTTAGGCTCTCACGGTAATTATTCATACTTAGCGTTGTGTACTTATCTTCTTTCGTGTAAAATGTGATTTTATTTCACGTCTCAAAATATACTTGTGATACATGCTTAGTTTTATGTGCCAATTCCTTTCATGTGATAATCGTTTATCTGAAAATAATTGTCGTGCTTTATTACAAAGTTTCTAAACTTGCCGTACTCACTTTTAAATCGTCACTGTATCACTCGTTTTCAAATCGGAAAACTAATTGTTCAAATGTCACTAAGTCAGAATTCATTAATAACGTAAAGTGAAAGAATCGCAAGTACTGGAACCAGGTGGGTCTACGACAGTGCTATACGCCTACGTCGTGTTACTGTACGTTACGTTACTATCGGGTGATGATTCCTTGGGCCAGGTCCCTAAAGTGATACTGGGATAATCCCCTGGGCTCCAGTCCCTAAACTTATTTCGGGTGATGATTCCCTGGACTTTGTCCCTAAAGATATGGGACTCCGTGCGCCCCGATTGCTTTCGCCGTAGGCTGGAATCCAGCTTCTAGTACTACCCTTCTGACTTATAATTTTAAGGGGTGTCGACACTTAAGGTCTAGTATTTTGCTTGTATGATGACTAGGGGGATCGGAAACCCCGATCCACAATGCTTGGCAGAGAGGTCGGGTTATCAGAACCCCCTATAAGCCAGTATCATCTGTTATTATTCACCCTGGTCTCTCCTGTTTACTGCGAGTTAATAATGCGACATCTTTGTCCCTAAATCTCGAAACTGTGATTTGTAAGCCGTGTTCTGAATAGACATGCCACTTGAGAAGAGATCCTTGAAATGGAAATATTGAACGTTTTATAATCTTACGAAACATTGCAAACTCTGATCTTTATACTTATACTCTGTTACTGTTTAAACTAATTCAAATATAAACCCCATAACCATTCTTAGTCGTTCTGTTTTACATGCTAAGGTGTATATTTACTCAGTTTTTACTGATACTCAGAAAACTTCGGTCTTGTGTCTTTTAATTCCCTCGCAGGTATATGACTGGTTTGCATGGGGTAACGCGCTGGACTCACGATTCGTTCCCACCTGCAAACATTATCAATTAGTAATTAACCGTAGAGCAAACTTTTGGTGTAATATCTCTTTTGCTAGGCTTGTTGTCTTGTTTGGACTCAGCAAGAAACAATGTTATCGTGTAAGCTTTTAATCAGTAGTTTGGATGTTTCCTTTTACTTTCTTGTTACTAATACTCCTTATACGAAAGGGTAATTCCTTGTATGGAGGACACTCCTCCGATCTCCTGTCCCTCTGGAAATCGGGGGTGTTACACTAAGGATTCTCTGAGTGAAAGTTTTGCAGATCTAAATTTGAACAAGCATGAGTCTGATGATGATGCTGTGACAGAGGAAAATGGCAAAACTAAAGTGCAAAATCTTTCAGTAGAATCTCTAGGCCTTGAACCTCCTGCAGAGCCAAAATCTCAAAGCCTTGAGACTGAAATAGAAACTTTCTATGATGCTCCCTCTACTGTTTCAAGAACTCAAAGCCTTGAAGGAACATATTCCTGGATACCAAGGAAGAAGTTTAAGTATCTTGCAGATCATCCAGCTGACAATATCATATCTGATCCAACAAGTGGAACTCAGACAAGAGGACAATTGAAGAACTTGTGTGCTTTTAGTGCTTTTGTATCATTGATTGAGCCTAAGAATACAAAGGAAGCACTAGAAGATTCAGACTGGATCATTGCAATGCAAAGTGAGTTGAATGAATTTGAAAGAAGCAAGGTATGGAATATGGTTCCAAGACCAAAAGAGAAATCAGTTATAGAAACCAGATGGGTGATCAGAAATAAGCTTGATGATAATGGCAAAATGGTTAGGAACAAAGCCAGACTTGTAGCAAAGGGATACAATTAGGAAGAAGGTATAGACTATGAGGAGACATTTGCTCCTGTTTCCAGGTTAGAAGCTATTCGAATACTTCTTGCATTTGCATCTCACAATCACATAAAGCTTTATCAAATAGATGTCAAATGTGCTTTTCTGAATGGTTATTTACAAGAAGATGTTTTTGTAGCACAACCTCCTGGTTTTGAAGATGAAAACTTCCCTAATCATGTTTAGAAATTAGACAAAGCTCTTTATGGTTTAAAGCAAGCTCCAAGGGCTTGGTATGATAGACTTTCAAATTTTTTACATGACGATAATTTCAAGAGAGGTCTACTAGATAAAACTCTTTTTATTAAACTTCATGAATTTGATTTTTTAGTAGTTCAGATCTATTTGGATGATGTTTTGTTTGGTGCTACTAATTATGCTCTTTCAAAAGAGTTCTCTAGTCTAATGTGCAGGGAGTTTGAGATGAGCTTAGTGGGAGATATGAATTTTTTCCTTGGACTTCATATTTTACAAATGAAGAAAGGGATATTTGTACATCAAGAAAGTATACCAAGGACTTGTTGAACAAATACAATATCACACAGTCCAAGGTACTCAAAATTCCTATGAGTTCATCACTCTCATTAGATAAGGATTCAAATGGTAAGAGAGTAAATAAATAGGAGTATTGAGGTATGATTGGATCACTTTTGTATTTAACTGCTAGTAGACCTGATATTATGTTTAGTATTTGCATGTGTGGAAGATTTCAGGCAGATCCTAAGGAAAGTCATTTAACTGCTGTCAAGAGAATTTTTAGATATTTGAATGGAACCAAAGAATTGGGGCTCTAGTATCCAAGGAGATCTAATTTCATGTTGAGTGGCTATTCAGATGCAGATTTTGCAGGATATAAAGTGGATAGGAAGAGTACTTCTGGATGTTGCCAATTTCTTGGATCCTCACTAATTAGTTGGCATTCCAAGAAGCAAAATTCTGTAGCATTATCAACTGCAGAAGCTGATACATTGCAGCAGGAGCTTGCTGTTCACAAGTGTTGTGGATTGCTGAACAACTTAGAGATCTTGGCTATAATTTCAAAAATGTGCCTATGCATTGTGACAACAAAAGTGCCATTTCCATCTCTAAGAATCAAGTACAGCACTCAAGAACCAAGCATATTGATGTAAGGCATAACTTTCTTAGAGATCATGCAGAAAAAGGTGATGTTGTTCTATTTTTAATTTCTAATTCTATATTGATTGCTGATATTTTCACTAACCCTCTGCCAGATGATATGTTTTCATCCCTAAGGCTTGAATTGGGTATGTTTAACAAGGATGCATTGATTTAGTGGGAGTATTAGTACTTACTTGTGTTCATATATTGAAATCTTAAAGCCTTGAGATTATACTTTCCAAAGCCTTGAAAGTATAGTTCAAAGCTTTGAAATTTCTAAAAAAACTGCAGAAAATCTCAAAGCCTTTATATTGTTCTCCAAATGTCTTGAAACATCTGTAATTTTTTTTTAAAAAATGGATCACCAAATATTATATGTTATCTTTTTATATAATTGTATAATATTTGAATTACTCAGAGAATTTTCTAAAATATCCGAAAATATATTGTAGATTCGTTTTGCATGTTGATTTCAGTAGAGTCCTTTTATAACTCATTCTTTCAACCTACTTAAGCTGAAAGTCAGGGCTTTTCTTCTTCATTCTCTCTCAATTCTCTACGTCTCTGTGCTCTCTCTCTATTTCTCTCAATCTCATTCTTCTCTCAAACTAATCCCACAATGGAGCGAAAATCAGCCAGGATTCAACAACAGGGAATGCCTACTGGTAGATTGAAGAAGAGGGCAAACAAGAAGGAAAACATTGTGATCTCTGATTCAGGTTCAGAAAACACACAGAGTTTGCATGAGGACTCACCTCCTGCAAAGAAGATCAGAACAGAGAAAGGGGATGAAGGTTCAAGTGTTGATCCACAGAAGGAGACAGAGGTTCAGGGTGATGATCAACCTAGGTCAGACAAGAAGAAAGGGGGAGAGAAGAAAAAGGATGTTGAAGAAGAAAAAGGGAAATCTGCTAAGGAAAGGAAGAAGAAGTCTACTGAAGGAGAACCAGATAAGGAGAAACCTGCTGAAAAGAAATCAAGGGTTAAGCAAGGTGCTACTGCAACCAAAAAGGGTTATCAAGGTAAAAATGTACTTCCTTCTGATTGGTTTGTTAGTTCAGAAGTTAGGACAGTTTGGATGCAAGGGTATGCATCATATAAGGTTGCTTTCTGTAGTTTGAATGTGCCTTCTCCTCCATTGCCTTGAACTTCGCTGATGCAACATTCATACCTCCCTTGTCCGCGGTCAAAGGTGCCCACAAGCCTTGCGATTTGAGCAAAGCCTCCATCTTTATCTTTCACAGACTGAAGCTGTTCCCTCCTGTGAACCTGTCAATCTTCAACATTGATCCGGACATCGTTCTTGGTGGATCTTGAACCCTAGTCGCGTTTTCCACCTATATCACAAAACCCTAGCTTTGATTTCACCAAGTTGTGAAACCCTACCTTTGCTCCGCCTTGATCTTGATCTTGAAACACCGTCAACCTTGGCTCTGATACCAGTTTGTTATGACAAACCACCTCACGAACAATGAAGGAATATAGAAGAACATAGAATTTTACGTGGTTCGCTAGCAAAATATTTGCTAACTACCTCCACGGCGAAAAGCACCCTTTATTCACTTAAGAAGAACAAGACTACAAGAATGTTTTTGCATACCTAATAATGTGACTACTAGGTTCTTTATATAGTGCTAGGAAATCCCTTAAGTTTCCAAATCCGATTTGGAAACAAACTTGTTTCCTAACTAATCCTCCACCCCCTTTGACTTCCAATGTTACCTAATCAAAGTTGGAAACAAAGAGTTTGGCCGCCTTTGACCAATTCAAGGCACCAACTCAACAACTCTGTTGATTCAGCATAGCAACTTTGCTGAACTCTCTATTTCCAATGGAGTAATTAATAGTTGAAGTTGCCGTGTGTAGCCTCGTATCAGTAGAAGCGAAAACATTAAGCAGAGTTCATGAGAGTGACAATAAATTTATAGACATGATACAGAATTTTGAAGTGTTTACTCAATGTTACATTTTCTTGCAAATTAAATTCAAATTTGTTCTTGAGATAGATTAGTTTGAGGAAAAACATCAATTTTCTAAAAGTTCTCATGGTGGTCACTGATCATGTTGGATGAAGAAATGTGTGACTTCTGTGTTTATGATTTCCTTGTGTTTTAGTAGTTGATAGTTATTTATTTCAGAAGATTTTGGGTCTTCACCTGAATGCATGAGGTGAGTATTAGCCCTAAATAAATTGATTGTTGTGCACAAGTGAAAATCTATATAGACATTCAGTTCTGCACTTTTCTAAAAGATTTTGGTTTTTGTGTTGCACAGGTCCGTCAGATTGCTAGGAAGTTTCAAGATAAATGGATTGATGCCAAAGGCGGTTTAATCTGCAATAAACCCACAACATCCCAGAACTGTCATGATGATGGAGTACAGAGTTTAGAAGCACCAACTTGCATCAACCAGTCAAGTGGTGCAACTAAACCAGCTGCTTCGGGTAGTGACATTAGGCTTCGCAAACGTAAAAGCCGGTGGGATCCAACAGCAGATGTCAACACAGATGCCATATCCCTCAACAGCAGATGTCAACACAGATGCCATATCCCTCGGCTAAAGAGCTAATCTTGGAAAAATCACATGTTGATCCAAAACCTGAAATCAGCATGAAAGTGGTACTAGACACAAAAAATTAGATGGCGAAAGGAGACTATTCCCCTGGTTGTGTGCAAAATATCCCCTCACAGATGACAAGAGGGATAGATGGGGAACAACAGAGTAACAAGGAGGACGTTCCCCTCTTTCCGGTTAATTCACCTCTGCCCCCCCCCCCCCCCAGGATTCATGAATCGCTGGCCTGTGTGCAAAATATTTGTAATCTTTTACAGCTGTAATATGTAGATCTGGATATAGTTATCGAAACTAATATCTCAAAGAGGAATTAATTTTCGTTTATGGTTACTACCATTGGATGTCCCCTCTTGTTTTGTGGTTCTGGAACCTACCACCGAGCTCATGTTAGCATTTTTCTACATCGTCCTACAACACACATTTGCCTTCAGTACGGTCCGAATTGTCAGCTCGTGTTAGCAATATCTCCTTGAGCTAATCCGTCACTCATGAATCAGAGTTTTCTCCAGAATTTCTCCAAAGAAATGTCGCGGAACTGTGCTTATAAACCTTAACTCTTTCAATTTGGCACAAGACTGAGGCCCCTCTACCATTCTTTTCCGAAATTTCAGGGTCTCTGTCATTTCGACATGTGTAGTGGAGCAAATGTATAGCTGAGTTGCTGAAGGAACCTTAGGTGCTTGCACTCGTTGAGAAATCATAACTGAGTGATCGTGATCTCTTGGTAACAGCTCATCCAGCCTCTAAATTGCAAAAACTAATGGCATTAAACATTTCAACAGTTTTAACACAATTTCTCAAGCTAAGCTCTTACGTCTCAATTAGCATCATTGCTCGATTTTTAAAGCAACTATTGACATAGAATCTGGTTTTTATATACTTTTTCAACCCAAATCTAGCAATCGGCATTTGAGCCAGGTCATCAATACTTTCTAAGAATACTTATGAGCTGAATAAAGCACCAGGTTTAGACAGGGTCTTGTATCTCCTCTATCCGCTGAAGTACCTCCCAATGGTTTCACTGTATTTGACGCTAAACTGGTAGGATTACAGTTTTAAAAACCGGACCGGTCATCGAACCGGTGAGACACCGGTTTGCGGTTCGGTTCGACCGGTTTAACCGCATTTTTTTATTTAATATATTAATTATTTTTTATATGAATATTTCTAAACTTCTATATTTTTTTGCTTTGAAAACCTCATTATGACCAACATTTGATCAAATCTATATATATAATAGCAGAACGAACGTTTGCAAAAATTTCCATATTTCACTCGCCTACATTTTCTCACTTTCTAAAAGTGAATCCATCAATTCAAAAAATGACGGCTCGGTTTCAAAAGAGAAGGTCATAATTCTTTTTTTGGAGACGAAATTGTTAGGATTTAGTTTAACTAATTGATAGGATTAAACCATATTTGACACCTTTATCATCTCGAATCAATATATTTAAGCAAAAAATATGTTACCTTTAATTGTTAATCTGACTTGAGTTTTGAATTGAAGAAAAAGCAAGATCACATTTTGATGTTATTAGCTTATCAATGAGTTAAGATTATTTTCAAATAATAGGTTATCCATGAAGGTAGTCATCTATATATACTTAGCATCATCAATACTTTTTATCACAAATTTCTTTTCACATTTCTGTCTCTCAACACCAAGATGTTCTACTGTTTTGGACCGACCTCTCTTGCTTTAATATGCTCATTTTTTTATTTTTTTATTTTTTTAATTCGAGTATAAATGTTCTAGACATTTCTTTCTTTATTTACTTTATGATGTTTGTTTCTTTTTGTTTGATCAGGGATATTGCAAACACAGTTTCGGGTGGGGGACAGTTGATTCGGGTGGTCGCCGCTATGCACCGCAATTGAAGTCACATCGAAAGAAAAAAGGAATTGCTACTCAACTAAACAACCACTCACATCTTAAAAGGAACCAGACGAGATAAGTGAGAAATGTACTTGCAATCTTTTCTCACGAAATGCAGAAGTAGGCGACTATGGTGATGCTTGAGATAGATTATTTCCCACAGGTTGAATATTAGGCTAGGAAATTGATCTCAGTGTTTAATAGTTTTGAAGATGTGGAGTTTTCCTTTAATACATCTCCAAGCTTTTCTTAGATATGAAATCTTTGTTTATTGATTTCGGTCCTCATCATTGTCGAATTATGTTAATAGCTCAATAACGGAAATTACAATTACATATGAATACTTCATTTGTATGGAATATACATTTTATCAGTATTCATAATATTCATGTTTATCACAAATACAATCATTACTCTCAATTCAATATTGTAGTATTTAAGTATGTTTGTTTCAGTTTTAGATAAGACCGTAGTGATTCGACTTTATCACCACAATCATATTATTTAGATTTTAATATGTTTTTAAAGCTAATAGAATCCCATCATCAAAAATTTATAATTTCAACCTCAGCTACTTTTAAAATGAAATGTCAGGCTTTATTTGTTTTTTCTAAATGTCTGTAATTTTTTTTTTGAGTGAATCTATAATTTATTTTCGTGTGTATTAAAATAGTAGAACAAACATTTGAAAAATCATTCATTTTAGGCCCCCTTATTATTTTCAATTAAAAAAAAAATGTAGCTGATAATTGTTGAGTCATTGTGCAACCGAGAAATCATTCAAAAATTGGTTAGAGCTGGGAAACTAATTTTCCTTTCAAGATAACTTTGTTGCTTTTTTTTCCTTTCAAAAAGATAATGTACAGGGTAATATCTTTCGAAAAAATATCAATTATAAGTATTTAATCAATTTGTAATGGATAAAGTCTGTGGAATATGCATGGATTTAAGACTATTCTTTTTTATTTATTTATTTATTTATTTTTCTCAAAGGTTGGATACTCATGATGATTTTAAAATGAAGCGTAGCTCTTGAATTTATCAAAATTCTGTAGCAACAATATCGAATAAGGCAAATGAATCTGTCCAAAATTGTTAGATGAAATTTAACTTTTAGAAAAGTGTGTACATTACATTAAATAAAAAATAATTTTTATAATCTATATATAAAAAGTACATTTGTTTCACCTGAAACTTCTTAGTTGATTTTTCGCATTATTCACCGGGTCACTTCGACCAAGTGATTCTGATAGCAAAACCATGCAATTTTTTTGATAATGTTTGGTAATAAATTTTTTAAATAAATTTCCAAAAAATAGCCGCTAAATAAATACACCGGAAAGTTAATTTTGAATCGCTTTTGTCTATTATGGATCTTAATTTTTATAAACAATAAAAGTTAGCTAGAAAAAGTCTTCGTAAATTATAATGGTATTCAATTGGGGCATTTAAATATTTTGTTCTAAAATACCTTTTTATTTGAGCGAATATTCTAAAATACTTAGCTATAGGTTCTACATGATATGTCTTTTTTATAGTTAAAATTACTTACAAAAATCTGTTTTCCTCGTAAAAAAAATATCCGTTTTGTTCAAAGACTAAAATTATGACAGATTAATAATAAAAATTAAAAATGAAACAATTATGGTGTTCAGGTCAATTTGCGTGCACCTCGACTTCATACACATGGTCTCTAAAATTATTAATCGTTGTTGGATTTCAACTTGAGACTCAAGAGAAACAAAACCTCAAGTCATAAGACTCACCCACTAAACTAACCCATTCTAAGATTTTTGGTGTAAACCTACTTTTTTTAGAATTACCTCATGTAGCCGGGTTTGAAGCCGGAATCTCATGTAGGGGCTTCAAACGTTCTAACACACAGCTAGCATCCATTTACATTAGTAAACCTACCTCAAGTAAAGAGTAGAGTAATGCATTTCTCCACCAACATTATTATTTAACTCTAAAAAAATTGGTAGGTCTTCTGAGATTGGTTTTGTAACACATTTTTTTATCATTTAGGGGTTAACTTCAAAAAAATATAGAGTAAATATTTGTAACGGCTGAAAAATAAAAATAAATCTAATCATGCAATGTGAATTCCAGCGATCTACATAGAGATATTGATAAAAATGCTTCTTGAAATTTATATTATACATGTTTAATACTCTGTGCATATCATTTACCATATCAAAAATAAACTATAAGGTAGTGTCATATATTTTCGATACGTCTACGCTGACACTTACAAAACTTTGTACTAAAGAAAAAAATAAGTTTCACGACGTTTTAAGCTTGCAAGTGCTATATGCCATTATTTCTTCTTCATTGTACAGAGAGCTACTCATGTACCATATATCAAGAGAAAATTTGTTATAAAATTATTGTTGGTACTTATTTATAATTTTTCTCAAAAATTAGGAACTCGACGTGGCGGTGACATTAAAATGTGAAACTAATCGTGTGACATATATAATGCCTCTTTCAAGTCCTCCAAACATTTCTCAAGATAATTTTTTTAAGGCCAATATGTATATCACATATTATGATGAAATTTACATCAATAATGATTGAGTTATCAAGTTATATGTTTACATTTAACTTTTCAGCAGAATGATTTACAATGTTATTTTAAATTAATATTATATATACGAGGAGAATTAAATATATTAAATAAAACTAATTCAATATTTGTACAATTTGATTTCATTGAACTGATGGTTGTTAATTTACTTCTATTGCCATTCATTTCCGTGCAATAAACGGACGGTTTGCTAGTAATACAACAATAACATCTTATAAACTCATAAACTCAATACTACCATCAATACTGTTTTATAAAAATACCAATAACATTATTTAAAAATTCACAAATCTTCTTAAAGAAAGAGATTTTTTTTGTCTTTCCCTAAATAATTTAAAAAAAAAAGACAAATTAATTATTTCCTCAAAGTCCACAAGTGTATAAAACAAACTTGTACTAAAACAAACTGTACTAAAAAAATGAAAAAACAATACAAATAAAAACTTGGGTTGTAGAAATAGGGCATTGGATGGGATGAAATTTGCAAACATCAGATATCCTCTTAATTCTTATCCATAATTTTGTCAGGGGGAGACTTTTTTTTCTTTTGTTCTTATCTCTTTCCTTTCATTTGTCTCTCTCTCTCTTCAACTTCTGGTTTTTCATATGCACACGAAGTCATGAACCACACTACTACGACACTACCTCTCCTCTCTCTCCACCATATTCTTCTTACTTCTGATTATAAGGTGCAACTTCGACTGTAAATTGCTTCTAATTCTAAGGTTCGAATTCGACTGTAAATTGATTTCTTTCCACTTTGTTTCCTTCATCTTCTCTCTGTTCAATGGTAGATGAAGAGAATCGACGAAGCAAATGAGTTACAGAGGCAAAGAGCTTCTGATTTCAGTGAATTTGTTACAGATCTGGGGTTGTTGAGAAAATATGCAAAAACCGGCGGAACGGGTCAAAACCGGCCGTTCAACGGTTGAACGGGAAACCGGCGGTTTTGACCGGTTTGGTTACATAAGCGATCCAATAGCAGAACGGAACGGTAAGGCACCGGTTCACCGGTTCGACCGGTCGAACCGGCCGGTCCGGTCCGGTTTTTAAAACTATGGGTAGGATTATTGTGTGGGCGTGATCAGTGGCTGAGTCACATGTGGACTGGTGGAGCTGTAGCTCCTACTCAAAATTTTAATTTTGCAAGTTTACCCCTATTTTCATGTTAGTTTCCAGTTTAGCCCCCACATATTTTTGGATTTTCCCCTAAAGTTGTTGCTTATTTCACAGCCGATACTATTATTCAGTCTTTCAGTTGAAATTAATCTACAACTCAGTCCACACTGTACCATAAATCTAAATCCGTCCCTGCCCCTTGTTGGGTTTTGACGTAGGTAACGCAGCGGAATAACAAAAATTAATCCTACTTCAAAGCCCACCACGGATCGTCAGGAGGAGACATCATAACATGATAAGAGACATAGTACTGTGTACATTTTGATTTGTGAGATCACACGAAGAATGATGTCCTCGTCTCTACGGTTGATCCACGTCTAGAGGTGAGATCTAGATTCTTCCTTCTTACAAGTGCTAGCTTGAACCAGAGGAAGAGGGAAGAAGAATCAACGCAACAAGGACCAGAGGAGGTTCGGTCTCCACTTTGTGCCGACGGGAAGGGGCAGACGGCCTAGGGGCGTGCGCCTCTAGGTCTTCTTGCTCTCTCCCACTCTCTTTGTTATGTATAATAAAATTAAGTGGGAAGGAAGCTAGAGCCTCCTTTATATACTCCAATAACTCGTTGTTGTTTCCATAAAGGTGTTTCCTAATTCTACATGAACTAGAATTAGTCCCTTCCTTGCAAATTAGTCCTACTAAGTTTGTAAGGTGTTGCACAATGATCCTTCTATTAATTAATCAATATTAATTAATCCCAAATCTAGCTCTACTCTATTTGACGTGTGACCCCATAAAGTTCTATCTAGTTGGTAGTAATTCTTACTAATATGGAGCGGTGTCTAGCAACACATCCATGCTACCCAACTAATAGAAATAGTCAGTGATCCCGACAAACCTCTTGTACCCAATATCTTATATTGCACTTTCCCTTTGTCTCCATATCCGGATTGGACACGAGACATAAATAGTCACACTCGTATATCCAATCCATAGTTCCTCGATCCTGGGAATAAGCTTATGCGAGTAGATGACATCACTATTCCCATACTGATTTATCTGATTCTGGCCCGACATTCAATAATGCATACCCATACTGATTACCCCTAATGCATACCCATGTGTTATACTTGATATCTCCATATCAATCTACCCACATACTAGTCTATATTTGATCGTCCTATTAATCAATATAGTGGACTAGGAATATTTAAGATAAACAGCACATTGTATCTAAGGACTTCATTATATTACATATCACAATATATAATAAATGAATATTCTAGCCAAAACAGTGTTCATACTAAATATACGATTGCCTCTAGGGCATCTATTTCAACAGTCTCCCACTTGCACTAGAGCCAATCTGGCGCATCTCGTATGCCTTCAGATCTGGCGTGCCCTTCATGCTTTCGCTGCGCAAGTGGTTTTGCGAGAGGATCTGAAACATTGTCATCCGTTGGAATCTTGCACATCTTCACATCTCCTCGATCGATCATATCACGAATAAGATGGAATCTCCTAAGTACATGCTTTGATTTCTGGTGTGATCTTGGTTCCTTGGCTTGTGCGATCGCCCCGGAGTTGTCACAGTACAACTCTATGGGATCCACGCCAGGGACCACACCGAGCTCAGTGATAAACTTCTTTATCCAAACTGCATCTTTTGTTGCGTCCGCAGCAGCTATGTACTCAGCTTCTAGTGTAGAATTAGCAACTGTCCCTTCCTTGGAACTCTTCCACCTCACAGCTCCTCCATTCAGGCAAACCACGTATCTAGACTGCGATCTGTAGTCATCTTTGTCGGTTTGAAATCTTGAATCAGTGTAACCCTTTACACTTAGCTCTTCCTTACCTCCAAATATCAAGAACACATCCTTAGTCCTTCTTAAGTACTTTAGGATGTTCTTGACAGCAATCCAGTGACTCTCACCCGGATTGGACTGGTATCTGCTCACCATACTCAATGCGTATGATACATCTGGTCTAGTATATTACATGGCGTACATGATGGATCCTATGGCCGAAGCATAGGGTATCCTACTCATGCGGTCCTTCTCAATCTCATTGGAGTGACAGTCATTCTTGGAAAGAGTGACTCCATGCGACATGGGCAAGAATCCCTTCTTGGAATCTTGCATGTTGAACCTCTTCAACACATTGTCTATATATGTACTTTGACTTAGGCCGAGCAACCTTCTAGATCTATCTCTATAGATCTTTATACCAATTATATAGGCTGCGTCTCCTAAGTCCTTCATTGCAAATCCCTTTCCTAGCCAATCTTTAACAGATTACAAAGTAGGAATGTCGTTGCCAATGATTAGTATGTCATCCACATACAAGACCAGAAATACTACAGAGCTCCCACTAACCTTCTTGTAAACACAAGGCTCATCTTCGTTCTTGATGAAGCCAAACTCTTTGACCGCGTCATGAAAACGTCGATTCCAACTCCTAGAAGCTTGCTTTAATCCATAAATGGATCTTTGCAGCTTAGAGACTTTATTGGCATTCTCTGGATCCTCAAAACCCTCTGGTTGTGTCATGTACACATCCTCGAGGAGGTTCCCATAAAGGAACGCTGTTTTGACATCCATCTGCCAAATCTCATAATCGTAGTATGCTGCAATATCAAGTAGGATTCTAATGGATTTAGTCATGGCGACTGGTGAAAAGGTCTCATCGTAGTCAATACCATGAATCTGTCTATACCCTTTGGCTACCAACCACCCCTTATAGGCAAATACCTTGCCATCCATGTTGGTCTTCTTGAAGACCCACTTGCACCCTATGGGCCGAGCCCCTTCAGGTGGTTCCACCAAAGTCCATACTTTGTTGGTGTACATGGAATCCATTTCGGATCTCATGGCCTCTAGCCACTTCTTAGAGTCTGTTCCTTTCATGGCCTCCCCGTAGTTTGCAGGTTCATCATCTATGAGTGGTAAGTCATCGGGCTTAGTCACGAGAAGTCCATACCGCTCCGGATCATGACGCACTATTCCTGATCTACGGAGTTCCTGTGTTACCTGAACAGGTTCTTCCACAACAGTTTGCGGTTCCTGTTCATGTTCCATCATCGGTTCAGTGATTTGGTTCTTGAATCTCTTCAAGTTCCACAGCCCTCCCACTTGCTTCTATAGAGACAAACTCTCTTTCTAGAAACACGCCGGTCCGAGCAGCAAACACTTTGTTCTCACTGGGATTGTAGAAATAATATCCTTTAGTTTCGTTAGGATATCCAACAAATTTACACTTATCCGCTTTGGTCCCGAGATTGTCTGTTTTTAAACGCTTTACATAGACATCGCAGCCCCAAATGCTCACAAACGACACTATGGGACGCTTCCCAGTCCATATCTCATATGGTGTCTTCATGACTGATTTAGATGGAACGCGGTTAATGGTAAAAGCTACCGTCATTAGAGCATGTCCTCAAAATGATATCGGAAGATCTGTTTGAGACATCATAGATCGCACCATATCTAATAGCGTTTGATTCCTCCTCTCGGACACGCCATTCCACTGTGGCGTTCCGGGTGGAGTGAGATGGGATACTATCCCACACTCTCTAAGATACTCATCGAACTCTTGGCTCAAGTATTCTCCTCCACGATCCGATCGTAGAGCCTTAATACTTTTACCAGAGTTGCTTCTCTACATAATTCTTGAATTTTTTGAACAATTCAAAGGATTCAAATTTGGCCTTCATAAGGTATACAAATCCATATCTACTGAAATCATCAGTGAATGTGATGAAGTAGGTCTAACCACCTGTTGCAGGCGTGGGGAATGGTCCACGTACATCAGTATGTATGAGTGCCAATAACTCACTAGTCCTTTCACCTTTCTTATTGAAAGGGGAATTTGTCATTTTTCCCAATAAACAAGATTCACATGTCTCATATGATTCCAAATCAATTGAGTCTAGAAGTCCATCCTTATGGAGTCTAGATATGCGTTTCTCATTTATATGGCCTAAACGACAGTGCCATAGATATGTAGGATTCAAATCATTAGTTTTAATCCTTTTAGTATTTATGTTATAGATTGGACTATTCAGATCAAGGATATACAATCCATTAGAAAAATGCGCACTACAATAGTGCATACTATCAAAATAAACGGAGCAACACTTGTCCTTTATTGAAATAGAAAAACCCTTCTCGTCCAAACAAGAAATGGAAATAATGTTTCTGCTCATAGCAGGCACATAAAAGCAATTGTCTAATTCTAAAATAAGTCCAGAAGGCAAAGATAGCTCATAAACGCCTACAGCTAATGCAGCAACTCTTGCTCCATTCCCGACGTGCAGATCTATCTCCCCTTTACTCAATCTTCTACTTCTTTTCAAAACCTACACATTACGACAAATGTGAGAACCAAATCCGGTATCCAATACCCAAGATGAAGAAATAGAAAGATTGACGTCTATAACATAAATACCTGGTGGTGGTGGAATCACTATTCCAAGCTTCTTATCCTCCATATATTTAGGGCAATTCCTCCTCAAGTGACCTGGCTGGCTGCAGTAGTGACACTCACCCTTAGCCACGCCTCCACTAGGCTTTAAGGCTTCCTTGGATTTCGCAACTTTCTTGCGCTTTCCTTTGGAAGTAGAAGCAACTAATTTGCCCTTCTTCCTATGCACCATAATTATGGCCTTGCCTTTGCCTTTGTTAATGCTCTGTTCCGCTCTCTTTAGCATTTTCAATAAGTCAGGCAGAGTCTTACTGATCTCGTTCATATTGTAGTTCATGATGAACTGATTATAACTGTCAGGCAACGATTGCAGGACAAGATCAGTAGCCAAATTTTTGCCAAGTGGGAATCCCAGTCTCTCAAGGTTCTCAATGTACCCGATCATTCGGAGTACGTGAGGTCCTACTGCATTCCCCTCTGCAAGACTACTCTTGAATAATGATTTAGACACCTCATAGCGCTCATGCCTAGCCAGTTCCTGAAACAATTGTTTCAAGTGTATGATCATATCACAGGCTTTCATATTCTCATGCTGCTTCAGAAGCTCAGGAGTCATGGTACAAAGCATGAAGCAAGTCACGTCATTAGAATCATCAATATGTTTCTGACGTGCCCTCACTTCCGCTAGAAGAGACTCATCTTGTGGTGGTTCTGGAAATGGAGTGTCCAAGACGTACAACTTCTTTTCATGCTTAAGGACAATCCTTAAGTTTCTGTACGAGTCAAGGAAATTCGTTCCAGACAGTTTATCCTTCTCAAGGACAGATTGTAGGGATGAAGTCGATGCGTTGTTGTTTGCCATTTGGAATTCCACAAAACGAGAAATGTGCAATTTTAGTATTTTGAACAATTTAACTATATTCAACAATGGCTAGATCATCAAATATAGCTCCCACTATTTTTCTCGGATTAATAGCCCTCACCATTAATGCGGAAA
Source organism: Linanthus parryae (assembly GCA_023055425.1). Lineage (NCBI taxonomy): Eukaryota > Viridiplantae > Streptophyta > Magnoliopsida > Ericales > Polemoniaceae > Linanthus > Linanthus parryae. The sequence goes on along the minus strand of JALGPY010000019.1, from coordinate 4,263,314 downwards.
ATATCATTATATTTTCTAGTAGGTCCAAGATCCCTTTTTCACTTCTTCTTGAGCTTGCTTTGGTAAGTCACCCAATAATAGGTTATTTAGGTAGGAACCATTCCAGTTGCATCCCATGCAACTCTTGGTCCAAGTAGGTGAATAACTCTTTATTATTTATCCCATGGATAACACCTAATTGTCATGCCTCTAGGCTCATCAATCCAATTGAATCTTGCCCAGTTGCATCCAACCTCGTGTTTCAACATACACACATTACTAGCTTGTATCGTCCTAAACACACCATGATAAATTAAAATTGCCTTGCTTTTGCTAGCCCGAATTTTAATGAAACCTGATCATGAAGGGTGTTTTGGCAAGAGAAGGAAAAACACAATATTTAATTGAGGGATTTTTCTTTCTTAATTTGTTTGGTTGATCTCATCAACATGGTTTACTTATTTGGATTGGGCAATCCACAATAAAAGACCAAACTTGTTTATTATTATCTTGTTATTGTTTTCGCTAGTAAGCAATACACACAAAAATTAAACAACAAGACATGAATAATAAACATCCACAAAATAAAACGTTGCATGGATATGGCCCCTAGACTAATGATATTATCAAGCCAATGATAATATCCAATTTCCCTAAAGTGACGAGCTCATCTTCATGTGCTCCACCATAGCCGCGCGCCTAGGGGACGTCATCTTTGTCTTTTGGCTCCTTTGGTTCTCCGGCCTTTCTCTCCATGCTCTTGGCTATCAGCTAAATATTTATAATTCTAGCCTAAAATCTAGAATAAATAATAAAATCCTCACATGTCGAGGAGAAAAGAGGACTCGCAGGCCGTAAAACCTAGTTAATTATTACATTAATTTGATCAGCTCGCATGCCGTAAACCAAACCACAAAGCAATAAATAACCACAATCCTAGGCCATATCCATGCACCATGCAACAAAGCAAATAATACAGTTAAAACCAATTTTTAACACGCTTGTTTAGTTTTAATTGAATTGGGTAATTAGTGTTACAACAGTCTAAGGAGTTCAAGCCAACAAGGGGCCCGAACCCCTAGGACCGCCCCCCGCCACTAGGCCCGGCCCAAGGCCGGCCGCCCCATTGTGGCCCGCGGCCTTTTCTTGGCCTGCAAGGAGGGGGCAGACGACTAGAGTTTCGGCCCTAGCCTCCTTCCCTCTTCCTTGTTGCCCAAGCAAGGTTGTTTCCTTTCTGGAATTGTTTCCGTAATTGAAAACCCCTTTTCTATTATGTGCCCATGAACCCTAATTTTTTCAAGAACCCAATTGTTCACATCTTTATTTGATTAAGCTCACCAATTCTAACATCCAATGTTAAATTGGATCTTTTTTATATTTAATCAAATTCAATTTGCATCTATTAGGCCAATTATTTTCAATTTTCGTGTAATTAACAATAATACAGTGTATAAACAAAAATCGTAACACATAAAAACATGTTATGCTCTACGACCTGTGGCTCTGATACCACTGTTGGCTTTTGACGTAGGTAACGCAGCGTAATAAAAAAAATTAATCCTACTTCAAAGCCCACCACGGATCGTTAGGAGGAGACATCATAACATGATAAGAGACATAGTATTGTGTACATTTTGATTTGTGAGATCACACGAAGAATGATTTCCTCATCTCTACGGTTGATCCACGTCTAGAGGTGAGATCTAGATTTTTCCTTCTTGCAAGTGCTAGCTTGAACTGGAGGAAGAGGGAAGAAGAATCAACGCAACAAGGACAGGAGGTTCGGCCTCCTCTTTGTGCCGACGAGAAGGGGTGGACGGCCTAGGGGCGCGCGCCTCTAGGTCTTCTTGCTCTCTCTCTCTTTTGCTTTCTACCCATCTCTTTGTTATGTATAATAACATTAAGTGGGAAGGAAGCTAGACCCTCCTTTATATACTCCAAAAACTCCTTGTTGTTTCCATAAAGGTGTTTCCTAATTCTACATGAACTAGAATTAGACCCTTCCTTGCAAATTAGTCCTACTAAGTTTGCAAGGTGTAGCACAATGATCCTTCTATTAATTAATCAATATTTATTAATCCCAAATCGAGCTCTACTCTATTTGACATGTGACCCCATAGGTTTCTATCTAGTTGGTAGTAACTTTTACAAACATGGAGCGGTGTCTAGCAACACATCCATGCTACCCAACTAATAGAAATAGTCAGTGATCCCGACAAACCTCTTGTGCCCGATATCTTATATTGCACTTTCCCTTTGTCTCCATATCCGGATTTGACACGAGACATAAATAGTCACACTCGTATATCCAATCCATAGTTCCTTGATCCTGGCAATATGCTTATGCGAGCAGATAACATCAATATTCCCATACTGATTTATCTAAGTCTGGCCAGACATTCAATAAGCCTCATCCCTCGAGTGGCCGTGGATATTTACTCCCATTATGTGGGAGGGACAAATCCTAACTACATCACTACGATCTCTAAGCTTGCTTCCTATCAGCACAAACTATAGTATCTAGTGACTTCAAGTCTAAGGATTGCAATTATATTAGCACTACGAGAAGCGATTGTGACTTTAAATAATCTAATGTAATCTTCACGTTGTGGGTCAATCCAGTATGCCATTACCCCTAATGCATACCCATGTGTTAGACTTGATATCTCCATATCAATCTACCCACATACTAGTCTATATTTGATCGTCCTATTAATCAATATAGTGGACTAGAGATATTTAGGATAAACAACACATTGTATCTAAGGACTTCATTATATTAAATATCACAACATATAATTAATGAATACTCTAGCCAAAACAATGTTCATACTAAATATACGATTGCCTCTAGGGAATCTATTCCAACAGGCTTGATCAAGCAGCAAAAGTAGAGGAAGGAGGGGACGAACGAGACAACATCTCTCTAAATTTTGAAAGAAAACTCAATAATCAATAAAAAATAAAAAACAGCCCACAAACCGTACTTAAATAGTTGAAAATCATTATTTAGCCAAAAATGGCAAAACTCCCAAAATCATCCCAAGTTATAATTTCAAATGAAATAACAGACTCAAGAAAGATTGAACCAAATCGGGTTTAAATTAACGTCGTAATTAACTGAAATATTATTTAAAGAACAATTGACACTTAACTACCTTGCAGTTTCACAATACTGATATTTTGGTGCACACATATTCAAAATTGACACTTAACTATTATATTTTGGTTAAACATTACTGACACTTTGGAATAAGCAGTTTCAAAGTTGACACATGACTGCATGCAATATGAAAATTACTGACATCCCACCCCAATTTCGATGACGATTGTAACTTTTAAAATCAAATGACATAATGAAACTGTCATCGAAATTGGTGCGGGTTGTCGATAATTTGCATAATGCATGCACTTAAGTGTCAATTTTGAAATCGGCTGCACGAAAGTGTCAGTAATGTCTAACTGCGTGATAATTAAGTGTCGATTTTAAATATGCGTGCACCAAAATGTCAGTAATGTCAAACTCCATTGTAGTTAAGTGTTAATTACTCGGGTTTAAAATAGCAAAATTGACAATTTGGAGCCTTAAAGACCATATTTTGGCCAAATTAGGGCAATGAACGTCGTGGTTTCTGGTAAGATTCATGGATGGTTTGATCCTGATCCTCAAGCCCTTCAATTCTGCCCTGATTCTGCGTTAGGACCAAAACAGCTTTTCTGAATTCCATGAAATCCATCCTGCATCAGTATTCTAGTCCTCTGTGATATTCGATTTGCTACTTATATACTCGCCTTGCAGATAAAGGAGCTCTATTCTTTCATTTTTGTACAAAGGAGAGAACAACTCTAAAACAAAGAAAAAATGCTGCCTAAGCCAGCCATGTCTAAAGTAAACAGAGATTCGCAAAAATCTGACAAGAAAAAAGGAACATCTTCTGCTCATCCAGAAGAAGACCCTGTTTTGCCGATAGATCAGCCACACCATTACACTCCCTGGGAATATGAGTGACAGATCTAGAAGTACTCTCTATCAAGGCTTTAATAGCAAAGATTAGAAACATAAAAGGGGAGGTTCTGCTGTTATGGAGAACCAATTCCACTGCATCCATGGAGTCTGACTCCACAATGGCATTTAACAAATCCATTCCTTTATGAGCAAGTAAACCTTCATACCCAAAGCTCACCATGTGACACAAAAGTAGGAACAATTTCCTCTGCAAACTCCATAACGAAAGGCCATTCATGTTTCTGCAAACTCCATAACCAAAGACCATTCTCACTTTGAGCAAAGTCAACATTAAGCTTGATTTTCCCAGAAGGTGGACAGGCCCATTTTACAATATTAGGAGGATGAAAGACTCTAGCTGGAGAGAGAGTTAAACCTGACATAACTCTCCTAGCTTGAGAACACAGAAAACCAACAATATTAGGTGGCTTCACCACTTATTCAATATGTAATTCCAGCTTATGCCATAACCAGAATTGAGAAGAAGGAACCAAAAATAGAATTGGCCATTCATTGTCTGTAAAAGTACTCTAATTTTTAACCAAGTTCAGATCAACCCATTGGGTCAAAGCAACACTGAAAAATTCACTCCAATGATTTTTATGCACAATTAGCTTCCAAATCCAAGAAACTCATGCACAATCTCTCAAAGCATGAAGTGAGGTCTAAACATCATGTCCACATAAAATACAAAGATGATTTCTACTAATACCTCTTTTGAACTTCGAATTTTGAGTGAGAAGCCTATCATGCCTAACCATCCACAAGATAGTTTTCCGTCTTTGAAAGCCTTTCACCTTCCAAATTTTTCTCCAACGCTTATCACAAGGAGGCTTAATAATAAAGCTAGTACTTTCCAAATAAGCTGAAGCAACAAAAAACTTACCTTTATTTTGAAACCAAACAATCTGATCATTATCCTCTGCTGAATCACTTAAGGATACAACAGAGAGTAATTCCACAACTGCAGAAGGCAATCTAGCACCCATTAACAACATCTTCCAACCAATATCACTGTCCTAATAATCATTAACCTTGAGTAACAATTCATCATCAGAAAGAGAACCTAAAACCACATCCATAAGTCTGAATTTCCCCAACCATTGATTCACCCAAAAGAGTGTATTCTTCCCAGAACCAACATTCCAACCAATACCAGAAGAAACATCAGCAAGGCTCTTGTAGATATGCCTCCAAACTCTAGACTGGTAAGGCTTCACTTGCCTCTTGTTTGGATCAAAAGTAGGTGTACCATACTTCACAAAAAGATATTTAGCCCAATAAGAAGTGTTATTAATAAGAAGCTTCCACCCAGCCTTAGTCAAGAGAGATGAGTTGAAATCACTGATCCTCTTGAGACCATGGCCACCATCTCTTTAGGTAATACAACACTGTCCCAACTTAACAAAGGGAGTCTAGCTTGAATGATATAACCCCCACAGAAATCTTCTACAGATCAAATCAATCTTATTCAATATAGAACTTGGAATAATAACTGTTTGCATAACATATGCAGGGATGGCTTGCAAGATCGAAAGAATAAGGGTGACTCTCCCATCCAGAGACAACTGAGAGGCCTTCAAAGATGATAATCTAGCAAAGATTTTATCCACCAAAAATCTATATTTTCAAGCACCGAATTTCTTGTGAATGAGGGGCATTCCTAGATGGGAACCCAGATCATCAGTAAGTTGGATATTCAACATGGAACTCAGCGCTCTAGCAATAGCCATAGCAACACAAGGAGCAAAAAACATCTTTGACTTCTCAAAACTTCTAGATTTACCAGCTTCCTCACAAAACTCATTAAGAAATTATTTCATCACCCTTACTTTCCTATTAGTAGCAACCCCAAACAAAATTAGATCATCTGCGAAGAACAAATGAGTAAGGGGAATGCTACTTCTAGACTGTTTGATGCCTTTCCATTTACCAGACTTCACAGCCGAATGAATTTTCTGAGCTAATAGCTCCATTACTAAAAGAAACAGGTAAGGAGATATTGGATCTCCTTGCCTCGTATTTGAGAAGAAAACTCTTAAAGCTGTTCACCATTCCAGAAGACACTAAAGGAAGCAATGGTAATAGAATCCATAATCAGACTATGGAGATTAGAAGGCATACAAATAGAAGCTAGTACATAGTCCAAGCAAGCCCACTTCACTTTATCATAAGCCTTTGCCAGATCAATTTTACTTGCAAGACCCCATACCCTTCCCTTCTTGGAATTAAGACAATGGAAAGCCTCTTGAGCAGTAAGAATGTCCTCACTAGCAAGCCTCCCATGTAAGAAACTAAACTGTAAGGGGTGGACAATTCTCTGAAGAATAGATCTCAATATATGAGTAATAATCTTGGTAATGATCTTAAGAGAGACATTACACAAGCTTATAGGTCTAAGCTGAGTAAAAGAAGTGGGGTTATCCAATTTAGGAATAAAAAAAAGTAAAGTTTTGTTGATATTCCTTGGCAATTTACCAGATTGAAAGGCATCCTTCACCATTTGAACTACTATACTACTCACAACAGTCCAATAGTGCTGGTAGAACCCAGAAATAATCCCATCAGGACCAGGGCTCTTAAAAGCCCCCATATCAATGACCACACCCTTAACCTCCTTAGAAGTGACCTCAGCAGTTAGAATAGCCTTATCAGCAGCAGAAAGAGTACTACCACACCAATTTAGATTCACATTAGAAGTATCACCAATATCAGAGTAAATCTCTTTAAAATGAGTAGTCACTTCACTTTAAGAATTGGAATGTCATCACACGATTCACCATTACTGAGCTTGAGGACTTCAATTTTATTCCTCCTTCTTGTAGTTACTGAAGAAAGGTGAAAGAACTTAGTGTTCTCGTCACCTAACAGAAATTTACTAGCCTTAGCCTTTTGAAACCAATACATCTCTTCTTGGAGAAAAATAACACTGAGCAGGTGTTGCAACTCAATCTCCAGATTACTGAGATAAGGGTTCTCCTTAATAGAGAGAGCTGTTTGAATCCCATCAAGCCTTTACTTAAGTCTTCTCTTCCTAGAAAAGATGTTACCAAACACCTGAGTGTTCCAAAACTTCACATCAGAAGCTTAATCACAAACAATACTATCTATAGTCTTGTTTTGAATCCAATGCTTATCAACCAAAGTGACAAAACTGTCCTCCTTAAACCAGCTAGCCTCCAATCTAAAAGGCTTAAGCGCAGGGAGAGGAAAAGGGATACCATCATAATTGATCAAAAGAGGGCGATGATCATAAAACACCCTAGTCACATGCTTAACAGAAGCCTTAGGAAACATAAGCCTCCAGCTAGCATTGCACATGGCTCTGTCTAATCTTTGTCTAATCACACCCCCACCATGGTGAGAATTAGTCCATGTATAAAGAGGCCCAGAGAAACCCAAGTCTTGGAGTTGACATTCATTGAAACAGTCCCACATTTGACTATAATGTCTATTTTTCAGAAGTCTCCCTCCCATCTTCTCAGAACTGGCACCAACTTGGTTAAAGTCACCAGTTAGTAACCAGGGAAAAGAATGAAGCTGACTGAGACTAGCTAAATAAGCCCATATATCTTCTCTAGACAAAGGAACAGGGCTAGCATAGATCCCTGAAAACAACCAATCAGGTTGGTCCTTTCTCTTAACAATGCCAGTTATAGCTTGGCTAGTAAAAGAGATACCATCAATCTCAACAGTAGAACTATCCCAAAGGAGCCAAATACCTCCACTAAATCCCTGAGTTTCAACACAGAAAGACTTATCTAATCTAGAGTAACGACTAATATTACTAAAATAAGAACTAGCCACACGAAGCTCCACACGAACCATCATATTAGCAGCAGAATAATGAAATAAATCAAGAATTGGCCTAACAGTATCAAAACTACCAATACCTCTGTAGTTCCACGAGACAATCTTCATTGGACTAGCTTGAGTGTTGAGCCGATCCATTGGCTCAGTAGCTCCTGGGACATGAAGCCCTTTCCCTTCCCCACTCCTGAACCTCTTGGAGAAGTACCCTCATTCGCAATGGAATTCTGAATTCCAATACTGTGATTTGCGCTGGCTCTACCTCTGCGATCATACCTTGTAGAACTTTGAAAAGGATTTGGTCGATACATGGATCTCCTGTGAAGAGAGTAGGTGGAATCCACTCGAGTACAACCAGCACTGACACCTCCTCTAACTTCAGAGGAATTCGTTGGAGGTTTACCATTACTACCAAGACCAGTCGCCGGAGCCTCTTTGTTAGCCTGGAAATTAAAAAACGTCGGAAAATTGTTGAAGTCCAGTGTCTGGAGAGTGACGAAAATTAGGGTTTCCAGCCCCTTTCTTCCGATTAGACGAAATTCCTTCCTTCCTTCCACGTGGTGCTTGGCCATTGGCCAAGGGGTTAGTCGATGAATCAGCCTTGTCCATCGTGGCACCCTTAGCCGAGGATGATATCCTATGTTGCGGACCACCCGAAGGCGAATCCCCGTCCAATGAGAGGACGCCAAATCTGGATCCCAGTCCCGCCCCATATTTATGGGTCTCTGTGTCCAAAAACCTGAACAAATTTCCCGGGATCTGGTCCGGTTTAGGAAGATCAATCTGTTGTCCACCAGTGCCTGTAGCAGCGCCACCGTTGCGCCTCCTATGCTAAGGTTTCTTCTTCCAACAAGAAACATTCATCCATGCTCCAAAATGTGGTTTCGGTTTACCGCTTACCTCTGGGATAACTGCTTCTCCTATCGCTGCATCTTCCCCATCCAGTCCTCCCACCGGAGTTGCAGAAGGCATCGGATCGGAAACCACAAGTGGACAAGCGTCCTTGCGGTGACCATATGTACTACACTCAAAGAAGATATGGTTAAGACCTTACTATTACACCAGAATACGGAGCCCGTTCATCCAAATAGACGGGATTAAGCTCATACCTAGATCAATCTCAACACAAACTCTAGCGAATTGGCCTCTCGCCGCTGCTAGAGTGGTTGGATCAAACCCTGATAGCTTTCCCAGAAAGATTACCAATGCCCATAAGCGTGTCTTCATTATAATAATCCACAGAAACACCTCCCAAATGAATCCAAAACGGAGTAGATCTCACCGCCGGTCCAGTCGGATCGAACGTCCGAGTTTGAACGGTAAGGTAGTTACCCTCTATCATCCATGGACCTTTTAGAAGCACATGTTCATCTAGGGTTTTGACCATGGATGCGCAGCACAAATATAATAAATTCATCCAATCAAGACCCTCCAAGGATCACAGGAACAGAAATCATTACGATGGTAAGAGAATAGTTTTATGTACCTTTGAGGTCTCCTTGATGACTTCTAATGAGAAAATTATCACGTCTCTATGGTTGATCCACGCCTAGAGTTGAGATCTAGATCTTCCAAACGCCTTGCGCTAGAAAGGATGAGTTGAAGAGGATGAAGAAATCACGCAATGGAGCACCAAAGAGAGGGGCGGCCTCGCTTGTGGTCGACGGGGCGGGCGGACGACAAGGGGGCTTCGGCCTCCATGTTTGTCCTGCTCTCTCCTTCCTTTTCTCCTACTCAAAGTATGTTATGAGCATAAGTTGTAGGGAAGGAAGCTAGGAGCATCATTTATATAGTCCAACAACTCCTTGTTTACTACATAAAGGCCCTCTCCTAATCCTACTCAAGTTCGGATTAGTCCAACTTGCATATTAGTCCTACTAAGTTAGCAAGTTGTTGCGATTTGGTCCTTCCAATTAATTAATCATATTAATGAATTATTTTCCAAGTCTAGTTCACCTCTATATGGCGTGTGACCCCATAGGCTCTATTTAGTTTGTAGTAACTATTAACTAATATGTTGCGACCTGTAGCAAGACATCCATTCTAGACAACAAATAGAATAGTCATCAGGACAAACCTTGTGCAAGTATTGTCTAATCCCTTTGTCTCAATATCCGGATTGGACACGAGACATACAACTCACACTCGTATATCCAATCCACATTTCCTCGATTCTGGGAATAGCCTTATTCGTGCAAATAACAAAAAATATCCTATATTGATTTATTTGAGTCTGGCCAGACATTCTATAAGCACTATCCCTCGAGTGGCCTAAGATATCTTCTCCCATTATGTGGGAGGGACAAATTCTATCTACGTCTACAACGATTTCTAAGCTTTCTTCTTATTATATCCAGTACACGCCTTTATGGCTACCCAGTCACGGTGTAGCGTTTGACGCTACCAAAATCACAATAATCCACAACTAGACAATCTAGTGATTTCAAGTCTGAGGATGAAAATATCGTTGTCACCGCGAGAAGCACTTGTTACTTTACATAACATGTATGTAGCCTTCTCGGAGTTGGGTCAATCCAGTATGCTATTACTCCTAATGCACACCCATGTATTGGATCATGATATCTTCATATCAATCCAACCCCATACTAGTCCATAGATGATTGTCCCATTAATCATTATAATGGACTAGGGATATTTAAGATAAACAGCACAATTGTAAATCTAAGGACTTCATTATATTTGATATACAATAAATAATACAATGAATATTCTAGCCAATTTATTGTTCATACTAAACTAGATTTCCTCTAGGGCACCTATTCCAACAGTCTCCCACTTGCACTAGAGCCAATCCGATGCATCTCGTATGCCAATGCTCCTAGTGTGCCCTTCATTCTCGCGCTGAACAAGCGGCTTTGTAAGAGGATCTGACAGATTCTCATCTGTAGGAATCTTGCATATCCGAACGTCTCCTCTTTCGACAATATCTCGAATAAGATGGAACTTCTTGAGTACGTGCTTAAATTTTTGGTACGACTTGAGTTCCTTCAATTGCGCGATCGCTCCATTGTTTTCACAATACAACTCTATTGGATCCGCAATGCTAGGAACCACACCAAGCTCAGTAATGAACTTTATAATCCAAACAACCTCTTTTGCTGCGCCATTTGCAGCAATATACTCAACCTCTGTTGTAGAATCAGCTACCGTCTCTTGCTTGGAACTCTTCCATCTCAGCGCTGCTCCATTCAGGCAAAATACAAACCCTGATTGTGTCTAATTGTAAACATTTTACATAGACATCGCAGTCTTGAATCTTCATGAACGACACTGTGGGACGCCTCCTGTAGGGTTTTGATCATGGATACGCAGGGGAAAAACATAATTTATCCATTCAATACCCTCCAAGGATCACAGGAATGTAAGCATAACGATGGTAAATGAAGAATCATGTTAAACACAATAGAGTTTCTCCTCTTATGACTTGTAACGTGAATTGTGTCACGTCTATACGGTTGATTCACGCCTAGATTTGAGATCTAGATCTTCCTTCTCGTTTTTGCTAGCTTGGACCGGAGGAAGAGGAAGAAGAAATCACACAACACAAGGCAACAAGGAGGTTTCGGCCTCCTTTGTTGGCCTACGGTGACAGGGCGTCGCAAGGGGGTCGGTTCGTCCCTCTTGTTGCTTGCTCTCTCTCCTTTTTTCTCTCCCAATCAACTTATAAATAATAGATACATAAGTGTGGGAAGGAAGTAAGGAGCATACTTGATATAGTCCAACAAATCCTTGTTAACTACCTACAGGACCTTTTCTAGTCCTACTAGAATTCGGTTTAGTCCCTTCCTTGCAAATTAGTCCTACTAAGTTTGCAAGGTGTTGCAAAGTGATCCTTCTAATTAATTAATAATATTAATTAATTCCAAAATCTAGTTCAATTCTATCTAGCGTGTGACCCCGTTGGTTCTATCTAGTTGGTAGCAACAATTTGCTAATATGCAGAGGTCTCTAGCAAGACATCCATTCTAGCCAACTAATAGAATAGTCATCTGACAAACCATGTGCAAGTAATTGTCACATCCCTTTGTCTCCAAATCGGGATTGGATACGAGACATATAAGTCACACTCGTATATCCAATCCATAGTTCTCGATCCTAGGAATAGCCTTATTCGTGCAAATAACATCAATATCCCATATTGATTTATTTAAGTCTGGCCAGATATTCTATAAGCACTATCCCTCGAGTGGCCTCGGATATTTGCTCTCATTATGTGGGAGAGACAAATTCCATCTATGTCTACTACGATTTCTAAGCTTGCTTCTTATTGTATCCGGTACACGCCTTTCTAGATACCTAGTCACGGTGTAGCATTTGACGCTACCAAAATCACAACAATCCACAACTAGACTGAAAGTGTGTAATTTAGACTAACTACAGGACCTAAATACTCTAGAAGGGGGGGGGGGTTGAATAGAGTATGGATACTTTTTTCAAAACTTAAAGTTTAACAGAAAGACTTTGTGTGAAACTCAAATCTGAAGGCCTTGAGATTTTAGTAAACTGTCTGAAACTTACAAAGGCAAAATAGTAAGCTTCAAGGCCTTGAACTGTGAACAATTCTAAACAGCTTTTGAACCCTAGTTTGAATTGAGTTGTATGCAGTAGATGATAATCAAACTGAAAAGTAAAGAACACAAAGCAATTTATAGAGTTCAGTCCCAATGGACCTAATCTCTGCTTGAGGGATCTAATCCCACCACGATTGGGCAAACACTTCTTATTACTCACACAGAAGCAGCCCTAGATCTTCAAACCTAAGTAATTTCCCTTGCACCTATACAGCTTGTGGTTCTAAACTATCTAGTTCCAGCTACTAACTGTTGAGCTAGCAAGAACCTCTTGTTGTTCACTTGAACAACCAACCACTAGGTTAGGTAAGGTTTAAGATAATATAGAGATACAAAGATAGAAGTACAAGTAAAGAACACAGTATGAAGATAAGCTGTTGAAGCCTGGATGCGTTCTTCTGGAAATACACCTTCATCACTTCTAGCATCAAACTTACCAAGATTATCTCTACCATTATTATGCACAAAACAGATACAACCAAAGGGTTTAAAATAAGAAACAGTAGGCTTTCTCCCTTTAAACAGTTCATAGGGGGTCTTTTTCAAAATAGGTCTGATCAAGCATCTATTCAACACATAATTGGCAGTGTTAACAGCTTCTGTCCATAAAAAATTTGGCAAATTACTTTCAAGAAGCATGGTTCTGGACATATCCTCAAGTGTCCTATTTTTCCTTTCATGTATCCTCAAATGCCATGCTTTGCACAAAACAAATCAAAGTCAAGTTGATCAAACTCCCTACCATGATCACTTCTAATGGACGCAACAGGTAAATTTTTCAAAGTTTGAAGCTCTTTGCATAGTCTAGAAAACTCCGATAAAGCTTCAGTTTTGTCTCTAATAAAAATCACCCAAGTAAATCTAGAATAATCATCAATTATAACAAGCATATACCTCTTACCTTTTGGATTCTGAACTCTCATAGGACCACATAAGTCCATATGAAGCAATTCTAAGGGTGTAGAAGTACTTACCAAGTTCTTTGGCTTAAATGAGCTTCTGGTCTGTTTACCTTGTACACATGCCTTGCAAACCTCATCATCTGAAAATTTCTGTGATGGTAAACCTCTTACCAAGTCTTTTGTGATGAGCTTATTCAAAGTATGTATACTAATATGCCCAAGCTTTCTGTGCCGAAGCTTTGAATCTTCCTTCAAGGCCTTCACGCATTTTAGCTTGTCACCTGCAACACTGTTAGTATTCATAGCATATAGATTATATGATCTAGGAGCAGTGAGTATGCAATCACCAGATTTCTCATCTTGCACCACATATTTATCCTTTTCAAATATAGCTATATAAACTTTATCACATAACTGAGAGATACTAAGAAAATTATACTTAGGTCCATCTACCAGATAAACATCAGATATAGAATTTGTTGAACCATTACCAATACTACCTATACCAAGGATATTGCATTTTTCTTTGTCACCAAGTGTGATTGTTCCTCCTGATTTTTCTGTATGTTCAGTAAAGAGAGACTTCTTTCCACTCATATGTCTGGAACATCCACTGTCTAAAATCAATTTCTGATCCTTCAAGGCCTTGGTGACATCCTGCAAAAAACAAATCATTGCCTCAACAGGCTGTTAGAAAAAGTGTAGAACTTTGAGTCATACTCAGAATCAGCCATATTTGGTGGCCTAAATCCTTTTGGAACCCAAATCTGCCAAACCTGTCCCTTAAGCTGATAAGGATAAGTATTCCTCATAATATGAGGTTCTGATCTTCTTAAGGGACAAGTTAATTAGACATGACCAATTTTTTCACAGTAATAACATTTTGGAGAATGTTTGCTACCAGATTTGGCAAAAGTAGTTTGGCCTTTCTTTGGAAAATTAGGATTATAGCCAATCCCACTTTTATGCATTGATTTCAGAATTCTTCCAAGAATGAGATTCTGATTATGTTCTGAGCCTGTAAACCTAGCTAGGACCTTCTTGGACTCTTGAATTTTCTCAGTCAAAATGCAGATCTGTTGTTCTAAATTCTCTGAATGAGTCTTTAGGTCAGCATATCTTTCAGTTAAAAGAGTATTTTGATCAACAACCTCTTTTATCTGTGCCTTCAAGACTTTGAACCTTCTGTCCAAGGCCTTGAAGTCTTTTTCCAGCTTTGTCTTAGAAAATTCAACAGTTTTGTTTGAAAACACTAGGTCCAGGTTTTCTTTTACCTGCTCATGAATCTTAATCGTTAAAGCAGAAATCTCATTTCTATAACTTTCCTCATTTAGAAACATACTTTTGAGAATTTCAGGAAGTACATCGGAAGGACTAGCAAGTAAATTCTTTACCATGTCTTCAATGTGTCTGTCTGATGAACTTTCCTCATCATGCTTTGCCATGAAGCATAGGTTTGCTTGCTCTTCTTCTGTGTCTGAGTCACTTGATGAATCAGATTCACTCCAATAAGCCATCATGGCTTTCTTCTTTCTGTTGTCACTATCTTTCTTCTGAAAGTTCCTGTTCTTCTTCTTTTGTGGACAATCTCTTACTAAATGATCTGCATCGCCACACTCAAAACAATTCATTACTTTAATTTTATGTGACTGTGATGAAGATTTACCTTTGTAATCCTTGCTGCCTGAGGGTCTTGATCTCTCTCTGTTGTAATCCCTGTTACCAGAGTTTCTTTTCTTTTTGAGAATCCTGGCCAAGACCTTGGAGATCAATGCTAAAGCCTCTTCATCATCAGGCTCATCCTTAGTCTCAAGGCTTTGAGACTTTTCACTGTCTTTTGCCTTAAGTGCTAGGTTCCTGATATTTTCACTCAAATCACCTTCCACATCCTTCATAGACATTTCATGAGTGAGCTGCTTTCCTTGTAGATCATCTAGATGAAGAAGACTCAAGTCCTGAGCTTCCTCAATGGCTGTTGTCTGTGGCTTCCACTAGGCTTTTGGCAAGCTTCTCAGAATTTTTTTGACCTTCTCTTCATTTGATAACTTCTTTCCCAATGACTCCAGATTGCTCACCACATCAGTGAATCTTTTGAACATCTCCTTGATGGTCTCATCTGAATTCATTTTGAACAACTCATATTGCCTCAGAAGTATGTTGATTTTTGTCTGCTTAACCTGGCTGGTTCCTTCAAATGTCACCACCAGTTTATCCCATACTTCTTTGGCAATCTTGCAGTTTGACACTTTGTTAAACTCATCTGCATTTAAAGCAGAGTATAACAGATTCATAGCCTTGTAATTTTTTGATACCTTTTCCAGTTCAATGACTGAACGATTTTCCTCAGACTTGATACTTCTGACTCCATCAATTGTAGTGTAGTACTCATGAGGACCATTCTGAAATATTGACCATAGTTTCATGTCTTGATCTATGATGAACATCTTCATCAATGCCTTCCAGTGCATGAAGTTGTCATCACAGAACAATGGAGGTCTGTTGGCTGCCCTTCCTTGTGAGAATCCACCATCTCCTACATTACTCATAGTCACCAGATTATTAGATCTAAAAACAGTGACACATGCTCTGATACCAATTGAAAGTGTGTAATGTAGACTAAATACATTACCCTAAATACTCTAGAAGGGGGGGGGTTGAATAGAGTATGTAAACTTTTTTCAAAACTTAAAGTTTAACAAAAAGACTTTGTGCGAAACTCAAATCTCAAGGCCTTGAGATTTTAGTAAACGGTCTGAAACTTACAAAGGCAAAATAGTAAGCTTCAAGGCCTTGAACTGTGAACAATTCTAAACAGATTTTGAACCCTAGTTTGACTTGAGTTGTATGCAGCAGATAATAATCAAACTGAAAAGTAAAGGAAACAAAGTAATTTACAGAGTTCAGTCCTAATGGATCTAATCTCTGCCTGAGGGATCTAGTCCCACCAGGATTGGGCAAACACTTCTTATTACTCATACAGAAAGAGCCCTAGATCTTCAAGCCTAAGTGATTTCCCTTACACCTATACAGCTTGTGGTTCCAAACCTATCTAGTTCCAGCTACTAACTGTTGAGCTAACAAGAACCTCTTGTTGTTCACTTTAACAACCAACCACTAGGTTAGGTGAGGTTTAAGATAATCTAGAGATACACAAATATAAGTACAAGTGAAGAACACAGTATGAAGATAAGTTGTTGAAGCCTGGATGTGTTCCTCTAGAAAACTGGATTGATTCGATCTTCAGGAATCTGGAATGAAGCTTGAATGATTGTGTGTTTGAATGCATTATCTCCCAAGATTTTGTCACACCTCTCTGAGTATTCTGCAAGCCTCTCTCTCCTTTAAAATTCAAACCAGTCTCTTTTTATCCACAACTGCAACTGATTGAGAGATTTTAGGATCTTAGTTCTTACAAATCCTCCTTCTGTTTTCAACTGAAATTCAAACAGCTTCAAGTGGATATCCATTGGAGTTTGTTGAGATTGATCCTGCACGTTTAACAACCGTGCAACAACATTGAAACACAGCAACAACAAAATCCAGAAAGATAACAGTGCTATGACTGTTTGGTTATACAGTTTCTGATAAAACTGTTTAACAGACTTAGAACAATAACCTGTATATCTTCTAAAACATATGAATCATGAAAAAAAAGTTTAAGACACTTAGAAGTGAGTAAATAATCACAATACTAAGAATCAAAACCTGCAAGAAAGAATCAACTAAGTGACAGCTTAAAAATGGATTAGTCTGGGACATCTTTTTACTATTGGTTTTGACCCTGTGAGAGTTGAGTTTGCCCATTTTCAGCTTATTTTCCACCTGATACGAGGCAGAGATTTATAGATCATGATTGCAAAATTTGAGTAATTCTATGCATACTTTTGTTTGTTGGATATGATCGCGGGTGCGTGTTATGATGTGCAGGTAACAGGTGCCGAAAAATGCATGAGATTAACTTTGATTGGAGGCAGCGTGTCAGGAAAGCTGAGCAGAAAAAAGAGAAAAATGCTATGTGGTGCGTTCAGACGCAGGCGAGCTGCGTTCAGACGCACAAGATGGGAGCAGCAGGAAAATGGCAGAAAGACGGCTAAGTCATGCGTTCAGACGCAGGAGGTCTGCGTTCAAACGGAGGGTTCGAAGTCAGAAGTGCAGAAAAACTAAGGCCTGCGTTCAGACGCAGGCGGTGTGCGTTCAAACGCAGGACTCAACGCTCAGAAGAAGAAAAAGGCCAAGGGGTGCGTTCAAACGCAGGCGAGCTGCGTTCAAACGCACGTGTCCAAAAGTCAGGAGCCAGAGGAAGAAAAAAGGGCTAAGGCCTGCGTTCAATCGCAGGATGTGTGCGTTCGGACGCACTGCGTTTGAACGCAGGAGCGTTGCGTTCGAACGCACGATGGGTTTCCAGAAGCTTCCAGGACGGGTCTTTTCGAGGGTAAAATAGGAATTTCGTGCATCAGTTTTGGAGACTGTGGCAGTATTAAAGGAGGTGTCCCAGCACTGAATTAGGGTTACGCATACACACTCACACATCTATCATCATCATCTCAGCAGCCAGTTTCAGAGCCGCCAGGGTTGGAGCAGAGCAGGATTGGAGCAGTTTTCAGTATTTCAGCAAATAACTAGTTTGATCTTTTCTCTTTTTTATGAAACGTTGTTTTTCAATAATGCAAGCTAGCTAGATCTTTTGCCTAGGTTCTCGGTGAACCTAGGGTTTATGAATTCAGCAGACTTGGTTGTTTGATTTTCAGATGCATGGCTAGCTAAGCCTTAATACAGGATGGATTGTTTATTATTATGTCTTTTATTTTATTTACATACATGAATGGCTTGATCACCCAGGAGTGTTACAGACAGGATCTGGTGCACGAGAGTGACCAGTGAAAGTTAGGAAGAAAAGACAGGATTTAGTACTCTGCCTTGATGGACCGAGAGGTGAAAAGAATCAGGGGACTAGCCCAGAAGCATTAGACCAACTGCTAGACGTTTAGGGGGAGACCGAGAGGAGAACCTGTAACCCTGGCAGAATTAGAACAAACCTGCAGATTTAGGTGGATCGAGTGGACCCAAAAATCTGCATTCGAGTGATAGGTGCATGAGACCGAGAGGAGATTGTACTATTGGTATGCTGGCATAAACAAAACCACTGTGTGTGTCTGAAATTGAATATACCGTGAAAGCTGGAGAGTAACCCTAGGGGATCCTGGAACCTAGATTCTTAGAATTACCGACTTTTACAAATATAACAATTTCTGCAAAATATTCAACAGAAAAATAAAATAAGCTTTTATAAATACTGTTTTATTTACTGCAATTTAGTAGAGTCAAATCCCAAACCTTCCTCCTTTTTACAAACTTTGTGTCTAATTCTTATTCTAATTAGCAACAACTTAAACTGTTCTCGAGGGTTCGACAACCAGAGTCACAATTACATACTCTATATTACTTGATCGTACACTTGCGAAAAAGCAGATAGGTTTACGCTGTCAATTTTTTGGCGCCGTTGCCGGGGAACGGTTATAGTTTTGTTAAACAGACATTAGAATAAGTCTCAGAGTTTTTTCTTTCTTTTTACGGTTACTTTCTTTCGACTTACTGCTCTTGAATTCTGATTTTCAGGCTATTCTAGTTTATGCCCAGATTGCCTAGCAAACTGGTATCACCACTTGAAGATCCTGAAAAACTTTTTAGAGAGCAAAGTCGCAGACACCGAGCGGCGATGTCTGAGCACGGAGAAGACACCACAACCGAAACAGGAACACCCACAGGACAGCCGCATCGCACTCCAGCACAGATGGCTCTTTACATTGAAGAGCTGGTAGCAGCAGGTTTTGCTGCCAGGAACAATCAGAGGACTTATAACAGGTCTGGAAGGGCGTTAGTTGAAAACTTTGAAGTCCCGACCGGAGGACATCAACCAGCTATCGTAGTGCCACCCATTACAGCAGAGCACTTCGATCTGAAATCATCCACCATTCAGACCGCCCAGACTCATTGTCCTTTTAATGGGAAGGCAGATGAAGATCCAAACGACTTCCTTGGAAAATTTGAAGATTACTGCAACAAGATTAAGTATAGAGGAGTCGAAGCGGACACGCTAAAGCTGATTTTATTCCCATACTGCTTGTTCGGAACAGCAAAAGATTGGCTGGAGGCAAGACCACCGAGGTCTATCACGACCTGGGAGGGGTGTGTTGCTGATTTCTTGGCAAAATTCTACCCTGCATCCCGCGTTATCAAGCTGCAGAGTGAGATTTTATCTTTCAAATAGCAGATGGGGGAGACAGTGGTAGACACATGGGACAAGTTGATGAGACTCGTTAAAAAATGCCCCAATCACGGCTTCGGGGACGCGAAAATTCTGCAGGTATTCTACCATGCTCTTGACAGGGAGAATGCAGACAGGATTGATAGAGAAGCTGGGGGTAACTTTTTATACCATGTGGATAAGGATGGAGCATACGAACTGATGAAGCAATTAGCCAAACAGGATACTCGCCTGTTTGATGACTGCAGGCTCACAGCAGTAGCAGAACCAGTGGTTGATGACAGAATTGACAATCTCACAAAAGTGGTACAGGACTTAGTCAAAAAGGTGTATACAGAGAAGAAGCCGGTGGCATCAGTAGAAGAACCTGACTTTGACGCAGCAATTCTGGAGCTTCAGACCGAAGATGCCAACTATGTTCAGCAGCAGTGGGATCCTAGTCGCTACAGACTAGGCACACGTGATCATCCAGGGTTTCGCTACGGAAATCCCAATGCAGAAGTATATGCACCAGGATTCCAGCACAGGCCACAGGCACAACAGACAACTCCAGCTCAGCCTGCACAAGCAGCACCACAGCTAAATCTGTCACAGCAGCATTTTGAGTCCTATATGGAGAAATTCAATAAGCAGTGGGAAACCAGATTCGCGCAGATGGAGTCATTAACTGCTGATGTAAGCCAGATGAAGATTGCTATCCGCAACTTGGAGGTACAGAATGGACAGCTTGCACAGAACCAGGCAGAACGCGCCCCAGAGAATTTACCATCAAACACAGTAAACAATCCACGCGCTCAAATCAATGCTATCACAACTCGGAGTGGAATTGCACTGCAGGATCCACCGTATCCCAGTCATGCACGCGCAGAAAAGTCAAAAATTATTGAACAGGAAGTAATTGACCGGGAAGACAGTTCAACCGTTAACCCTCAGAAAAGGGGTTCGGTCGAGCAGGAAGCAGCGCAGACTAATGAGGGCAATCCAGAAACAGTGCCAATTTCTAAGGAGGTTCCTTACCCTATGAAGACACATAAGAGAGATGACAGCAAAGACTACGCCAGATTTCTGGAGGTATTTAAGCAATTACAGATAAACATACCTTTTGTCGAAGCACTTGCCAAAATGCCTACTTATGCGAAATTTCTCAAAGACATCTTGTATGGTAGAAGGCGAATGAGTGACTTCGAAACAGTGAATCTGACGGCAGAAGCGAGCAGTTGTGTAAAAAATGGTCTACCCCTGAAAAAGAAAGACCCTGGCAGCTTTGTTATTCCAGTAACTCTGGGCAGTGCATACACAGGAAAAGCCCTATGCGACTTAGGTGCCAGCATCAACCTGATGCCACTGACCATCTTCAAAAGTCTGGGAGTCGGAGAACCACGTCCAACAAGAATTATGCTTCAAATTTCTGACAGATCTGTGAAACCTGCCTATGGAGTAATTGAAGATATCCTGGTGAAAGTGGGAGAGCTTATTTTTCCAGCAGATTTTGTGACACTGGATATGGAGGCAGGAGAGGTCCCGCTAATCCTGGGCAGACCTTTCCTGGCGACTGGTGAAGCCATTATTAACTGCAAAAGTGGAGAGCTGTCCATGCAAATCAATGAAGAAAAAGTGAAATTTAATGTTTTCAAATCTCTCCAGCTTCCCAACCATTATGGGCATGAAAACTGTTTTGCAGTAGAAGTAATTGACAATCTGGAGAATGATGAGATAGAAGATTTATGGGAGGAATTTGAAGACATGTATCCAGAGGAAACAGAGGAGCAGCAGGATGAGCATATCATGGGAACAGAAAGCTGGGTCACGCTATACAGGGATGAAGGAGGCGAGCAGAAAATGACACTAGTCCCGTCACTCCAGGAACCACCAGTCCTGGAATTAAAACAGTTGCCAGACCACCTCAGGTACGCTTTTATTGGTGAAAATAATACTCTGCCGGTAATTGTTTCTTCTCTTTTATCTCAGGAACAGGAACAAAAGCTGCTGGAGGTACTCCGAGAGCATAAAGAAGCCATCGGATGGACAATTGGAGACCTAAAGGGAATCAGTCCTGATTACTGCATGCACAAAATAAGAATCAAAGACGGAAAGAAGCCAGTTATCCAGCCTCAACGGAGGCTAAACCCAATCATGAAAGATGTGGTACGTAAGGAGGTCATGAAGTGGCTAGAAGCAGGAATTATATACCCCATATCAGACAGCACCTGGGTGAGTCCTGTCCAGTGTGTACCGAAGAAAGGGGGTATTACAGTAGTACAGAATGCTGATTAGGAACAGATCGCCCAGCGCACTGTCACTGGCTGGCGAACCTGTATGGACTATCGGAAGCTGAACGATGCTACACTGAAAGACCACTTTCCGCTGCCATTCATGGACCAGATGTTGGACAGACTAGCGCACCATGCTTATTACTGCTTTCTTGACGGATACTCTGGCTACAACCAGATCTATATAAATCCAGAAGACCAAGAAAAGACGACGTTCACTTGCCCGTACGGAACGTTCGCCTTCAGACGAATGCCATTTGGATTGTGCAATGCTCCAGCAACATTCCTGAGATGCATGATGGCTATTTTCTCTGATATGATAGAGAAAAATGTGGAAGTTTTCATGGACGATTTTTCATTATTCGGAGACAGCTTCGAAGACTGCTTATACCATCTGGCCAGAGTTCTGATCCGCTGCAGAAAAACAAACCTGGTGCTCAACTGGGAAAAATGCCACTTCATGGTTACTGAAGGAATAGTGCTGGGACACAGGATTTCCAGCAAAGGGCTGGAAGTAGACAGGGCAAAAATAGAGGTGATCAAGCAGCTGCCGTATCCAACCACAGTGAAGGCAATCAAGAGCTTTTTGGGCCACGCAGGATTTTACAGAAGGTTTATTAAAGATTTTTCAAAAATTACAAAGCCACTATGTAATTTGTTGGGAAAAGAAGTATCCTTCGTATTTGATGAAGCCTGCAAAGAAGCTTTTGACGTGCTTAAGGAAAGGCTGACGACTGCACCCATTATCACAACACCAGACTAGACCCTCCCGTTCGAGCTGATGTGCGACGCCAGTGATTACGCAGTGGGCGCGGTATTGGGACAGCGGAAGGACAAGGTGTGCAGTGTCATTTACTATGCCAGCAGGGTCCTGAATGAGGCGCAGATTAATTATGGGACTACAGAGAAGGAGCTGCTGGCAGTCGTTTTTGCCCTGGATAAATTCATATCATACCTTGTAGGCTCTAAATTCATTATTTTCACAGATCACAGTGCACTGAAATACTTACTGGAGAAGAAGGATGCAAAGCCAAGGCTGCTGCGTTGGATTCTGCTGATGAAGGAATTTGATGTCGAAATCAGGGATAAAAAGGGAGTTGAAAATGTGGTAGCTGATCATCTATCTCGTCTGGAAAAACCTACAGAAGAAGTGGTGCCCATTCAAGAAAATTTTCCGGATGAACATATTATGAAGATCAAGACCAATAGACGGCCCTGGTACTATGCCATAGCCAATTATTTGGTCAATGGAGCACTCCCTGAAGACATCACCCCTTGGCAGAAAAAGAAGTTTATTTCAGACTGTAGGCAATATTTCTGGGACGATCCCTATCTGTTCAAGCAAGGGGCAGACAATATTCTCCGTCGATGCATTCCATGCCACGAGATTTTGAAGGTAATTCAGCACTGCCACTCAGCACAATGTGGGGGGCACTTCAGCGGACCAAGAACAGCTCACACGGTGCTGCAGTCAGGATTTTTCTGGCCAACAGTTTTCAAGGACTGCCATGATTATGCGCAGAGTTGCGATCGCTGCCAACGAACGGGAAATATTTCCCAGCGGAATGAAATGCCCATGACACTTTGGCAGGAAGTCGAGCCTTTTGACGTTTGGGGTATTGATTTTATGGGTCCTTTCCCTTTGTCTCTGGGAAATCTCTACATATTACTGGCAGTGGATTACGTGTCAAAATGGGTGGAAGCAATAGCCTGTCATAAGAACGATGCGTCAGTCGTGGAAAGGTTCCTCAAACGTAACATCTTTACCAGATTTGGAACACCGAGGGCCATGGTCAGTGATGAAGGTTCTCATTTTATCAATAAAGTCTTTGCCAAGGTTCTAAAGCAGTACGGGGTGTCTATCCATAGGGTATCACTGCCTTATCACCCTCAGGCAAACGAGCAAGCAGCGGTGTCCAACAGAGAGATAAAGAGCATACTGGAAAAAACAGTGAATCCTGGACGTAAGGACTGGTCGTTAAAGCTGGATGATGCGCTCTGGGCATACAGAACTGGTTATAAAACCCCACTGGGAATGTCCCCATACCAGCTGGTTTTTGGTAAAGCATGTCACTTACCAGTAGAATTGGAGCACAAAGCATATTGGGCAATCAAGCAGCTGAATATGGATCACAGTTTATCAGGAAACAAACGAAAGATGGCACTCCTTGAACTGGAGGAATTCTGTAAAACTGCGTATGAGAGTGCCAAAATTTATAAAGAAAAAACAAAGAAGTGGCATGACAACCGCATTCTACCAAAGAAGATAGAAATCGGGCAGAAGGTTCTCCTCTACAACTCAAGGATGAAATTCTATCCAGGGAAGCTGCGCTCAAGATGGTCTGGACCATTTATTGTGAAGGACATTACATCATGGGGAGTGGTGGAGCTGGAAAACCCGAGGGATAATACAGTTTTCAAGGTGAATGGGAACAGAGTCAAGCCATAAAGGGATCCTCAGGAGATCATGGAGGTAGAGGCACTCTACCTCGACCTTCCGTGATTACATCAGAGGTAACAAAGTCGGGCTGTCGACTGTAAAACACAAGCGCTGGTTGGGAGGCAACCCAACATAGATTAGTTGTTTTTATATAATTTTTACAATGTTCATAATTTGAGAGAAAAGTGAGAAAAGAGGGATTTAATGTTGAACTCAGTGTTTCAGGAATCAAAGGCGTGCGTTCAAACGCAGAAGAGCTGCGTTCAAACGCACGTGTGCGTTCAAACACAGACACCCTGCGTTCAAACGCAGACCCACCAACAGACAGAAGAAGCACTGGAAACGCCTAACACTTATGCGTTCAAACGCAGAAGGAGCTGCGTTCAAACGCAGATCACGCAGTGAAAAATTTCCAGCCACCAAGTGGTGCGTTTAAACGCAACTCTTGTGCGTTCAAACGCAAGACGACATAGATGAGGTGGAAAAATCTAAGGACGTGCGTTTAGACGCAGATCCTGCGTTCAAACGCAAGATCAGATCAGCAGAGAATTTCTAGAGACAAGGCGTGCGTTCAAACACAACTCATGTGCGTTCAAACGCAGCTCATCAGAGACATTGCAGAGGACAAGCATTGCGTTCAAACGCAACCCATCTGCGTTCAAACGCAACTCAACAAACCCAGAAAATTCACGGACCTTCAAGCATTGCGTTCAAACGCACATCGTGCGTTTAAACGCAGATCATAAAATCTTCAAAATTTCCAGAAAACTTTAAGCTGTGCGTTCAAACGCAAGAGCTGCGTTCAAACGCACATTTGAGCGGGATTAAAAATTTCGGAAAAATTTGAAAAATTTTGAAATTTCGGGGCCATTCTGCAATTTCTGAAAATTTGCCTATATATACTGTACGGATGACAGTGACTCATTTTCACCCAAGTCATCCAGTTTTCAACTCTCTCTCTAGAAATTCTCTCTGCCCTAGCAGCCGCCAGATCAGTCTGCCGCTAGCAACCTCCGACGACCACCGCAGAACCACCAGAAGGTCAGGAACAGTGTGGGGGTGGTCAAACTCATCCGATCCAAACACCGACAAGTCCACTTCAGAGAGAAATTTCCAGATCTGTACCCGTAAGATTCACTCCGGGTAGCTAGGTTCTATCTTTTCATTCTCTTTGAATATTTTCATTTTACTGTTTGAATCTTGAAATGGATGAGGATAGTCCTTACATGAGGCCTGATAGGGCAATTGCACCTTTGAACATCATAGACTGCAGATTGCTTAGGGTTGACCATTTCTGCGACCATAGGTTTGTTAACATGGAGGCTCACCGTTTCTTTCTGCAAGACAAAAAGATTCGGTATGACATACCTTCTGAGAGGACCTTTCCCCGTGATAGAGTAGCAATGGGGGATGAACTGTTCAACTATACTGGGCAGGATCATTTTGGGGATTTGTTTACTGGTTTTACCAATCTGCAGGTCAGTTCTGTGCTGGCTAAGGAAATTTACAGCAATCTCCAGCAGTGCATGAACAGTGAAGCCCAGTCAATTGACTGGATTTACTGCTGAAAGAGATGGATTCGAACCCCCCCAGAGAGTATGCGAGAGAGTCTGGGTCTGGAGTTAGTGTTGGATGACTGTCAGTTTCAGGAACTGAGGCGTCATCCATCTGAGCAGCTGAGTGAGCAGATCTTGACCACCCTGTGTGCTGGTGTACCAGGCGCTGCTTGGTACTACCCTGAACGGAGTCCTTCCTACCGGAAACTCCCTGCGACCTACATGATTCGAGAGGCGAGATGGTGGACCGAGTGGGTGAACAACAGAGTTGTGGGTATAAAACACTTTACCCGCATTGATTATAATATTGCCCTGTTGGTGTATTGTCTGATGGCCAGAGAGCCTGTGAGCCTCCCGGAGATTATTTGTGAGTTTTTCCGGGAACGAAGAGAGACTCACAGCAAGAAGGGTTTGGGTCTCCTGGGGATGTTAACAAAAATGGCACAGGATTATCTTGTGGTCATTCCTGGCGACCTGAGAGATATTCGACCAATTCAGGTACGCAAGTACAAAAACATGAGATGTGCGTTGCATGAGGCAGTGCACGGGCCTCCAGAATTTGTCCAAGTGGACGATGATGATGATGTTGCTCCACCTCAGGGTGGGGGTGTTGGCATGCCACCACCACCTCCTCCCGGTGATGGGGGTTTTCCAGCCTTACCAGGACCCTTCCACCTGCCACGATCTGCCAGTTCCAGTGAACACAGGCAGGCTGATCCTGATTTGGGGCAGTCCAGCAGAGGGGCCAGGCGCAGTTCTTTTGGGCGCCTGGAGAGGACTGAGCATGAGGAATGGGTCAGAAAGAAAATTAAGGCCCAAGAAAAAGTACAGAACTACCTGGTAAGGACGGTTAAGAAAATGGCCAGGGGTCTTGGAAAGTTGTTCAAGACCCAGAAGCATATCTACCACGCGAACACAGCCGCATTGAGAGCTCATGAGGCGGCACTCGCTGAAATTCAGAGCAACATGCGTGGTAAGAGATTTAACTTTCCGGACCGCTATTCGAGTGATAATTGTCCCAGCTGGACAATGGAGGATAGCCGGCCATATGATAGCTTCTCTGGCCATGACCCCACAACGTGCCCTGAACATGCAGACAGTGTAGGTGACCCCGGCAGACCCGGTACCTAGTACCCACCGAGGAGAGAGCATGCAGACCCAGGGGCCAGCAGTGCCCATCCTGGTGCCAGCCACGCTGGTACCGCTGCCGCAGCACGCCATGCTGCGAGAAAACGCGCCAGAGGGCGAACCCCTTCACCATCTCCCGAGCCGACTGACCAGTCTACTCCGGAGAACACAGATTCTAGTTACAGACCAGATCAGTAGAGTCGCGAGGACGCGCCACCTCTAGTGTGGGGGTGGGGAATCGTGTCCTCCTGCATAGCCATATCAGCATATTTTTGTCTATTTTATTTTTCATTTTATTTTCATTTTTGAGTCAGCACGTTTTTTATGTTGAGTCTACCCACCAACCTTTCTGACCTTGCATAATTTATAAAAAAAAAAAAGAGAGAAAAAAAAAAGAAAAAAAAAATAATAAAAAAATAATTCTAAATTTTTTGAGAAAGGGCAATTTAGGACCTAGAAACTGAAGAGAATCCAATGAAAGTGCTCATGAGAGTAGGAAGCACCGTAGTAGGGATACTTCAAATTTTAGTATTTTGTGCGCAAGTCTCACGACAGGATATCCCGGGTATTCAGGAATGTGGAAAGTAGATAACTAGCATACTTTTGACTTCTCTAGTGTGCTAGGCAGATTCGGTCCATAGATAATTGAATATTCTGTTTCCCGTGGAAACTGGTGGACTCTTGGAATCTGGGATGGACCTTCGTGTAGAGTCGGTTTTATGCGGTACAAGTCTTTAGCCTAAGCGAAGTTGGGGGATGTACACCACCATCCCTTAAGGTGGTTCCAAGAGAAAATCCTAAAAAGCCCGCACTCTTAAAGCTCTACTGCACAGTTGTAAAAAAACAGAGGAGGTTTATTAAAAAAAAAAAAAAAAAAAAAAACAAGATAATCTGAAAAAATAATAATTATATGTGCTTAAAGGAGAAACAACATAATGTGCTTCCATTCACATGGAAAATTTGGATTCAATCCAATTTAGAGCTTAAGAGGGAAATTAAAGTCAAGCCGTATTACACAGGAGTTGTGTCTCCCAGCAATGGGACAATATGCAAATCAAACGCAATAACGGCTAAGAGGGTCTGAAAACCTCAAATGACTTGGCGAAGAAAAATTATCTGTTGACTGTAGATGCCTGGACCCTCTAAGTCAAAAGACGTGCTTTATCGTGGTTGGTTTGGTGGATGTTTGGGGATACCTTAGTGAGTTTGTGCACAGGATCAGTTTATATCATTTCTTGCTGCGTGTTGTGGAATTTCGAAATGAGCTTGTGAGGATTTGATGATTTCAGTTTATGATAGAGAGGTTGCCCAATTTCAGAGAAATTTTTTTTTTTTGCTGTATCTTGAGTCAGTTTGTGTATATCCTGTATTTGAGTCACTCATCTATTGAGTCTTTTGGTCTGTGTCTTGAATCTGTGAAAAATGGGAAGTATGCAATTAAAGTATGCAAAATATAGGTCTGCAGGGCAGTATGCAAGGATCTGCTGGGGACGAGCACAATTTAGTGTGGGGGTATTTTGACAGCTTAAAAATGGATTAGTCTGGGACATCTTTTTACTATTGGTTTTGACCTTGTGAGAATTGAGTTTGCCCATTTTCAGCTTATTTTCCACCTGATACTAGGCAGAGATTTATAGATCATGATTGCAAAATTTGAGTAATTCTATGCATACTTTTGTTTGTTGGATATGATCGCGGGTGCGTGTTATGATGTGCAGGTAACAGGTGCCGAAAAATGCATGAGATTAACTTGGATTGGAGGCAGCGTGTCAGGAAAGCTGAGCAGAAAAAAGAGAAAAAGGCTAAGTGGTGCGTTCAGACGTAGGCGAGCTGCGTTCAGACGCACAAGATGGGAGCAGCAGGAAAATGGCATAAAGACGGCTAAGTAATGCGTTCAGACGCAAGAGGTCTGCGTTCAAACGCAGGGTTCGAAGTCATAAGTGCAGAAAAACTAAGGCATGCGTTCACACGCTGGCGGTGTGCGTTCAAACGCAGGACTCAACGCTCAGAAGAAGAAAAAGGCCAAGGGGTGCGTTCAAACGCAGACGAGCTGCGTTCAAACGCACGTGTCCAGAAGTCAGGAGCCAGAGGAAGAAAAAAGAGCTAAGGCCTGCGTTCAAACGCAGGATGTGTGCGTTCAGACGCACTGCGTTTGATTGCAGGAGAGTTGCGTTCGAACGCACGATGGGTTTCCAGAAGCTTCCAGGACGGGTCTTTTCGAGGGTAAAATATGAATTTCGTGCATCAGTTTTGGAGACTGTGGCAGTATAAAAGGAGGTGTCCCAGCACTGAATTAGGGTTACGCATACACACTCACACATCTATCATCATCATCACAGCAGCCAGTTTCAGAGCCGCCAGGGTTGGAGTAGAGCAGGATTGGAGCAGTTTTCAGTATTTCAGCAAATAACTAGTTTGATCTTTTCTCTTTTTTATGAAACGTTGTTTTTCAATAATGCAATCTAGCTAGACCTTTTGCCTAGGTTCTCGGTGAACCTAGGGTTTATGAATTCAGCAGACTTGGTTGTTTGATTTTCAGATGCATGGCTAGCTAAGCCTTAATACAGGATGGATTGTTTATTATTCTGTCTTTTATTTTATTTACATACATGAATGGCTTGATCACCCAGGAGTGTTACAGACAGGATCTGGTGCACGAGAGTGACCAGTGAAAGTTAGGAAGAAAAGACAGGATTTAGTACTCTGCCTTGATGGACCGAGAGGTGAAAAGAATCAGGGGACTAGCCCAGAAGCATTAGACCAACTGCTAGACGTTTAGGGGGAGACCGAGAGGAGAACCTGTAACCCTGGCAGAATTAGAACAAACCTGCAGATTTAGGTGGACTGAGAGGACCCGAAAATCTGCAGTCGAGTGATAGGTGCATGAGACCGAGAGGAGATTGTACTATTGGTATGCTGGCACAAACAAAACGACTGTGTGTGTCTGAAATTGAATATACCGTGAAAGCTGGAGAGTAACCCTAGGGGATCCTGGAACCTAGATTCTTAGAATTACCGACTTTTACAACTATAACAATTTCTGCAAAATATTCAACAGAAAAATAAAATAAGCTTTTATAAATACTGTTTTATTTACTGCAATTTAGTAGAGTCAAATTTCAAACCTTCCTCCTTTTTACAAACTTTGTGTCTAATTCTAATTCTAATTAGCAACAACTTAAACTGTTCTCGCGGGTTCGACAACCAGAGTCACAATTACATACTCTATATTACTTGATCGTACACTTGCGAAAAAGCAGATAGGTTTACGCTATGACTAAGTTCTGTAAAAACTGTCAGCAGCTCAAGGCACATCTCAAGGCCTTGGAGCTCTAAACCTGCTTCACAAAATTTCAAAGTTAAACCCAAATAACTTTGATTCTTCCTGTTCTGATCATCTGCAATTGCGTTAGATATATAAATAGTATAATGCAAAAGTATATGCAGTAAACCACTGATTTATATAATCATAAATCGAATCTGCAACACAGAATTATTAGAACATATAGCATAATGGAATAACCCAAGGATTTGAAGTTCATTCAAAATCTCAAGCCCTTGAGATAACTGAGATGCTTTGCTGCTTATGTCTTAGTCTTCTGTCTTTGTCTTTTGTCTTTCATCACTCAAAACAATTACCAACAAAAATACATTCAGGGATCTTCACTCAACATAGACAATCTAGTGACTTCAAGTCTAAGGATGACAATACCGTTTTCACCACAAGAAGCGCTTGTGACTCAACATAACATGTATGTAGCCTTCTCGGAGATGGGTCAATCCAGTTCGCCATTACCCTTAATGCACACCCATGTGTTGGATCTTGATATCTTCATATCAATCCAACCCCATACCAGTCTATCGATTATTGTCCTATTAATAATTATACTGGACTAGGGATATTTAAGATAAACAACACATAATTCTAAGGACTTAATTATATTAAATATCCAATAAATAATACAATGAATGTTCTAGCCAAAAAAATTCATACAAAACTATATTGCCTCTAGGGAATCTATTCCAATAGTCTCCCAGTTGCACTAGAGCCAATCTGATGCATCTCGTATGCCAATGTTCCTAGTGTTCCCTTCATGCTTCCATTGAACAAGCGGCTTTGTAATTGAATCTGATAGATTCTCATCTGTAGGAATCTTGCATATCTGAACGTATCCTCTATCAATAAAATCTCGAATAAGATGATACTTCCTGAGCACGTGCTTGGATTTATGGTCTGACCGGGGCTCCTTTGAGTGCGCGATCGCCACAGTGTTGTCACAGTACAACTCTACTGGATCCGCAATGCTAGGAACCACCCCAAGTTCAGAAACAAATTTTCTGATCCAAACAGCTTCTTTTGCTGCGCCATTCACATCAATGTACTCAGCCTCTGTTGTAGAATCAGCCACCGTCTCTTGCTTGGAACTCTTTCAGCTCACCGCTGCTCCATTCAGGCAAAACACATATCCCGACTGTGATCTAAAGTCATGTATGTCGGTTTGGAATCTTGCATCCGTGTAACCCCTTACACGTAACTCTTCTTCACCGCGAAATATCAAGAAAGCATCCTTAGTTCTTCTCAAGTACTTTAGGATGTTCCTTACTGCAATCCAGTGACTCTCACCCGGATTGGATTGGTATCGGCTTGTCATACTCAAGGAATTTGACACATCTGGTCTAGTACACAACATGGCGTACATGATAGATCCTATGGCTGAGGCATATGGAATTCTACGCATGCGTTTCTTCTCAATCTCATTAGGAGGACAACCACTCTTCGAAAGAGTGATTCAATGTGACATGGGCAAGAATCCCTTCTTGGAATCTTGCATGTTGAATCGCTTCAGCACCTTTTCAATATATGTACTCTGACTTAGGCCTAGCAGTCTTTTAGATCAATCTCTATAGATCTTTATACGAAGTATATAGGCTGCTTCCCCTAAGTCTTTCATTGAGAAACACTTTCCTAGCCAATCTTTAACAGATTGCAGCATGGGAACGTCGTTTCCAATGAGTGGTATGTCATCTACATACAAGACCAGAAAAGCTATAGAGCTCCCACTAACCTTATTGTAGACACAAGACTCATCTTTTTTTCTTATGAAGCCAAAATCTTTGACTACTTCATCAAGACGTTGATTCCAACTCCTTGAAGCTTGCTTCAATCCATAAATGGATCGCTGCAGCTTACAGACTTTATTGGCTTGCTTTGGATCTTCAAAACCCTCCGGATGTGTCATTTACACGTCCTCGAGGAGATTCCCATAGAGGAATGCTGTTTGACATCCATCTGCCAAATCTCATAGTCATAGTATGCTCCAATTGCAAGTAGGATTCGGATGGATTTGGTCATAGAGACTAGTGAAAAGGTTTCATCATAGTCAGTACCATGAATCTGTCTGAATCCATTAGCCACCAATCGGCCATCATAGGTAATCACATTACCACCCATGTCGATCTTCTTCTTTAAGACCCACTTGCAACCTATGGGCCGCGCCCCTTCGCGTGGTTCCACCAAAGTCCATACTTTGTTCGTATACCTGGATTCCATCTCGGATCTCATGGGTTCAAGCCACTCCTGAGAGTCTGGTCTTTTCATGGCCTCTTCATAGGTAGTGGGCTCATCATCTACGAGCATCGTGTCACCGGAATCAGTCACGAGAAGTCCATACCTCTCAGGTTCCTGGCGCACTCTACTAGATCTACGAAGCTCTTGTGTCACCTGAACAGGCCGTTCCACAACTTCTTGTGGATCATGTTCATGTTCCATAGTTGGTTCAGTGATTTGTGGTTCTTGAATTTCTTCAATTTCTACAATCCTCATTACTTCTTTAGAGACAAACTCTCTCTCTAGAAACACGCCGGACCGAGCAACAAACACTTTGTTCTCAGTTGGATTGTAGAAGTAGTAACCCTTAGTTTCCTTCGGGTACACCACAAACTTACACTTATCCGACTTTGGCCCGAGCTTGTCTGATTGTGAACGCTTTACATAAACATCGCAGCCCCAAATCTTCATGAACGACAGTGTGGGACGCCTCCCACTCCACATCTCATGTGGTGTCTTCATGAGTGATTTAGATGGAATACGGTTAATGGTGAAAGCTGCACTTAATAGAGCATAGCCATAAAATGATAATGGAGATTGGTTTGACACATCATAGATCGAACCATATCTAATAGAGTTCGATTCCACCCCTCAAACACACCATTCTATTGTGGCATTCCGGGTGGAGTGAGTTGGGACACGATCCCACACTCTCTAAGATAGTCGTCAAACTCTTGGCTCAAGTATTCTCCTCCACGATCCATATCTTTTGAAATCATCAGTAAATGTGATGAAGTAGACGTATTTACCCCTGGAAGGCGTGGCAAACGGCCCACACACATCGTTGTGTATGAGCGCCAATCGCTCACTAGTCCTCTTAACTTTATTATTGAAAGGGGACTTTGTCATTTTTCCCAACAAACAAGCCTCACATGTCTCATATGATTCAAAATCAATTGAGTATAGAAATCCATCCTTATGGAGTCTAGATACACATTTCTCGTTTATGTGACCTAAACGACAGTGCCATAAGTAAGCATGATTTAAATCATTTATTTTAATCCTCTTGGTATTAACGTTGTAGACAGGATTACTTAGATCAAGGACATATAGTCCATTAAATAATTGCGCACTACAATAGTGACATTATTAAAATAAAAGGAACAACAATTGTTCTTTATTGAAATAATAAAACCTTCCTTTTCCAAACAAGAAATAGAAATAATGTTTCTGCTCAAAGCAGGCACAAAATAGCAATGATTTAATTCTACAACTAATCCTGAAGGCAGAGACAGCTCACACACGCCCACGGCGAATGCAACAACCTTTGCTCCATTCCCAACGCGCAGGTCTATCTCCCCTTTAGCCAATCTTGTACTTCTCTTTAGATCATGCAAATTTCGATAAATGTGAGATCCACATCCAGTATCCAATACCCATGATGTAGAGATAGTTCAATTGACATCTACAACAAAAATACTTGGTGGTGGTGGAATCACTATTCCAAGCCTCTTGTCCTCCAGATATTTTGGGCAGTTCCTCCTCCAGTGTCCAGGCTGACTGCAGTAGTTACACTCACCTTTAGTCACACCTTTGGCAATGCCACCAAGAGGCTTAATGGCAGGTTCCTTGGACTTGGCAACTGACTTGCCTTTGCCCTTGGACTATGAGGCAAACCTTTTGCCCTTTTCCTTTTTGCACCATCATAATGGCCTTGCCCTTACCCTTGTTGATGCTTTGTTCAGCTTTCCTCAACATATTGAGTAAATCTGGAAGTGGTTTCATGATCTCGTTCATGTTATAGTTCATAATGAACTGTCCATAACTCTCACGCAACGATTAAAGCACGAGATCGGTGGCCAACTCTTGGCCGACCGGAAACCCTAGTCGGACGAGATTCTCCAAGTATTCGATCATGTGGAGTACATGAGGTCCCATAGGGTTTCCATCATCAAGATGACACTTGAAAAATTCCTTAGAAACCTCATACGTCTTAAACCTTGCCTGCTCTTGGAAGACCTGCTTCAAATGCTCAATCATATCGACATCATTCATGTTCTCGTGTTGCTTCTGAAGCTGAGAAGTCATGGGGCATATCATAAGGCAGGCCACATCATTAGCGTCATCAACACGCTTTTGATACGCCTTTAGGGATGTATGGGTATTGTTCTCTGGACCTGCAGGAACTTGCTCCTCTATTGCGTACATTTTCTTCTCTTGCTTGAGAACGATTCTCAAGTTTCTGTACCAATCATGGAAGTTGGTTACAGAGAGCTTTTCCTTCTCAAGGACAGATCGTAGGACATGTTGTGAACTCGATGAGTTGTTTGCCATTTGGAATTCTACAAAAGGAAAATATGCAAGTTTTAAAATTTGTGAATTTTTGACTATATTCAATAATGGATAGTTTATCAAATATAGCTCCCTCTATTTTTCTACGGATTAATAACCACCAAGATATTAATGCCGAAAATATCCTTATATTTTCTAGTGGACCAAGATCCATGTTTCATCTCCTTTTGAGCTTGCTTGGGCAAGTCACCCAAAATCTGACTACTTTAGGTAGGAACAATTCCAATTGCATCCCTATGCAACTCTTGGTTCAATTGGGCAAATAACTCCTTATTTATCCATCGTTATGGATAATCCCAATTGATTGCCTCTAGGTTTTAATCATATTAATAGCCTAGTTATGTCCAACCTCTTATTTAAAGAATTGCACATTACTTGTTTGTGCCATCGCATTCCATCATTATGAACCAAGTCGCCTTGCTTTGGCATGCAAGAAATTGATAAATCATGATGATAATGAGTGTTTAAATATCGAGAAGGCAAAAACACAATATTTGGATTTTGAGGGATTTTAAAATTTAATTTAATTATTTTGTTGATCTATATCAACTTGATCTATCTATTTGAGTTTGGGCACAACTCCAAATAATAGATTCGGGTTGTCTAATTATCTTATTATCCTAATTGTATGCATCATCCGTACACCAACCACTAAATATTAAGACAATAAAATAAAAAACCACAAAATAAATTATAAACTTGATGTGGATATGAACTTTTCTAGACTAAGATAATTCCATGCCAATGGAATTATCTATGAACCCTAAAAGCAAACACATCTCCATGCGTCTTCATCTTTTGGTCCATCCTTCATAGTCATGTGGAATGCTCCATGCTCCATATTTTGTGGCTCCTTTTGACTTTGGGCTTCTTTTCTTCAATCTCGGCTAATCATCTATTCTATCTAGCACTAGCTAATCAACTATACTAAATAAAATAAATCTCACATGTTGAGAGAAAAAAATG